>JAPDNY010000004.1:57715309-58402089 GCA_029375565.1 Gekko gecko
TTATGAGAAGACTCACTGGAAAAGATAATAATGCTAGGAAAAGTTGAAGGCAGCAGGAAAAGAGGAAGACCCAACATGAGATGGATTGACCCAATAAAGGAAGCCACGGCCCTCAGTCTGCAAGACCTGAGCAAGGCTATTAATGATAGGACATTTTGAAGTCATTAATTCATAGGGTCACTGTAAGTTGGAAGTGACTTGATACTAAAAACACAGACATAGGGTACAGTCTGTGACTTGATACTAAAAGACACAGACATAGGGTACAGTCACACAGCAAGGTAATCGCGCTTTGTTCCCGCTTTGTTTAAATTGGGAACATTTTACTTTGGGTTGGGCTGACTAGATGCAGCCGGCCCCTCTCTTCACCACCCACTTGCCTGCCTCTGCGCTGTCCCACCAGGCGATCCTGCCAGTCACGGGGCAGGCTTGGGCGGTTGCTGCTCATGCTGCCGCTGTGGGGTGGTGCTGCCACCATTGCCCCACGGAAAAAGGGTCTGCCATCTCCGCCATTCTCCTTGCCGGCCCCCGTCCAGGCTGCTGGAGCCCCTGCCTCTCGTTCCTGCCTCCAGGGCCATCTTTGTGCATTTAAAAAAAAAAAAATGCTTCCCGTTTGAGCGCTTGAGCAAACGTGCTTAATAAATCCATTATTAAACTTAAAATGGATTTATTAAGCACATGTTTATGCAAGCGCTCAAACCGGAAGCTTTTTTAAAAAACAACAAAAATGCAAGAAGAGTGGTCAGACGGCCCTAATCGCAATCATTGTGAAAGATGGCTGTCCAGATGGGCGAAATCGTGCTTTCAAAGCGCAAGTGTGAGGAAAATACCTGATTTTCCAGGGGGCAGGAAAACCCGGGAGCATTGCGAGAGTGAGCCAGCTTCAGTGCGGGAGGCGGATTGGCACATGTGAACATGAAATTTACATGCGCAAGGGAACAGCGGCAAACCCCGATCAAAAGGTCCGTGTGACCGCACCCACCCACCCACACACACACACACTATTTTCTTTCTTTTTTTGCAGACTGAATCCAAATTACAAGATTGGCAGCACAGGTATTAATGATGGTTTCATCTAGGAACAAGTAATTTCATTCTGCAATGGGTTTCTTAGTAGAATGTGTTTAAATTTGAATTTTTTAAAAATCCAGACTTAACAGTACCATCTTAAGCAGAGTTATGCTCTTCAAATCCATTGAAGCCGATAGGCATAAAGGGGTTTAACTGTATTTAGGATTATGATGCCAATAGTTTGCATGGTACTAGTTTGTAGACTTGTTCTCATTTAATTCCACGTCAAGATAAAATCCCCTATCCAGAAAGTTTATGCTCCTGTTCCCTAGGGGAGGTTGAGTCTGTAGAGCACATGTTCTTTTGCTGTCCACTCTACAGGGAAGTGCATCTTGGAATTACTACTCTGTTACTTGATATGATCCACAGCCACGTAAACCCAAATAAATCAAGGTTTCATTGGTTTTCATCTGATAATAATTCTAGGATTACATGTCAAGTGGCTAAATTTTGTGCATTAATTTTTAAATTATGGGAATTGCACCTTAAAAGCTCTTAAATTAAAAAAAAATGTTATTGCATTTTATGATTGATTAAACTGTATGCTGGTCATAATAAACAATAACTACAACTACTACTACTCCATGTCAAGATAAAATTACATTACTGTTTATTCCATGTGTTTTCATAAATGTAGACACTGAATAAAATTTTAGATAGCCAAAAAATCTGCAAGTTTTTTATTTCTTCACATTTTTGTCTTCCTTTTATAATAGGCTATAATTATTAGTGAAGGAGTCTGATTTTTTGCTGAAATAAAGGAAAACACCTATCATACCAGTTCTTTGGTATGTAAAACATGTAAACTGTAGCACCACAAGGAGTACTGCAACTTCACCCAGAGTTCTGACATTATACATAATCTTCAGCTTCCATTTGTATTCCAGTTCTGACTTCTCTGTTGAGATGGTTAAACAAAGGTGTTGATTTGCTAATTGTCTCAGTGGAGAGTGAAGGAATATACTGGCTGCCTTTCCTCCAAGGCTCAACCCCCACACCCCACAATATCCTTCAGCCTGACATCACCTGAATCCTCCTCTTCCCTCCTAAATCTCTTTCTTGTCTGTCTGCCTCCACTCTTCAAACAGGGCACTGCAAGCTGTGCATCTTGTTCTGAATGTTGTGGAATGTTACAACATCTTCAGATCTTGTCCTAGTCCTACTTTGATGGGAGACCTCCCACCTTCCAGCACTTCTGCCTACTACTGCTCAGCTGGGCAGCAAGGGAAAATTGCCAGAGAAATGAGGAAGGAGAAATTGGTGTTCCACCAACTCCATGATGTAACTTCCAACATAGTTTTGGGTGAATGCTAGCGCATTACCACAGAGTGATAATGTCACTTCCAGGGCATGCCAGAAATGACATCATGGCACCCTGGTAACCCTAGGACACAGCCTGTTTTCAGTGCTATGAACAGTAATAGCAACATTCAGAGGCAAAAGCTTCTTCTTTCTGTGTGCCACAGTCACAAGCAGAAAAGGACTCAGTATAAATGCCCATCATGTGTCTGACAAACTGCCATATTGTAATGTGTGTGTAGGCTCCTGTCTTGTGGGACTCAGTGTTTTTTTAAAAGGTCTATAATAGGTACAGTTAGAACATTAGATAAAATTGACATTGCATTGTTAGTTCCCTCAAAAGATTGCAGAGTGAGCTCTGAATTAGCACTTAACCTTTAAATTAAAGGTAGTGCAAAAACATTATAGACTACTACAATGGCAATAGCAGGGAACACTGGCTGTGGCTGCAGAATTTCATATGACTTCCCTTAATGACATCATTTGCTTCCTGAGTCATTTTGTCTATTGTGCATGATTTATGGGCGTGTAGGTGGTTAGAGTGCTTTGTTGCACTCCATATAAGAGGAAAACAGGATCAATTCACATCTTAAACTCATTATGCAGAAATTTTACAAATGCAAATTGCCTAATACTGACAGAGTAGTTAAATGTCAGCATGTAGTTCCCAGATACTTATGAACAATTTGCGAGTGCCAGCTATAATTTAAGTTTGTTTTCTTTATGCCTTCTTAGCCTTGTCGTTCCCCCCCCCCCATTTTTAAGAACTGCATCTCTAGAGAAAAAGCAGCACCAATCCCTGACAAAACTGATCAAGTTGCTGTGCAGAACTACTTTCCTCTTCTGACTCCATCATATTAATTATTGTTAAATCCCAGAAGTCACAGAAATGCATTCATTTCATAGCTAATGCTGCAGGGCAACAGTATTATTTATACTGCAAACAGGAGCTTGTAGCAACCTTCAAACAGGCAATTCCATATGGGCACAACTGTGGTGGTTACTCTTAAAGAGAAGATTTTCTGAACATCCTCAAAGATGCATTATAAATGCTGCTAAATGGGATCCATTTTTGCATCCTCAAACTGCGCAATGGAGCACTAATGACTCCTTTGAGAAGACTGCATAGGGCTATATTTGGTGTAGTGATTAGGAGCACCCACTCTAATCTGGGAGAACTGAAAGATTCCCCACTACTCCACATGCAGCTGCTGGTGTGACCTTGGGTCAGTTACAAGTTCTTTCAGAGCTGTTGTCTCACAAGCAGTTCTTGAAAGAGCTCTCTCTCAGCCCCACCTACCTCACAGATGTCTGTCGTGGGAAGGTGAAGGGAAAGGAGATGTAAGCTGCTCTGAGATTCCTTCAGGTAGCGAAGGGTGGGATATAAATCCAATCTCTGCTTCTTCTCTATGTCAGTAAAGTGATTTTTGCAACAGAGTCAATAGCAGCTCTATGGAACAGTTTGAGAATGAGGAGATGGTACATGGGGTGCGGGAGGGTGACTGAAGCTAATTCTCCATATTTGTCACAGTCATGAGTAGAAAAGAGCTGATGTGCATTTAGGAGGCATAGAATTACCATTGCGTGACTGATGCAAAGTCCTTGTGCTGTCCCATAATAAATGTCAGAACATGGTTATTGAAAAGTACTGAGACTGATGAGTGATTTCAGGTCTCACATACTTTATTACTTCAAGAACAAGACACTTTTACCTGGCTTGTAGGCTGGTTTATATCCCCTGAAAACCCCACACCCAAAACACGCCCCACTCAAGACATTGGCTATTTACAGTGGCTGAGAGTTCCATAGGCTCTCGGCCGGGAGCCTAACCCTCTGATTGGAGTGGGCTAGGATCCGCTGAGTCCTTTGTTCAGGTGAGCGAAGCTCGGACGTTTTTGCCTGACCATATGGCTTCCTTGCCTCACATGTGGTCAGGTCTGATTGCATTATGTCTGATTGTATTATGTCTGAGTACATTACAGTTATGTATAAATTATCCCCAAATCTTCTATACCTGTTTATGTTGTCATTTGCACTGTTTAACTGAAATATTAATTAATTGTAAGTTTGCAGGTGGCCCAGCTATTTGTCGAAAAGCTTTAGAATTTTGGTTTGCAATATAATTCATTTGAATTCCCCTTAACTACTTCAGATGAGTATGTTTGACACTAGATAAACATAAACAGAAATAAGGAATTAAAAGGGATACATGCCCAACCTCTTCACCAGTATTGATGGATCAGCATTTGTAATTGCACAAGAAGGTATTTATGATTCCTCAGGGGGGTTATAACTGCCTTTCATTAGCTCTTGCTATTGGACTAATTTTTACTTGATAAGGTATCAAGACTGGAACAGTCTGTAAACCCCTGAGATGTGATGTCATTGTATATTCAAATCCAAACTGTGTGTACATGTTTTGATATTATGACTGGAGTGAAACAATATCCTTTAAAACTGCCCATCCCAAGATTGCATAGCTGGCCTGAAGCATTCTGAAGTTTTAAACAAAGCTAAGGAGACCACAGAGTCAAGGTACTGGACAGTCAAGTGTTCTCAACCATCAACCTCTCTTTGTGGCTTGGTGATCTCTGATTAAATACATTTTTTCCAGAAATTCCCACAGCAACCTGCTTGCTGGGTTTTCTGTCTTGCTCCTTCCAGTTAGTACATGATACAATGTCTTTGCCGACTTCCCTCCGTCAGAGGCAGGATTTTCCTTCTATTTTTTTTCTCCTTTCTGACTGAGCAGTCGTATTTATCAATTCTTTTCTGAAGGATTCGACTGGCTTTCGAGCAAGGAAACCTTTACCTTTACCTATGGCTCTCCCACCCTGTCACACTGAAATTTTGCTGCTGGTTTAGCCCAGGAATCTGAGTGAAGGTTTGAGATCCCCTTTAACTTAAACCACTGAAATGGCACTTGAGGCTTTTTAAAGTTCAAAAATAACAAAGTATTTTATTCAATGTAGAGGGGAAAGGTCAGGTGAAATCAGGGGTAAAATTTCTGAGGTAAATCCATATAGGCACAGATTACTGTTAATATGTTTCAAGCAACTGAGAGTTTTTTATGCTTTTCACAGTGACTTAGAATCTTTAAAATGAGAGGCTTTTGTTTCACTGGTTCCCAAATACTCCAGTATACTTTCTTGAGCATATTTGTATCTTTTGATTTCCAGAAGGCAGAAATACTGTGCAGTACCCAAACTCCTGGATTGTGCAGGGGGTTGGACTAGATGACCCTGGAGATCCCTTCCAATTCTATGATTCTATGATTCCTTCACTAAACACAGCAGTACTCTTAGTGAGTCTTAACGGATTCCTCAGAATTTAAAAAGCAGTTTCTAAACACAGTTGACTATGGATCACTCCACTCCTCAGAGCTATCCCCCTTTTCCAACTGGGTAGGGAATTTCTACTCTCACTAGAAGATCTATCCCATTTACTGTCCTGAATGGAAGTCTTCACTTAACTACCCACTCCTCCTACCAACCACCCCAGTACCCCATCTGTAAAACTGTTATTAGTCAGGGCTAAACACAAATCCTGTCAGCACTAAACCCGTCTCTGTCAGGACTAGACTCAGACTCTGTCTATTAGATTCTTCTCAGTCAGGGCTGAATTCAGAATGCTGTTCCCAGACTGTGCAGGACTTTATAGATAATAGCACATATTTTGAATTGTGCCAGAAAGCAACTGGTAGGCATTCTAAAACTGGTGAAACATAATCCCTATAATCTGAGCCAATGAGCAAATGAGCTAAAAATTAGATTTTGAACTCACTGTGGCTTGTGAATAGTCTTCTAAAGAAGTCCTGCATACTAACATCAGTTAATGGGTTTGGATACTTCATATAAAACAAAGATGTCACATTAGACCCTTGGAATAATTTGAATTTGTCTTTTTCCATGTTCTAGAGTGCCATCCTAAACAGAATCCTGCTCAAGTCTATTGTTGGGTTTAGTCCCAGGAAAGTGTTCTTAGGATTTCACAGTTAGAGACTTAAACTGCAAGTTGTTTTTGTAAGGCACACAGCTTGGGAGGGATAAGAGGCACAGAGTGAAATAAGATATTCCTTTTTTAAAAAATTGCCTTTCACAGTTCTTGCAGACTTAGCTGCTCATATACAAACTAGGAAGAATCTGTCCTAGACAATGCATTGCACACAAAGGGAAGGGAACATTTGGGAACAACTTTCAACCTGTGCAGTCCTCTAAACTGTGCACAGGAAGTATTAAATATCTCCTCTTTGCCATTCTTGAACAAATGTGTGCATGACACATGGTAATAATGTTTGCCCAGGGGAAACTTTATTAGAAAGTTAATCTTACTCTTGTCTTGTTGGACTGCCCCAATTTTCCAATGTCCACTTTTCATTAATTGAGAGTTTGTTTTCTTTTTGTGTTGTGCTCATATTGACAAAAGTGGATTAGATGATTACTGCAGATTTCCCTGGGAAATAACATATTTTATGTGTTTCTACAAATGCATTGCTTATTGGTTTAGACAAACACCTTGATGCCCTTTAGTTACTATACAGGAACATAGCCTCCTCATTGCTCAAACCAATTGAAAATGAGATTTCCAGCATCTGTTTTACGACCTCCAAAAACAACAGTTAATTAGAGGGAAGGTATTCATTCTGCCAGAGCTGCGGTGGCTCAAGTGGTTAAGACACTGAAGTGCAGGCTGTGGAAGGTCAGTAGTTCAGCAGTTCGAGACCCGAGAGTGCCGCATGATGGAGTGAGCTCCCGTCTCTAGTTCCAGCTCCTGCCAACCTAGCAGTTTGAAAGCAAGAAATTGCAAGTAGATAAATAGGTACTACTTTGATGGGAAGGTCACAGTGTTCCATGTGCCTCAGTGTTTAGTCATGCCAGCCACATGACCACGGAAACATCTTCAGACAGTGCTGGCTCTTTGGCTTTGAAATGGAGATGAGCACCACAACCCTAGAGTCGGATTCAACTGGCTTTTGAGCAAGGGAAACATTTACCTTTACCTTATTCACTCTGCCCTCTGTTCCCATTCCTCAATGCAGTGAGCATACAAAGGGTGAGTCCCTAGTTTTGTAGCCCATCAGTTATACATTTAGTAATTCACTACTGCCTAACTTAGACCAGTCTATCAGCACTGACAGCCTACCCAGTTGCTTAGTTTTCTTGGAAATCCTGTGCTGGAACTATAATGTTCAGTCTCAAAAAAAGGAGGAGGGGTTCAGCTTGAGACTGTGGCTGCTTTTACAGATCTTTAGCTTTCCCCTTGCAGTTTTTTAAGCTTCCACGCGACATTACAATGCAATCCTTCTTCTTCCAGGTTCTACCCTGCCTCATTTCGGAATCCTGCTTTGGTACAATCTTTCTGGAAAGGTTGTATTCAAAGTAGGTTTGGTCATGGTGAGAATAGGAGGGTGCAAATTCCCAGATCTTCCAGCTATATCTAGCACTAAGTTTTCTCTGTTTCATTTCATGCCTACCATTTTTTTCCTGTCACTGCTGAGCTTTTTGCTATTTTTTAAAAAAAATCAGTAGTAGTTGTATTGCTATAGCATCATAACACTATAATGATACCATTTAAAAAAAAAAGCTGGCAAAAGGGAAGGGGATAGAGTGGGTGTGAGTGCAAATGGAGCGAAAGCAGAAGGAACACCCAAGTGTGGAATCTCTGGTGCAATGAAAACAGCGTGGGGGATAACTGCTGTATGTAAACAGCCTGTCTCTGCTCCTTTAACAGCTCTAGCACAAGTTATTATGCAGAAAACATGACACCTTTTCCACTGGAGATAAAGCAAATGTCCCCTAAACATTATTGTAAAACCTTACAATGAAAATTGTATCGAATAGAGAAGCACATGGTCTGAAAACTGAACAAACCACTGTGGTTGATTTTATCATATTCTGTAATATTCTGTAGTAATTGTGTTGCCCAGTCCCTTGTTCTGTTGCTAGGGAGTGAAAATTTTGGTTCTACTCAGTGATGCCACAATTATCAAACATGATTTGTTCAACAGCCACAATCTGTGGCCACCGTCTTATTGGGGGGCCCTTTGCGACCACAGGGCCGGGTGCTGCTGTAGGAAAAGGCCTTGTGTTTGGTGTAGTGGTTAAGTACACGGACTCTAATCTGGGAGACTCCTCCACTTGCAGCTGCTGATGTGACCTTGGGCCAGTCACAAGCTCTGGCACAGCTGTTCTTGAAAAAGAGCCATTTCTGTCAGAGCTCTCTCAGCCCCGCCTACCTCACAGGGTGTCTGTATCTGGCCTTCTAGGGAACAGACAGGGTTGATTTATTTTAGGATTGACTGATTTGATCTCCTTGCAGTCCAAGGGACTCTCAAGAGTCTTCTCCAGCACCATAATTCAAAAGAATCTATTCTTCGGCACTTGGCCTTCCTTATAGTCCAACGCTCACAGCCATATAGTACTACTGGGAATACCATGGCTTTGACTTTTGTTGGCAGAGTGATGTCTCTACTTTTTATTATGCTGTCTAGGTTTGCCATTGCTTTCCTCCCAAGGAGCAGGCATCTTTTAATTTAATGGCTGCAGTCACTGTCTGCAGCGATCTTGGATCACAGGAACGTGAAGTCTGTCACTGCTTCCACAACTTCTCCTTCTATTTGCCAAGGAGTAATGGGGCCAGAAGTTTTTTTTTGATGTTGAGTTTCAAGCTAGCCTTTGTGCTCTCCTCTTTTACTGTTAGCAAGAGGTTTTTTAGGTCCTCTTCACTTCCTGCCATTAGAGTGGTATCGTTTGCATATCTGAGGTTGTTGATGTTCTTCCCAGCAATCTTAATTCTGGTTTGTGATTCATCCAGGCTGGCATTTCACATGATGTACTCTGCATATAAATTAAATAAGCAAGGGGACAATATGCATCCTTGTCATACTCCTTTTCCTATGCTAAACCAATCAGTTGTTCCATATCCTGTTCTAACTGTCGCTTCTTGACCCTTATACAGGTTTCTCAAGAGACATGTGAGATGGTCTGGTACTCCCATCTCTTTAAGAACCTTTCATAGTGTGTTGTGATCCACACAATCAAAGGCTTTAGCATAGTCAATGAAGCAGAAGTAGATGTTTTTCTGGTACTCTCTTGCTTTCTCCATAATCCAGCAAATGTTGGCAATTTGATCTCTAGTTCTTCTACCTCTTTGAAACCCAGCTTGTACTTCTGGCAGTTCTCTATCCACGTACTGCTGAAGCCTATTTTGTAGGATCTTGAGCATGACCTTGCACAGAGCTGTGCAATGGTGTGATAGTTTGAACATTCCTTGGCATTGCCCTTCTTTGGGATTGGAATGTATACTGACCTTTTCCAATTCTGTGGCCAATGTTGTGTTTTCCAAATTTGCTGGCAAATTGAGTGCAGCACTTTAACAGCATCATCTTATAAGACTTTTAATAGCTCCACTGGGATACCATCACTTCTGCTAGCTCTGTTGTTAGTAATGCTTTCTAAGGCCCATTTGACTTCACATTCCAGGATGTCTGGCTCGAGTTCAGTGTTTACACCGTCGTGGTTGTCAAGGACATTGAGGTCCTTCTTGTATAGTTCTTCTGTGTATCCTTGCCATCTTTTCTTAATCTCTTCTGCTTCTGTTAGGTCCCCACTGTTTTTGTCCTTTATCACGGCCAGCTTTGCATGGAATGATTCCTTGATTTCTCCAATTTTCTTGAAGAGATCTCTAGTCCTTCCATTCTATTGTTTTCCTCTATTATTTTGCATTGTTCATTCAGGAAAGCCTCCTTATCTCTCCTTGCTGTTCTCTGGAAATCTGCGTTCAGTTGGGTAAATTTTTCCTTTTCACCTTTGCGTTTTGCTTTCTTTTTTTCCTCTGCTATTTGTAAAGCCTCATCAGACAGCCACTTTGCTTTCTTGCATTTCTTTTTCTTTGGGATGGTGATGATTGCTGCCTCCTGTACAATGTGACAAATCTCTGTCCATAGTTCTTCAGGCACTCTGTCTATCAAATCTAGTCTCTTAAACCTATTCTTTTTTTTTAAAATACAATTTATTATTGGATATATCACATGTTCATACAATTTAAACAAACCAATACATATCCATTTTTCTTTCTCCCTCTCCCCCCAAACAAGGCTTCCCGCACTGCTCCAACCCCCTTGATATTTCTCTTATGCAATTACATTTACTACTAAACATATTTCTTTTACTAATGGTAACAATTCAAAGATCTGAGTCTCTTTCCACTTCTCCTCAATAGCTGTCAAAACAAATCAAACCACGTTTTACATCCCAATTCTTCAACAAGTATTCTTGAAAGTCTTTCCAGTCTCCGAAAAAGGTTTCGTCTTCTTCATTGTTTAATTTTCTTGTTAATTTGCCCATTTCTGCCATAAACAACGTCTTTTAATCCATTCCCATGTTTCAGGTACTTTATCTTGTTTCCAACATTGAGCAAAAGTCAGTCTAGCTGCTGTAATCAAGTACCATAGTAGTGTTCTCTTGGCTACATTTATTTCTTCCATTTTAAGACCTAACAATAACATCTGTGGGTCTTTCTTAAAAGTACATTTCAAAAATTTTTGTATCTCATTGTGGATCTCAGTCCAATACTTTACTGCTTTATCACATGTCCACCACATATGGTAAAAAGACCCTTCATGTTTCTTACATTTCCAACATTTGTTAGACATACTTTCATTTATAATAGCAATTTTTTTAGGCGTCATATACCATCTGTACATCATTTTATAACAATTCTCTTTAACATTTACACAAGTTGAAATTTTCATTGACTTTTTCCACAAATATTCCCAAGATGTCATTAATATCTCATTATTAATATTTACCGCCCATTTTATCATTTGCTCTTTTACAATTTCATCCTCAGTATATCATTTCAACAAAACCTTGTACAGTTTAGAAATCATTTTTTTATCTTTCTCAAGCCATACAGTTTCAATTTCAGTATTATTTTCTCTAAAACCATATTCTCTTTTATCGGTCTTTAATAAGTCATAAATCTGTCTATACTTCAACCAATCATATTCAAATTCCACATCAAATCTGTCTTTTAACACAAAGTTTTTCCCTTCTAATTTTAAAAGACTTTTATAAGGTAGCCAATCTAACCCTTGATTTCTTGAATATGGATTAATCACTTCTGCTGGTACTATCCAAAGTGGTCTTTCTTCTGAGAAGAATTTTCTATATCTCATCCAAGTCTCGAACAGTGATCGTCTTATGAAGTGGTGTTTGAAAAATTTATCCATTTTTACTTTTCCATACCATAAATATGCATGCCATCCAAACTTGTTATCATGCCCTTCTAGAGCCAATAACTTTTTATTTTCTAAATTAATCCACTGTTCCAACCATGTTAAACAGACGGCATCATAATACAGTCTTAAATTTGGTAGTTGTAGACCTCCTCTTTCCTTTGCATCACATAAAATTTTCATTTTAATCCTTGGCTTTCTTCCTGCCCATACAAATTTCGATAGTTCTTTCTGCCACGTATCCAGTATTTTCCTTTGTTTTAATATTGGAATAGCTTGAAATAAAAACATCAAACGCGGCAAAATATTCATTTTTACAGTTGCAATTCTTCCCAATAACAATAGATTCAAGGTATCCCATTTCTTCATGTCTTGTTGAATCCTGTGCCAAACCTTTTCGTAGTTATTTTTGAACAAATCAATGTTTTTCATGGTCAATTCAATTCCTAAATATTTAGTCTTTGTAACTACTTCACATTGAATTTTCTCTTGAAGCTCTGTTTGTCTTCGTTTCGTCATATTTTTGCACATCACTTTGGTTTTACTTTTATTAACGTAAAATCCCGCAACTGATCCAAATTCTTCAATTTTTTCCATCAATTGTGGTATTTTGTCGATTGGATCTTGAATCATAAACATTACATCGTCTGCAAATGCCCTGTATTTATATGCAAAACCTTTCACTGTGAGTCCTTCAATGCTGTTATCTTTTCTTATCGCTGTCAATAATATTTCCAATATCCAAATAAACAACAACGGGGATAACGGGCAGCCTTGACGTGTTCCCTTTTGAACTTGGAAGAAATCTGTTCTTCTATTTATATTCAAAGCTGCTCTCTGTTCTGAGTAAATTGCCACAATCATGTTTAGAAAAGACTGTCCAATGTTCATTTTTTCAATAACTTGCAGCATAAACTCCCAATTTAAATTGTCAAAAGCTTTTTCCGCATCTAAAAAGAGGAATCCAACTTCTTTTTCTGGATGTTTGTCATAGTATTCGATTGCATCAATCACCACTCTTAAATTGTCTCTAATCTGTCTATTTGGTAAAAAACCAGCTTGTTCTTCCGCTATAGTATCTTTCAAATATTTTTTCAGTCTTTCCGAAATTATTTTCGCAAATAATTTGTAATCATTATTTAATAGCAATATTGGTCTATAATTCTTTACTTCAGTTAAATCCAAACCTTCTTTGGGTACCAATGAAATATTTGCTTCTTTCCATGAATCTGGGATCCGTTTAGTCTTTCTTATCTCGTTCGACAGAAGTACTAAGATAGGGGTTAGCTCCTCCTTAAATTTCTTATAAAACTTTGCTGTAAAGCCATCTGGACCTGGAGCTTTGCCCAACTTTGCGTCTTCTATTGCCATTATCACCTCTTCCTTTGTTACTAAACCATTTAATAACTCTTTAATTTGTTTTCCCAGCTCTGGAACTTCAATAGTCTCCAAATATTTCTTAATTTTCTGTTGGTCAATTCCTTTCTTTTTGAACAGTTTGGCGTAGTATTTGAAGAAGACTCTTTTTATACCTTTCAAATTCAAAACATCCTTTCCGTCTTCAGTAATTTTACTTATAAAGTTCCTTTCTTTTCTATTTTTCAATTGCCACGCTAAAAATTTTCCTGGTTTATTTGCACCCTCAAATGTTTTTTGCTGTAATTTCTTCAGATTCCAATATAATTCTCTATTTAGTAGAACATTCAATTGATCCTGCAGAAAGTGGATCTCTTTAATAATCTTTTTCTTCCCTGGCCTTTTCTTTAATTCCTTTTCTTTTTGTCTAATTTTTTCATGAAGGTCGTTTTGTTGTTGCATCCTTTGTTTTTTATCTTTAGAATTCAAAGAGATAAGCAAACCTCTCATTACTGCTTTGTACATGTCCCATACGACTTGTATATCAATACCTTTATTTAAATTCAGTTCAAAAAAACTTTTCGTTTCTTTTTTTAAAGTTTCATTAATTAATTTTTGGTCCAATAAGTCCTCATTAATTCTCCAATATAATTGTTTAGGTTTTTCTTTAGATATCCAAAGTAAAGGGTTGTGATCTGAGTTGGTTTTCGGTAAAATTTCTATTTTGTAGGTTTTTTGCGCCATCTCCTCTGACATCCAAATCATATCGATTCTAGAAAAGGAGTTATGTCTGTTAGAATAAAATGTATAATCCTTTGTCTTAGGGTTCCACTTCCTCCAAACGTCTTCTAGTTTCTCTTGCTTCATTAGCTGGAAAAAATTTTTGGCAGCTTTCCAACCGCCTCTCCACTTGCTTTGGACTTTCTGTCCAATACATTGTTCACTGTGCCATTGAAGTCTCCAGCAAGGACTATTTGATCATAATTTAAACAGTCCAACTCTTTAGTCAAATCATTAAAAAAGCCTCTTTTGCCCCATTGGGTGCATATATATTTACAAGCAATGTCTTTTTTCTATTCATCATTAATTCCACGCCAACATATCTTCCTTCTTTGTCTGAGAAGATTTGTTTAGGTTCCAATTCTTTGGTAATGTATATCACTGTTCCTTTTTTCTTATTAACTGCTGATGAATGAAATTCTTCTCCCAATTTTTTATTAACCAAATATTTATTATCTTGTTTTCTGATATGTGTTTCTTGCAAACAAATTATGTTACATTTTTGTTTCTCTAGCCAATGATTCACTAATCTTCTTTTGCTTGGTGAATTTAGTCCATTTACGTTCCAAGATAAAAATTTGTAATCCATAGTTGTTTTGAATTAAATATCTTTGAAATCATCAAAGTTGTTCTCTTTGAATCTGTAGATGTCTCCTTCCGTTTTAAGAGTAAATCTCACCGAATTGTATGTAAATGATAATCCATATGGAATCTCCCATCTAAACCTGATACTCATTTCTTTTAACCTATCTGTTAGTTTCTTGAATTTCTTTCTGTCTTGTAAGATCGATCTCGGAATTTCTCAAAATTATTATTTTTTTTCCATTAATTTCCAACAGTTGTGTAAATTGCTTCTTGAAAACGTCTTCCTTCATTTTAGTAGTCACAAATTGAACAATCACATCTCTGGGTAATTGCTTTCTCTTGGCATACGCTGAATTTACTCTGTAAATCAGGTCAAAGTCTGGATCCAAGTCTCCAACATCTTCCCCTATGTAAGTTGTCAATGTGTTAATTACTAGGGCCCATAAATCTTGATCTTCCTCCTCTTCGATTCCTCTCAATCTCAAGTGATTCTGAGTGGCCCTATATTCCATCATGGACTCCAGTCTTGTATTTTCTAACAGGGTTCTTTTAACTTTCTGTTCCATTTCTTCTGATTTTGTCACCAGACTTTTAACCTCTTTTTTAACTTCTTCTGTATCTTTTTTTATCCCTGCCACTTCTGTTAGTACCAGTTCTTTTAACTCTTCCATATTTTTTTTCTGTACTTGGACTTGTACTTGTTCTATTTGCTCCAGTTGTATTTGCAGCTGTTGTTGCAACTGTTGTTGCAGCTGTGATTCTATTTGCTTTCCCAAACTCTGCACCACTTCAGTCATCCGTTTCTCCATCGCTTCCATGGCAGCCTGCCACTCCTTTTTTTCCTTTGCAGTCATTCTTGGACTAGGTGATGAGGCAGCCCTTGGTCTTGACCTCAAATCCATCTTGAAAGCGAGTTCAGGGCTAGTCAATCTTTATATTAGCAATCCTCAAGCCAAATCGCCACCTTTATAACTTCTTCCAGTGCTTTTTCAGCTTAAAAATAACTTTTTAAAATTTAGTCCTCCTCAAAATGGCGGGCGCAATTTCTCTATGATTTTCTGGCTAGAGTAGGCTCCTTCAGAACTTCCTGTTTATCTGTCCGTCACTGTAATCCAACTTCCGGTGCCACACTCTAAAACGTCCGTCTACTTCCGGCACAGCAACATCAAAAACATCCACTCTAGCCTACTTCCTGTATCATAGAATCACAGTCAGTTTCGTTTCTGCTACGCAAAGTTTAGTCTTAGCTGACCACAGGAATGCAAAACAAAGTTACTTTTCAGCCGTTTTCTCTAAAGGAAAGCTTTCTTTTTACTTTTAAATCAAGCGGATTAGTTCATTGAAGCTTTTTACACTTATCCGAACGTTTAGACTTTGCCTTCTTCTTTAAACCGGTAAGCGATTGTTCATTTGTTACCTTGCTTATAATCTCGGGGTTTCGCAGTGCTTCTTCTGTAACCGATGTTAAGCTTGATGTTAAAGAGGCCGGTAGATGACGGATTTATGCTGAATTCTCAGCCCAGCTGGTATCTGTAGTGCTTATTTGCAACTGCCCTCTTCGCGGAGGGAGATCAAGGTGTAAACAAGCCTCCTCCGAGGCTTATCCACACCGATCTCAACCCCCCCTCAGGCTTGGCTGCTTGCTTGCCACTCCCCCGCCTGGGGAGTGCTGCGTTGGGCCAGGTAAAGCCCAAACTGTCGCCAGATACTGCTGTCCACTCTGCTCAAATCGCAAAGTGTGTCAATTCGCCATTTTAACTCCGGCCGGAAGCCCTCTTAAACCTATTCTTCACCTCCACTGTATATTCATTGGGGATGTTATCTAGGTCAAATCTGAATGGCCTAGTGGTTTTCCCAACTTTCTTCAGTTTAAGTCTGAACTTTGCAATGAGTAGCTCATGATCCGAGCCACCAGCCTCCAGGTTTGACTGGACAGAGCTTCTCCATCTTTGACTGCAAATTATATAATCAATCTGATTTCGGTGTTGCCCATCTGGTGATGTCCATGTGTAGAGTCGCCTCTTAGGTTGTTGGAAGAGAGTGTTTGCTATGACCAGCATGTTCTCTTGACAAAACTCTGTTAGCCTTTGCCCTGCTTCATTTTGTTCTCCAAGGCCAAACTTGTCTGTTATTCTGGTTACCTTTTGACTTCCTACTTTAGCATTCCAGTCCCCTATGATGAGGGGGACATCTTTTTTGGATGTTAGTTCTAGGAGGTGTTGCAGGTCTTCATAGAATCAGTCCATTTCAACCTCTTCTGCATCAATGTTTGGGCATAGACTTGAATTACTGTGATGTTGAATGGTTTGCCTTGGATTCAGACCGAGATCCTTCTGTCATTTTTGAGATTGTATCCCATTACTCCCTTTCGCACTCTCTTGTTGACTATAAAGACCACACCATTTTTTCTATGGGATTCTTGGCCACAGTAGTAGATACAATAGTTTTCTGAGTTAAATTCGCCTATTCCTGTCCACTTTAGTTCACTGATTCCCAAGATGTCGATGTTCAGTCTTGCCATCTCATTTTTTACCACATCAAGCTTACCTTGATTCATAGATCTTACATTCCAGGTTCCTATGCAGTATTGTTCTTTGCAGCATTGGACTTTCCTTTCACCATCAGACACATCCATAGCTAAGCATCCTTTTGGCTTTGGCCCAGCCACTTCACTCTTTCTGGGGTTACTTGTACTTGCCCTCTGCTCTTCCCCAGTAGTATATTGGACACCTTCCAACCAGAGGGGCTCATCCTCCAGTGTCATATCTTTTAGCCTTTTTTTTACTGTCCATGGGGTTTTCTTGGCAAAGATACTAGAGTGGGTTGCCATTTCCTTCTCCAGTGGGCCACACTTGGTCTGAGTTTTCTGCTGTGGCCTGTCCATCCTGGGTGGCCTTCCACGGCATAGCCCACAGCCTCATCAAGCCACGCAAGCCCCCTCACCACGTCAAGGCAGTGATCCATGAGGGAGGAGATAATTATAAAATGCAGCAAAAATTCTCTAGCTCTTTTTTAATCTGGCAACAGCCTCCCAGCTTAAAATAGCTACAACTAATTAGATAATAAATTTTCATATGTACATTTTGCAAAATTGGGTACAGTATCACTGATGCTTTTGTGACACGGTGTATCTATCTCTGTTAGTCCATAATCACATGCCAGCAGGCAGATTGAAAGGCCATTGCTGCAGATGGGGGGCCTGTCGGGTCTGGAACATATATGACTACTCTGTACAACAGTGTGGATCCACATTGTTGTACCTGGCCTTGGGTGAGCTCTGCTTTGAAAACACCCTGGGAGGAAATTGGCTATGCCTCATAATCACATTGCCAGCAGGCAGACTGAAAGGTCATGGTAGATCCGGATGGAGGGCCTGTTGGATCTGGAACAATACGACTACCCAGTACAACTGTCTGGATCCACAGTCAGGGATCTGGACTTGGATGGGGCATGATGATTCTGAAACACCCTGGGAGGATTTGACCATGCCCTGTAATCACTTTTCCAGTGGGCAGAATGAAAGGCCATGGTTGTTTTGTATGGAAGACCACTCTGAAAATATGACTAGACTATCCAATGGCATGGACTCATAACAGTTGGGGACCTAAACTTAGGTGGGCTCTATTTTCAAAACTCTCCAGAAGGATTGCCTCATGCTGGAGGACAGTGGTCACCTTGCTAGTGGGAATGGGTCATGAGTCTGTGGTGGAGCCCATGAACAGCATGAATATAGGATGTGTTACTTCGTGATCCCCAGTGACTGAGCACAGTGACGGGGTTAGCACTCATTCCTCACTGTAACCAGTGGTGCTAGTGAGAGGGGTACTCTAACAAAGGGAAGGACCCCAGGATACCTGGAGGCCCGAAAGAAGGGGAAAGATGGAAGAACCTCCCAAATGAGGCCCCTGGCCATGCCCATGCAGCCCATCAGTGTTAATACGTGTAACTTTGACAGCAGAGAGCAAGTGAGAGGGCATGGCTTTTGAGCCCTTGGACAATAGGAATGATCTCACCTGCACTGACACCAAAACAAGGCCCGGGAAAAATGTTGGCGAACAGTGTCTTCCTACCATCTCAGTTGTTTTCCACTTAAACTTTTCAAGTCAGTTTGTGGCCTAGAATTGGAATCAAGCCTGAACCAATATTTGAAAAAAATGAAGAACTAAACAGGGGTCTCAGATCATCAACTGTACCAGCTGCTCCAGAGGTCTGCCATCAAGTGGATGGTTCAGCCTCACTCTTTGGAGAGTTGGAATCCATGTGCTTCCTGGTTGCCTGGTTAAGGTCTCAGATCTTGCCCAGGGCTGGCTCGCTCACTAGGTAAACTAGGCATTCACCTAGAGCGCGCTGGCCCTCAGAGGCGCCAAAAGCCCCCTGCCCCCACCAAAAAAACCCGCCCCTTCCTTGGCTTGCCGGCGCACCCCACAGCTGCGGGGCACGCAGGCAAGCTGGCACTCAGATGGAAGTGGTCGGGGTTTAAACCCCGACCCCTTCCCTGGCTTGCAGCTTGCCCGCCCTCCCCCTCCCTCCTCAGGGGGAGAGGAGGTGGGGGTGGCATGGCGGGTCTCCAGGCCCCACCGGGAGGTTGGCATCTGCGCCCCATTTAGAGCACCAAAACACCTCCAGCCGGCCCTGCTCCTGCCAAGACTTAAAACAGCCCTTTCTCCTCCTCAGAAAGACTGGAATAAGACAGGTCTCAGGCTGCCCTGATGGATCTAATTAGTGTGTGGTAACAAGAAACAGAGTTACACATGGAACCTTTTTATCTTTGCTAAAGTAATATGAGTATTGTAAGGAACTCCATTCTAGACAGGATAGAGTAGAGATTGGATTCTAATCTAGTCTAACTAACTAGGATGGATAGAGATGCAGGAATCATATCCTGCTCTCATGGTGCTAAGATGGAGAAGAGTAGCATAGTGTGGAGAGAAGATATCAGATCAGAAGGAAGGAAGTGTCAGAATCCTGGTTAAATCAGTTCTCAACACCATTCACTTCGAAGAAAGTTAAGTTTATTGAGACATTGAAAGATACCATACTGGACACTAGCTTTGTTAGAACTGAAGGTCAAAGAGCAAAGATTGCAGATATATTGTGTTCAAGCAAAGGCACTAAAGATCAAGACCCAATCACACCACAGCATTTGCCCGCCGGAAATAATAGTCAACTTACCCCACCACTAAGCAAATACCCCTCTACAGAAATAAAGCAGAACAACAGGTCTCTGTGACACAGTGTCTGGCACATCAAAGCATTCAGGAAAGCAAAAGCGTTTTGGTTTTCACACCCCTCTCCCCCTCCTCCTTCCTCTCTGGCAGGCAAACTATAAAATGCATAGTGAGCCTGACAGGAAGATTCCCTGAGAGTAGCAATTTACACATCAAAGGGATAGTACCAGAGTAGTGGAACAGAAAGATAGTAGAGTATCTATCTCTCTGACTCTCCTGTAGACCCCCTCTGAATTCTGAGGCTAAGAGACAGTGCAAAGTCCTTGATTTCCAACATGCCCATCACGTGTTCCTTTACCAGATCCATGTCTCTGCCCTGGTCCTCCTCCATCTTGATTCCCATGAAGTTTGGGGAGACTCTGGGTGTGTAGAATTCTGGTTCGACTCCTGTAATGGCTCCAGGTAAGCCAGAGATACCAATAATCTGCAGGTCTCCTCAGGAGGTTCCTGATTGGTTGAATTCCCAGAGACAGGAACTAGACCTGGTTGCTGGGGAAAATCCATGGGGTGTATTTGTGAAGCATTCAGAGGGTCCTGAGTTGTAGGGATCTCAGGGTCTGTAAGGGACTCTTCTTCATCCAAGATGTCAGTATCAGCAAAGCTGGGGTAAGTCATGGCAACTCCATTCAAACCAACACAATTTTAATACACGTAAGTAGGCTTTATTTTTATTTATTTATTTATCATTCGATTTCTAGGTTGCCCTCCCCGCAAATGGGCTTAGGGAGGCTAATATCCAGGCACACATGCCAAATACATAAAACAATATAAAATACATAAATTACAGTAATTACAAATAAAGTGCTTCAAGATGGTTGCAGATGGTAGTCTTCAGATTAAAGATGGTATCCAAAGGATATTCAGTCAAATCTCCACTCAGTGGTATTTACACGCCATAGTGCTGCAGTTCGATAATCATAGGGCCACTCCCATACCCCGCTATTTCCAACTCAGTGGTGGTGGTGGTAGTGGTGTCTCCTACTTGAAAGCCTGGTGGAAGAGCTCCATCTTGCAGGCCCTGCAGAACTGTACAAGGTCCCGCAGGGCCCTGATCTCCTCCGGGGGCTCATTTTACCAGGTAGGAGCCACCACCGAAAAGGCCCTGGCCCTAGTAACAGCAAGCCTGGCTTCCTTTGGGCCTGGGGTCACCAGCAGATGTTGCATCCCTGACCATAGTGCCCTTTGAGGCATATATGGGGAAAGGCCCATATATTTCGGACCCTGGCTGTATAGGGCTTTAAAGGTAAGAACCAGCACTTTGAAGTGAATCCAATATGCTATTGGCAGCCAGTGCAGCGCTTTCAGCACAGGACGGATGTGCTCCCACCTAGGGAGACACATCAGAAGCCTTGCTGCAGCATTCTGCACTAGCTGCAGGTTCCGGATTTGCAACAAAGGCAGCCCTATGTAGAGAGGGCTACAATAATCTAGCCTCGAGGTAACCATCGCATGGATCACTGTGGCCAGGTCATCACAGTCAAGGAAAGGAACCAGCTGCTGAGCAAGCCTAAGATGGTGAAAGGCCAACCTGGCAGTGGCTGCCATTTGGGCCTCCATAGTTAGGGAGGAGTTCAGGAGCACTCCCAAACTCCTAACCTCTGATGCTGGCACCAACAGTGCCCAATCGAAGGCTGGAAGAGGGACCCCCAACCCCAGACCAGCGCGACTCAGGCCCAGGACCTCTGTCTTCACCGGGTTCAACTTCAGCCAGCTCAGCCTGAGCCACCCAGCCACAGCTTGCAATACCCAGTGTAGATCTTCAGGGGTGGAGTCTGACCGGCCACCCAGCATCAGATAGAGCTGGGTGTCATCTGCATATTGATGGCACCCAAGCCCATACCTCTGGGCAATCTAGGCAAGGGGGTGCATATATATATTAAACAACATCAGGGAAAGCACCACCCCCTGAGGCACCCCACATTTGAGCAGGTGTCTCCAGGACTGCTGTTCCCCTATTGCCACCCTTTGTCCCCAACCCTGGAGAAAAGAGGTGAGCCATTGAAGGGTAAGCCCCTGTATCCCCATGTCAGTGAGGCGGCGAGTCACCAGCTGGTGGTCGACCATGTCAAATGTGGCTGATCTAACAACAACAGTGCCACCACACCGCCTCGATCCAGATGTCTCTGAAGGTTGTCAATAAAGGCGACCAGTGCAGTCTCCATCCCATATTAGGTTAGGAAAGGCACAAATAGGTATAGAAAAAAGCCTGCATGGTTAACAAATAAAGTAATGGAAGCTGTAAAAGGTAAGAAGGATTCCTTTAAGCAGTGGAAAGCTAGTCTCAGTGAGGTTGATAAAAGGGAACACAGACTATGGCAAATAAAATGCAAGTCTGTGATCAGGCAAGTAAAAAGGGAATATGAGGAGCATATCGCAAAAAACATAAAGGCCAACAATAAAACTTTCTTCAAATACATTAGAAGTAGGAAACCAGCCAGGGGCCCTTGGATAACCAAGGGGTAAAAGGACTACTGAAGGATGACAGGGAAATGGCTGAGAAGCTGAATGCATTTTTTGCTTCTGTCTTCACTGTGGAAGACGACAAGTGCTTGCTCACTCCAGAAGCACCGATTTCGGGAGGGGGTTTGAAAGACCTGAATCAGATTGAGGTGACAAGAGAGGAAGTCCTATGACTGATGGACAATTTAAAAACTAATACATCACCAGGCCCAGATGGTATTCATCCCAGAGTTCTGAAAGAACTCAAATGTGAACTAGTGGATCTCCTTACATTACTATGTAATCTGGAAGGTAGCTAATGTCACTCCCATTTTTAAAAAGGGCTCCAGGGGAGATCCAGGAAATTACAGGCCAGTCAGTCTGACGTCGATACTGGGCAAGTTGGTGGAAACTGTTATTAAGGAAAGAATTAGTAGGCACATTGATGAACAAAAACTATTGAGGTAGACTCAACATGGGTTCTGTAAGGGAAGATCTTGTCTCACTAACCTGGATCGGTACTCAGTCCAATGCTTTTTAACTTGTTTATTAATGATTTAGAATTGGGAGTAAGCAGTGAAGTGGCTAAATTTGCAGATGACACAAAGTTGTTCAGGGTGGTGACAACCAGGGAGGATTGTGAAGCACTCCAAAGGGATCTGTCAAGGATGGGTGAGTGGGAAGCAATGTGGCAAATGAGGTTCAATGTGGCCAAGTGCAAAGTGATGCACATTGGAGCCAAAAATCCTAAATATAAATACACATTGATGGGGTCTGAACTGGCAGAGACTGACCAAGAGAGAGATCTTGGAGTCGTAGTAGATAACTCAATGAAAATGTCTAGACAGTGTGTAACTGCAATAAAGAAGGCCAACGCTATGCTGGGGATTATTAGGAAGGGAATTGAAAACAAATCAGCCAGTATCATAATGCCCCTGTATAAATCATTGGTGCAACCTCATTTGGAATACTGTGTACAGTTCTGGTCACCACATCTCAAAAAGGATATTATAGCATTGGAAAAAGTGCAGAGAAGGGCAACTAGAATGATAAAAGGGTTGGAACACTTTCCCTATGAAGAAAGGTTAAAATGCTTGGGGCTCTTTAGCTTGGAGAAACAACGGCTGAGGGGTGACATGATCAAGGTTTATAAGATTATGCATGGGATAGAGCAGGTTGAGAAAGAAGTACTTTTCTCCCTTTCTCACAATACAAGAACCCGTGGGCACTCCATGAAATGGCTGAGCAATCGGGTTAGAACAGATAAAAGGAAGTACTTCTTCACCCAAAGAGTGATTAACATGTGGAATTCAGTGCCACAGGAGGTGGTGGCAGCTACAAGCATAGACAGTTTCAAGAGGGAATTAGATAAACATATGGAGCAGAGGTCCATCAGTGGCTATTAGCCACAAGGTATAGATAGGAACTCTCAGTCTGGGGCAGGTGATGCACTCTATTCTTGGTGCTGGAGGGGGCAGCAGTGGGAGGGCTAGTGTCGTGGCCCCACTGCTGGACCTCCTGATGGCACGTGGTATTTTTGGCCACTGTGTGACAGAGTGTTGGACTAGATGGGCCATTGGCCTGATTCAACATTGGCTTCTCTTATGTTCTTATGTTCTTATATCCCGGGCGAAAGCCGGACTGGAAAGGATCTAGGACTGAAGCATCATCCAGAAAGCTCTGTAGCTGTTTCGCCACCGCCCACTCTATAAGTTTGCCCAGGTAGGGCAAATTAGATACCAGCCAATAGTTGGCCAATTCAGCTGGGTCTAAAGTTGTTTTTTTCAGGAGAGGACAGACCATCGCTTCCTTGAGTGCCCTTAGGAATTGCCCCTCAGAGAAGGACATGTTGACAATCTCCCTTAGAGCACCTCAAAACCCCTTGTGGCCTGCTTTAACAAGCCAGGAGGGGCACGGGTCAAGGTTGCATGTGGTTGGGTGCACAGATACGAGCAATCTGTCAACTTCCTCCAGATTGAGCAGGCCAAAGTAATCCAAATCCGGAATTGAAGGTGTGCAAGGGGCCTCAAATTCACTCACTGTGTCAACTGTGGCAGGGAGATCACAGTGGAGCACCAAGACTTTATCTGCGAAATAGCTCGCAAATGCCTCACAGCCAATATCCAATTCCCTAACTTTTTGTCTGCCCTGTGGCAGAGTCGTTAATGATCGAATCGTTCTAAACAGTTGGGCTGGGCGAGAGCTCACAGATGCAATTGTTGCTGCATAGAATTCTCTCTTTGCAACTTTGACTGCCATCTCATAGGATCTCATAAATGTCCTATAAGATGCTCTTGAAGCCTTGTCGCGACGCGAGCGTGGCACCACTGTCTCTCTAACCGTCTCAGCTCTCGCTTCATAAGCCACAACTCCTGGGTATACTGGGGTGCCAGCCTAGAGCGAGTGCAGAGAGGGCTCCTGGGAGTGATTTTGTCAATGGCCATGGAGAGTCGGCTGTACCAGTCCTCCACAAGTTCATCCAATGAGCCTCCAGGGGGCCTCAGATCCCGCAGAGCCATCTGAAGCCACACACAGTCTATTTGGCTCTGCGGGCGACCTAAAATCTGCTCGCCGCCTAAACAGGGTCGGGGTGGAACATTCAGATGGGCTTTCAGAGCATAGTGGTCTGACCATGGTACTGCTGCAGCAGTAATCCAGTCCACTATCACCCCAGCCGCAAAGACCAAATCGAGTGTGTGTGGGTTGATACAAGTTGGGAGAGTCCTAGCACTGCCATGGACGACACTAGGTTTATTGCCTGATTGGAAGTCGCGTCATCAGCGTGGATGTTGAAGTCACCCAGGACTAACAGTCTAAGGTGCTCCAGCACCCAGCCTGATACTGCTTCCATCAGGGACAGCAGGCTACTGGCCGGAGCGTTAGGCGATCAGTACACCAACCAGATTGCCAAACTCTCCTCGGCCTCCAGCACCATACCGACACACTCCATGCCCATGATCTCCAGTGGTGGGAGTGCCCCAAAGGAGTAAGCCTCCCAAATGAAAATAGCCACTCCTCCCCCCTGCCCCCTAGTCCATGATCGGTGGAGGACTGAGAAACCTGGGGGGCAAGTTGGCAGAGAGCTACAGTCTCCTCTCCCGCACCCAGGTCTCGGTCACGCATGCCAGGTCTACATGTTGGTCCACCACAAAGTCCTGTAGGACCATGGTCTTGTTGTTGATTGACCTGGTGTTACACAGCACCAATGCTGGAGGGGTTTTTTTACTCCTGGCCCCACTGCCGACAATCCTTGGGATGGATCGCAGACTGGAAGGGCACCAAGCCATTATGTTTCTCAGTGACCGTCCCTTAACACTCTGCCTGGATCCACTGCTATACTTCCCCCTCCCCAAGAGCACCGGAATTTGCTGCCCAGACATTGCTGCCACCACAGGTCCACACAGGCACTTCAGACCACCAGTAGCTAGTAAGGATTGATTCCTATTAAACACAGGCTGGACACTGCTCCGTTCCCAACACTGATGAACAATCAACCAAAATACCTAATCTGCCATAAATCCCCAATGATTGTACTAAAATCTTTAACATACAGTAGCCAAACACTAATACTACCCTAAGAAAACTATCTCCCCAACCTAATCTCTGACAAAGAACAGTGCTAGTGCTAAGCTATCTAATAATCAAACAACCACACTAAAATCATTCATACATATAACTAGCAGAAAAAATACTCCCCAGCCTTTCTCATTAACATCAGCAATTGTAATGCCCATCAAGCCTGGTTCTAATTCCATGCTTGCGGAGGGTGGGGGGGTTGCCACGATCTCCCCTGGAAAGTGGCATTCAAAGGTCAGCCACTAGGGTTACCTCCCTCTCAGAGCTTTCCCAGTTGTAAAGTCCACTCCGCAGTCGTTCATGTCCCTTCCGTTTGGCCTGTTTAGGCAGATCTGGGCCCCGTTGGTACTCTCTGCTCCTGCCGTCCGGCTCCACAGCCCCCGTCGCAGTTTGTAATCCTCTGCAGTCCTCGCTGTTGCAGGCACTCAGCACCGGCACCATCGTCAGGGGTGGTGTGGACTTACAGCCACCCGCTGCTGTGCCGGCCTGTCATCTGGCTGACCGGGGGGACTCCTGGGAAGGGAAAGGGAAAGACCCTCCCCAGGCTCACCCACAGCCACCTGCTGGTCTTCTGCTGTTGCCAAGTGCACAGCCAACTGCCGCTGCACCGGCCTGTCCTCCAGCTGACCGGGGGGGCTCCCGGGAAGGGAAAAACCCTCCCCAGGCTCACCCACCACAGCCCGCTGGTCTGCCTCTGCCTCCGCCAAGTGCACAGTCACTGCTCGTGAGCCACCACCCCAAGACGGCCACCACTCCACTTAAGCCCGGATTGCGCCGCCACCAATCAATCCATTGGCACCAGCCGTAGCCACACGCCAGTCCAGGGCGGTAAGTCGCGGAGCTGTCATTAAGCAGGCCAGGCTAGGGTGTCTTCTTGAACTACAGTCATGCTGGAGGCAGCAGCAGGTAAAGTACCATGGCTTCATTGAGTGAAGTGTGTTGCACAGGTTCCCCAAGAATATTAATGAAACCAAATACCTCTTCACATACTAAAAACATTCAATTATTTTAAAAAGCAGAGTAACTTTCTATCTGTGACGTAGACCATAGTGACTTTTCTATACATTAATGTACCATAGTGTATTAGTTAATTCATGGCATTTGTTTATTAAGTTTTCCAAATTCTATTAACATGAGGGGTTCGATTTTTTCTTTATTTAAACCCTGTTTTTCTCCCCAATAGGAGCCCAAAACAGCTTATGCTGTCTTTTACGCTGCATTATTCTTACAACAAGAAGTTAGGCTGAGAGAGGGTGACTAGCCGAAGGTCACCCAGCAAGCCTCCATGGCAGAATGGGGATTAGAGCCTGGGTTGGCCACATCCTAGCCCAATACTCTAATCACAATACCACACATTTCTCATTGTATAAGAAACACAATGAATTAATTTTCAGCTGTAATAGGAGACAGTTGTGATTTTTAAGCTGTAATTTCCAGAAGTGTTTAGGAACTCCCAGGTGATAGGATTTTACAAGCATTAAGAAAGATTAATTCTGTAAAACAGTGATCCTTTCCACATTTGCCTGCCACTCTGAGTTTTCTCAGCGTTCAAGTCAAGGCAATTTAAGTCCAAGGCAAAACAGCATCCAAATAACATGGGGCAACAGCAGGCTGAAACAGGGCTGACCATTGAAGGGAAGTAATGTAATGCTGTAATGCAGAAGCGGGGGGGGGACAGAATAAAAAGGAGGTTGGACTCAATTTTAGTGCAGAATGGGAGGGGAAACCTGGATTAAAAAGAAGGTTGAATTCAATTTTAGTGCAGAATCGCTTGGGGGACACTGCAATGAACATGGATTAAAAGGAGAGTGTGGAAAGAGCCTATGCTACAAGAGGCTGGGTTATTTCATCAATAAGCATACTGTGGACCAACAGAATTGTTAAATAAAATCTCAGCGATAACGTTTCACAAGAAGAGTCACCTTTATTTATTTATCTGATGTTTGTCTGATGTTCTTTGAAGGATCAGAGATACTGAATGGCCCCAGTGCAGTTGCAGTGAAAGGTACCTTCTTTTACTAAGATGTGAAGACATGTGAATATTGACATTTACAGCTTTGTGTCAGTTGTAAGATCTATGGCTTTAATCCTCTGACAGTGACAATGCTATATTATCCTACTGTTCAGATGTATAGGAAGACTGATGGGTGTTGTAAATGATCTAACAACGGCAATAGAAGTTACTGATAGAGAATGTTTCACAACTACTTGTACTTTGAATTGCAAAGTCTCACTTCACATTTGCTTTAGATCAAAGCAAATCAAAGCTAGAACAACACCTAATTTATTTCTGCTCATCATCCTACATATAGGTTTAGTTATTTTATTGATTCGAGGAAGGGAACCAACTGCCTGATCAGCCGAAGGTGATAAAAGGCTGCCTTGGCAGTGGCTGCTACCTGGGCCTCCATTGTTAAGGAGGTGTCTAGGAGTACTCCCAGACTCCTAACCTCCAGCACAGGCACCAGAGGTGCCCCCTTGAAGGTCAGGAGTGGGATCTCTACCCTCAGACTGTCCCAACTCAGGCAAAGGATCTCCGTCTTTGTAGCATTCAATTTCAGCCGGCTCAGTTTAAGTCAACCAGCCACTGCTTGTAACGCCCGGTCTAGATCTTCCAGTTTGGAGTTGGACTGACTGCCTAACAGCAGATAGAGCTGGGTGTCATCTGCATACTGGTGACATCCCAGCCCATGCCTCTGGGCAATCTGGGCAAGGGGGCACATGAAGATGTTAAAAAACATCAGGAACAATACAACAAGTAAATTGCTAAAAATAATGGACTTGATCTGGACACCAAAGCTGGGTCAGCTAACACTTCCACAGCCACCAGGCTGTACCTTTTCTATCTCTTAGGTAGGATAATTTCCAGATTTAGCAGATTCACCTGTGCTGTAGGTGACTCCTTTAAGTATATCCCCTTTCACACTCACACCCATCAGTTCAGGCCTGTGTTTCCCAATCCAAGTTCACTTTTGTTTGTAGGTCTGAAGAAAACAATTAAATTTGCAGAAAGAAAGCAGGTGCTTTGAAAATGTAAAGTAGACTGATTGGGAAGAGTTAAGCATCTCCTCCTGGGTTTGCTTGGTTCCAACAAGCATAGTGTACATGGGGTTGCTCAGGAACTTCAAGGCACCACTACAAGTCAAAGTTTCACAACCCCTCAGTCACTACCTTCCTAATGAAGATGGTCAATGATGTAAATGTAATGTGGTATTTCCGTTCTTGTAAAGTTATTGTAGTTCCTAATACTGAGTTATATGAAGAATTTCCACTGCTAGTGCCAACTTTATAACTAAATGAATGATGCATATCAACAAAAGGTGGTAGAATATAAAGTGGTTTGCATAGATAGCACTGATTAAATCACTGCTGTAACACTAGGCTCCTTGACATATTTGCTGTTCTGACTCCATTTAATGGGTTTTCCAATAACCGTCTTTATATTTACACAGAGAGAGCTCAGGTGATTTACTCTGGGTAATATCACTATGTAGAAAACACTTTCATTGATAGATATGCCTTCCCAACTAAAGATGACATTTTAGCAATCTTCCTAAAAAAGAATATGGCCAATAGACACCAATATTCATTTTCACTATTTAAGCACACAAAAACATATTACCTCCCTTTTGAGCTCCATAAAGGATTGTGAGACCTGGGTGAACAAAAAGCAATAAAAGGTGGGGCTGCTATGAGGAGGGGAATTATGTGAGATTACCCTTTTCCCTCTTCTGCTACCAGAAAGGCTAGCCCTCTGAATTTTTTCGAACACAGCTGATGTGCTACCCTCAGTGGAAGTGTAGGAGCTGAACTTGATGGTGCCAGTACAAGACTAGACACACTTACACTTTAATGGATGTATACATGTAAGTTATAAGATCAGTGGACTATTCCAATGAGCTGCTGAGTATGGATCATAGGATTTGGTGTTATCTGATGTGAGGGATAGCTTATGCTACACAACAGCTGTCATCAATGTTCATTCAAATCCTACAAATTTAGAATCCAGTGGCACCTTTGAGACCAACGAAGGTTTATTCAAGGTATTTGATAAAGTGTGCATGCACACAAAAGCTCATACTTTGAATAAACCTTTGTTGGTCTCAAAGGTGCCATGGATTCTAAATTTGTTCTACTGCTTCAGACTGATATGGCTGACCATCTGGATCTATCAAATCCTACAAAGTATACTTTTCACAATACTCTGGTCTCAGTTTTGTAGTGTAAATGCAGCCATAAAACTAATCATTGGATACTAATCTACAACAATAACACATGTTATCTACCCTGATCACACTGGTATTTTCCATACCACTGGGACTAATGGAACATGAAAGCTATCAGTATTGATCAGAGCTAACTATATGATGTGGAAAATTCATACATTAGTTATATGGCATGGTTGCTAACTAGGGGAAGTCCTGTGGAATGGCACTGCAGCAGTGACTTTGCCATCAAGGTCACATATGTACTTGGCTTTTGTTAGCAGGCTTTGTTAACAGACTTCAGGTTGCCAGGCTTCATTGACAAGTGCGGGCCACTGTGGCAAGCTGCACTTTTTAAAAACTTAGAGGTGCTGTACAAGGGTTAATTCTTCACAGAAACAGAGAGCCTTGAGTGACAGGCTGCTCCAAGCAATCTGATTGGTTCCCATCAGCTGAGCAGAGAAAGACTTGAGAGTGGCATGCTGAGGAGAGAGTCAGTCAGATTCCTGCCTTGACTGAGTTGAGTCTAATTTCAGCCTTAGCTGAGAGCAATTTTACACAGATCAAGAACTGAAGGAAAGTTGGCAAGGAAGTAGGCAAAAACTCCCATTTCAGCCAAAGAAAGGGGATAGGTCTTCTAGTGAGAGGACAATCTCCCTACCCAGTCAAACAGGGGGATAGCTCTGAAGAGCAGAGAGATCCTGGTCTGGTATGGTTAGAAATTACCTGCAGAAACCTTAAGAGACAATTAAAAACTCAATACAAATACTGGTGTTTCAAGAGAAGGATTTTGGGTACTACAAAGAGCACCAGTCTTCTGGAAGCAAAAAGAGTCAGAAAATAGTCAAAGAGTGTGTACTGGGGTGTTTGGGAAAACATTGGAACAAATGCCTCTCTACATAAAGATGTAAGTAACTGTGAACAGCTTAAGAAACTCTCATTAGCCTGAAACATAAGAACTGAAGCCTGTGCATGCACTGGTTTTACCTCAGAGCAGGCCCATAATATCCTGGATTTCTTTGTTCAGGGGCGTTTAATTTTTAAGGGGGCATTAATTACAGTTAATTAAATTAGTTTTATTGCCTGTCCTTAAAGGGGGAGGTTCTAAGCCTGTTTCTAGCCATTCCTTTTAAGGGACCAGGCAGCGAGTGTGTCAGTTCCTAGAAAAGGCAGTTCAGAAGACATTAAAATGCCTTTTGAGTTCTCTTCCACAGGGCAAGAAAGCTTAGAAGGGCACTCAAGAGTGGCACCTTCAGGAAATCTCCAACAATCCCCCTCTCTGCTAGCCCAGTCCTACTGTATGCCACCTAGGTCATGGTGAGTCTTTCAAAAGCATTCCCATGCTTTTGGGAAACATGCAAATTAATTAAATATTGAAAATTTCTTGCATTAAGAAAAATCGGATATAACTACAACTTATGACATCTGAATTTGGGTGCATCAACAAATTGGGGGTTTTCTAACCCACAAACTAGGATTCCAAATTTTGATTTGTTGAATGACATGAATTCAGATGTCACAACAAAATATAGTTAGTTAAAGACATCCTAAACCATGAAGTCTTCAATTTTGTGTCAGTACAAATGGAGACGTACAAACTCAAGATAAACCAAGTTTGACAGTATGAGGAACAAACTACAGTTTGTTTGTGGTATCTGCATACACTCTTAATGTTGCCAGAATTATTATCCATTCTGCTTTCAGATTTCCAAAGAATTATTATTGTTATTCAGTTTATTATAGTTTTATTACTCTACAAATATTTCAGCACACACATATGCATACTGATCTTGTTATTCAGAAAGAAGTTTTTCACAAGGCAGTGCTACTTGGAAAACTGGCTTGCCTCTCTCAGACTTATTTACAAATGAAGCAGGTGGCTCCAGGATATTAAATGTTTAGCAAAATGGGATGAAAAATGATAGGAAGAAATAAGTATCCCACAGGAAATTAAAGTTTGTACACAGTGGCATATGCTTGATAATACCCTCCAATGTGTGTTCTGAAAAATGCACATTTTTTTTCTTTCCAGCTCTACTCCTCTACAAGATGAAAAAGAATACGGATTCGTCATTCCATTGCAAGGTCTTCTGCAACACCATAAAATCTTCAACGAATTAATGTGGCTAAAACAGAAAAAAACTAAGCTGAACCCACAGACACTGAATTTTATTCTTCAGTGAGGCAAATAGCAGTATCTTTTTTTTTTTAGTTACATTATTTATAGTCCGCCTTTCTCATAAGGACTCAAGGTGGATTACACATAGTGAGCCAGTACAATCACAAAAATGGGACATTCAGTAACCAGTGCATTAGGATCCTAGGGGTCTGGAATTACCAGAAAGAACTGAAGCATAGCATAAGTATTCATGTGACAGGATTTACATGAATAGGATCCTGCTTACAATAAGCTATACACAGCATTATAGACCAACAGACCCTAATCACTTATCCAAGCTAGTTTGTAAAACCATTTTATGCAGTTCAACCCTACTATCTGCACAGATAATCCCTCTTGGGGGCTTTCCTGATTTCCTTGGACAGGCCATTCCACGAGGTAGGAGCCACAATGGAGTAAGCACATTTTTTAGTAGTTGTTGATTTTGCCCATTTGCAGGTTTGGCACTCTCAGGATCCTCTGCTAACTGAGCAAAGTTGTCATGGCAGAGCATATCATGACTATGGCAGGTGGTCCCACAAATTAATTAACTAACTAACTAATTCAACAATCCTGAAGACTTTTCAGGCAGGAAAACAGCACAGCACATGCATTAAATTCCCTTCTCACCACGTGTTGTAATCTCCATCTGAATCAAATCCCCACATGCCTGGGAATGGAATTCCAAATACGGAACTTGCAGCAGGTATCTGATCAAAAGTACCTGGGGAGGACACACAAAAAAAATGTGATTTATAGTAGTTCTAATGTGTAGCAGATCCCAATTGGTAAGCAAGGTAGACAACTGCTGAAGTCAAGTTTCACACATTGCCATGGACTTTTGTAAGTCTCTATTTGCTGAGTGTTTTTAAAAAATATATATGCATTGGTGTTTAGATATCAGATTATCATGGCATTTTACATTTCAAGCTGATTTTTAAATCCTATCAGGACTAACTCTACTGAATGCATTTTGGGCTGATGCACTGAATGCATTTTGGGCTGGATACATCAAGGCAGAAGATTACATATTAAGTGTTTAAATTACAAAAATTACAAAATTCACAAGAAATTACAAAAATCCACAAGAAATTCAATAAAAAGAGCATGGTGGGAAATTATACCTGTTCATTGGCTCCTAGTATGCACAGTCCCTAATGTGGCTTTGAGAAATGTTAGTGCATTTTAACATTATTATATTTATAGAAAATAAATAAAAGCTATTAAAGAAAGGGAGGAGCACTAGCCTCATATCCCTTCTAGCTTCAATGATGTTCAAATCTAAAATAAAGTTCTGTCACCAAACTCATCTCTAATTTGAATTTGACCAGTCTTTGTGAACAGAAAGGATTCATACTGATAGGTTTGCCAGTCCCCTGGTTGGGGATGGGTTTCCCCCACTTTTCGGGGCTTCAGCCCAGTGGTTGGCTAGTTGGCTAGCTGGCCAGCAGGGGGAACCCCACCCCCAAACAGGGATGACCTGGTGCGAGGTCCTCAATATGATGACATCAACCAGAAGTGATGTCATCACGTTGGAGATGCCATGGGGGATGCTCGAGTCTAGTTTGAGGGGAAAATTCTATGGTAAATTTGCGTACAAACCATAGAGTTTTGCCCTCAAACTAGAGGATCAACAATGCAATGACATCACTTCCAGGTGACATCATTGCATTGGGGACATCCTGGAATGCCCCCCAAATCCCCCTGCCAGAGCAATGGAATCTGGCAACCCTACATACTGATGAAGTCTAATGCTTTGATGGTGTTTAATCTATCAGTAAGCTTGAAGAGAGGAAGATATAGTTTCAAAAACAACATACATTCAACCACTGAGTCCATTTTTAGATGCTCCCCAGTTTATTCTTATTGGTGATCCGTGTTACTTCTTCTGGGAAGTAACAAGACACAGGTTAAAAAAAGATGCTCATAGAAAATACTCTAACAATTCTGGAATAAAAAGACTGATACAGTCAACAGTTTATAGAAATTTATTCATTCTGGACGAGTCTGGCTATACTGCTAGTTTTCTTTGATTGTTGTAAATTTTATGAAAAATTACTTGGAGAACAAGAATGGACAATTATTTCCTCTTTCAGTATATTTGAAGGAGATAGAGTATAACAAGAATCACTTATAGGAAGATCAAGAAATGAAATGGAGCTAAGAAAATAATTGATGGTGTGAATAAAAGGTTGGCAGAAAGATATCAAATAAAGATATTATGTATTCAAAAGAATAGTGGTTGTAATAAATGAAATAAGAAGCTTGATAAAGAACTGCCAGTAGCTTTCAGTAGGTACATCAGCGCACAAGATTATTACCCTATATTAATTTGTGAGAATTATTTTGAAATATGTCCAGAATATCATTTAACTCCTTGAACACTGAAGAAAATATATACTTCCACATCATCAGAACAGTTAAATCATGACAGGTAGAAGACACATTATAGGTACATATGGTGGTACTATCAGAATATCAAATTTTAGATACTTAAAAAAATATGTTCCAGTACCTGTTGATGCAGTAGTAGTAGTTTACTTGAAAGAGTTGGCTCCACTTTAGTTAGAGTTGCCAGACCCCCTGGTGGAGGCAGGGGTTCCCCCCTGACAGGCTCCACCTCCCTGCCACCAATCAGCTGGCTGGCAGGGGGGAACTTACCTCAAAAAAGAAGGAGATCCATCCAACATACAACAATGTGTCTACATCACTGCCCACGTGACCTGGAAGTGACATCATCACATCCAGGATATCAGGGTACTGCTCTGGTATTTGAGCAAAAACTGTTTGGTAGAAGCCAAATTTACCATACAGTTTTTGCCCAAAAACCAGAATGTCACCCTGACATCCTAAACATGATGATATCACTTCTGGGTCATGTGGGCAGTGACATAAACATGTTGCTGTACATTGAATGGGGCTCCCTGCTGCTCCCAGTGAGTTCCCCCCTCTCCCGCCATTTGCCAGGAGGGACCTGGCAACCCTAACTTCAGTCCACTTTCACAAATTACACCTGCATATTTGGATGGAACAACAAAGTGGAACTTTGTCAAACCAGGAAGATTTTAGTCAAGATCCATGCACAGGGGAAGAAGGGAGGTGGAAATATGTGACCACAAAAAAACTATCTTGGTTCGTGCCCAAACCCAGCTTAATTGCAGAGTATACCAACAGAACAGCACTAAGTCATATTTCTTTTCCCTTTTTTGGGGGAGTATTTTTGCATTTGTGTGCATGTGTGTTTGTGTGCGTGCCCATGCCTGGAAGTCATGACGACCTCTGGCAACTCCTACTGGGGCATAGAGGACATTCAGAGAATTAGCTTGATAGCCTGCCTCTGGCCTCCCGGCCCTGGAATTCTCTGGTATCCCATCCAAATACTTGCCAGAGTCAGCCTGGCTTAGCTTCCAAGATCTGTCAAGATTGGGCTTGCCTGAGCTATCCAGGTCAGGTTGTTAAACCATATTTCTGTTCCATTTACACTTCATAAAGTCAAATCCATGGATTGGCTCCCTCAATTGATATGAAAATAATAGTTCTAGGCAGGAGAGCTCTACACATGCATGGCAGTTACCCCCTATATGTAGGAAGTAACCCTAAGATGCTGATGCATAATTTTCTCAAAAGTTAGGAATTTTGGCTTAAGAACTTTTGGGGTCATGCACTGTTTGTTTCTAAAATGAGATGTTCAAACACTACATGCAGGAAATGAAATCTTGTACAAATCTTATGTCAGGTTGGGAAAGATAATAGCACAATGCCCTTAGACTTTAATGTGATTTGTGAACACAAACTGAGGTAAGCACAGGCTATATTTTTACAAAAAAAAGCAGACAAGATTAAGGGAGACTGCCTAAGATGGTAAGCATTGTCAAACACTGAATGGCAGCAGGTATGTTATAAGTGGCATGAAAATTTCAGCTACCAAGTGTATGTTTTAATGAAGCACTGCAAAGATACTCAAACTCTGTCACACAGAACCTACTTAATAAAGAAAATAATGTAATTAAGGTCCAGTTCTAGCATTCACATTTGATGTGATGAAATCACTACGGTTATGATGCTAACATAGAAATCCTATGCAAACTTTCTGCTGTCTAAGGCTGAAATTCTAAGAACATTTTTCTGGAACTAAGCTCAATGGAATAACAGGGAACTGACTTCTGAGTAGATATGCAAAGGATATCCCAAAGCCCATTTATCTCAATGGGTTTAGAATGGAGTAACTCTTCATAGGATTGTACTGCTATTTTGGCATAGAGAACATTTCTTTGTATGCATTTCATTGTGATATGACACTAGAGTGTTCCTTTATTGGAGAAGTTTGGGTTTTGATAGGACTTCAAAAACTGTAACTTGATCTTTTCAGATACTTGTTTCAGATACTTGTATACTGAATTATATTTTGCCATTTGAAATTTGAGCTTTTAAAATATAAGAACCATGCTGGATCAGACCATGTTCCCCAATTTAAGCATGCTCTGTGTTGAAGAAATATGTCCTGTGTGTTGAAAAAGTAAGTCCATTTCTCTCTCATTCTGCCTAACTTGAAAATAAAGGGAGAGTGGACACAGAAAAATTAGGCAGGAGGAGAGAGAAATGAAAGGAGTTCAGAAAAGAGTACAAAATGAATGAAGGAGTGTGGAGATGCTAAGAAAGGAAGAGGAAAAGGACAGACTGCTAAAGACAATGACCTTGTTAACTGGCCTTGCATTAAGGTCATGCTAGCTGATAGTCAGAGTGTCTTTTACTGTACTCAAATTTCCCTGTACCCCTAGTGGCTGCAGCCAGAACTGCATTAAACATAAAATGAAATATTTTCCACTGGATGGAGCATGATGCTAGTTTCAGAGGCTCTCCAGCTGACTTGAGTCCCAGGAAATTTGTCCCTCCAATCCCCCCCTCAGTGGCTCTGAAGGGAATGCAACCCCATCCAGAATGGATGACACCTTTATGAACTAGTTGAAAAGTACTAGTCCCAATACAGATCCCTGTGGGACCCCACTGCTGACATCCCTCCATTGTGATAACTGACCATTTATTCCTACTGTCTCCTTACTGTTTTTAGCCAGTTTCCAATCCAATCCCATTACTATGAAGTTTGCTCAGTGAGTGACTTTGTCAAAAGCTTTATGGAAATCCAAATAAACAATGTCTAATGGCTCATTCCTGTCCACATGTTTATTGACACTTTCAAAGAACTCTAAAAGGTAGGTAAGACCTTGAAAAAGCCATGTTGGTTTTTATTCAGCAGGGCTTGCCCTTCTATATGCTTGGCAATTTTGTCTTTTATAATACTTTCCATCAGTTTACCCAGAACAGATGTTAAGCTAACTGGTCTATAAGGTCCCAGATCTCCCTGGATCCTTTTGAAAGAATGGCTGTTGAATTGGCCACTCTCCAGTCTTCCACTACAGAGGCTAACCTTAGGGATGTGTTACTTATCTTAGAATATTTAATTTGTTTATTTTATTTGTATCCCGCACCTTTCCTCACCAGGCAGGGCTCTGGGCAGCTTCCAACAATTAAATACAATTTATCAACATTACAATTTAAAACCAAATGTTACAGTTAAAATTTAAGAGTCAATCTATTGTATTGTATAAGATGGCACCACAACAGACATTCCAAGGTGGATAACTAAAGGGACAGCCAATACAGGGAGATTTGCAGCCCAACAATGGGGAGGCCAGGTGATCTTTCTAGTTGCCACTGTCCTGAACCATATGACTGGTGGAACATCTCAGTCTTACAGGCCCTGTAGAACTGAGCTAAGTCCTGCAGGGCTCAAGTTTCACTGGACAGAGAGTTCCACCAGGTTGGGGCCAAAAATGCCCTGACCCTAGTTGAGGACAGCTGGACTGTTCTGGGGTGAGGGACTACCAGTAAATTCTTCCTAGATGAGCGTAATGCATAGGGGTGTATAGGGAGAGGCAGTCCCGTAGATGATGGTCCGAGACTGTTTAGGGCTTTTAAGATAAGTACCAAAACCTTGAACTTGATTCAGTATTCAATCTGTAGCCTCATCCTCCTGAAAACAACTGTTTAGGAACAGATCTGCCTTATATCTTCAGCAGTGAGGAGAATTAAGTTAGCTTCTCAGCAACTGCCCTATCCTCCTTTAGTTAGTTCTCCTTTAATCCCATTGTTATCCAATGGTCTGACTGCTTCTCTAATTGGTTCTCTGCTCCTGATATATTTAAATAATTCTTTCTTGTTGGTTTCACCCTATGTTCCCCATAATCCTTTTCTGCAAACTGCCCCATGGGGTTCAGCTATTTAAAGGGGCTTTCTTGGGAAGCAAGGTTACATCATTCTCCTCTCCTCCATTTTATCCTCACAACAACCTCACAAGGTAGATTAGGATGTGTGTGTGTGGATGGTGCAAAGTTACCCAATAAGCTTCCCCAGCAAAGTGGGGAATGGAACCTGGACATACCAGATAGTGGTCTGAAATTCTAACCACTACACCACACTGTTGTTGTTTTTAATTCAAGTTTTTCTGCAAGCTCCAGTCTCTGGATTTAATTATCCACAGTTTTGGTTGCATTGAGAATTAGATATATTGATGTGTGTATGTTGTGGGATGCTGCACAGGGCATACGGTAGTCATGTGGTTCTTTTAGCTGATGTGAGTACCACTGGTCTAATATATATTTTATTTTATTTATTTATTTGACTTATATCCCTTCCTCTCTGCTGAGGCAGGCTCAGGGCAGCTTACATAAAATACATAAAAATATTAAATACATAGAACAACACACAAAACATCTTAATTTATCATACAATTACAACAAACATAAAGTGCAAGGTGCTAGAGCTAGAATAGATTGTAATAATAACATTATAAAATTGTATAGCAGTCACAGTAGGATATGTTGGTTAAACAAAGGGAATGGTCAGAGTTGGAATTCAGCTTATCTTTTCAGGTTTTGCTGGTGGGCACAGGCTACTGATGGAACATCTGGGGGGCAGCATAGTTCATTTGTTTGAATTATCTGCTTTCTGACTTCTGGTTTTGGCGACCCGCATGGCGGATGCACTACTTTGGAGCTCCAGGGGACACGATCCGTGACCTGGCGGATGGGAGGGGTGCGATTGTCTGCACCAGCCCCGGGGCCCTTGTAGGGGCCCCCCAGCCATGGGGCATGAGAGGCATTGCTCCCGAGGCACACTGCCAAGGGATTGAGGCACCTCTGAGCTCCGACGATCTTGTCGCCGCAGAACCAGCAATGGTGCTAGGGGCACACACTGGGACAAGCAAACAGTGATTGAGTGTAATTCTTACCCCAGCAGATGATCCATGATGAAGTATGAGTTTTTTTTCTTGTTAAAGCAAAACATCTGGACAAGCAGATAAGTGAAGACATTCCCCCCCCAAAAGAAAAGCAGTGTGGAGGCTTTACCCTGTAGATAAAATCTGTTTCCAGCGCATTTTAGGTGGGGCAGGAATATAAGCAAATAACAACTGATATAAAGAACACTGGAGCGAAAACAGTATTATCTCTCAAGCAATAGAGACTTTTAAAACTTTTCTGAAAAGTAAACAACTAAAAGATGGCAGGGAGGAAAGTTGCACTGAAAATGAAACCTCCTTCAGGAAACAGTAGCCCAGCCACCCCAGTCATGAGACCGGAAGTAGCTACAGACTTCCTTGGTATGATTGCAGAAGCATTGCAACCCCTGCTGGACCAAATGACAACTCTCAACCAGAATTTTGCAACTCTACAAAGTCAACTGAATGATACCAAGCAAACAGCAGAGCAAACAGCAATAGCAGTTAAGGAAGCTAATGCCAAAACCATAAAGCTTCAAAAACGTGTAGAGACAGGGGGGGGAGAGAACCTCCAATGAACTCCAATTGTTACAGCTTCAAATGGAAAAGTCAAACTGCCACAAGAGCCAGGGCTTTTTCGGTGGCGGCTCCTACCTGGTGGAAGGAGCTCCCAGAGGAGATCCGGGCCCTGTGGGACCTTGTTCAGTTCCGCAGGGCCTGCAAGACGGAGCTCTTCCGCCAGGCTTTTGAGTAGGAGCCGCCACTGCCGCTATTCCACCTCGATATTCCACCTCGAAAACCCGTCATCTTGGGTTTAAATGTGCTTATGTTGTATTGTTTGTTTTTATAATTTTATCTGGTTGATGTTGTTTTATATTGTTTATATTGTTTAAATTCTTTATATTGTTAGCCGCCCTGAGCCTTCGGGGAGGGCGGGATATAAATCAAAACAAATAAATAAATAAATAAATATGTGCTTGGACTTCTGGGCAATGACGCAACACCTCAGGTGCTTAGTGGGGATGCTCTCAACTAGCCCCAACTTTCTTTGCTTTTTTGGAGCCTCCAGGGTCCTAGTGCCCATCAGGGTTTCACCAGACCTTCCAGAGGGAGGTTGGGTCACAGGAGACTTGATTGGATGCCCAAAAAATGGCAGTGAACAGGACAAAACTGATTTGTTTCGAAGCAGGAGCAAAGAACAGAGCAACATGATCCACCCAGTTTGCATAGCTTCAATCATCTGTTTTAAAAACTTTGGAGTTACAACATAATATACAACAACAAAGGTAAAAAAATGAGTATACATATATTCTCTTACAATTTAGTGAAGACCTCCATTAATTGACTCCCCAGAAGTATCTCCAAATTTTGGAAGAGTAATTTCAGCTAAGAAAAGAATCAGAGTAAAAGGAGGGGGAAATGGCACTGGCAGGAGAGAATGAGGAAGTATCAGCAGGGAAAACCAAGGACATAGTTTCAAAAAATACAGAAATCAGACAACCTTGGAACAATTTAAAAAGTTTTTGTTTGATGAGATATGGCAGGCAGTTGAAAAAGCTTGCAATAACACTTTTGGGAATCTTCACAGATTTAAAAGGGAAAAATGAGGAGGAGCCACTACAGCTTCAGTGGAGTTTGGAAAGTTCAGAAAGGAAACAGGACTGTAGTCAAGAAAAGTGAATACAAAATAAACCTCCTTTACTTGTGGAAAGGAAAAGGAAGTTCCCCAGTCAAATGTGTGGAATAAAGAATCTTATAAAACATTCTTTGGTGGTGAGATTGACAAAAAGAGGCTCACGAGAACAGCTACATGGAGAAATGAACAAGGTGGCTAAAAAGAGAGCATGGCGTCTTTCAAGAAAAAGTAATAGAGACAATAGAACATTGAAGACAGAACTAACAAAACAGAAAAGGCAAAATATGGAAGCAATACACCACGAATACAAAGAGATAAGACATTTAAGTGGGATTATCAAGAAAAAGGTGTGCCAGAAAATAATGCAAAAAACAGGCAATGTGTATTATGTGGCAGAACAACTTCTCGTTTGCATAATGTACGTAATGATAAAACCTCTACAAGGTGGAAATGAAGGTAACTCATAACTGTGTTTTGATATTTCTGTTATTGTCTAAATTCAATCTTTAATTATTATTTCAATCTGTATTTTACTGTTTATGTACCTAATTGGTGGTAGTAAAATGTGATTAAATTGTTAACAGCTGGGAACTGTTAGTTATGTTAATATAAACAATATAAAACTAATAATAAAAAGATAGTGCAGGAGGAAAGGAAATAGATAGGATGAGGATTCCTGAACAGAAGGTTATATATAATTTATAAGAAAATAGGTGAGATGTAAAGGCACAGAATGATTAAGAAATACGAGAATGTCTGCTATTTGGTAGTTTTCTTTTTCATTTATTAAAAACAATTAGGTAAGAGAAGGAACAATGTTACTGGAATATGATGAGAATAAAATATCAGAAATACAAGGTACAACTAATGGTTGCTGAAAGAATAATAGTAGTAATTTAAGCTTAAAGAAAAGAGATAGAAAAATGAGCTTTAGCTTGGTACTTGACTGTAGTTTATAAATTCCTTGGATAATATTTAGAAAGGACTTGAAAAATTAAGGTAGTTTATCAACTTTGGCTTTGTTTATAGAAAAGGAAATTCTGAAGAATTCTATGCTTAGTGGCTAGATTATAGCATGGGTTATTTTATGTGTTTGAATTATATGATGAATTATTGTTAAATGTATTGGGTTAAGATGAGAGAAAATATCAACTGGTTATTTTTGTAAAAATACTGTGTGGTAGAAATGTAAACCTGATTAATTCTATACTAGGAGTTGGTATACAGTTTGATTATGTTAATTATCAGAAATATGTGATAAATTATTCTTGAAGATATAGTTAAGATAAAAGAAAACAACTAATGGTTTTTTTCTGTTGAAAAGCTATGTTGTAGAAATTATTTTCTTTTTTGTTTTGGAAAAACCAATAAAGAGATTATTTTTTTAAAAAGTAAAACTATGTTTTGAGACTTCAAGGAGTTCCAGAGACAAGAGGAGAAGACCTTAAAAAGACTTTAAGTGATGCCTTGGGATCGGTTGCAGATTTGAAAATTGATTTTCTTCAAAGCGAGATGGATATGGCCTACAGGACATATTCAAAATACAGCAAGAAAAATAATCTGCCCGGTGAAATCTATGTGAAATTCTCCAAAAGGCATATCAGAGACCAAATACTTAAAGCAACTAATGGAACAACATTGAAAATCAATGACAGAGAAATTAAAGTGTTAAAAGCCATTCCCTTTGAAATATGAAAGAAGGAAATATAAAGACTTAGTCTTATTTCTACAAAAAACTTCTACCCCCTACAAATGGATTATTCCAGAAGGCATTTTCTTCAAATACAATGATAAGAAAGAAAGGATTGACTCTGTCACAAAGGCTAAAGACTTTCTGGAACAGTTGCAAAAGCCAGAAAAGCCAGCAAAGGCTCAGGAGGACGATAACGAAGAGGATAGCAACCAGAGAAGCCATGGAGAAATTTCATCATCATCTACTGAAGAAGAATCTGACTCGGAATTAGGGGCAATGGCCCCTAAAACTCCTAAAGCCAACCGAGACTATAATCTTGGAAAAAAGAAAGATAAACATTAACTCTTATCTCTAGAGCTTGAACTTAACCTATTTTTGGCAGATTCTCAGATGTTCCTTATATAGTTAATGGTTCCGGATGTATTTACTAACTTTTTTCATTTATATAGTATTAAGGCGCAAAAACAATTGTAAAGATTATATTATCACCGCTTCTTGGGTTTTTAGTGGTTATCTTTACTTTTTCCCATAGTTTGTAGTTGACCCTTCGTTTGATTTCTGTGTAGTTTTTAGAAAAGCAATAAAAAAAATGTTAAATATATATATATATCTGCTTTCTGCTTATGGCATGTTTGGAACCTGTTTTACAATAGTTTGATCTTCAAGAGTCAGCATCTTTTCTGTCTCCATAATATGGGCTTTATAAGAACCTACAATAGTCATGGGACTTACATGATCAGAAAGTGTGTGTTAATAGCCCTGTCCCCTCACCCATCAGAAACTGTCTGACCTCACCAACTCACCCACCCATAAATCACTAGATCCTACCTCTGACCTACCATAAACAACTGGGTCCTATCCAGAAAATTCACTGAGATATTAGCATTTTTTAAACTCTATCCAAAAGTTGGTAATCCTGTTGCACACATTGGTTGACTGTGTGTAAGAAAGTAACTTAAATGCATGTGAATGTGACAACTGTGTTGAAGAAGGATGACTTTGTTGGCATGTTTAAGTAGCACTAGCTCAGCACATTTAACCTGAAGAAATTTATCTGGATGATAATTTGTACATAGATTCATAAGGTCTATTTATATGAAAACAACATGAAAAATGAGCAGTGAAAAATGCCCATGTGTAGTTCATGCAACCCAGCATCTTATTGAAAATGTCTTTAATGGACACACATGTTACTTCTGGTGCTGTATCCATCTATGAGAAACCTGTGACCCAAAAGAAAGCTGTATTGGTATGCAAATGTTGCATGCAAAGGGCCTGCATGGACTTTTTAAATTCAGTGCCATACCACATATGTAGATGCTTTTTTATGAATCCTGGAAGAGGGGGAAATAAGACGCTGCTATTCTGCCCTTTTCTTCCTCTCTGCCCCCATTCCAATCTGTGAGTTAAATATAGTAAATCACAGAGATGACATACTGGACAATTGAAAGAGTAGCTGTGGAGCTGCCTGGCAATCTGAGCCCAAAGCCTACTCAAAATATAAATACACGGCGGGTTGGAGAGAAGCTTGCTTGTCCTTCTCGTGCTGCCTTAAGAATCAGGCTATACTGAATGTATTCAACTTACACTTTCAATTAAGTGCTAATGAGCAATGGCTTATTGAAGCCAATTAAGCTGAGTTATCAGTGATCTTTAATCATGCAGAAACGGAGCATCCAGTCCAAATCAGCTGGTCCTTATGCCTTCAAGCAGCTTTCCCTGCTAGAGATCGCTACCGCAGTCCATGACGAATTAACAGCAAAACTGCAAATCAAAGTAACAAATTAGAACCTTTGCTGACAAAGATTACAAACCCCACTGTCTGAGCCAATTCTGAACAAGGGGTAGGGTGAAAACACTGTTGCCAGGCTGGGCATCATTGCAGTATTACAAACAGGAAGAAACTCCAAGGCTCCCATATTTTGTATGAACATTAGGAAATATTCAGGCAGCATCAGTAAAAGGGGTAAGTACTATTTTGAGGATCTGACACCACACAGGTTGCATTGCCTCTCCTTAGGCTGGGGGTGGTGGTGGAATTGGGGTCCTGTGGAAGGACTCATACTGTCCTCCAATGCTCCCTCTAAGCTGTGGAGTCTTGTGAACAAAAATTCTACTTTGTGAGCTACTGGCATTAAAGTTGTGAGCAAGTGATTTGGCTACTGCATAAATTAGTTTGCTCTGGAGCCATCCTTCCTGAGCCAAGACAAAAATGTGTGAACCAGAGACTAAAAAATGTGAGCTAGCTCACACTAACTCAGCTTAGAGGGAACACTTCTACCCACCCTTACTTCGTCCCAGGCCCTAGCTACTATGGGGCCCTTGAGGCGAGGCCCCCTCCCAAAATCTCCCCTGGCCCTGAACCTTCCCTGTCCCCTCCAAATCTTCCCAGAGCCTGATATTTCTTAGTAAGCCACACCTGATTAACCAGCCAGCACCTGTGGCTCGGCAGAGTTCCACCTTTTCTTCCTCTTTCCCATGGCCTAAAGTTCCCAAGCTCCCCCTGATTGAGCACAATGGTCGGCAGCCCCCTCACAGCAATTGCAGACAGAGAAGATCATTTGGGATGGGAGTTGGTGAAGGCAATAGCCCAAGTGTGGGTGGACCAAAGAATTCGACATCGCCCACCATTTGGATAACTTGGAAGTATGGCCCGGCTCTGTGGCAGCATGCTCCCTCCCTGCCATGCCTGGTGAGAGTGCAGATTGAGGTGCTGGCTGCTCCCAGGTTCTTGTTCAGGTCCTGAAGCATGGCAGTGGTTACTGCTGAGCCAAGTTTCTGCCACCTCCCCAAGCCGGCCTCCGGCCCTTTGTGTTACTCTTGGGCACCTCCTAGCGTTTGGCCCTAGTGAAAGAGCCACCACAAGCCAAGGCTGCAGAAACCCACCTCTGGCTGGATCCTTTGTGCACACGTTCTGGGGGGAGGAAAAGTGGCATGCCTTTCCCACACTTTTAGGTGAATTGGGGTGGGAAGAGAGGTGATAGGAGCCATGACGTTTGCACACACACCAGCCCGCCTCTCCTCACCACACCCCTTCCTCTGCCATGCATGTGCTACCATCGCTTTTGGGTGCCTCTATTCTTTTTTCTCCCCCACTCCTCCTCCATCCAGTGACACCCCCACCAAACCAGTACCACCACCACAAATAATGCTAATGGACCCTCCCCCACACCAGATAGTCCAGTGGCTACTCCATGTGGCTATGCACTGTTCACTTACCTGTCCAAGCAACCATTGAGAGTTACTAGGAGTAGGAGCAGCCAACCAGTGAGAGAGGGATAGCAATAGAACTCTTTAGAAAGAGTTAGGCTTTATTCTGGAAAGTAAGATTTGAAAATGTAGGTTCCTTTCTCCCATTACCTTTGTGGTATGGAAGTTGCTACAGAATTTATTCTGTCCCCATTGCTGAGGTAATGCCAGAAGATCTAGGCCACATGTGAAAAGCCCATCTGCCTTCCCATGCTAGCATTACCCAGTTTCTGGAAGAGGCAATAATGGTGTGGGAAAGACCTGGGTGGTGGTATCCTAGATTTTTCAAAATCATGTGAATAGTTTGGAAGGGGGTCAATTATGGAAGGAAAGATAGTAAACGCTTAATGAAGTCCAATGACATCAGGGTCCCACAAATTTAATTCTCTTTAGCTTTCTAAAAAAAATAATTATGTTTGTCTTTGCAAAGGTTGGACATCTAGGTTCCAGCTGGGCCTCCTGCAATCTGAGCCATGGTAGGAGCACTACTGTAATGGTTTCCACACCACAAGGGCCATGTCAGAAAGGGTTCCTAGTGGTTCTGAGGAATTTAAAAATCCAAAGCACTAAGAGTAGTTTTCATACTACAAAAATTGGGAGAGACACAGGAGAAACCAAACTGAGGAATTGCACATGATCACCAGTGAGATTCTTGAGCTGTTGCTGTGTCAGAACTTAGACGTTTCTTCAGGGGAAAGATTTGTTAATTTCACAGGAAGTGCTTCCTAGGCTTGTGTGCCACATGCAATGCTGGTTTTGGAAGGAGAGTAAGTCTTATATTGATCATCCTATGAATTTTGCATTGTTTTAAAAAGTATTTTAATGTTGATTTAATGGATGGAAACACAAATTAGATCAGAGGTAGATCAGAGGTAGGGGGGTGCATATAGGAAGCTGAAGTCCTACTCATGGAGCTTTTGGCATAGACTACCTTGCATATTTCCCCTGATCTTACATCCTCACTAACAATCCTAGTTAATATGCATGGATATCACTGTCCTGCATAAACTTGGAACCAAGACTGCAGCCATAAATCAAACAGCAAAGGTTCATGGCTGAAAAACATAGTTTCTAAAAAATACAATGTACTTGATTTTCATATGAATAAGGTATGTTACACTAATTATTTGACTTATTCCTATTCTTTGTTTCCTTTAAAATCATTACTGAGACTAGGGCTGCATTTAACTTTTCTTCCAACATAATTATGTCTGCAGAGAAACTTACTATTATAGCAGTACAATTGCTTGGCATAGTTGCAGTTATATCAGCAGAAATCCTTTTATGCTGGTTTAGCTAGAGGTGGGTCAAAATACTTAGTGAATTCAGTTTTGACACATGTAGGGAATTGGGATAAAACAGACAGGGTTTTTCTCCCCTTTAAACACTTTCATGTAAATTTTACTAGGCAATTGCAATTAAACCAGGTGAGCAAAAGGTGAAGGTGAAGAAAAGCACATTTAAAGCCTTGAAATTCTGCTAGTACAGAAAGAAGTGTTGCTCCAAATATCTTTAAGACAATTCATACATGGGCAGCTTCTTAAGAATCAGTACAAGAGTTGCATTTACTACAATACTTACCTGGTATCCTAAGCAAGTCTACTCAGAAACATGTCCCATTTTATTAAATGGGCTTACTCACAGGAAAGTGTTGTTAGGGCTGCAGCCAAAGTAATCAAAGATTTTCCTAATCAGATAAATGAGAGTAAATGAGGGTTGCCAACCTTGTGCCAGCAAATTCAAGGAGATTAGGGCAGCACTGCCTACAGAGGGTGGATTTTAGGGATGTGACATCACATCCTCCATGAAATCTCTGCAGACTGGGGAAATTCCTAGGGTGTCGTCAGTCGGGGAATGTGACATCACTTCTGGATAGAGGTCTGGTGAGTGTGCGCAAAACTTCACTACCAGATTATGCTCTAGGAATCCCTCCAGTCTCTAAATTCTCATAAGAACATCAGAGCCCTGCTGGATCAGACCAGTGGTCCATCTTGTCCAGCATCCTGTCTCACACAGTGGCCAACCAGTTCTTCTGGACAGCCAACAACAGGACACACTGTTCGGTGCGGTCACACTGACCTTTTGATCAGGGTTCGCCGCTGTTCCCTCATGCATGTAAATTTCACATTCACACGCGCCAATCTGCCTCCCACGCCGAAGCGGGCTCACTCCCGCAATGCTCCCAGGTTTTCCTGCCCCCTGGAAAATCAGCTATTTTCCTGGCACTTGCGCTTTGAATGCATGATTTCGCCCATCTGAACAGCCACCTCTTGCAATGATCATGATTAGGGCCATCTGACTGTTCTTTGCGCCGTGAGGTTTTTTTTTCTTTTTTTTTTAAACAGCTTCTGGCTGAGTGCTTGAGCAATCCTGTGCTTAAAAAATTAAACGTTCATGCGCTCATCAAGCATGGAGAAAACTTCTGCCTGCCCCAGGAGTGAAGTTGCGGTGGGCAGCAGGAGACAGAATGGAAAGTTGCAGGCAGGGGGAGGTGGTCGGGGAAGGAAGTGCCAGGCGAGCAAGTGGCCAACCCGAAACTGTGGCTTTAGGAGGGGAGGGAAGGAGGACCCAGCTTGCCAGCAGCATGGAGCCGGGGCTAGTCGGGCATCAGGAGGTGGTGGGGAATTTTGCTGAAGGTGGGCAGGGGGAAGGAAGTTCTGGACAGGCTGGCAGGCGAGCGGGCGGTGGAGAGAGCGGGGTCAGCTGCATGTAGACAGTGCCCAGAGCCTCCTCGCGCAATGCTTCCAGTTTGGGGAAGATATGTGATCATCCCAATCTGAAGAAAAATCTTCCTGATTATTTTATACTGGGAACAAATTGCAATTTCCTTGCCTTGTGACCATGGCCATTGAAGCCTTCCCCTGATGTTGCCTCCTGGCTCTAGGATTCAGAGGCTTAGTGCCTTTCAGTGTGGAGGTTCCTCTCAGTCACTGTGGCTAGTAGCCATTGATAGACTTATCCTCCACGAATCTATCTAATCCCCTTTTAAAGCTGTTTATTTCTATCACCATCACTACATCCTCTGGCAGCGAATTCCACATTTTAATCCTAGCATGACAGACAGGTTAGGTTCTGCCTCTCCCTAACAGCAACCAAGGGGGCGAAAGGAAAGTTAATAAGGGAGAGAGCTGGAAAACAGCAGTTATATCAGTTGGGAGTCTGGCTGAGTGAAGCTGTGGAGAAGAGCAGCTTAAAGCTGTCTGAAAAGGGTCAGTTTGTAACAAAGGATCCGAAATGTTGTAATAGGGAAACAATTGAAAAGAAACTTTGTAGCCTATACCTGATTTACTCCAACTTTATGTTCAAACCAGAAATAAAAGTTAACTCCTTGTTTATTTAACTCTGTGAGCTGGTTGTTGCAGGGAAAGACACACACACACACACTTAAGATCTCAGTATATATATTAGGATATGAATAAATGGTGGCAGGTGTGAAGGAGGCCATGTTTGAGTCCCCAACCCCAATAGCTCTGTGCAGCATCTGAGAGAGAAGTGATCATTAAAGGTGACTGGGCTACTCTGTCTGTTGGTGTCTCTATAAGGAGGAGGACCTGGTATGTGAAATGGTCATGGCACTCTATCTCTATTTTAAAGTAGGCAAGATGGGTAGTGGCATGTTATTGCCTGAACTACCTGTAACCTTGAGCCTGTGAGAAAAAGGCTGTGGAGGGTATTAGGCACTCTGTTGATGGGGGTTTGCCTTAGTGGGTAAATGGCAAGCCTAGTGTGAACATATGAAGCTGCCTTATACTGAGTCAGACCACTCATCTATCAAGATCATTGCTGTCTATCCTGACTGACAATGGCCCTCCAGGTTCTCAAGTGCAGATCTTTCACATCACCTACTACATATGTAAGTGCTGTCAAGTTGCAACTGACTTATGGTGACCCCAGCAAGGGGCTTTCAAGGCAAGTGAGGAGGTTCCAATTTGCAAAGGTCTCGAACAAAGATGGATTTTATCTCTCTGTCTATTCAAGCTGTCTGCAGAACATATCATAAAGAAAGCTGGATTAGATTTGGATGAAGGTGAAATGAAAATTGGTGGAAGGAACATTAACAATTTGAGATATACAGCCAAATTTGAGGCAATTGCACTGGTTGCCAATTTGTTTCTGAATTAAGTTCAGGGTGCTGGTTATAACCTTTAAAGCCCTAAATGGTCTGGGACCAGCATATCAAAAAGACCACCTCTTCCAGTATAAACCCACCACCACTGCTTGTGCTCATCATCACACAATTTTTTGACAATGCCCTGGTCCTCAGGAAGTCCGTCTTACTTCCGCCAAGGTGAGGGCTTTCCCCATCAGACCCCATCCTGATAGAATGCTTTATCAGAGGAGACACATGCCCTGTGGAACCTGTCAAGGTTCCTCACAGCATGCAAGATGGAATTGTTCCAGCAGGCCTTTAGTTAATCCTTTTACTTTCAGCTGTAATTGGTTTGCCAGACATTTTCTCTTTCGATTATTTTCCAGACATTATAAGAATGTCAAGATTTTAACTGTTTTAATGATGAACCTTGTGGTTCTGTTGTGTTTTTTAAAAGTGTTGTGAGCCAACCTGAGCCCTCTGTAGCAGGAGAGGGGTGGGATATAAATCTCAAAATAAAAATAAATAAATGTGCAGATGATGCCACATTACTGGCAGAAGACTTGAAACAACACCTGATGATTGTGAAAGCAGAAAATGCCGAAACAGGATTGCAGCTGAACATCAAGAAGACAAAAGTAATGACTGCTGAGAAATTACACTTTAAGGCTAACAATGAAGAAACTGAAATTCTTCAAAAGTTTCTATTCCTTGGCTCCATCATTGACCAAAAGGGTGAATGCAACCAAGAAATCAGAAGGAGATTGCAATTGAAAGGGCAGCCATGAAGGAGCTAGAAGATCCTTAAGAGTAAGGATGTGTTTCTGGAGACCAAAATCAAAATAACTCATACCGTAGTATTCCCCATTACTATGTATAGGTATGAAAGCTGGACAACAAAGAATGCTGACAGGAAGCAAGTTGATTCATTTGAAATGCTCAGAAAAGTTGAAGGCAGCAGGAAAAGAAGAAGACCCAGCATGAGATGGATTGACTCAAAGAAGCCAGTTTGCAAGACCTGAGCAAGGCTGTTACTATTAGGATGTTTTGGAGACCATTAATTCATATGGTTTCCCTTGATGGCACTTAACACACACATAACAGCCTTGGATTTTAACTTCTTGTGACTCAGAGCCTTCTTTCAGTAGAGAAGGGATAGAGGTTGATCAACATAAACTTTACAGCTGTGGCCCTTACAGGAAGATCAATGTGTTAAGTATAGCCAATTAAATTTGCTTGATCAAGCTTAACAACGCTGTATGCTCAAACCTCTCACTCAAAAGAGGCCCGCTGACTTCAGTAAGACTTTTTGTTAATAAGCAGTTTGAAGACAGGAATCTAAGCATGCTGAAATTGTTTGTATTACAAATGGAGTAGCTACACCTACCCTAGCTGACTTTGATGTCGCTTTAAAATTCCTTAGACTTAAGAAAAATAGCAACACGGTCCATGCCAATGAGTTCAACAAGTAGTTTAGCACCTTATCCCCCCTAGACTATTAAAACCAATGACTAAATTTGATTGTCCTTAATTATTTTATATATTATTGCTATAGTACTTTTTATCATTCAGGGCAGGCATTGCAATTCCTGTTTTATTTAACCTCATAAGAAACAATGGACTAGTATATACTGAGCAACAGGGACATGGCCCATACATTTTAAAAAATCCATGCCTTAGATGTGCCGCACTGCCCTACTCACATAGTTAATAATCTCTAGGAAGAAATATATTATTCTAAAGTCAACTCACAAACTGAAATGCAGATTCTGATAAAAGAACAATAGCTCTTTAGTATTACAGAAAAGTAGCTTGGAAATTTTTCAGATTGCTTGCTTTCTGATGAGTACCAGCATGTAGCATTGCTAAGCTTGATTAAACAAATTTAATTGGTTGTACTTGATGAATACTTGCAAATCTGAAATATTCCACTTAAGTATGGCTGTTAATCTTCCAGTGATTTGTAAGATGTAAAATACCTGACAATGAAATATTCATCCAGTAGTCCACTTTGAGTGACTGATGTTTTCTATACACCAAACTAATCTGTTTACCATACTATGCACTAGACAAACCCATTTTATGCTTGTTCACTTGGAAGCCCATTAAGAACTTATTCCACAAATAAGTAAATATAGGATTTAGGATTTCCAGCCTCCAGGTGGGGCCTGGAGTTCTCCCAGAATTACAACTGACCTCCAGAGATGACAGTCCCTGGAGAAAATGGTAGCTTCAGAGTATGGACTCTATAGTGTCACATCCTTATTGAGTTTTCTTCCCTACCCAAAAATTGCCCTCCCCAAACTCTGCTCCCAAATCCTCAGGAATTTCCCAGCCTGGAGTTAGCAACCCTAGGATTACATTGTTAGAATACAATCCATATCAACACAGATGCAGGCATAGCTGGCTACACATGGAGAGGAAGATTTAGGGATTATGTACTCAGTCAAACCTGGAAATGAGAGCCCATGTGTGCCTCCCATGGACCTATCTAGTTTTTAGCCCAGGGGCAAGTTTCTAATGAATGCACACCTAAATGGCCATTGGCCATTGTGTCTGACCTTCACGCTTTACCTGCTTTCTGTGGCTAATCCTGATTACCCACAGAAAACAGGTGGGTACAGAGTGGATCTTGATTTCTGGATTACACATACAGCAGAATGGGGAGGTAATGAGGTGACAGAGGACTGAGGTGGACAGTATGTAATGGACTGTACAAAATCAGACTGCTGAGGAAGGATGTTTTTCAAAATTCCCCTACATTAATAATTTTCTGTAAGTGAAAAACAAGCACAGCATGCAGAAATCTAGGTTTGAACCTATTTGATGTGCTATTTTTAAATTTGTATGTTAGGGAGTTTTACCACAGGGAACATTAACAATTTGACTCTTCATACTAGCCCTCTGAGGTTGTATAGCTCATTCTGTTATCTCAGAATTCAGCTATCTCATTGTGCTGCCTGTGTAGACCAAGCCTCAGGGCCAAACTACATGTCACAGCATTTCCAGATCCAACCTGGGGACACCACCACCACTGCCACCACAAAGTGGTGGGACTAGGTGCTCTAGTTCCCCCCATGCCTTTTCAAGCACTGACCCCCCCAAGTGGCTGTTTTGGCACTCAGACAGGCATGGGGGGAATAAGGTTACCAGCTGACCTGAAAGAAAATATTCTGGCCTGTTAACAGAAGTTTAATAAGTGTAAATGGGCAGTTGGAACAAAATAAGATCACCTGAAAATTACCTGCAGATATTAATGGGCAGTTCTAGGGAAAACAAGAGCACCTGGTCCTGCTGTACTGTGGGTGAGCCCACATGACATTTTAAAACCACCTGCATTAGCCTTTAAACTGGCAGTGGTGTTCCTGGATTGGACCCAAGGATGCCATCATGTATAGTCTGACTCTGTGTCTCCTCCATTGTGGATGGCTTCCGTACTGTCAGAATTCTAGCCATGTTTTGTGTCAGTGAATATTTGTATACCCTGCATGTACAAGCATAAATTTATATGTAAGAAAGAGCCAAAATACATTCACTTTACATATGAAACTGGGCACCAGTTCTTGGATAAATGTGGAGTTTCAATGACATGTTCAACTGTACATGCATTGAATTTAACATGAGAATGATTCAACACATGTATAAAGAAAAATCAAGTGTACACTGATTGTATGTGTGTTCATGGTAACTTGTGAACAGGGCTTCTGAGATACAGAATCTGCAATGATTTTTGTTTTGGCAGGGGAATCCTAATGGAGCAGACAAGTACCACTTTAACTAATGGGACCACAAACAATTAGATGATTGTCCAGACACAGACTGGAAGGCTTCTGCTAGTTAGAATGAACGTTTGTTTTACCGTTTCTGGCTTATTCCTTACTGCTTGAAATTTTCTTTAAATTCACAGGTCCTGAAAGTCTGGAACTGTAGTATACTCTAAATGAAGTACCCTGCTCTAAAGTACCATAAATAAAGTACCCTACTCATACTGAAACAACTTCAGACAAGCTCAGGTTGCCCTGTTACCAATGCTCATGGAAAAGCTTGTGTACTTTTTCACTGTTTGCAGCCATCTTTTGACATCCATGTTATGCACATATTTCATTTGGATGAGTGAAGAGATTGACACAAAGGGAGCATATTAAAATGAAGGCATCTTACTACCAAAGATGTAAACTCAAGTGTCTGGTCTGTAATTGAGAACACCAACTGAAAGCAGTGAATCACAATAATCAGTCACGTATATAGATGTAATAACTCTCAATGGTACATATAAATGGACTAAATGGAAATGTTCATACTAAAAGCTGTCCTCCAAACTGGAATAGAGTGGCCTGTGTTTATTCCTCTAATTACTTCCTTATGCAATGGACTTGGAATGGGCTGCTGCCCTATTTTAATCAAGCCAAAATGTCTACAGATTTCCTTTTGTTCACACAAACCTCACTAACAAACACATGCTCATTTTGGTCCACAGGTCTTAATGTCCAATATGGAAAGATTCTGCTGGAAATTGTAGCCTGTAAAGCATATCAAAGGTGCCTTTTCACATATCATGTTTAAAGTATCTCTTCCTTTTGTTGTTGTAACACAGAGGTAAAATATACGTCAGCCAGAATATGTATTCACATTACAAATACCTCCCCCCATGTTTTCTTTCAGATTCATGATGAATGAATGAATGATCTTGGAAGTAGGTGAAGGTGCTCTCATATTCATTTACTCTTATCTACCTCAAAATGACTTATGCTGCAATTCTTGCACATACGTACACATGTGCCATCAAGTCACAACCAACTTATGGTGATCCCAGCAAGGGGCTTTCAAGCCAAGTGAGAAACAGAGGTGGTTTAATTCTTGCATATAGTAGTGCTCAAACACTGAATTCACCCTGTTTGTAATGCTTGTGTTTTTCCTCTAGTTGATCCACATAAGATGCTGCATACCAGAGAGCCAGTTTGGTGTAGTGGTTAAGTGTGTGGACTCTAATCTGGGAGAACTGGGTTTGATTCCCCACTTCTCCACTTGCACCTGCTGATGTGACCTTGGGTCAGTCACAAGCTCTGGCACAGCTGTTCCTGAAAGAGCAGTTTCTGTCAGAGCTCTCTCAACCCCACCTACCTCACAGGGTGTCTGTTGTGGGGAGGGGAAGGGAAAGGAGTTTGTAAGCTGCTCTGAGACTCCAAGTGAAGGGTGGGGTATAAATCCAATCTCCTCTTCTTCTTCTTCTTCTTCTTCTTCTTCTTCTTCTTCTTCTTCTTCTTCTTCTTCTTCTTCTTCTTCTTCTTCTTCTTCTTCTTCTTCTTCTTCTTCTTCTTCTTCTTCACCACTGAGTGTGTATAAAGGACACTGCTGGATTTTAACTAGTGTTTTCATTGAGCAGCAATAGTTCCTGTATTACTAAATATAACCTTATGACCAAATTGCACTCAATTACAGAAAGATACATTTTGAAACTCCTGCAGGAGTTTTGGTAACTCCTGCATCTATAGCAAGTGACTCTCTTTTTTTATATTATTTGCAATTTAGCTTTAAAGTTCCCTTGACCAATGTGCCACCAGCCATTCTTATCACAGTTAAACCATCTTGTCAAAGGTCAGTTAGTGGGCATCCTGCTTCTGTACTGTTTGGGGGGGGGCAGGCAAGTGTCTTCATGTTAATATTTGGCAGATGTTGCTTTGTGCCAGCCTCACTAAATGCAGCTCTCACCATGACTCAAACACTGAGTGGCATTAATGTTAATCTAGTTAGATATTTGCGTCTCCCCTCTCTTGGCCAGTCATAGGGAACAGTTCCAAGCTTCTCATTATGACCGCTCTGTTGATGTTTTCTCAGTGTGGTTCAAATGCAAGTCAGATGATTGCTCAGCTCAGCAAATTTACCCCTTTTGTGTTCTAAGACCTCCATAAAGCTGTATTTGCAACTGTGGATTTAGAGCTCTTGCCTCAGGCCACTGTTCTGAAGGATTGCAGGGGCATCTTCCCATGTTCTACTTTTCAATATTTCTCCTTATACATGGAATCTGTATGTATACATACTTCTTCTTAAAGGAAGAGGAACACCTCATGAGCATAATGAAACTGTTTAGTATCCCACATCTATTAGAATTTTAAGTGAGCCTCTAGCAGTCAGTGTTAACGATGCAGAATGAATTTTGATACTGAAAAGGAAGGACACTGATTACAGACTTTCCTTTTCAAATGAACTCTACATTACACTTGGTAGCTGCCAGCTTAGGATATGGATTTCACAGAATCTTTTTTTCACCCATCCTCTGTGCAAAATACCTGTTTTTTCGAACATGATAACAAATTTGAACCAACAGTATTGAATGTACAGGTTAAATATCTGATACCTGCCCTGGTGTGTCCTGAGAGACTCCTGAGATGAAGCAAAAAGCAGTATGGCTGCCACTGCTGAACAGTGGGCAAGGACAAGCATCCCATGCCCTTATGGGCAGATGTCTATTGGTGTACGCAATGAAAAGGGTAGCTTAGGCAGTACTATAGATAGACGGTCAACAGTGCCTTACATTGTGGTCAAATAACAACATCAGTTCATATAGGGGGCTGTTAAAAACACTAGGCTATCAAAAAGGTGGTTAAGGGATTTCTGGTTTAAGTGTTTCACTGCTCGGTCACATCCCCGTCTCACTCCGATGGGGTTGTGCCGAGACTCGGCTGACGGGAAGGGTCCGAGCAGGTCCTGGACCCTCCCGGGGTCTCTGTAGGAGACCCCCAGCCTGGAGAGCTGAAGAGAGCCTCTTCCAAGGTGACGGCCAAGGAATTGAGGCTCACCTTTATCTCTGAAAGGTTCCGTCGCCGAAGAGCCAGCATGGCGCCAAGAGACGACTGCCGGATCAGCGGACATGATCAACAGCTGTTGAAAAGCTTCTAAAAGATCTCCAAGGCTGCAAAGCATGAGTCAAACATTGTTCAGGAGATTTAAGCGAACAAAAGTCTTGGTAGTAATTAGAAGCGCCTAAGGGCAAAGCAGCAGGGGGGAGGGAGACGCTCAAGAGTTCACCCACCCCCCATTTGAAACAACACTGTTTTAAAGCGATCTTTAAGAACAACCTGGAATTAAGCTATGCGCATAAGAGGATTGGTGAAAACAAAAGCTGCAAAATAAAGAAAAGCAGATTAATTTCTGCTAACTTTTACTTTGTTTTGGGAAACTTACTTCTTGTTGATATTATGGCTGGGAGAGGGCGGAACCCGGGTCTGGAGAAAAAAAGTCAACCGGAAATGGTATACCAATGACTCCCTCCCACAACCAGGAAGTAGCTGCAGAGATGTCTACATTGCTGGCGAATGCACTGCGCCCCCTAATGGAGCAGATGACTAATCTCAACGCAAAAATTGATAATTTGCAAAAGCAGGTGACTCAAATGGATAGAAGGACCTCAACAACGGAAAAGACTTTAAAAAAATGGAAAAACAGACTGAGAGTATTAATAAAAGAGCGGATGAAGCAGAAAAGGAGAGACTCTCCAATAAAAATCAACTAATACAGCTACAGTTGGAAAGATCTATGCACATTCTACGATTCCAAGGGGTTCCAGAAGAAAAGAACGAGGATTTGAAGAACATTTTATCAGAGACTTTGGCTCCAATAATGGATTACAAACAGGAAGACTTACTGAAGGAGATGGACTGGGCCTACAGGGCTTATCTAGATTTCATCAAAAAGAATAAACTCCCTGGAGAAATATGTTTGAAATTCACGAGAAGATCTACCAGAGATCGAGTACTAAAAGCCACGCAGGGGAACCCTCTAAAAATTAAGAATGAAGAAATAAGGATCTTGAAGTATATCCCCTTTGGAGTTAGAAAGGGGAGGAAACTCTACAAGGAGCTTACTCTCTCTCTACAGAAGAAGGGGGTCCCATACAGATGGCTGTTTCCTGAAGGACTGAGTTTTAAATATGGAGACAAAAAATACAATATTGACTTTGTTCCTAAGGCTAAAAAATTTGTGGAGCAACACTTGAATCCAAAGCAGCACAACAAAGACAAGAAACCGAGAAAAGTTGAGGAGGAGGAAGAAGAAGAAGAGGAATCCTACTCACAGGATTCAGAAAGCAGTAGTCCAATACTCTTTAGTTCTCCAGGCACATTGGAATCAGAGAAAGGAGCAGCCGCTCCCAAACCCCGAGGAAAGAAGAAATACAAGAAGAAGAGACCCTAAGACCAAGATAATCGTGAAAGATGCAGTTTTTGATTAACGAAGCGGTTTTTACAATTTTTTACTTTTATAATTTTTTGTTAACTTTTTTATAAGGCTCTGTAACACCAGGTGACAAATGATATAAATGTAACCAGATCGTGTCACCTTATTAGTCTTTCCTTCCCCGTGTCCAGTAGGGTTTTTTTTTTTTCTTTCTTAGAAGTAGGGCTTAGTTTCCTTCCCCCATCCTGGTAGAGTTTTTTTTTTTTTGTGTGTATTAGTTTTCCCTACCCATGTCCCATAAATTTTTAGAGGTAGAGATTAGCAACCTTTCCCCATATCCCGTAGTAAAGCAAAATCAATAAAATCCCCTTTGGGGGGCATTAAAAAAAAAAGTGGTTAAGGAATTTTTACAGAAAACCTGCATTAAATTTTAGGAATAATTCTTTTTATTTTTAAATATAGGATAATGAATAAATAGATTAGAACACTAGAACATTTAGCATGCTAAAATACCCACTGATTCAGCTCACATCCTGTTTACTCATCACAAACAGGGAGCCAATTTTTGATGATCAGTTAGAATGCATGTTAATCTGTTTGCGGTTGTTCAACATGCTGCTTTACTCCAAACCATACAGTACAGCATAGTTGGCTTCTTTATGTATGTGTGTTCTCCCATGGTCCGATTTCTACTCTCCCCACCACCACCCCAGGTCCTTGCTGCATGATTGCTCCACCCAGCAGACAATTGTTTAGACTATTAAATCAGTCACAAAGCATATAAATCAGCCATAAATTAATTAAAGCCTAACCTGCACTGTTTGTCTAAATAGACCCTAACAACAATAACGGCTAGCTACTGCTTTGAATTGGCAGTGTCTTTGTGCATGCCCAGTTTTGCAAAAACAGAATGCAAACCTATTCAGTAGGCATTAATGGCTTTTTAGAACAAACCAAACAAACCAGGTGATCAGCTCACATCTGATTAACATCTTTGAACACCGCAAGTTCAACTGTCAAACCTGCTTACAGCGAAATTCAGAGCATCGCTACAGAGAAATAGGGGACAAAATGAAGACCAATCTCAAACCCTTACATGCTAGCCTGTACACATGGTAGTGGAACTGGGAGCAGGAATTAAGCTTGCACACTCTCTTTTACCATGTACAGACCTTTTAGTTCATGCAGCTATCACCCCCCTTTTTTTACAGCAGAAGGATTTTGCAAGTGGGGCTTACTTGTGTGAGACAGCCAGTGTAGTGTGTTGCACTCATATCTTGGAGACCCAGGGTTGAATCCTTACTGTGCTATCGAAAGTCAATATGTGACTGTGGGCAAGTCACACACTCTCAGCCTAACCTGCCTAACAGGGTTGTTGTGAGGATAAAATGGAGGAGAAGAGAACAATGCAAGCCACTCTGTGTCCTCACTGGGGAGAAAGGCAGGGTATAAATGAAATAAATAAATAAATGTGGGAACGTAGCTTCAATCCACATCAAAAGTTCCACAAAAGTTGTGGGAAGGCCTCTAAGTCCAAGGCTCACCTTTCCCTTTCTTTTCCAAACACACATGCGACTCAGCAGCCGTGGGGGGGGGAAGAGTTGGCTGTACACAGTTGCTGTTACCATGTGATTGTCTGGCCATTGAAGGTTTTTGTCAAAAGGTGACATGCTGTAAGAGTCTTTTCATCTCTTAAGAGCAGTAATTTCCAAAGGAAAGAAATCTCTCATATGATAAGGTCATCACTGCCTGAATTGGTACCTAACAAGTCATCAATAATCACCTTCTAGTAGTGTAAAAAAGAGCCGCTATTGTGGAATTGATTATACCCATCCTAAGGTAGCAAAAGGAAAGAAGAAACTTTATAATTCAAAATATTCTAGTAAAGCTGACTGCAGTTCAGATAGTCTAGACAGGGAAAGAAGAGAAAATTAAGACTAAACTATTTCTTTATAACCTTATATATCACAGGCAGTTCTAGAATAACAGATTCTCCATTTTAGAGCTAAATGAATATGTTCATGATATTGACAAATTCAGTAAAAATATAAAATAATTAACAAAGCCAGGTAATTGTAGGCAGTAGTACCATATTCAGGTAACAGTACATCATTCCTATTGATTTCAATGGAACTTCTGTAGAATATATATTAAGCCATTAAGCACAAGCCAGGGGCATAAAAATAGCACAAAACCATATTGAGCAGCCTAAAATTATATTCATAGAATACAACAGTCCTCAGTCTAGATGCAGAATATAAAAACAGATATAAATACAGAACTGTTGGTTAAAAGCCTGGTAAAAAGAAATGGTTTTACCTGACCTGGCACCTAAAGGGGAGTAAGGTAGGTGCCAGGCAAGCCTCAAGGAGGGAGGCCATTCCAAAGGTGAGGTACAATGGCTGAAAAAGGTCTGTCACTGGTCATGACCTTGCCACACTTCTTCAAACAGGAGCACAGAGCTCAGGATCTGAGAAAAGAATCTTAACTGATGGACTGAACAGTACAGGAGGCGGTGGTCCTTGTAACAGGGCTTTAGTAGGAGAGATAACTGGTAGATTGTGCTGTTGATATCGAATGCTCTAAATAGCATCTGATTACACTCATAAAGTAAAAGCGCTGCAGCTCTTTGCAGTTTTAACAGTCTACCTAGTGCTGTTGAGGAGCTTGTCCCAAATGAAAGCAAATTGCTTAAATGAGGCAGCAGGGTTCCCCCCCCCAAAAAAAAAAAAAAATGTCGGAAATGCTTTTTGACCATAGTAACAGCTCTTGTGGCTTGCATAAATGCTGTTGTATTTAAGCATTAAGCCCTGCACTCTGCATGGAGTATTTCACATGAAAAGTGTCTCATTAGCAAGCTGCTTTTCATTTCTCTACCAAAAGACTGAAAATGGTACAAGGGGAAAAGTCTTTGAGGAACTCAGACACATCAAGGTGCAATGAAAAGCATAAAGCTCCTAAGCAAATGTCTTGTTTTTTTGAGCAGAAAAAGGAACACCAAAGGATTTCTTTTCACACAAAACAAGAGCCTGTTTCTCTGTCCCATGCAGGGAGTTAACTGGAACATGAGAGATCAATTTAAAATTTTTGATGTGGATCACTGTTTCAGTCTTGAAAGGAGTTGGTTCAGAGTGCAAACCTCTTACTCTGTCAGGCAATAGATCATGTTATGACTGTGTGAATATTCATATCATCTTCCAAAGTTCAAGGCTGCTTGAAGGTCATTGCTTCAAGATGTTAGATTTTATTTTGGTTTCAGATGAAGCTCAGCAATGAATGAAGCTCTTACTTGTGAGATAAGGCTATACTATGAAAGATTCTACTGAGGTGGATATCTTCTCTACGATTTTTCATTTGCTCTCAGTAAATATGAACTGATGCACAGACACTTGAAGAAACATGAACGACATAAAAAGCTTCACAAATTTGAACTACCCGAATAATCACCATGCAGAAGTAGCATATGATGCCTCTTCCTCTCCCAAAATATTAGGGCATCCCATGAAGCTGATGGGCAATAGATTCAGGACGGAGTTATAGTTCGGACTTATGACTCCAGAGTTATATATGTCCTGTCTCATGAGACTTCAAACATCTCAGAGTCTGCCTTTTAAACAAGGACAGGGGAAAACAGAAAAAAGTTAATGTCATGACCCTAGGGGGTCGCCACCTTCTGCTGCCACCACCCTAAACTTACGGTCCCTTGAGAAGGCCCAGGGTACCCTCTCAAGCCCATCCAAAAATGGCCCCTTTTACAGCCGAGAAAACACAAGCATGATGACCAGGCAGAGTACTTAACAATAGTTTATTAAGAACAATACTGGGGCAAGGCAAATAAGATAAGGTGCTTTAAAAAGTATTGAAAGGCAAAAAGAACACAAAGGTAATACAGCTACCTATTACTCCTTAACTGTTACTACTTAAGGCTTACAAGTCTTCTTACCAGGCCTCACTACCTGTACAGTCACTCTGACTAGTGAGGGAACTTCTCCTCTCAGACCAGCTCTTCTCCCTCAGTGACTTTGTGAGAGGGAAAACTGCAGAGAGACAGCAAGATCCGTTTCCTCACAACACACAGTTTATCACAGTCCCCTTCAATTCACTGCTGTGTGAAGAAAGATACCATTTTCCACAGCCTACAGTTTAAGACACACTTCCACCAGAGGTTGCACGCATGCGTTAAACCAAGCCGGCTGTGTTTCCTCCGAGCTCCTCCTTCGAACTAAAGAATTTATAGCTCAAAGTTTGTAAATACTACGCAAACCCAGATAAGAGGCTGATAACCAGGAAGCAGCTGGCTAGAACAACTTCAGAGTGGTAAGAAACTAATTTACTGCTGTGCTAGAAAGGAAAGCCTTGAGATTCTTAAGGCCGCTCCCAAAGCTTTGAACCAGATATGGCAAAGACAATTAAGGACCTATCTGAACAAATTTCAGGACTCCAAAATACAGTCCTTGCCTTTCAAGAAAAAATCAGTAGTGAGTTAATCTCACTACGTGGAGAAATTAGCAAAATAGGCACAGAAATAGCTTCTATAAAGCAGACAGCTACAACAGCCAAAGAGCTTGCTGAAGCTAATGAGCAAAAAATAACCGCTCTGAACCGCCAAATAAATGACTTGTCAGACAGAAACAGGAGAGCTAACCTTATTTTATCAGGGATATCTGAAGAAATTTCCGTAAATAAATTGGAGGAATCGCTGATACAGTGGCTGCAGACAAACGAAGTAGAAATAAAAACAGAGGATGTTGAGAGAGTGCATCGACTACAAAGGAATGGGAGGGGAGGGGCCCCTAGAGATGTAATAATTAAATTTGCCAGAGAGAAAATTCAACAGCAAATATATACAGCACTAAAGAAGAGGAAAGACCTGACTTTTAGAGGAAGAAAAGTCTGGGTGAGACAAGACTTTTGTCAAGAGACCTTAAGGAAAAAAACCTCATGCGCCCCTTTGCCCAAAAGCTTTATGCAAATAACGTTAAATTTTCATGGGGCTATCCATCCTCGATAATTATATTTCGGGAAGGAAAGCGACTGATGGCAAGGAACACTACAGAGGCAAAGGAACTACTTAAACAATTAGGTATAAACACAGACGATATGGGAGAGCAAGAAATGGAAGCGGAATCGGGGGTTCCTGAAGATGGCGACGAAGGAACTTCAGAGAGAGGAGGGAAACGCCTCAGGACCAGCTCCCGATAACCAATTAAGGGAAGTATACCTTTATTGATTGAGCTAATGACTATTAATAGTATTATCATTTTTTACAGTATCAAGAAGGAGGAGGAGGGGGGATGCGTGCACCCCATGCAGTGGAGAGAGGGGAAGAGATTTTCTTTCCACCTTTACTCTCAACCACAGGGGGGGAAGGGAAGGGGAAGGGTAAACTAACTAACCATTCAAATTTTTCACAGCCACGAGATGTCAAAGCCTTAATTGATGTGGGATATGGATAAAACAATAAAAATTTTATCACTGAATGTCAATGGTTTAACATCAGAAATTAAACGATATAGGATAGCCAAGTTGGCAAGAGAGCAAAAAACTGATGTTCTGTGTTTACAGGAAACACATAAGAAAAGAAATGACAACAAGCCTTTGCTAAAAGACTCGACCTGGATGATGTTAGCGGAAGCTAGGAACCACACCAAGGCCAGAGGAGTGGCAATAATGACTCATAAGAAACTTAGAGTAGAGGTACTAGAAAGAAGGACAGACAGGGAAGGGAGATATGTGATGGCTAAATTCAGATTAGAGGGGAAGAAATTTACATTGGTAAATATATATGCACCCAATAAAGGACAAAAGAAATTTTTAGCCAGGCTAGTTAAAAAAACTAAGCAATTCGCAGAGGGAGAATTAATTATGACAGGAGATTTGAACATGGATCTGACTAAAAATAAGGCAATTAAAATAGGAGATTGGGGCTTGAGGGAAGCACATGAATTGATAGGACAGCAGCCAAAACCCACCCATGTATCCAGCTGGCACAAAACCCCATCATGCATAGATTACATAATTGTAGAAAAAAGCAGCAACCTGACTATAAAAAAAATTACAACGCATCCAATCTGGATATCGGATCATGCACCAATCACTATAGAAATAGAAGGCAATCAAAAACCAAAAAATAGAACTTGGAGGTACAATAATTTAATAATGGCTAAAGAGGAAGATAGGAGCTATATGATGGAGCAGATAAGATTATATTTTGAGGAGAATAGAGGGACTGTCCCAACTAATACCCTGTGGGATGCCGCGAAGGCGGTGATAAGGGGACACTGCATAAATAAGGAAAAGTACATCAAAAGAGAACGCTATCTAAAAAGACAATCTAAAATTCAGGAACTGGAGAGGTTGCAAAAGGAACAAATCAACAATCATGATTTAAAAGTACAGAGTCAGATAACAACAATTAAAAAACAATTAGATGAGTTGGACTCAGTTACATTATGGAAGAGAGAAGCAATGGTAAGAAATGACTTCCATAGAAATAGTATTAATTCGGCCAGAAGGTTAGCTAACTATTTGAAAAACAGGAAGGTAAGGCAAAAGATAGAAAATATAAAAGTGAATGGCCAAAGAACTGGCAACTCAAAAGATATAGTAAAAGCCTTCAAGACCTTTTATAAGGAGCTGTATAAAAAAAAGGACATAGTCATATATGAGGAAGATATAAGAACAACACTCAAAGAAAATGATAAAATTATGTTAAGGGAGGAAATAACACTACAGGAGATAAAGGTGGTAATTAAAGAATTGAAAAAGGGCAAATCCCCAGGCCTAGACGGTTTCACAAGTGAATTCTATAAGGAGATGGTAGACATATTGGCCCCAGAGCTCCAAGAGGTATTTAATGGAATATTGAAAGGGAAAAAAGTCCCAGATTCGTGGAGGCAATCAGAAATAGTGGTAATCCCTAAACCACATAAAGACCCAGAGGAAGTGGGCTCATATAGACCTATTAGTTTACTAAATCAGGATTATAAAATCTTTGCAAAAATACTGGCAAATAGATTAAAGAAGATCATACCTAGCATAATAAAGGAGGACCAATATGGATTTGTAAAAGACAGGAATATAGCCCACCCCATAAGGAATATTATAAATGTATTACAACATGGCCACAAAAAAAAGCTAGGCCTCTTGAAATTAGATGTCTACAAAGCATTCGATACACTCTCCCAGGATTTTCTGTGGCAGGTAATGACTAAATACGAGATGGGGGAGCCATATATAAAAGCGATCCAAGAAATGTACAGAGAAGGGACAGCAGTGGTGAGAGTTAATGAAGAACACTCACAACCCCTCAAGATTCAAAGAGGAGTCCGGCAAGGATGCCCGCTCTCGCCCCTCCTATTTATACTAGCAATAGAACAGCTAGCTGAAAGAATAAGAAATTCTGCAAGGGTGGAAGGATACAGGGTAAAGAAGGAAGAAATGAAAATCAATTTATTTGCCGATGACATTATAATCGCTATGACAAACCCCAAAGAGGCAGTAAAAGAAATAAAAGTTGTATTAGAGGACTTCGAAAAATGTTCAGGACTGAAGGTGAACATGGCTAAATCAGAAATTATGTACCTTAATGTGACTAAAGAGGAAAGGGAACAAATACATGGGATTACTAATATTGGAATGGGCACCAAAAAATTCAGATATTTAGGCATTGTACTACAGAAGAATATCGATAAAATAGCAGAGAACAATTATAACAAGGTCTGGAAGAAAATAGAAAAAGATATGAAAAAATGGAAAAATAAAATAATGAATATATCTACTAGAATAAAAAGTGTTAAAATGTTTTGGCTGCCAAGATTAATATACCTCTTTCAGACAATACCTCTAGGAATGTATACCAAAAAACTAGACCAATGGAACAGAGTGATTAAGGAATGGATTTTCGGTAGTAAAAAATGCAGAATACAGAGAAAGATAATTTATAGCCACAGATCAGAGTTGGGATGGGGAGTCCCTGACCTGATTAGCTATTACGAAGCCTTCCAAATAAAATCGATACTGGAGATAGGCGATGGAGAGGGACTAAAATGGGTGAGTTTTGAGAACGAAATCAATAATAACATAGGGAGTTTTGGGGTATTCTCCAAAATGACAAATAAAGATCTTATACAAGTTAAGGGACCTAGGTATTCAACACTAACAGTGTGGAACAAGTGGCAGCCCTCATGGCTTAAAAGAACCTCAAAATGGGCACCACTAAAGTCCCTCTATAACGAAACAGAAGAAAATAAATGGTGCGAACTCCTGAGATCAAAGGGATATTATAGGCTAAGAGACTTATTTAGAGGAGGCACTCTGAAACTAGCACAGGAATTAATCGAGGAGGTAGGCAAGCAATATTGGTTAAAAATTACAGGCCTTTATAGAATGATTAAGGAAGTTAATGAAAAAGGAAATATTTGGACAGAAGAACCAATTGAAGAAATACATAATAGGATGCAAAAATTTAAACAAGGATTAGCAGGATATATTTACAAGAAAATGTTATCCAATAAAGATAAGGCAATACTTTATTTACAGAAAACATGGTGTAAGGAAGGCCAGATATCGGAAAACGATGCAAATAGAATAATGAAGGGAATAGAAGAAACCAAAATTATTAAATTTAATGAATTGGAACATAAATTTTTCACAAAGTGGTATAAAACACCAGCGCAGATAGCAAACATGTTTCCGGGATCTAGTTCTATGTGTTGGCACTGTAAACAATTTAAGGGCTGGTTCTCTCATATGTGGTGGGAATGTCCAGAGGTGAGAGTCTTTTGGTCAAAAATAATACAAATTATAAAGAAAATATGTAGAATTTCATTGAATGTAGACTTTAAACTAATGTTAATGGGTATATTAGGAAATAAGGCAGTCAATAAGGAAACCCAGGCTATACTCAAAGCTATGGTGTTAGCAGGCAAGGCAGTGATAGCTCTGGGCTGGAAAGATAAGACCAAATGGACAATAGATACCTGGCACACTTATTTGTTTGATTTTGTGCAGTCGGACATCATTCAGAAATTGCGCCAGAAGACCACATGGGAGGATAAAGCCGAAGAAATTAAAGCGAGATGGAAGACCTATCTAAAGTGGATAACAGTGGAAGGAAGACAGGACATTCGGTGGAAGATTCAGACTTTGTGCCCGTGGCTGTGAATAAAAGATCAACAAACAAAGGGTAGAGGGAGGGAGGGGGGAACTTATTGAGTTAAGTAAAGTAAGGAGACAAAAGATATTGTGTAATATATAGAAAATTCAAAAAAATAAACCTATTAAAAAAAAAAGACACACTTCCACCAGAATGCAACAGTCTTCTCCCAGAATCCCTGCACTCCCATTGGCTGAAACCATCCCCAAGCATTGTGGGGATTGTAGGTTGTCTGCTTTCTACTGCCAGACAGGCCCCTACTATAGTTTAGGCCTCTAGGCCCTGTCTCCATCCTGCACAGATCATGACAGTTGGACTGGAAATAGGATTTTGCTTCCAGAAGATTAGTCTGAAAGAAATCCTTTGCTATGAAACTGTTGTGTCTTGGAGTCTAGATTCTGGAAGAAATATGACTGAACTGATCACTGCACCCCTAAATTATCAGCTGTAATCTTCTAAATGAATGGGCCTAGTGAAATTGTTTTACACATGTAAACAATTTCTATCCTCTTTTCTGAACCACTTTCCCACCTGTCCCTGGGGGTAAATAAACATTACTGTCCCCTTCCTGTTTCATGGGGTTTGGACCTTTAGAAGGCACTTGATTTAAGCCTGTCAGGTAGAGGGTTAGGGGAGAGACCACACCAGTCAAGCTTCACATCATGTTGTCTCTTTTTCAATATCAGTTAACACCCTAACCTGCATAGGAGAGAAGGAAGGAAGAAGAGGGGAGAGGATATGGCGGCTTTCAGGGAAAGGAAAGAGACAGTGGGGGGCGGGGCAGAGAAAATGAGCTGTCCTCTGCAAGTCCATGTGAGTCCTCCACTTGCTATTTATTTTTGTTTGTCTCCCCAATTAGAACTTAAACTGGCTACGAACATCATTCTCCCATCCTCCATTTTCTTACAACAACCATTGTTGGGCGGACTGCTTATCTATGCAGTCAGCTGACCAACTGGTTTGAGGTCTTTTTGCCAATTTATACAGAGAAAGCGAACTTCGTGCCAGAGAAGCCCTTTTTCCCAAAAGGAGAATAATTGACAAGGTTTCTTAATTTGAATCAAGATTCTCTTTACTGAGTATTCTTATTATTTACAGGCACACAAAAACAGATTCACACACACATACATTCAAGTTCCTTTAGTTACAGTAGAAATGGAAAACAATATTTGGGGGTTTAAACTAAAGGTATGGTGAGGAGGGGGAAAAGCATATATACTTATCTGTTCCAGTAGATTCGACCTTCCACAGTTCAGGAACAAGGATTGTTTCTAACTAGGGAAACTTTCACTTTACAATGTTGGAACCTGCCAACAATTGTAAAGGGTCTCTTGGTCCGGATTCCAAGAGAGCACACAAAAATTACCTTAAGTTACAAAGGTTGCTTTTCTTGCAGGAGGCTGTAGGAGTGCGCGCGTGATTTCTTCCCCTGGAACAAAGGGTTGCACCCCGTTTTATCAGCTAGTCTGGGGGCTGGCTTGGGGTGTCTCTGGGTCCATCCCATCCCTATACCATTGGCTAAAGGATGTGGGCGTTCCCTCCTACTAAGGTGGGGCAATACTGAAAATCTACACCTTTCTACAAGGGAGGTTTTGGTCAAGGTGCTCAGATGGGTTGGCATGGAAACCTTTAGGTATGCAGATGGATCTGGCCATTCTCAGGTGGGAACTTCACACTTGTATGTGTTAAGCATCCTGTGGGTTACGTGAGAGGTAGAGATTCTTTAATGGTGGGAAGGCTGTTGTTTCTACATTCTGCTGAAGGACCGTAATGGAGATGTTAATGGAGAGGCTTCTTGTTCCCAAGGCCTCATGGGTAGATATGTGCAAGGCATGTCTGTGACCTCATTTGCATGGAAGTACAGGCTGTGTGTGGTACTTCCTCTACACAGAGAGTCACATTAACTCAAGCTTACATTCTCCCAAAGCAAAGACACTTGCTGGCACCATTCCTGGTGTGCATGCAGGTCAGAAAATAACAAATAAAAGCATTTTCAAAGTTCATCTCCTAACACCATCATGTAAGGTAGGTTAGGCTGAGAGAATGTGACTGATCCAAGGTCATGCCAGTGGGCTTCCATGGTAAAAATGAAGATTCCAGTTCAGGTCTCTGAGCATTCTAGTCCAACGTTCCATCCACTACACCACTTTACCTCTTATGAGATTAGCATGGAGACCCTCCATGTAATGATTTTGGCCTATGCTGGAGGCCACTTCGTAATTACAGAGATAGTGGCTACAATCTTTCCTGGGGGTAAGTTCCACTGAATAACATGGGATTTACTTCTTAGTAAACTGCTCAGGAGTGCTTCCATTATATAGCAACGTTATATTGGTTGAATGAAAGATGTCCATGGGGGACTCCCATATTCCACTAAGAAACCTAAACATATTGATCGGCTTCAGGTGACTGGCAGTTACAATTAATAGACCTTGCCCCCCCCTCCAATTAGTTCTGAAGACACCTTTGGGTTGAATGAAGCTCCCTTCATGTGTCAATCATGCAATATAAAATGGACCTCACTTATTCTTCAGTAGATGTTTCGCTTTGTCCATTAAATCCTGAAGAGGTTAAAACTTCATAATAAGGAAAATAATATTGCTCTCCACAATTTTTTGCTCAAAAAAACCCACAACACTAATTTATATTGCCCTACTTCTTTTGTTGTTTTACATTTATTTTCATTGTTTATTGGTTTCTACTCCTCCTCCTTCCCCCACATACTGTGCAGACTGGACTTATGATGGGACCAAGAGTGGGACCTCTGCTGCTGCTGCCAAGGGAGGGCAGGCATGTGAGTTGGGCAGCACTGCCTGAAAATATTGCTTCTTTCTCCCACTCCTCAAATGCTTCAATCCCCCCAAGTGCTAAATCCTAGTGCTGGGCACTTTCTCAGGGTACACAAGCAACAGGACTTGAGACACCTCGGAAAGAGCTTCTAAGGTACCAAGGAATGTGAGAAGCAGACATGCTCTGTCTGCCAGCTCATACCAAACCCCTGCCTGCTTTGGCACCAACACCAGCCCAGCTGGCACAGTAAGAAGAAAAGAAAAAGAATTACTCTTTTCTTGCCAGTCTTCGTCAGCCCCCTGCTTGGCTTCATTAGGCAAACAGCATCCCAAGTCCTGGTTTTGGCACAGGGCCCGTAACACTAGGGCAGCCAGCTCACTAAGTGGAGGGGGGAATGAAAGCGAGTATCTCACATTATCTCCTCTCTCACCCACTTTTTCTGATCTCCATAAACTACCAGGTGCTAGAATAAGGAAGAGACCTCAATATCATCACCATATCCAATAGTTAACTGGATAATGAAAGGATTACTATAAAGCCACCTTCAAATAATCTAGAGCTGTCTATCTAACCAGGGGTCTGTCTATTTATTTATAGTCCACCTTTCTATCTTCTCCTCAGGTAGTCAGAAAAATATGTTTTTATAAATCATCCAGAAGAAAAAAAAGTCTTAAAAAACAGATGAAGAGAATTAGGCTCTGGAATTAAGGTTCCCAACTTCCAAGTGGAGCCTGGAGATCTCCTGGAATCACAACTGATCTCCACACTATCAAGATCAGTTCCCCTTAAATACTTAAATCCAGAGACTGTAGGCATGAACAGTTGAGACAAATCTTTCTACCACCCTGAGAAATTCCCCAGGTTTGCAGAAAAATCTGAAATCTTTCTGTCTGTCTACCCACCTACACATTGGTGAGTTAAGCTCCCCAAATAACAAAAACAGTGCCTGTAGCTTTAATAACAAATGCCCTCCGGTGGCCATTGTGGAGGTTGCTAGGCAACCACAACAGAATTGCTAGTCTTCAGGCATTGGATTCTGTCAGTAGCCTTTTTCAGTTAGCCTTTATTGGCATATAACACTGCCATAAACATTAATATAAATACAGAAGAGTAAAAAAGGGGAGGGGCCACGGTGACTCAGTGGTTAAGATGCTTAGCTGCAGACCGGAAGGTCAGTAGCTCAACAGTTCAAGACCCGAGTGCCACGTGACAGAGTGAGCTCCCATCTCTGGCCCCAGCTCCTGCCAACCTAGCAGTTTAAAAGCAAGAAATTGCAAGTAGATAAATAAGTACCGCTTTGGTGGGAAGGTAACAGCGTTCCATGCACCTTGACATTTAGTCATGCTAGCCACATGACCACAGAAACGTCTTTGGACAGCGCTGGCTCTTCAGCTTGGAAACAGAGATGAGCACCACCACCTAGAGTCGGATTCGACTGGCTTTCAAGCAAAGGAAACCTTTACCTAAAAAAAGGGAACCATATTGCAAAATATATAATTTTATAAAATACATCATGTTACAAAATGTCATTGTTTACTTCTGTAGTTTTTCTTCGTGCAGCTTTATAGCTGAGTGTAAAAAACATAGCTACCTTCACTGTTGTTTCAGGGGAGGAGTCATTCAAAAGGTGATGCACCTTTAGAGCATCTGGAAGGCCCATCATATTAGCTAAGATAGAGTTTAAATATTTGAGACATATATCTACATAAAAGTAACAGTAAAAAAAAAGTGTGGAATCGTCTCAGTACATCTAAAATTACAGTGACAATATCTAGCCAAATATGCAATCTTGTTATATCTTCCATGTAAAATTGCAGATGGCATAATGTTGAATCTGGCAAGAGAAAAGGCTCTGCACTGTTGTGGTACTTGTAAAGCAGATAGGTATGGAGTCATTTGACCTACAGTAAGGGGGATCTCAAAACTCAAAGTAGAACAAGATTTGTTGGCTAAACTAAATAGTATTTGAGTTTCAATATCAAGAATTCTATGCTTAATCAGCTGATATGTTCCCATAAATGGGAGCATAAGCAGCAAATCCAATGATATGCCCATGACAATTATTTTTTTCTCGATGCATGCTAATCAGTTGGACATATTTGACTCTGAGAGCATTTGTTGTATAAGGCTCCCTGAGTCCGTGTGGTAATGCAGATGCAGCCAATATTTTACCATCAAGAGCCATGCCCTTGTTTCCAAAAGATTTAAACCTGTTTCTAGACATAAGACTGCGTAGGGCAAACAACGTGGCATTCCCATGATTTTCTGCAGAACTTTGGACTGAACATGTTCAATAACACAATCAAATGCAGTGATCCATATCAGGATGCCATATAAAAGCTGGGAACTTACTTTGGCCATAAAGACTTTCAACACAGCTGATATAAATTGATTGCCTCTGCTATAAAAGAATTGGGAAATGGCTGAGGCACTGTATTGGCCATATTTATTGCTGACTTGTATTGTGTAGACCAAGATGCATTATACTGAAAGTGCAAGCCTAAATATCTAAAGTGTTTAACCCATTCAATTGCTTTTTCTCCAGTTATTCATTTGGATGGTTCCCAAGTTTTGGAGAAAACAAGTATTTTTGATTTTTTGTGATTCAAGAGTAGTTTATTAGTTGAAAAGTGTTTTAAGCCAACTCTGGAATAGGACAGTAATACCATATCATCACCATATAATAGCAAAGGGACATGGATAGAACCCAATTTAGGATAATGGCAGTTAATTGCTACTAGATAGGGAACAAAATCATTAAGCAAAAGGTTAATGACTGGTCTGTAGTTAGAGGACATGGTACAATCACGATTCTGTCAGTAAAAGGCAGTGGGAAGGGCTCTTTCCATGGCAGTTTTGTCTGTTGAAGGAGGACTCATTGGGACCAGGCCTGACAGCAACCACTGGACAATTTGTTACCATGTGATTTGCATGACTCACCCAGGTCTGGCTATTTACTATTGTTCAACAGCAGCTATCCCACATAAGCCAGTGTGGTGTAGTGGTTAGAATTTCAGACTAGGTATGGAAGATCCAGGTTTGAACTCCTGCTCTGCCATGGAAACTCACTGGGTGACTTTGTCCTTGTCAGACATTCTCAGCCTAATCTACATAACGTGGTTGTTGCGGGGATAAAACAGAGGAGAGGAGAATTATGTAAACTGCTCTGGGTCCCCATTGTGGACCAGGTATAAATGAAGTCAATTCATAATAAATATAGCTGAAGGTGGGGGGCAGAGAAAGGGTAGGTTTGTTGGTGGATAGGAAGGAGAGAAGGAAGTAGAAAAAGTTGAGAATATGGGGGCTGCCAGAAGGAGATAAGATAATATAGTGTGGAAAGGGGAATAAAGGGGAAAGTGAAGCACTCCTTGGAAGTCCTTGCAGGTTCTCCACTCCACAGCTGGCACAGCTGGCACTGCGGAACTGGCCTCAGCCTGGCCGGGTAGCACCGTTCAACCCAGCAAGAAATTTCCCTGGAGAGAGGCTGCTAGGAGGAGATCTAGGAATTAGTCAGTAGTGCGTGAAATCCCTGGGGATCCCTTGGGATTACAGTTTATCTCCAGACTACAGAGATCAGTTCCTTGGAGGAAATGGCTGCTTTGGAGTGTGGAGTATGGCACTGTATCCCACAGAGGTCCCAGTCCTCCATAGGTTCCATCTCTAAATCTCCAGGAGTTTCCCAACCTGGATCTGGCAACCCTACCCTCCATCCCCTGAACATGGGCAGTGGTGACTTGGCAACCCTCTATCTGCCCCCTTTTTCATAGCAACTCACAAATTAGGTCTAACAAGCTGGGATACCATACATTTTATTGCCTGTGGAAGGATACAAGTCAGATGCAGACTCAGCTTCTTGTTTAGTGTCCCATTTGAGTGTGAACAATTGGTCACTGTCTTCTGAGTGGAAAAAGAATTTAATGCTTTTTAAGTACATTATTGCCTATTTGTTCTGCACTGATATTATTTGGCTGAAGCTCAGCCTTCCGCCTGCAAAACTGCAATTTGGTGACTGCTGCTTATGTGACTTGCTGCTTCATAGATCTTGATTACTGTTAAAGAGATGCATTTTAGTATACATTGCCTTATTTAGATTAGGCCTTGAGAGTACTTGAGTATACATCACTCTTCTCTATGATGAGCTTTCACTTGCATCATTACACTGCCTCTAGAAACATGCCTTGAAAGTAGCCCTGGGACAAAGTATATACATGGCAACAGGTAGCATTTGTACAGCTTGGTAACATCTAAACAAGACTGTGTTATGAATGGCACAATAGACTAAAGTTAAGACTATCAATGATTCTGATACATGGGCTTAATACCTGCCTGTCTCCCACCCCTGGCTAGAACTGTCCCATGATCTTTTACAGAGGGAAATGTTTGGTATAAGACCATGTCCAAGGTAGCCCCAGCACCCCCTGCACTTACCTGAGGTGAATGGAAGAGGGTGAGCTGGAACAGCCTGCCTGACAATGGCCTGCATATGGCAGAAGTCGGCTGAACCCCTGCCAGTCAACTTAGCAGGGCAGTCTGTCCTTCAAGTGATAGGCCCATTAAAGTCATCAGGGCCAGGCAAGGTGTTGCCAGAGGCACTGCCTTTTACTCTTGGGTAGCTCCAAAACAGGGGTGCCCTACTTTCTAACCTGAACCAAAGTCCACAGAGTCAGGCTGCAAGTGGTCTGCAAAAAGGGATTTCATATTCAGGTTTCATAAGGCGATCTCAGAGCAAGCCTCCAGTCTTCCCCTCCACCCAGCAGAGATTATGCTTATGGAACGACAATAGGTTCTAACAGGTAAAGTATATCTACATTTCTAAATGTCTGTTTAGAGGCCATCTGGCAGTTAACTCTGTCTCCAGTAATTCTTTGTCTGAATTCTTTGTCTTTCCTGCCTCTGTCCCTCAAGATACCGGGATAAACCAATCAGTCATTCAAATGTTCAGCAATTCTTCCTGATGCTTATCAGGGACATCTCCCACCTTTTGTCCACCCTGGCCAGGACCATTAATTAGTCAGATAATCCATTTAACTAGCTACCTGACACCTGGCTTCTATTGTTAAATCCAGACCCTGCCTCTCTGGAAGCTCATTGGTCCTACCTAAGGTCTGCCCCTACTGGCATCACACACCCCTGGGACTCATCATTGGTCCAGGTAATCTATTGTTCTCATCTGAGACCAGCCCCCAGGGCCGCCCATTGGTCTGCATTCTTTGCCAGTGCCTATATCCCAGCACACACATGGCCTTAGACTGTGTGTTTTCTGCCATGATCCAAAATGGCAGGCCACCCCTGAACTCTCTGAGTTTAGGCAAGAATCCATGGACCTTTGCACATCTGGACAGGTTGTATCACCCCTCTATAACCCATCAATCACCTCTGCTTCCTTAATGCTATATTGTGTGAATATTGTTTGTATGTTTGAGAATATTTAGTAAAGAAATCATTATTTTAGCCACCCAGTTTCTGTGTCTGTTCCTGGTTGCTTGGGAATTCTAACTCTGGTATACAAAGGTCAGATCCTATGGATAAGCCAATTGCATATTAATAATTATAATTCCCCATCTTTATTAAATAATAGACCAATTTGGCTAACAAATGGCAGAACAGCCATTGCACAAGCAGCCCTGAACCTTTGTATGTTGGTGCCACATGGCTGGGGTGAGGCGGGACAGCCATTTAACAGAGATGGAGGGTGAGACTGGGCCCAGTCACACTTGACTGACAATAGCTCCTGCCAGTCAAACTAGGAGGGTGGGGTAACCCTGAGGGAGGCAGGAAGGGGTAGGCATACCCTCAAAAACTTCAGGGACTCAGGCTTGGGAGGACATTCTAGTCCTCCTGCCAGCTACCTCACAACAGGGACAAGCTATAGAAAGAGGGAGGAAGATCTAGATTATTCCCTTCCTTTCTTTAGTCTAAGGCCTTTTGAGGGCCCCACAAAGAGGCTCTGGAGGATGTAGGGTTGCCAGCCTCCAGGTGGGGCCTGGAGATCTCCCGCTTTTACAACTTATCTCCAGCTGGCAGAAATCAGCTCCCCTGGAGAAAATGGCTGCTTTGAAGGGTGGACTCTATGACATTGTACCGTACTGAGGCCCCACCCCTCCCCAAACCCTGCTCTCTTTTGGATCCACCCCCAAAGTCTCCAGGTATTTTCCAACCCAGACCTGGCAACCCTAGGAGGATGTTTTGGCCCTGACCAACCCTGGCAGCATGGCAGACACTCGCAGGCCAGTAAAAATTATTTATGTACATGTAGAACATTAATCTATGGTAGAAGGTGTCTGGTAGCGTTTGTCTTTGGCTCACAGCCAAATCATTTAATGTTTGTGACAAGTGTTATGCCATGTAGCTAAAAACTACGTTTTGTGACCAAAATTAAAGATTAATGAAAAGCTGAAGACCCAGAACACTGGGAGATTTTAAATCTAAAATGCCACAATCCTTCTTAAATGTACCCTTCACTGATTTTACAATGAATTTTAAAGTAATTAAATTTAGAATTAGGAATGTGCACTTTTTCACAAGTTGGTTGGTTTTTGTTTTAAAATGTTTGTGCTTTTTATGATCATTGTTACATTGTTCTCTTGTTATTGATATGAAGTAGAAATAATATTTCTGGGCATAACTTCTTCTCTTTCCAGTTGGGATACAATTCACTATAAATCTATGTAATCCCCTTTTAAATCCTTCTATGCTTCTGGCCATCACTATCTTCTTGCTTTTCTTGCCTTCCCACTCCTTTTCAACATCCCCCCCCCCATTTCCTTCGGTTTCATACTGGCAGAAATGATGATTGAAATTTCACAGGACTACCATCCAAGATTTCAGTAGCCATTTGGGGGTTGCCTAGATAAACAAAGACAGTATCAGGGGTTGCCTTAGAAATTCAGAATGGCTGCTGAGATATTGCAAGGTAGTCTCACAAGAACTGAGTAGTCATTTTGCATTTTTTTACTTGCAACTTTCTGTGCATGCATATTTAAAATTTGTACAGTTTAGGGTTTGCCTCTTTGCCTAGCAGGCAAGGTGGCAGAGATAACAAAGTAGCAAGTTGGGTTGCCAGGTCCCAACAACCTGCCAGTGGGGGGTGGGAGGGAACTTTCCGGGACTGGGGAGGAGCACAGCAACGTGCCTACATCACCAGGAAGTGACGTAGGCACATCAGGGACGTGGGGTGGTGACAGTTTTTTTGGGCAAAACTATTGTAGAATTAGGTACAAACCATGGACAGGGCACACCGGTGAGGTATGGTTTTGACATAAATCATGTATATATCAAAGAGCCTCAAAGCTATAATGAAGTCTTGCAAATGCCAAATACAGAAAAGGAGGCATGGTTTCAAGCTATGCAAAAGGAATACAGTTCACTGGTGGAACACAAAGTGTTTGAGAAAACTGAGGCACCAAATAACAAAAATGTAATAGGGTGCAAATGGGTGTTTAAAATGAAATGCATGCCAGATGGCAGTGCTATAAGAAAAGCCAATGCTGTGTAGAGGTAAATAGTTTCTGCAATTGTTAACTGATTTTAACATAACATATGATGTACCTCTAATGAAAATTTAGCAGATGCTTTTACTAAATGTTTGGATGTAAACCAGTTTTGTAAATTGAAAGACAAACTGTACATCAAGGCTCAGCCTTAAGGGGGAGTGTTGTGATTCACTGGTATTGGTAAGGCTGGCCTAGATGTGTTAGATCTTGTGTCAGAGAGAGTGACAGCTAGTGCCAGCATGTGACTGCAAAGAGGCTGGCTATAACCGGTCTGAGTCAGTTCAGCCTGACACTGAGCATTGCACCTGGATTTCATCAGCTGTGTGCTGATTGGCCAGAGGCTGTATATATGTACAGAGTGTACAGTGGATTTAGCTCTTCACTTGGATTGATTGCAGTGGAGCACTTTGACACTGAGAACTGTATATAGGTGGTGGCAGAGTGTAAATAAAATTCACTTTATATTTGCACCTAAGTTCTGGACTCCAGTCTTCTTTGGGTACTCTAACTCCCTTTGAGCACTGACGTGCCAGCCAGCATTGTGCGCGCCATGACACAGAGTCTGGCAAACCCAACACAGGCCTTGGATAGGAGGTGGGGCTCAGGCTATATCTGGGAACAAGCCAGGGGAGGTGGCCAGAAGCAGCCAGGGCATCCTAGGGCCTGTACAGTAGAGTTGGCAGGTCCCTTTTCCCTCCAGCGGGGGCTTGGGGGATGTTCTGGGGGTGGGCAGGGATGCCCCCAAGTCCCACCCCCAAGATGTGGGGTCTGCAGTGCAAGGGGATGGGGAAAATCAGACCTGTGCACCATGGCCCCCACCCTGCAAGCAATAAGACCCCCTCCCTCCCTCCTGCTAGATTTAAAGGGTCCTCCAGCTGGTCAGCAGGCCACATGGTCCCTACTGATCAGCTAAAGCCCTTTAAATTGGGAAGGAGAGGAGGAAGAGGGGTGGCCAAGTGGGTGGTTGCTCTTGGGGGCGGGGCTTGGGTGCAGCACTTCCCCCACTGGCCAGCTAGCGGGGGGTGGATTGAAGCCCCCAGAAGTGGGGGGACCACTGCCCGAACCTGGGGGCTAGCAACCCTACTGTACAGGCAGGCAGAGCAGCGTTTTGAAACCTCAGGGGAGGCCCATCTAGGGAGACTAGAGGCAAAGATTATCTTCAGTCTCCATGAGCCTGCCCCTGAAGAGAGGGCAGTGGGGAGTCCAGGGTCAGTGTATCCCTAGACAAGTTTTTATTAGGCCAGCTCAGTGAAAGGAGAGGTTGCTGGCCAGAAAGAGAGCCCAAGGGTGTTGCCAACTCCCCTACTCTGAATTCTGACACCTTTCCTAAGGCATGGCCAGCAAAAAAAGAGGACCTGGAGGGCATGGTAGCCCCAGTCCCTGCTCTGGACAATTATTTACCATTGTGCATTTCCATTTCAGATAGTCAGAATTATATGAAGGGGTAGAATTAATTTGATTTGTGTTCAGGCTGATTATTTATTGTCTGACCAAAGATCCTTTCTTAGGCAGGGGGCACTAGCTACCTTATACTTGCTGACCCTCAAGGAAATCTGCTTGCTATAGGCGCCCCACTAGAAGGGAAAAGCCAAGGTTTTGGTCCAATAAATCCAGTACTATTCTCAAGTCTAGAGAGATCAAGATAAGATCCCAAATCAAGTCCAGAAGACTACTTTTGTTTTCCAGCCATAGTTGCTTAAGTGTTATGTGGCTGTAACATTGTCATGAACCCTGAATCCCAGGTGGAATGTATTCTGTCTATGTAAGATATGTGTACAAGGCAGGCATTTGCTTGAGGTTAAGCCTGTAAGTAACATGACACCATTTACACTTCTGTTTTGCAGGAAGCCAGAACCTAACTTCTCTTGGTGCTTGTCACAGTGGGGAATTGTCACTAGAACTAACAAACACTGAGGACGTATTTATGATTAGTGCTGAAATAAATGTAATCTCATTGCAAATAAAATCTGCTAAAATTAATTCCTGCGTTAGATATTTGAATAACTGGGATTGGCTTGCTTGATGAAATTTCAATTCAATATCCTTGAAATCTGTACTTATTAGTGAAAGATGACCACAATAACCAGTTTATTGCATACTCCTTAAGTTAGTAGAAAAAGGAGCATGTAAACAGACATTGGTTAATCAAAATACAAACTATGTATATCCTGCTGTTAGATATATTTCTTTCCTTTTTTGGAAGGTGTGACAGACTGTCAAGGGTTAATGCCTAAGAGAGTCTTGCAATAATAAGAGGAGGACACTTTCCCTGTGAAGAAAGGTTATCACATTTGGGGCTCTTAGCTTTGAGAAACAACGAATGAGGGGTGACATGATCAGAGGTTTACAAGACTATGCATGGGATAGAGCAGGTAGAGAAAGAAGTACTTTTCACCCTTTCTCACAAGACAAGAACTTGTGGGCACTCAATGAAATTGCTGAGCAGTCGGATTAGAAGTTTGAACAGATTAAAGGTTTTTTGGTTCTTACAGGTTTAAAACTTTTAAAAGTTCTGCTGGTTGCTGTTGCTTGGGGGGGGGGGGTTGGTTTGTTTTTTCCCTGTCTGCTCCAGCCTCCATACATTTGTCAAATTCCATCTGGAAGCTGTTCATGCCAGCCACCACCACCACCTCCTGTAGCAGTGAATTCCATGTGTTCATCACTGTTTGGATGAAGAAGTACTTCCTTTCATCTGCAGTTGCCCTTTTCTGCATTTTTCCCAGTGCTATAAATATTCTTTTTGAGGTATGTGTGGTGTGAGTGGTCCAATGAGGTTGCACCATCAGTTTATACATGTATAAATGATGTTCCTTTTGGTCTTTTGGGGTTTCTGTGTGGCACTGTGGCATGTTTGCACTGCCACAGTGCCACTTGTTCTGGAGTGTGCCACTTGTGCTCATGGCAAACAAGCACCTCCCAAGACAGTTCACTTTTCCTGAGATTCTCTGGGAGAGTCTGGCTACTGGGTGGCTGCCTGCTTGCCTGTCTTAAGTGCTGCTGGCTGGGTTTCCCCATTGGAAACAATGGAGGTAATGAGGGTAACCTGTTTGGGTGCCCATAGAATTAGGCCCATTGGTCCAATGGCTTTGAGACGTGGGGGTGAATGTGGGGAGAGGCTCCCGAAGCTACCCTGAAAATTTGGAACCTCTCCCTCAAACCCCTTCCCCCCCAGAGCTACTAACAGCACCGTCGGAAAAAAGTAACTTTTTCCCCACCATAGAGAACAATGGAAGGAATGGGGGCAACCTGCTTTGGGGGCCATAGAATTGGACCCCCTGGTCCAATATTCTTGAAACTTGGTGGGTATCTTGGGGAGAGGCTCCAACAGCTACCCTGTGAGTTTGGAGCCTCTTTCTCAAACCCCCTCCCCTCCAGCCCCCAGAATATTCCCTATGTTTTCACCATTGACTTCAATGGCCCATAGGATATAATGGGGCCAGATTGCCACCGAATTTTTTTCATTTCCTCCTTTCCTTCTCTCCTTTGCCTCTTTCCCACCTTCTTCTCTTCTCTTTTTTCCTCCTTTCCCTGTTTCCCTCCTTCTCTCTTCACTCCCCCACCCAGGCCAGTTGAAGAAGGGAAGGGGAGGCTTTCTTTCTTTCTTTCTTTCTTTCTTTCTTTCTTTCTTTCTTTCTTTCTTTCTTTCTTTCTTTCTTTCTTTCTTTCTTTCAAGTGCCCCTTCCGGGGCATTTTTTATTTTCAAAATACACAGACAATACATAACAACATAACATACCCTAACCTACACAAAGACAACAGCATACACAACAAATACAAATATACGACATTAAACACATATGGGGGGATACATGTATGTTTTCGCCTACCATCCATAATCATTGCCTTATCATTACACAACTCTTATATAGGTATCCTTAAAATCTAACTCAACTACTATTTCTATACACTAGTCATTCAATTATTTTTATTCCCGCTTATGTCAATTCCATCTTCTTCTTTTTTCATCCTAGAATTGTACCATTCGTTAAACCGGTGCCAAACATTCTGAAAAGCTGAGTCCTCATAACCTTTCATTAACAATGTCAGTTTATCCATCTCTGTGGCTTCCATTATCTTGATCCTGTATTCTTGTTGGGACGATACCTGAGATGTTCTCCAGTATTTTGCATATAGAATTCTAGCTGCAGTTACCATATATATTATTAAATAACAATCATTTTTAGCTATGTCTTCTGGCAATATACCCAACAATAAAGTTTCCGGCTTAAAAGGTATAGTCCGCCCTAAAATTTTCTGAATCGTTCTATGAACCTAGATCAAAATTTTTTTAACAATATCACAAGTCCACCACATATTATAAAATGTGCCTGTCTTATTCCCACATTTCCAACATTTATTAGAACATTTCTCATCATATTTCGTGATCTTATCAGGCGTAATATACCATCTATAAAACATTTTATACATATTTTCTCTATATGTTACCACCCTGGTTATTTTCACATTTCTACTCCATATTTGATCCCATTGTTTTAATTCTATGTTATAGCCAAAATTTTGAGCCCATTGAATCATGTGATTTTTAACCACTTCATCTGCCAAAGAATCTGTCAATGATAAAACATACATATTTTTTTTTATAAATCTCTCCTCCAGGAAATAGAGTAATTTTTCCATCTCAGAAAGTGACTTTTCAAATCCATTTTTTTATATCTTTTGCAAATCTCGATTCAAGTTGTGCTCTTTGCCACCATGTAACATCTTCATCAATTTCAATCTCCCCTTTAGAGTTAATAAGGTCCATATATCTCTTTGGAGGGTTCTCATTATATACCTTAGGGTAAGTCATTGCTTCCAAAGGAACTATCAACCTAGATGTCTTACTGAACCATCTCTTTTGAATTATCTCTCATACTTTCATCAACGCATCTCTTATCCAATGTTGTTTAAAATTCTTATGAGTTGCCGCCTTTCCATACCACAAAAACGAATGCCATCCAGTTAAAAAGATCATGCCCTTCCAATCTCAGTATCCTTTTATTATCTAACATTATCCATTCTTTGATCCAGGCCAACGCCTCAGCTCTATAATACAATAGCCAATTGGAAAGGCCCAGCCCTCCCCTTTCTTTTAAATCCTGTAGTGCTTTCAACTTAATTCGAGCCCTTTTCCCCTGCCATATAAATTTAGTAATAGTTTGATTCAATTCTTTCAAAACTCCATAGTTCTTGAGTATTGGAATTGTTTGGAAGAGAAAAATCCATCTTGGTAAAATGTTCATCTTAATCAAGGCAATTCTTCCCATCAATGAAATCTTTAAATTCTTCCATTTGTCTAGATCTTGCTTAGACTCTTTCAATAGCTCCTTATAGTTTTTCTCTTGAAGCGAACTACATTTATTTGTCAGATTTATCCCTAGATACTTGATTTTGTCACACAGTTGATATCCAGAACTTTTTTGAAAAAGTTCCCTCTGCGCTTGCTTTATATTCTTGGTCAATACTTTGGTCTTATTGACATTAACTTTCAGTCCTGCCACTTGGCCGTATTCCTTCAGGGTTCTGTTCAGCTCTTCTATTGACTGTTCTGGATCTTCAAGTATAAAGACTAAATCATCGGCAAATGCCAGTAATTTGAATTCCTCATCTTGTAGTTTCAGGCCCTTCACCTTTAAGTTTTGCCTTATTTGTTCTGTCAATATCTCCAGTGCATAGATGTAAAGAAGTGGTGATAAAGGACATCCCTGTATTGTACCTTTTTGTATCTGGAATTGTTCTGTCCTTTCACCATTAATCTTGTAGCTTTCTGATTTGAATATATCGTTTGCATCGTCTGGACAAATTTTTCCCCAGCCTCTGCCTTCTTCAGTGTTTCTATTAAAAAAGTCCAACTCAGATTGTCAAATGACTTTTCCGCATCAAGAAAAATTAGCGCCATTTCCTTCTCAGAATGCACCTCATAGTATTCCAGTATATCCAAGACACACCGCAGGTTATTTTTAATTTGTCTTTTTGGTAAAAAAAAAAACCCGCCTGATCTCTATGTATTATTTTAGCTAAAATACGTTTCAGTCTTTCAGCCATAATAGAAGCAAAAATCTTATAATCCACATTCAAAAGAGAAATGAGTCTATAGTTCTTTATTTCATTTCCGTCTGTATTGGGTTTATGTATTAACGAAATTGTGGTTTCTCTCCAAGTATCTGGAATTTCTTCTCCTTCTATAATTGCTTTACAGACTTCTTGAAGTTGTGGAAGGAGCGTCTCTTCAAATATCGAATAAAATTCAACTGGGAGTCCATCCGTGCCTTGTGCTTTACCTTTATTTTGCCTTTTCAAGGCTTCTACCATTTCCATCATCATAACTGGTTGATCCAATATCTTCTTATGGTCTTCTGAAAATCTTTGTGTCATGTGTTTGTCCAAATACTGGATTACCTGTTCCGCTTTAACATCGTTTTTCCTATATAACTCCTTGTAGAAGTCTTCTACTATGCTCTTCAAATCTTGTAACTTATTTGTTTCTTCCCCATTCTTCCTTTTTAAAGTTTTAATAAAAGATTTTTCTGATTGTTTTCTAACTTCATATGCAAGCCATCTAGTTGGCTTATTTGCATTTTCAAAAAAAATTGATTAGCAAAGGTCAATTTTTTTGTTAATTCAAGTGACAATAAACAATTCATTTTATGCATAAGTAGCAGGATCTTGCTTTTTTTTCTCTTTCATCGTTCCTGTCTCCACTGCTCTCTTCTCTTGTTCATGAATCTCTTTTTTCAAATTAGCATATTCTTCATTTTTTTTCTTATTTATTCTTGCAGCTTCTTTTATTAAATGGCCTCTAGCAAAAGCTTTAAATGTATCCCATACAACTCTCTTCAACATTTCCGGTGTAGCATTTTCTTTGAAGAAGAAAGAGAATTCTTTCTTTAAAGTTGTCACTAATTTAGTATTTCTCAGAATTGACAGGTTTAGTGTCCACCTACCTCTTTGATTTGCTCCTTGTAGTTCAAAAGTTACTGGGTTGTGGTCTGCATATATATTTGCCTCTATTTCCACTTCCACTAAGTCTCTAATCATCGTAGGGGACATCCAAGCCAGGTCTAATCTAGACCAAGAATCATGCCTTGCTGAATAGTATGTATATTGCTGCTTTTTAAGGTTCCTTACTCTCCAAGCATCTGTGAGCTGCCATTCTTCTATTATCTGGCACAATGAGTCGGCGAAACCATTACTTTTTGCTTTCTTCCTGTTGGCACTTACTTTTTTATCTTGTTTATTATCAAAAATGGCATTAAAGTCTCCGACAATACACAGTTCTTGAAATTCTTGTTGTGCGATGATTTTCTGGAGATATTGATAGTACTTTTACTGATTTTGATTTGGAGCATAAATATTCACAATCAAGGTTTGTTTAGCTTGCCTCTGAGTGGTCACCATTAAAATTCTTCCATCTTTTGAAGCAAATACTAATTCTGGCTGTAGATGGTCTTTAATGTAAGTGGCCACTCCTCTTTTCTTTTTTTCTTCATCTGTGGCTACAAAAACTTTCCCTATTCCTGTAACATTTAAATATTTTTCGTCTCTTCTTATATGTGTTTCTTGGATACATGTGATGTCCACATTGTGTTTTTTTTAATTGATGAAATATTTTTCTTCTTTTCTGGGGTCCATTTAAGCCATTGACATTTACCAAGATCAATTTCAGTTTTCTTCTATCCATCCTGATTTGCTTTCTGTTGCTGTTCCTTTTCGTCTTTTGCCCTTTGCCTCGTGTTTATTGGGGATCTCTTAAGTCTAAATCTTTTCTGTCTTTGTGGTTTGGGATGTTCCATAGAAGTTGACACTGCTGTTGCTCCCTGTTGATCAATCTCTGATTCTTTCTCTACTTCTTCTTCTGTTTCTTCTCTTTCATTGGTTTCTTCCTGGTCATCAGAGAGTTCTTCTCCATAAGTTTTCAGAAAGTCCGCTGCTCTGAAGACCGATGTTATCTTGAACCTTTTCCCTTCAAAGGTAAAGAAAAGTCCTTCCGGGAGAAGCCACCTATATGTAATATTATTGGCCCTCAGGAGGGTTGTCAACTCAGTGTATGCTTTCCTTTTCTCTCTAACCCTCCATGGAATCTCTTTCAAGATGTTTATCTCTTCCCCCTCCAACTTCAGCAGTGTCGCATTAACTTCTTTTAATAGTTTATCTCTCACTGCTCTTTTATGAAACCGCACTTGTACTTCCCTTGGCACTTTAAACCTTCTTGCATATGCTGAATTCATCCTAAAGGCTACATCTATCTCTCCTTCCATCAGATCCAGATCTTCCATTTGTAGGTGGTCAGCCAGTAACTTTTTCATTTTTACAATTAAGTCTTCCCCTTTCTCTTCTGGGATATTCTGAAACCTTAAAACAAATGCAGCTCTTTCTACCTGTAGCCTCATCACATCCTGCTCCAGCACAGATTGCTTATCTTCATTGTTCTGTACTCTGTCTTCCATTTCCCTCGTCTTAATCTCCACCTTCTCCATTGCCATGTTAAGGGTCACAATTGAGGAAGTATTATCTGTTATTTGTTTCTGGAGCAACTGTAAGCTCTGTGCGAATTGTAATATCTTTCATAGCAGCCTGTATGGGCTCCACAGCTTGAGGAATCATATCCCTAACTTCCTGAATAGCTAAATTAAGTGGCCCTATCGCCTGCGGAACCGAATTTCTGATTTCTTCCATACTGCGCCTGATGGGATCGACTACATCATTGATAGTGCTTAATATAGTAGATTGCACTATGGCTTGCATTTCTTTCTGTGGCTCCTTTTGTGTAGAAGTTCCCAATTTTGAGGCTGCTGATGTAGGCATGCCTGGTGATACAAATGACAGCTTCCTTCCTCCAGTATTAGACATTTTTTCACTTCCCTTGAAAACAAATCCACAAATTCAATTTCTCTTTGCAGGAAAACCAAAATTTTAAAATCTCAAGTTAAGCTTCAAGTCCTCAGTAAGGTGGCTGAAGCAAGTAGTATTGTTTTCGCTTACTATCAACTGTTTAGGAACAAGTAGAGACCTCGGGCACTATGCCCAGACTATTGTACAGTTGAAAATTGTCAACAACTCAGAGGAATCTAATTGTTTAAAATAACCGTTTCCTTGGCAGTTTTCCCAGACAGCTTCTAGACAAATCTACTCAATGTTTACAAAACATCTCTATTCCTGGTGAATTTCCCCGCTTACCCCCCTCTTATAGTAAAAGCATGAAGAGAAAAAATAAACAGAGGGGAACAACAGTTGAGCACTGAATATTAATAAATTACCAAACTCTTTCTAATTGACCCAAATTTAAACCTTAAAATTATGTCTTTCGGACCAGCCTCTTAATCAGAGATATTTATATAAAGTACCATTTGTGACAGGCAGCAAAAATTGAGAACGCTGAAAACCATCTCCAGGGTTTTAAATCTTCCACCCTGCCCCTAGAGGGTTAAAAATTAGTGAACAATGAAAAGGGGCTCACTCCGTCAAAGTTCTTCTGCCGCCCCCCCCCGATGGGGTTAAAAATTTGAGACCGCTGCAAAGGGGGATCCCCGCTGATCTTCCTTCTTCCCTCATTATTAACACAATAGAGCTTTCCCTTCTGATCAAACTAGTGGGGGGGCTTAAACCGCTCAGTCCCTTTCTGCCACTGTATGATTAGGCAGGATAAAACCACTAAGCAGTAATTATTTTATTCCGTTTTAGCCAGCTCTATTCCAGCACAGTTAGGTTTTTTAACCAGCAGGATAGGATATATCTCTCACTCTCGCCCACCTCCCATTTCCAATCAATCGAACAACCGCACTTTCGCTTGTCAGCCAATTGACTTTTTTTGGGGGGAAACCCTCCGATCTTCTGCTATTCCTTGGGGCTAGTTATTTTTTATAACTGCCCTGCACTTTCTGTTGCAAATAGTTTCCACGGATACTCACAGGAGTGCTGATTCGGCAAAGTTTCTCTTTCCCCCTTCTGCTGCAGGAGCATTGGCTATGCTCTCATGGAGCCTGAACTGTGATCCCACGTCAGGGGTGAGCCTGGTCTCCCTGTGAGTTGCAAATCTCACGGGGACCTGGATCAAGCCCCTTGTTGCCGTCCGTCCCTTCCCGGGGCGGCGGGGGGCCCTTTAATCACTCAAAGGGCCCCTTTAAAGATCAAAAGTTGCACACCGCATTAAAACACGTGTGAAGCGCCATGCCGCGCCTGCGACTCCCCGGAAGGGGAGGCTTTCGAAGATGCCTCCCCCCCCCTTTTGCTTCCCCTTCTGACATCACTTCTGGTGATGTCAGGGGGCGTGGCATATGCTAATAGCCTAGTAGCTCATTAGCATACCATATGCTAATGAGCTCCTGCAGCTCTTTTTCTACAAAAAGACCCCTGACTATGGGCATCCTGTTCACATGTTACAGTGAACATGTATACCTGTGTTTGTAAAAAGGATCCAACTAATGTTAACTTTACAAATGAAACTGGGGAACAATACTTGGATAAATGTGGTCCTTCAATCACATGTTCATTTGTACATGCATTGAATGTAACATGAGAATTGCTGGATAAATGTATAAAGAAAAATGAAGTACACAGTTTGTATGTGTGTTCACTGTAATTTATGAACAGAGCTCCCAAGTCATATCTTAGAGCCTCAGGAGGCCAAGGTGATAGTGGACCTTCCAAGAAGAAAAGGAAAGTGTTCTTGAGGGTAGGGAATGGTAGAGAATAAAATGTTACAGCTTGTTGAGGAAGGAACCATTTTACACATTCAGGAGGAATCAGTAATCTGTTTTGGCTTGAGAAAACAGCTGAGCCAAAACCTCTTCAAATTGGTTTGCTGGTTGTGGCAATACCCTGAGGGGGTGGATGGGAGAAGAGGAGCCATGTTGGAGGTCTTAAGGCAGAAGAGCTGGACTGGTGAAAAACTGAGGTGCTTGCAAGGCCCGTCTCACCACCACAATAATAATTAGAAGAATATAAATGTTTAATTTTAATGTACAGAAAAGTACATACCCCAAGAAGAAAATCTGTTTGTTCCTTTTTCACCTACCAGATAAATTAGCTTAAGTAGCAGATATTGCATAGGTAGCAGATATTGTGAACTAAAAATAAATAAATAAATAAAGATTTGTTTATATGTCAAAATTAATTTTCTAGGTGATAGAGAAATAGCGTTTTAGAGGCTAAACTTGCCACTGTTGTTTCCTGGGAAGAACCAGCTACTATGCTATAAAATGTAAGATTAGCTTTGCAGGATCTATCTTATTCTGTATTCCTAACAGTAACGTTTAGCCACATGTTCCTATGCTCCCAGCTTTTTCACCTAAAATATGTTGCAAGCCTAGATGGTGTGAAGCTCATATATGTATCACCAAACTATAAATAATTCTATAGAGCTTGGTTCCAAAAACATGGCAAACCCTGCATATTTTATGAGCCCCCAACTTTTCAGAAAGGCCAGTAACCTCCCCCCCCAGTTGCAAAATTGATGAAAGCTGAATTTTTCAGTTGTCAAATATCTGTAACAGTGTTTAGAAATTGCAAACCTTTGGAGGACATTAGACAAAATTTAATATCACATTAATGCCCCGAAGCAGGAATACATTTGATATAGTAGAGCTGTAATCTATATACTATTTTCCAAGTGTGTTCCCTATCTGCGGATACCTAAATCCACAGTTGGGGGCACACTTTCCCCAAACATGTTTTTCCGCACCCTAGGTTTGCAGAAAACTCTGAAAGGTTAAAAAAAAATACATTGAGAGGAACCTTGCTGGGCCTAGAAGCACATACAAACCACTTTGTGCAAAGCAGCAAAGGCTACAGCTTCATGCTTGAACTCTGTGTCACCTCTTCCCAGTGCAAGCAGGACAAAATACACTGGTTACACTTTGAGAAGCACTCCTGCCCAAGTGCAAAGCAGTAGTGGCTGCTGTTTCATGCTTGGGTTCAGGGGTGTCTCTTTCCAGTGCAAACAGCACAAAATGTGCTGTTTACACTTGGAGCAGTACCCTCTCCTAATCAGGGGAGAACCGGGGGGGAGAAAAGAGGTGGGGAGAGAGGGAAGGAAGCAAAGGTGGGGTTTGGGATTCACCATCCCTGCAAGTTTCTTGTGGGTCCCCAGATGAAGAAGAAGAAGAAGAGATTGGATTTATACCCCACCCTTCACTACCCAACATAGGCGTCATCTTCAGGGGGGCTGGGGAGCTCAAGCCTCCCCCGAAAGTACTGAGCCCCCCCCCAGGCAACTGGTGTCAGCCAGAGCCTTGCTACCCCCCTCCCGTCCTCCACCCCATTTTGAAAGTGGAGGGTTTTCCCCTCCGCTTTCTGAGACTGTTCGTCTGGGCTGGGAGGGAAGTCACGGGGGTGGGGGCTTGCTTACTCCTGGAAGCTAAGCTCCACCCACAGTTCCCAGCAGCCCCGCTGAGTTCAATGTGGAGAGCTGCACGTGGAGGCTAGCTTCGAGGCAGCACATGCTGCCTCTGCTTGCTGCCGCCACCAGCCTGAAGGGTAAGTAGGTGGGGGTGTAAGGAGTGGGGGATTGTTTCAGGTGGGGTGGGGTGGGTGGGAGCCCAGGGCTGCAGCCACCCAGCCATCCTGCAAGTCCAAGCAGGGGAGGTGGGAGAGGATTGGAGGATTGGGGAGGGGAGCTGGACAAGAATGGAGGGAGGGGGAAGGGGGGGCCTTCTGTGGCGTCTGGTTGCCCCTGCCATCAGTGAGTGGCTTGCTTTCTCCTGCAGTCCAGTTTAAACTGGGCTGCAGGAGAAAACAAAACCCAGGAACCCTTGTGCTGCACGGAGCACATTGCTCCAGGATACAGAAAATCCTGGGCTCACTTTCTCCTGTAATCGGGGGGGGGGGGCTGCGCTTTCTGTCCCTCTTTCCCTTTCCCTTGAGATGTGTGAGAGCTGGAAACGCTGGGCAGCTTCCCCACCCCCACTCCAGGCTGCTTCCCTTCCAGTCTGACTTTCTTCCCTTCCCTTCCCTCTGTCTTTCATTTCTCTCTCCCAATCTATATGTTTTCCCCCCCAGCTTCCCCCCTCTCCCTTGCTAAAATAGCCCCAGTTAGGATTGCCAGGTACCCCCTGGCCACCTCTGGGGGATGAGGGGAGGGTGGCCCAATCCAGGTTAGGAAACTCCTGGAGATTTGGGAATGGAGTCTGGGGAGGACGGGGACCTCAGTGGGGCACAATGCCATAGAGTCCACCCTCCAGAACATCATTTCCCCCCAGGAAAACTGATCTCTTTAGACTGGCAATGAGCTGTAATTCCAGGGGATCCCCAGGTCCCACCTGGAGGCTGGCATCCCTAGCTCCAGTGCTGAAATTGGAAGCTCTGGTTCTGCTGTGTGACTTGGTGCATGCAAACCTCTGGCATTGGCTTACATTTGCCAAACCACCCCGGTGGAGGAGGGGAGGGGTGTCATTCTACCAAAAATGAGAGTGTTTGGGTTTCTCTCTGAGTTTGAGGACTGGAACTGGCACTGAAGTGAGATTGGAAAAGTTTGTGTGGCTTTCTTGTGTTACAGTAATAATTATGCTACAATACAGTTTGTTAGTCCTAAAGGTGCTACTGAGTGTTTTACTATTTTGTATGCTATGGCAGTGATATGAGAGCCAATTGAGCTGTGGGTCCATCTCATGCTACTGACAGTAGTTATACATTACACCTTGCCCAAATGGTTCTGGGCATTAAAGCGTACTTGCCCTGGTGTGATGTAAAATGCTAGCAAGTCATAGCCAACTCATGGTAACCCTGTAGGATTTTCAAGGCAACAGACATTCAAAGATGATTTGCCGTTACCTGACTGTGCATCATGTCCCTGGTATTCCTTGGAGATCTCCCATTCAAATACTAGTCAGAGCTGACTCTGCTTAGCTTCCAAAATCTGATGACATCAGGCTAACCTGAGCCATCTGGGTCCATGGCATGGTGCTGTGTGGGTGCTTCCCAGGCAATAATCTTCAACCTATTCTTGGAAACCACAATCATTAGGAAAGAGCCATGTGATAGAAGTGTAATAATAATTTACTCATAGTTGCAAGAGCCAATAAGATTTGAGTTTGATGGGGGATTGGGCAAATTGATCTAAGGAACTGAAAGAAGAGAAAGTATTAGCAAGCTCAGTGGTTAAGGATTTGAATAGAGCTCTTTATAGTCCAATTCTGAGGACACTGAGAAAGAATGTCTGAAAATGTCATACAGGTTTCTGTGGACCTTGCAATAGCATTGTAGCTAACCCCAACTAAGAAACTTCCATGCTGTTTCTATAATTTCTCAAATGTACTTCACACCAACTGTGCATCTCCATTCCTTTCTAATTCCTCTCAACTATGTACAGCTTTCTATGTTGTGCTTCATTTGGACTGCTTTGCTTTCTCAGTTCCTAGCCCCCTTCTTTTCTATAACCATGGATCTACATCCCCTTCCTCAAGCCTTGCTGCTTGTCCCAACTCTCTAAAGTCAGACCAGTTTGGCCAGTGGCAACCAAAAATACATCTGTCTGTCCAGGAAGTTCAACTAAATGCCACTAGAGGTTTTGTCACCACTGCTACATCACTTAATGCATTACAATATAGGTTCATGTTCAGGCTATAATTTATGATGTTTTAGTTCGGGAAGATCTGTGTTCTTGGTCACATCAGTTGGTGCTATTTTTTTCCTGTAAAATCCTCTTCCATCCCAATGGACTCTGCTGCTCACATGTTGTCTGTCAATCCCCTCTTTATTCCACCCTTCCTCCAGTCTCCCTTCCCTTATATTGACCTCACAACAATGGCAATATCACCCAGCCTGATGAAGGGGGCTTTGACTCTTGGAAGCTTATTCCCTGAAACTCTTGTTGGTCTCTAATCTGCTCCTGGACTCAAATCTAACTGTCCCAGTATTACCGAGTAAGTATCATGCAAAATGTAGATCTGAACATGGGTCTCCTCAGTCCACACTGGTCTTCATGCCATTGGTCCATCTACTTCAGCATGGTCTGCTCTGATGCAGGTGAGCTCTACAGCCTCAGACAGAGAAAGATCCTTTCCAACAGCTGTTCTCTTAGACCTCCTCGGTTTAAACCTTTATCCTTTGGCACGCAAAGCATGGTCTCTCTACCATCAGTCCATCAGTGTAGTCATTGTCCGCTCAGACTGGCAGTGGTTCTCCAGGGTTCTTTGCAGAGGATTTTGCCCATGCCGTGCTTTGTTTCTGAGCCATTGGGGCTGGGGGTGGGGGAGGATGCAGGCGGGCTGCTTTTATTTGTAATGCAAAAGTATATTACCTCTTTCTAACAACATATGTCCATGCAAGATGTACATATGTTCACTGTAATATGTAAACAGGGCTTTTGTTTCTCCGAGTGGTGAACAGGAAGAGAGGGAAATGGCAACAGATATGTTCTTGGTATGTACACCATCCAGGGAGAACACTTAACACTTAACTCATGTTTATGCCACACATCATTATCCTTGATTGGCATGCAGATCAGAGACCTTTTAAATTTTCCTTTTGCCCTGTGTGCAGTCCAGAAGGAATATTGGCAAGGAATGTACACTCTATACGTGTGGTACAGTTTCAAAGGGACAACTAACTGGGATGTATAAAAGAAATGACAGGATTGCCCATCACAAACAATGGGAGAGACTTGAAGGCCCACTGGAGATAATAGGAGCCAGGAATGCCACATGGCTCCGCCTCCATAAATAGTGACAATGGCCTGTAATGTCACTGGCTCCTCCCTATGATGTCACTGGGCCTTGGTTCTTTTAAGGACCTAGCACAGCAATGCCTCTGGCCCAGCCCCAGCCCCAGCCCCCCTGGGAAATTGGAAAGTCTACGCCCTTGCTACCCAAAGGAGTCTCAGAGCGGCTTACAAATGCCTTTCCCTTCCCCTCCCCACAACAGACACCCTGTGAGGTAGGTGGGGCTGAGAGAGCTCTGACAGAAACTGCTCTTTTTCAAGGACAGCTCTTATCAGAACTATGGCTTGCCCAAGGTCATCCAGCCAGGTGAAAGTGGCGGCGTGGGGAATCAAACCCGGTTCTCCCAGATTAGAGTCCACGCGCTTAACCACTACACCAAACTGGCTCTCATCCAAACTGGCTCTCATTTGCATTTTATAATTGGCAACTGACTGATGGGAAAATCTAATGAACTGCAAGCAACTATGCAGCTGACAAGGCATTCTACTTCAGATTTTACAAGAAGCCCAATTCAGAACTTTTCCATCCAGAAAATCCTATCTTTTCAAAAAAGTCTAGATGCTTCTAGTCATTTACTACATCATATTCCCTTCCTGGCCATATATATTTATCTTCATTATTTAAAATGATTTTATCCCACTTTTCTACACAAAAGGTGACAGAGACAACTGAAAAAGCAATTCAAAACACTGTCATAATAAAGCAGTGTTGTAGTTTTAAACCAATTCAAGTCCACTGAAAATGATCTTAACGTTAATCTAAAACTAAATTCAAATTAGCAGATGGCAGAATCCTAAAAACAATGATACCCATCTCCCAAACCAAAACCTCCCAACCAAATAAAATCCTTTTAACCTGTTGATGAAAGTAGGAAAACAGGTGAACATTTCAATCACATGCTCCCACTCTTTTTTTTCCCCCTTCATTCAGGGACTGGAAGTAGAAAATTCTGACAGCTCCCTTCAAACCCTCTCTAGTTTAATGGCCCTTCACTGAACCAGGGTTAGACAATCTGACAGATGACCACATACTCACCTATATTAAGCTGCCTCATACATTTCCTCATTTTATAAAGCATGGCTATTCTTCAGACAGATGATTCTCCATGAATCCTCAGCTTTTGATGGATTCCTGTGAAGCACATTATGTTTTAATCTCTTTTACCTGGTTTGTTGGATTTTGATGATCTTGTCATCCTCACATCTTTTCTCATTATCACACAGTCAGAGATATCCACTTTTAGACATATTATACAAATGAAATTGTCTCTGAATACATACATTGTTGTGTACTACCATCATATTAAAATCAACCTCATATTCATTATCCCAAAGTATCAGTCAATAGGTCTTTCAGAAATTCTGGCTTGGAGACACTGATAACAGTCATACAAGAGGGGCACCACTTCCCACTGAGTTCCTCCAGCAATATACGATATGACACTGCACACGATTCCAGAGAATGCTCCGACTCTCAGGATTGACCTTTCAGGTGGCTGCAGTGGGAAGGAGAACAGAGAAGACCTGTTACATGAGCAGAACTACTGAAAGAATTCGTTAGGATCCATCACCATCTATATACTGTTAGCTGCTCATGGCTGCCATCTGCAGATACCTAAATCCACAGGTTGGGATCACATGGAGGCTAAAGAATTTTTTCTGCACATTTGGGACACTCCTGAGGTGTGCAGAAAAATATGGAAATACAAAAAATACACAGGGGGGTTAAATCCCATGAAAATTAAAGTACCTTGGCAGTCAGCAGAGGGAGAGAGGATCCATGCAGGATTTGGAAGTGGCAGTGGCACAGCTGAGGAGCCCCGCTGGCAGCTGCTCGGATGCAGCTGTTGCAGCAGAGGACACCAGTGGCTGTTCTAGGCCTAGCAGAAGCAGAGGAGCATGGCCTCTGCAGAACACTCCAGCTGCTGCTCCAGGCCCAGATGCAGTCTGAAGGGAAAGGGAGGGAAGAAGCCTCTGCAATCCTGTCTGGAGCAGTTTCGGGCAAGCTGCCAAGAGAAGAAAGGGGCAGAAGGAAGCCTCAGCAAGCCCACCTAGAGTAGCTCCAGATAAGCTGTTGAGAGAGGGAAGGGGTGGGAAGAAGTCTCAGTGAGCCCACCAGAAGCAGTTCTGGACAAGTTGCTGAGAGAGGAGAAGGGGGAAGGAAACTTCAGCGAGCTCCCCTAGAGCAGCTCTGGACAAGCTACAGAGAGAGGGAAATGGGGGGGAGAAAGCCTCGGTGAGCCTGCCTAGAGCAGTTCTAGATGAGTCGCCAAGAGAGGGAAGTGGGGGAAGGAAGTGTTGGCAAGTCTACTCAGAGCAGCTCCAGACAAGCCACTAAGAGAAGGGAGGAAGCAGTGGGTCTGGCAGCTGCAGGGGAATCTGGGGAGAAAATGGAGGGGAAGATGATATTTCCCCCCTATGAGTATCACAGGCCCCCACTTGTATATTCTAGTAGTCAAGTGTTACCCTGTCAAAGAATATTTAGATCTGCAGATTGGGGGCACAAAGAAAGAAAACAAATAATTTTGGGGTTTGCAGAAAAATCTGAAAACATTAAAAAAACGAGGGGGGTAAATCTAAAAAAAATGTTTTGTGTGACAATGCACCTACCTCTTTTGTCATTGTTGGTGGTTGGAAACTGCTCCAGATCTGCTGGCACTGGAGTCCAAGAGCTGCTCTGGACCCAGTGGCAGAGGCTAGGAGATGATTTGGGCCCAGGAGCAGAGATGGCAGCTATGACCCATGCCAAGCCTGGCAGAGGCTGGAAGCCTGGGGTCAGAGATTGTAGGGCAGGAGCCATGCCTTGCCTCAGCAGGCAAGTACAGGAGAATAGGATCCCCCCCTTGAGTTTCACAGGTCCCCACTTGTCAATATATCTAATTCAGACTCAACATGGCCCCATCTGTAGATACTTAAATCCACAGACTGGTGACATGAATAGACAAGACAGATCTTTCTATAAACATAAGAAAAGCCCCAAGTTTGTAGAAAAATCTGAAATCTCTAAAAAAGTTGTGAGGTTAAAATCCTCTACATAATAGAAGGAGCACCTGTAGCTCTATGAAACAAATGCCCATAGTAGCCATTACCTGGCAACCACAACAATATTGTATTCCTTGGTTTCTATCAGTAAAGGGCAGGGGGAGGAGCAAGGCCCTTTTCAGAGTGGGTTTTGGCCTTAGAGGGAGCAGCAACCACAGAGCAACTTGAAACCATGAAACTTGCATGATTCACCGAGGACTAGGGATGTGCATAACAAAATTTCCAAGCTGCAGATATACAAGGAAACCACAGGTTTGAGTTGGTATAATGATTTTCTGGATTACTAATACAAATCTGGGTTTGTTAGTATAGTGAAACTCCTTCCCCAAAACAGTCTGTGGATTTTTTAATTTCAGGTGTTTACCAGCAATGTAGCATGCACTCGCTTTTTTCTTTGATTCCACTCATTTCCTGGGCAATGGCATTCTCCCTTCCAATAAAATCCTTGCAAAGGAGGATAACAAAGTGCTCCCTACCAGTCACCATTGGAGACAAGCTACAGAGGGCTGCCAATGTTCTTTTCTCCCTAATCTGTGGAGGAGGGGTCCTTTTTCATTCTGCAAGTAGATGGCTGGGGGCATCTTGTTTAAGGGCCCATAGAATTGGCACCCTTTGTCAATTTTCTTGAAGCTTAGTTGGTCTTGAGGGGACAGGTAGTCCTCACTCTGCTACTACAATTTTGGTGTAATTTGGTTGAAAAACAGCCACTCATAAGAACATAATAGAAGTCAATGTTGGATCCAGTCAATGGCCCATCTAGTCCAACACTCTTTCACACAGTGGCCAAAAATACCAGCTGCCATCAGGAGGTCCAGTAGTGGGGCCAGGACACTAGAAGCCCTCCCACTGTTGCCACCCACCCACCCACCCAATTCTCCATAGGTAATAATCATAAAATGGTCATCCAGCTTCCCGCCCTTTTTTTCTAGGGGGTGGAGACTTTTTCCTTCTGAAAATACGATGCCTGGGGTCACCTTGTTTGAGGGCTGTTATGTATTGAGCCTGAACTGTACTTGCAAAAGGATTTAGCTTGGGGGTGCATAACAATAGCTTGCTAGGATCCTAGAATGGACCAGTAGGGTGACAGGGATCCTAGAGTAACCCAGTTGGGAAGCAATGTAGTGTAAATAGCCTGTAGTTGGGAGTGGGGTGTGTTTTGAGTGTAGCCTTTTTCAGGCATAAATACCCAGCTTTGGCCAGGGGTTTCTCAGTCTTCTTGGTGTAGTGGTTAAGTGTGCGGACTCTTATCTGGGAGAACCGGGTTTGATTCCCCACTCCTCCGCTTGCACCTGCTGGTGTGACCTTGGGTCAGTCACAAGCTCTGGCACAGCTCTTCTCTCAAGGACAGTTTGTGTTAGAGTTCTCTCAGCCCCACCTACCTCACAGGATGTCTGTTGTGGGGAGGGGAAGGGAAAGGAGTTTGTAAGCCGCTCTGAGACGCCTTTGGGCAGTGAAGGGCGGGGTATAAATCCAAACTCCTCTTCTTCTTCTTCTTCTTCTTCTTCTTCTTCTTCTTCTTCTTCTTCTTCTTCTTCTTCTTCTTCTTCTTCTTCTTCTCTTGCTGAATCACTAATAAACTATGAGCTGATCACTTGAATGCATCTGAACCCAGTATATTTCAAGGGCACATAGAACTGGAGCCCTTAGTCCAGTTCACTTGAAACTTGGGTGGCTTTCAGGGGACAGGCAGTCCTCACTCCCCTGCAATTTTGGTGTCATTTAGTTGAAAAACAGCCACCACCCCAATCCCCCATAGGGAATAATGGGAAAACTGCTGATCTCCTTTCTCACTTCATGAAACAGCCCACAACAAGGAAGCATGGCAAACTCAGAGTTTTCAGCAGAAAACTGTATGAGTAGGAAAATGAAATGAAAATGGACAGGAGTTTTTTTTTAATGCTTGTGGCCAGTGCCACTTCCCACCCCACCCGCCTGAATTGAAATCAGTTGAGAGAACTGAGCCTGTGCTGAAAGGCATCTACTTCAGAGGTCTGTAAAATTGACCATCTTGATCTGATTCACATTAAACTTGGGAGGGGGGGGTCTTTAGATTACAAGGAGGAGTATGTTTTGTGCAAATTTGGTGCCATTATCATTATAAACAGCTGCCCCAGACCTTCCAGTAGTTTCCAAATTGAAACTAATGGTCCCAACATTCCTGAATCCAAAAAACCATGCAGATTTGATTCCTGAGTTGTCAATGTTCTACACAAACATAAGCAATTATAGAAAAATCCTCCCCCCAACTCTGGATATGAAAGTATAACAATTTTTTTGTGGTATACACCCCTATCCAGGACTGTTCATCAGCAGCCACCTCTTGAAAGCCAGTGGGTGTATTGGTTAAAGTTTCAGGCTAGGATCTGAGAGACCCAGGTTTGAATCACCTCTCAGCCATTGATCCTCACTGATTGACCTTAGGCCACTTACAGATTGTCAGCCTAATTTATTGCATGAGGTGTTATGAGGATAAAATGGAGCAGAGGAAAATGATGCAAGCTGCTTTGGGTCCCCATTATGGAGAAAGGTAGATTTGTTTCATCTACACTGGTTTCCAGTTTGCTTCCAGGCTCAGTTCAAGGTGCTAGTATTGACCTTTAAAGCCCCATATGGCTTGAAACCAGCATAATCTAAGGACCATTTTCTCCCATACGAATTTATCAGCTCATTGTTGGAAACCCTGTTTCACTTCCCCCTCCATCTGGGACTAGATAAGTGGTGACCTGAGAAAGAGTTTTCTCAAGTCATGGCACCAAAACTTTGAAACTCCCTCCCTAGGGAGATTTGTCTCTCTCCCTTTATCAGTATCTTCTACCAGCAGGTAAAGACTTTTGGCTTTCATTTGGTATGCTAGTAATGGTTATTGACCCTCCTCCCTTGTTCTAGTGTTGTTTTTTTAATATGTTTATTTCTTTATTTTATTAGACTTTTAGCCCACTCTCCCCTGCACTGCAAGGCTCAGGGTGGGTAACAAGAAGTTAAAAACAATATCATTAATTATTTGTTAAAAATGAATGAACACAGTAACAAGTCAAAATTAAGAACAGATGGCAACTTAGGCACTAATAACAGAAATTATCCAAGTGAGGTTGTGCAGCCTGTGTGTCAGTAGAGACTGGTACAGTGACAGAAATGGATGATGGGACTGGGGGAGTCCAATTTAGATCAGGCCCATAGCCAGGTTTTTTGGGGGGAGAGGGCACTCGGTGCACTAATTAAATTATGCTTAATTAAATTAAATTAAGAAGATATTGGATTTATATCCTGCCCTTCACTTGGAGTCTCAGAGTGGTTTACAAACTTCTTTCCCTTCCCCTCCCCACAACAGACACCCTGTGAGGCAGGCAGCTGGGCGACTCCTGGGCAGCCATGTTGGGGGGAAGGAGCAAGAGAAGGAGGGAGGCAGCAGCAGTGAGGTCTCTGGGGCTGGCTTTGGTAGACTGCTAGCAGGGAGCACAGAGCAGTAGTGCCATCAAGGCCAGTGCAGCTCAGCCTAGCCATACAGGCTGACTGGCAGCCCCTGACCAGTGCAGGCATACCCCTGGTCTGACGGCGATTGCCAGAGCCAGGTGAGGACGGGCCTGGGAAGGCACCACCACCAGCCCTGCCTCTGCCAGCCAAAGGAGGAGGGGGAGAGAAAGAGGAGAGGGCTCTCTCTCACCTGTGGTGGCTGGAGAGACATGATGCAGCTCCTCCTGGATCCTTTCTTCCTGGGTCCTCTTGGCTCAGTCTGCTGTGGTCCATGCGGGGTGCTGCAGATTCAATAGGGATGCAATCCCCAGCACCCCCAACTGGCCACGGCCCTGATTTAGATGGTGACTTCGCTGCCTTAGCTTTATGCCTGGCAAAACATGGCTACATGCACCAGAAGTGATGTTATCCTGGCTTCTACTATAGAGTTTTTGCCCAAATACCAGAATGTCACTCAGATGGTGCTGGTGTGATGACACCGTATATGTGTCGTAAGTGATATTGCCGTGTTGTTGGCAACATCACCTGGACCTTCCTCTTTCTCCTGTTAAGTCCCCCTTCAGTCCAGCTGATTGGCAGCAGGGGGCATGGCCCAGCAGCAGGGGACCCCCACTTCCATCAGGGGGCTGGCAACCCTACTGAAAAACAACATGCACCTCCCCCTTGTTTCTTATTATATCACTTTCTTACAATCAAACTAAATTATATGGTTTCCTGAGTTGGGTTGGAGATCTCCTGATGGGCTACATAGCCTCAAAAGGGCAACTAATATTCCCAGGGCCATTTCAGACTGGTAAAAATCACAAGGGGGAGGAAGTCCAAAGTCTCTTCTTTCCTTGCATCATGGTTCTGATCTAAATTGGTCCCCTGCAATGTTTGGGAAATTAGTTCCCAGGGGTTGGCAATGCATTGATAGGATAAGAGTGAGGCTGGGAGAAGCCAAACCCATCTCAGAGAAAAGGCCTCATAGAGCCTGGCCCTTAGAATAAAACATGTGCCTGAAATAATACCAATCAGAATAATCACTAGTGATGAATTATTAAGTGCCAAAAGACAACCTTCGTTCAGAGAACTGTAGTCAGGGATGGGTGTATCTTATACTTCAGCAGGATTGCTACAAAAGTGCAGTTTCCAAGACCTGAATCTTGAGAAATGCAAATTTCCTTTATTCCTTATGGTTCTTGCTCTGATGGAGAAAGAGAAAACAGCTCAACAGATTCTGTGAAGTTAGAGAAGAGGCTGGGCAATTGCTAGAGAATGAGGAAGCACGCATGTGCTGATTTAGTTTACATCAGTTTATTCTTATTACAGCATTTTGGTTTCTTATATACAGGTTCTTAGTTGTATTGCTGCTGAAATGTAGTTACTTTAATTTTGGCACTGAATACATTCATCTGTGACTACAAGTTTGATTTTTTTTTTTACCTTGCAAATTTATATCAATAGAGTACAGATAAGTAGCTCCTTCTCTGCCTTTTTTTCATTAGCATGCAAATTAAAAGTATAACAGGCAAATGGTCTTTGTAAAGCATTCTTTCTGTTTCAAAGGTTCACTTTTTTGTCCTTCCTTTGTCCAAAGCACCTGCACATAATATTAACGGTAACTGCAGTCCTCTGCCTTATTAGAGAATTGCAGCAGTTTATCAAGATTCCTAGAGGCTGGAGTGGAAGCTCTACTGTTAAAGGGCTGACCTGCTGTAAATCCCCTCAATCCAAATTTTCCATCTCCTGATAAAAAACTCTAATATGAATGAATTTTCTACAGATTTTTAATTTGTTTGTGTTGGAATGCAACAGATTTGTAAATCGAAAGAAAACATCAAGAAGCACTGCATCATGGGATTTATAGTGCTCATGATACATGTAACTAGATTTGGCTTGATGGCTCACTGCCAGTTAGACGGGTCCCAAGACCTTCTCTCCTTCCTAATCCAAAAAAATAATAGAAAGTATTATTTGCTGCAGGAGATGGAAATATAAAAATTGTAAGAGTAGTTTGTCACATAATAAAGTATTGCAAGAATGCAAATATCACAGAAGTACATACTTCTCATTGATGTAATTATGATAGCAGTTAATTGAATTGTCCACATTTGAAAGACTCATTGATAGCACATGGTATTTTGGGCTGGTTGCCAGGATGAGTAGAACAAAATTCTGAATGATCAGAACCACAATTCAAGACCTGGAAATTTGAGCAATGTAAAATTTTCATAGGCAAATGTAGATATTAGCAATTCCCTATTTGGTCAAACTCTATTAGCAGTGAAAAAGCTGAATGGCTGATATCAGCATGTCCTAGACAGCAAGCTTGAGCCCTAAGGGGATTCCTGGCTAATGAATTCAGCATTCTAATAACAAGAAAGATCAGGTTCATACATCATCCTTAATCCCAAATTAAAAAGAAACAAACCCTGTGGACTTCAGATAACCTTGCCTTTTCACCATTGTACATCTGCTTCACAAAAGAGCATCACATTTTATAAAACTACCAGATTCAGTCTGGTCACTTGATCACTGTCACAAATCTATTTGTTTAACCTTTCTGGAATGATGGCTCTCTGTTATTCCAGGAATGCTGCCATTTAGTTACAAACCAGACACTACCATTATCAGCTGCAATGAAAAAGTAAACGTTGGTTAACAGTCCGATTCTATCCTTGCTTACTAGATGCAGATAAGGTTGTTATTAAGTCTACTTAGTAGATTTAGTTTGGCTAGAGCCAGTTTAGTGTAGTGGTTGAGTGCGTGGACTCTAATCTGGGAGAACCAGGTTTGATTCCTCACTCCTCCACTTGCACCTGCTGGATGACTTTGGGCAAGCCATAGTTCTGACAGAGCTGTTCTTGAAAGAGCAGTTCTCAAAAAAGCTCTCTCAGCCCCACGTACCTCACAGGGTGTCTGTTGTGGGGAGGGGAGGGGAAAGGAAAGGAGTTTGTAAACCACTCTGAGACTCCAAGTGAAGGGTGGGGTATAAATCTTATCTCTTCTTCTACTACTTGTTACTCAGCAAGCATATGACACAACTCAGTTGCATCAGAATCATGTTACAAAACTATTGCCTCAGTGTGATATAGTTGGTGTGAATGGCAAAAGTGACAGAGATGTGGGAGTCAGGCATGGAATGGGAGTTAGAATCCTGTACTTACAGAGAAGTTGGCCTTCCCCGGCAAATACCACATAATGTTATAACTACAAAAGAGGTGTGAAAAATAAAATGGTCCCATTGAAGTCCATGGAGAGTCCAAGATGATGTTTCCTCTGTACCTCTCCCACCTCTTCTACTACAGCAAGAAACAAGGATAGGATTCAATCAGCTCACCAGACAAGGACCTAATATCTTTCATATCACAATGTATGGCATGCAGCTCTTTCATGCTGTCCTCTTGTTTACAGAATTTGACATACACATATGGGAATTTTGGTGATGGGAATTCTGGTGAAAGGGCACTGTACACAACCAATAGACAGCCAGGGTTGACAGGAAAGATGGAAGAGCATATAGCTAAAGTGTTTTCAAAACTTTGCAGGTACTCCATTGTAGGACTTTTGATACAGACGTCCACTTGGTTTCCTTTCTTGTTTTCCTTTGTTTATTACATGTGTGCTAATAAACCAAAAAGTGTTTTATAACATCATAGCTGGCATTATAACTGTTGAATGGGATGCATCTAGTTGAATGGGATGGCCTGGTGAAAGTGGCAGGCACCCTGTGAGGACCAAACTGTTAGCTGAATGGAGCTCCTGAACCAATCCTCTGATTATAGTGTTGACTCTTCCTAGCATTTTCTATTAGGAGATCACACCCTGCATTTGGACCTGGACCCTGCATTGTTCTACTGTGCTCCAATTTTATACAATTCCCCTTCTGTCCTGATATATAAGGCTGGAGGAAGGAAAGGTGGCATGTCAGCTGCTAGAGATAATAAAAACCCCATTGTATGCTATCATCCTCAGATTTACCCAACTGAATGTGGATTTCCAGAGAACAGCAAGGAGGGATAAGGAGGCTTTTCTGAATGAGCAATGCAAAGTAATGGAGGAAAACAATAGAATGGGAAGGACTACAGATCTCTTCAAGAAAACTGGAGAAATCAAGGCAACATTCTGTGCAAAGCTGGCCATGATAAAGGACAAAAATGGTAGGGACCTAACAGAAGCAGAAGAGATTAGGAAGACATGGTAAGAATACACAGAGGAACTATACAAGAAGAATCTAAATGTCCTTGACAACCACAACAGTGTGATCACTGACCTTGAGCCAGACATCCAGGAGTGTGAAGTCAAATGGGTCTTAGAAAGCATTATTAATAACAAAGCTAGTGGAGGTGAGGGTATCCCAGGTGATGGTATCCCATCTATTTCTGCTTCATTGACTGCGCTAAAGTCTTTGATTGTGTGGATCACAACGAACTGTGGCTAGTTCTTAAAGATATGGGAGTACCAGACCACCTCACATGTCTCCTGAGAAACCTGTATACGGGTCAAGAAGCAACAGTTAGAACTGAATATGGAACAACTGATTGGTTAGCATAGGAAAAGGAGTGCGACAAGGATGTATATTGTCACCCTGCTTATTTAATTTATATGCAGAGTACAACATGCGAAATGCTCACCTGGAAGAATAAACAAAAGGATAGAAACAAAAGGAGGAAAGAATGATGTTGAAAGCCACTTTGGGTCCCCACTGAGGAAAAAAGTGGTGTAGAACTATCTGAATAAATACTGACCCTTCCATTGGACTATTAGTCATGCCTGCTCTTACCCATCCCTCAGGGCCTGACTTTGCAGAAGAATCTTATTCACACCAGCTTGCTAGCAGAGCTGAAAGAGGTATGACTTTTTTTTAATTCTGGGAATTATTTCTAATAATTACAGCCTACTCTGTGTGCTACTGTCAAAGAGTAAATCTTATTCTATTCCAAATATGTCTTCCGACACAAAGAGATCTTCTCTTTGCAACTCATGCCGCTGTTCTGAGGAGAGATTTACAGTAGATAAGAAGGTATTTTAAATGCATTAAGAGTAAGATGTATTATAGGGTCTTGTGACTTTTGCTGTATTCACAGACCTTTGTGTCAGCAAAATAGACATGACTACCACCATGAATGCCTGCTTAACTGTTCAGAATTCGTTGTCCTCAATTCATAAAGACAAGAGAGCAGAATTTGTTCTGTTCAATGGGTGCCTCTTTCACTAAGTTATGGATTACTTTAGCAAGTAAAGGTTAAAGATTGCCCTGTATAAGGATAAAGTATGCATATCAGTTCTGTTTAAAAAGATAAAAATTACTTTAATGCCTCCCACTAAGTTTTTGAGGAGTGGCTTTCAAACTTATTCAAGGGCAGCTGTGGGGAAGACAGGATTTATCTAACGTTCCTCAACAGGAATACCTTTAAGGGCACGCAAGCTTTCCTGAAGCAGCATCCTTGCCACTGTATAGCTAGAAATATGAAGCCATGGAGATATGTAGGGTGTGTTCCAGGACATACCTTCCAATCGCATGATCCAATAGTAAAGCCGGCACCCTATAAGAACTGAATATATACATCCTAAAACATTATTCCAGGTCTACTTCAACATGCAGGAGTCCCCTCATAGACAAGACAAAGTAGAACGAGATCTCAGAAAACAGAAAGTTGGTAACCACAGTTGGAGCTGATCTAAAATTTGTAGTTTCATTTCAACACACACAGCCTGTGTGTAAAACACAAGAACTCCTTTGAAAATAGTTTTCATTGTATTAAGGACTGCTAAGCCAAAAAAAAATAAACATGAAGTATAGTATACACATTATGTGTATATTTTAATGTGATATAAAGATTACCCTTCTGGGAAATGGCATTCATTTTTAGATTTTTCCATTGTTTCTTTCCTGTTGAAAGATAAATCTACTTTGCATGATAAGGAATGCTTTTGTGGAGAACATAGCTAATTACAACACTGAGTGTTGGTTTTATGACACAAAGAGTAAGGCCATTAAGATTATTACCTCCAAAAAACCCACCCTACCTAGAAAACTCATTGTTCCAACAGATTGGCCCAGTCACAAATAGCTCCACCAAGAAAGAACTATTGAAACAAGTACCTAGTAATATCAGTATGAATATTGCATTCTTCAGAGTCACCAGTGGAGTACATTGCATGGCAACCCTAGTGTCTTAGGTGAGGAATGGGCTGTGTTGGGGAAAGGGGGCATGGCTCAGTGCTAGAACAGCTACTTTGCACACAGAATATCCCAGGTTCAACTCTCAGAAACCCTAGTAAAAAGGATCAGGTAATGGGTTATGTGAAAGATCTGTAGCTGAGACCTTGAAGAGCTGTTGCCTGGCACTGTAGAGAACAGTGACCTTGAGGTGGACCAATGGTCCATCAGAATAAGGCAGCTTCATATGTGTGAATTACATTTTTATTCCATTTGTACTTTGCTTTTGAGCACTTTGTTTGTAAGCCATTCTAAATTCCCAGAAAAAGTGGGGTAAACTGTTTAAATTAATAAAGAAAAGATTTGTAATCTACATTTTCTAATCTCAAGTCAGACATGTTATACATTTATATAGACAGATACATTTTGTGATATTAAAAACAATCTTACTGCAACCAAAGATGGGACAAAACTGGCTTTTGCAATGGCTTACCATGTTTTTCTTCAGCAGCTGAAGGTTGGAAGGAAATGCTGGAAAAAGACATTGGCAACTTCAAATATGGTTAAATTCCCCTGATGGCAGTGAAGTTAACTAAAGACTTAATCTCCTTATAAGTAATCACATTATAAATGTTTAGAATTCTAGATTTAAGATTATGTTTCAGTTCAGACATGACACCATAGATGCCTTGTGTATTGCCATCTCTAAAAAATAGCACAAACAGGCAGTCCTTTCAGAAATTTCAAAAGGTCTCAGGTGACACTTATCATTATGACCATATGTCAAGGAGTTCGAGACTGAATCCCATGGGTCCCCAGGACTGTAGTACACAAATAATCAAACTCTTCTTTTTATTTTAAAATTATATAAACTTTTATTTAGTTTCTGTCAGAACAAAATGTTTAATCTACAGGCAACAAACATGCTAAAGTCACACAGCAAAAAAACCAAGAAAACTAGTTTAACTATCTAACACATTTCCAGAACCTGTGTTCAACAGCACAAACCTTAGGTCCAAGAGTCAAAGACCATAGCTTATGCATTCTCTACGTTGCTGTTTATTGCAGTATAAGCACACCACATTTCCATCTTTGGCATTGGAGATGATAAGGGCTGTGTAGGCAGAAAGACCAATTAGCAACACCTGCAGGATGGAGTACTCTCTGTGTCAACATTGACAATATTGACAAAGAGAGTACTCCATCTTTCTGTGATATACCTCTGAGGATGCCAGTCACAGCTGCTGGCAAAACGTCAGGTACTGCAATGCCAGGATCATGGCCATACAGCCAAAAAACCCTACAACAACTAATGAACTCTGGCCATGAAAGCCTTCGACAACACATGCTTAAGACTAATTAGAGTTAATGAACCAACCAGAGCCCAATTTTACAGACAATGTGGTGTTGGAGGAGACATGCTTGGACACCATGGACCACCAAAAAGACACATAAGTGGGTTCTAGATCAAACCAACTCTGAACACTCTCTAGTAGCTAAAATGACCAAACTGATGCCATAGTATTTTTGGCCACATTATGAGAAGACAAGAAATAGGTATGCCACAGCATCTGATTGTTTTGATACACAACCTATACAAGAGACTACTGTTAGGACAGAATATGGAGAAACAGTATAGTTTACAATTGCCAAAAGGATCAGACAAGGATGTATTTTATGTGTCTATATGTTCAGTCTATATGCACATCACATCATAAGGAAAGCTGATCAACCCAATGAGGGTGGAGTAAAAATTGGTGGAAGAAACATTAACAATTTGAGATATACAGATGACACCATATTACTGGCAGAAAATAGTGAAGACCTGAAATGGCTACTGAGGAAGGTTAGAGCAGAAAGTACCAAAGCAGGATTACAGCTGAATATCAAGAAGACAAAAGTAATGACTACTGGGGAATTGCACAAGTTTAAGGCTGACAATGAGGAAATTGACGTTTTTCAAAGTTTTCTGTTCCTTGCCTCCATCATCAACCAAAAGGGAGACTGCAATCAAGAAATGAGGAGACTGAGATGGCAGCCATGAAGGAGGTAGAAAACATTCGTAATTGTAAAGATGTGTCCCTGGTGACTAAGATCAATATAATTCATACTATAGCGTTCCCCATTACTATGTATGGGTATGAAAGCTGGACAACGAAGAAAGCTGACAGGAAGAAAATTGATTCATTTGTGGTGATGGAGGAGAATTTTATGGATACCATGGACTGCCAAAAAGACCAAGAAGACGGTTCTAGATCAAGTCAAGTCTGAACTATCCCTTGAAGCTTAAATGACCAAACTGAGGCTATCATGCTTTAGTTTTAATATGAGAAGACAAGAGTCAGTGGAAAAGACAATAATGCCAGAAAAAGTCGAAGGCAGCAGGAAAAGAGGAAGCCCCACCTTGAGATGTATTGACTCAAGGGAAGCTGCAACCCTCAGTTTGCAAGACCGGAGTAAGGCTGTTAACAATGGGACATTTTGGAGTTCATTAATTCATTGGGTCACCATAAGTTGGAAGCAACTTGACAGCATTTAACACACTCACTATAGTTAGTGAGTGGCCTGCATTCATACGATTACACCAAAGATAATTAGTTTAATTAAACCATGGGTTGGACTTCATAATCTATCAGCAGGAGGCAGTGATAGTCACAGATCTTTCCAACTTTTCTCTCTTCTAGGCAGTGATCATGGGATCTGCATGAAGTAATCACTACACAGGTTGGGAGGCGGGGGGGGGAAATGAAAAAGTTCCTTCCTGCCTCTTGTGAGAGCAGAACTCCATTGGGGGAAGAGGAAGAAGGAAGTGATTTTGCTGCCTTCTCAATTCCTGCTGCACCTTTCCCATTCACATGGCTATGGCAATGGCTGTTACTCCATGCGGGTCTCATGATCCTGGGAATAACTTTTCCAGAGTCATAAATGGCTGCTGGAGGGAGGGGTAAGCCAGGAAGATAAGCAAGCCTTGTATAGTCTTCACAACGTAGTTATGCTGGATCCAGCCCCATGGTTATACACAATGTCTGAACAGAGCCATTAAGTTGCAGACACCTGTTATCTTTCAAAAACAGGCTGGAATTTGCATGCTACAGCTAGATACATCATGGGATATGATTACATGACCAATAATACCTGGCTGTATTAGAGAGTGCCAGTCTAGAATTAACTGTTAAATACTTGATATTTCAGGATATCTTCATATGGGTATAGATTTCAGTTTTATCTATACATAAATCTTCTTTAGTACTACTTGAAATGACTGTACCTATAAATTCTCCAGATTTATATGAATGACAATCTTAAATATGCAATATAAATGATCTTCCCAGACACATATAAAAGAAATTACAATGTTTGTATTGACCTACAAAGTGTAAAATACAAATGTAAAACCCATTTGTGGTGATTATCTTGTAAGTAGTGTCAAATTCCATTTTCTAGTTGAGCTAACATGTCAAATGTATTTGCCAGAGTGTATTGGCAAATGGAAATCACACATAAGTGGATATCTCCGTTTAGGTTCAAAATCACTTTGTTGTAATTACAACTGATTTATCAGTTTACTTCAGGGAAGTCTCCAATACACTTTAGTGCAATATGGATGTTTTCAGCTTACAACATAAAAATATGTTCTGTACAACAGAATTTCCAAGATGAAAAGAACCCCACACCATCCCAAACTCTGCATTTAGTGTATCAGAAATGAATTGTCTGTTATGTTTCCAAAGAGATGATCAGAGTAATCAGTATTTGAAATCAGGTAGAGTCCAGAGTTCTCGATGTGGTGCCCACGGGTGCCATGGTGCTCATCAACACCTTTCCTGGTGCCTGCCAAGTGTTTTTAGAGGGGTTTTTTGCCCAGCAACACTTGTGACTGGCCACTGGAGATTTGATTGGCTGTGCAAATTTTAAAAATATTGTTTTGGCAGCTGTGGCCACTATAGTGGAAGAATCTTCAGTGTGTAACTGAAGGCAAGCTATGGCAGCTATTTTGTGGCTGGCTGCACCTCCAGCAATGGCCATTCTGTGGCTGAGCCAGCCATACTGTGTCAGAATTCCAAAGGTGCTAGCAGGCTCAAAAAGGTTTGGGACCCCTGGTCTAGGCAATGCAACATGTCTCTCAAATACTTTCCCAAACAACAAAGATTCTGAAAATAAGCATTATTACAACCTCAGCAGCTGGGGAACTGTAGAAGCAGAGTAACAAATGTAGCTTCTGTTGGGTAGGATCCAGCCAACCTTTCTGCTCCATCTCACCCAATTTCCCTCCTTACTACAACCTCCATCTTACATGGGTTTGTCCCTACAGGTCTCATGATCACCAGCATAGCCATTTGGGTGGTTAAAGGGGACCCTGTCTTCCTTTTTTAACTAGTGGAAAAACTCATTGAAAGCAAAACATTATATGCTACTATGTTGATACTCTACATCCTATGATCAGAACTGGGGGGGGTGATGAACAGAAAGTTGGCTAATTGAGCATACCATACATTAGCTAGATGTCAGCAGGGCTTTTTTAATTATTGGAGGAACGCACTGGAATGGAGTTCTGGAACCTCTTTGTGGAAACAAAATTCTCAAAACATACTGCTAGAATTTCAACTCCCAATAATTCAGGTTTGGAACTTCAAAATGCAACAAGTGACTCAGGGAGTTCCACTTCGGTCTCTGAAGTTAATGAAAACTTCTGGCCGAGTTGTTGGACTGTAGAGCAAAATAATGAATTTGTGGGGAAAAAATGAGTGGTTATTTTTTTAATGATGGCAAGATAGATTGCTCAGTGTGCAAAAACGTTGGACGCTTAGGAAAAGGAGGAAGAGGAGGAGGAGATTGGATTTATACCCCATACTTCACTACCCAAAGGAGTCTCAGAGCAGTTTACAAACCCTTTCCCTTTCCCTCCCTACAACAGACACCCTTGAGGTAGGTGCGGCTGAGAAAGCTCTCTTGAGAACTGCCCTTGAGAGAACAGTTCTGAAAGAACTTATGACTGACCCAAGGTCACACCAGCAGCTGCATGTGTAGCAGTGGGGAATTAAACCTTGTTCTCCCAGATTAGAGTCCATGTTCCTAACCACTACACCAAACTGGCTCTCAAGAAAAATGTGATTATGCGGCTTTCTAAAGAATGGATAAATTGTGAGATAACATCTTATGGTGAAAATAGGAAACAGCAACTAACATCACTGAGGAAAAAGATTTTTGACCATAGAGAAAGTGCAAGTCATAAAACTGCAGTTAAAATTAAAGAAGAGGGGGAAAGAAAAGCTCAAAACAGTATGTCTGAAGTCACTAGCAAGAGAGAAAGAAATTACCAATAAAATATTCCATACTGCATATAAAATGGCTTAAAAGAACCAGTCTTCTTTTAATAATTCTGAAGCTGAAATTGATGTACAAGAATTAAATGGCATTGATATGGGGAGAATTTTGCATTCAGCTACTGCCTGTATAAATATTATAAATCACATTGGCAGGTAAATGTGATCTACATTAACCAGAAAAAAATTATTGATTCAGAGAGTAAAATCTCACTGATACTTGATGAATCTACTACCACGAGTCAGAAAATAGTGCATATTCACACCTACATTGAGGAAACAGACATGCAAGAACTTGTAAATCTCTTCATTGGTTTGATAGAGCTGAACGATGTAACAGCAAATGGAATATACAAATGTTTAATGTCTCATATTGAGTCATATAAAGGTAAGTCAACAAATGGTCAAGACAGAAAGGAGAAGTGCACATATGAAAATCTTCATAGAAAGATTGCATCAATTGAATTTATTTTGGATCTTGGATTAATTTGTGATGCTTTGCAAGAACTGTTAGAACTGAGTATAGATTTGCAGGAGAGAAATATCGATCTGTACAAAGCCTACAGCAAGACTGAGTGTCTTGTTGATGTTTGTGGGAAGAGAAGCACTGTTCCAGGTCCTTATTATAAGAAAGCACTTAGAGCAACAGAAAATCTGCAATTTAGGGGTTTCGGTTTCGGCGTCGCGAATGGCGGCCGCTTCTCGGGACGCTCCCGGAGGCGGTTAGCCCACGCGCAGTTAGGGGGGGTCTTCGCATGTGCGAAAGACCCTAGGGAGCCTTAGGCAAAGGCTCCGAACCGGGGGCGCTTGGGGAGTAGCCTCTTTGCCGGCAGATAGCCGGGAAATTGAGGCTTTCTCCCCGCCCCAATCGGCCCCGCTGCGGCGTGCCCGTAATGGGACTTAGCGGCGCCACCGATTTCCAGGAGTGAAGACAGCGCTATGGTTTAACATAAAAAGAAGAAGTAGCATCGAATCGTGAGTTGAAGATCTATTTTGAAGCGTAAATCGGAGCCCCTCTGCATGCGTAGAAGCGTTGGGAGGAGGGAGGAGTTCCCACCCCTTTGAGAAGCAAGATCTACAAAGGGAGCGCGAAGGGGGGCTGAGAGTAAAAAGTGTTGGTGAAAGTACCGTTGGGGTTGCATGGAAGACTGCGATCATCTTAGCTTCCTGGGGGATGCGGCACGAACTTTTTAAAAAGTAAACAAAAAAAACAAAATGTCGATAATGGAAAAAGTCCTGCAGACACCGGAAGAGAAGAGAGGAGGGACTTCCGGTCCAGACAGCCCCCCAAGAGCTTGCTGTCAATCAACAGGAAAAGGAGATGCTGTGCCCCCTGCTGGAACAATTGCAGAAAATCAACGAAACTTTGTTCAAAATGGATAGTGTTCTCATCAGTCGACAGAAACGGATATCGGAAACAACTAGAAAGATGATGGAGATCGAACAGAAATCAAATCTGATTCTAGGTTTCCAGGGCGTTAAAGAAGAAGAGAAAGAAGATCTCGGATTTACCTTGACAAATGTCTTGGCACCCCTAACTGGCAGTGAAGCGATAAAGTTAAAAGAAGAGGTGGATAAGGCTCCCAAAGCCTATTCCGCTTTTATAAAAGAAAATATTCTGCCAGTAGAAGGGGATGTTGAGCATAGCAAGCGACAAACTGGAGATCTAATTTCATCTGAAGAGTTTATGGAGCCCTGGAAGCTTGAAGGCCAGAAGTTTAAGGAAAAAGAGAAAAGAAAGAAGACGGAAAATCTGCAATTTAAGGGTGTCCCATTGCATAGAAAAAAATAGAATTGATGATCCACCAATCTCTCCAGTTGCATTCTATGATCAACTTAAAATTTCTCTTCAGAAAAGACTGCTTTCAAAAGAAGACACAGAAGTGTCAAGGTGTGGAAAAGTTCTGGATTCTAAGAATTGGCTGGGAAACTCGAGGGACAACATTCTCTGTGGGGAGTAAGAAATACACACATTGGTAAGAAGATTTCAACTCAAAAAAAGAGAAGCTATTTGAGCCTTCAGAGAACATCTAATGCCCAAGGAACCATCTCAGATTCAGCACACTCTCAGTACAACAGCTGTTTCCTCCAGTGAGTGTGAAAGGGGATTTTTCTACATGAACCTGATTGTCACTCTAGAAAAGTCCTCCTTGTCAGTCAAAACCATAACATCTTAATTGTTTATAAAAATTGGTGGACTTCCCTTAACAGTCTTTGATCCAACGAAGTATGTAAAAACATGGTTGCTTCAAGGTCATCATTCAGCATTAGGCACCAAAAGCAAGATCCCAAAAAGAACTAAGGAAGTTGGTGACATGTGTAAAGTTTGAAAACTACTTTAAGTTGAGGTAAGTCTGTAGTGCATGAAAATAATATTGTCTCAAAGAATCCCATGGGTTTCTCCTTCATTTCCCTCTTGAGAGTTCCAGCAACTCTTTTTTCAGAAAAAAAAAGCCTTGGATGTTAGCTTCTGAAAACCTATACAGTTGTGAGGGGGCAAACGAAGAAGTGGTTCTTGTCATTTGAACTGCACATGCTTCATGAAATTGCACCTCATTTTTTAGATCAATTGTATAATATATGACTTATGAGTATTCTTGCATTTCAGCATTTCAGACTCTGGATTTTCTGTCTAGCTGTGACCATAGTACAATAAAAAAATACAGATTTTATTCCTAAAACTGAGACATTACTGAGGGTTTACAAGCACAATAATGAATTTAGAAGCTAAACCCCATTTATGGTGTTCTGCTCTGCTATGAGTACATAATTCTTTCCGCAGGCTAAAGACTGTCAATAGGCTGCTTCATAAAATAATGAATGTTTGCAGTAATAATTTCATGGGTTGGCTGCAAGTTAATAGCCTTTATTTCTGTCGTAAGTTTCTCAGAGGTAGTCTAGTAAACAGCTTCTTAGATATGAAATATGTTCCATTAATAACACTACTTAGTATCTGATTGGATGTTTAATATAATTGAGAGCATGACTATTAGGAGGGATGCTGTAGAAGTGTACTGTACAATATATTTTAATTGGACTTTTCAGACACAGTCAAAGCAAAGGAGAAATTCTGTTATGTTTAATCCTATCTATCCATTTAAATTGTATTTCACTTTTTCTTGAAGGAGTTCTAGACTGCCTAAAAGGACAACCCCTCACCCCACATTCACAATTAAAAAGAAAGATAGTGACTGGAGAGGATTTCCCAGTGAGCTTCATAAATAGACATTGTTATGGCTTAGTTCCACATCATTGGTTGCCATTGGTGGGGAAAAGACACCACTTACAGAGGGCAGGGACAAGATGGCAGCTCTATGCAATGCCTAATCATGTTCCAAGTCGCAATTTGAAATCCCATGTCCATGTCTGAATCACTAGGGCGATACCGGAATTGTTGTCAAAAGTATTTTTAATTTTTGTTAAGCAGCATTTCATATTACAAATTTTCTTTTTCAGTATATCTTTTCTGTTGTGTACATGTGTGAGCACACAGGGGAAGTAAATGGTGCCAAAAGGTGTCAGATTCAAAGCTCCACAAATTAATCATCCATACATACTCACTAATGCAGAAACTGCATATATAACAACAGATCAATTTTCTCCTGCACTACCCACCATGTGCCTGAATCCTGACCAGAAGGGGCTATTTTCAGAGGAGGTGGTATAATTTATTTTTCATGTTTTCTTCATTTTTAGCATTTCTAACTAAGATGCCAGAAAGACTGTTGGAAAAGATTTAATTAATTAATATTCCTGCTCTGCACTTGCCATCCAATAAGCTCAGAATGGCTGATATGATAAAAATAATTAATTAAAACCCAAATGAAGAACACATAACCCTTGAAAGCACTACAGTATGATACTGAAGTAAAATTGCCCCATGCTTATATAACCTTGTGAATGAAAGCCATTCTAAGCCAAAAAAGACTTAATCACACTTATGAAAGGGAGGGACAACGGAAACAAATTCATATGGCCAAACAGACAAATGTATCAAAATCTATGGCTTGGATCCTATCTTCCCTTTTCTGTTTGCAGAAGGCGCTTCTGCCTGTGTAAGAGGGGAAGGGCAATTTTTGCCCGCTCCAGCCTTCCCATGGTAGATGTCCATTCTATCTCCCTACACTGTTCCCGGGGGTCCACTAGCCTGTGAGGAATGGCTTTGGAAGGCAAAACAGGCTCCAATGGAAAGGGGGATGGAAAAGTTCTGTTCATACAGTATAGCTCTATTTTTTGCTAGATGAGGTTCCAACCCCAAGTGTGCAGGCAACATCCCACTGAAATCAATGGTAACATTCACCTTAAATTTAATCTTACTGGTTTGTCTTGGTGTCGTGTGTTGTGCTTGAAAACGTAGATGAATGTAGATTTCCTCCTGTGGTGCTGCAATGTTGCAAAATTGATGTTTTTTTGGTGGGAAAAATTCAGACTGAGTAATTGAAACTTACAAATTCCTACATTCTTTGTACAAAGTACTATGATGGACTTTTTATATTAGATAAAAACATATGTTTACAGTGATGCTTCTCTTGAATGATTATAGTTGCATGGTAGTTTTATTCCACTGTGACATGTTGAGGGTAATGTTATTTCTCCCCAGCCTACTCCTTGCTATATTTATGGAAAGCTATATTAGTTTCAGAGAGCTACATTGCAGGAATAGGACCTTAAACACACGCTCAGAGTTCCCTCACCCAGTAGGACTTTTGTGGGACTTTTGTATTTGCTTCAATGAATGGGATAGCTTTGTGGGTGCAAAGGAATCTGTGGACCTTTGCCTGCCATTATGGGGATTATGCAGACATTCAGAGGACACATGGAAGGAGGACATGTGATGGTAACCCACTGTCTCTATTCCCTCCCATATGTCTGGTACATACATGGGCAGCAGGCTCAGTCCCCATTTCCACATAAAAACACAGGGAACCATCTGCAGAGGGCTAAAGCAAAGAGTAACCTCTTCTCACTAGAGCTTCACATATGCTCTACAGCACATGTGGAGCTTTGCATCAGAGGCCATAACAACATATCTTATAAATAAGAAAAGCTGTGGAGTCTTTAAAAAAAATAATTGTGTTTTTACAGCTTTGTGAGCTGTCTTGGAGCCAGTATTGATTGACAGATTGGGTATAAATTCTCTTAAGAAATAAACACATCACACATAATCCCTAACAAACCACATAAAGTGAACTACAGTAAACATATTATCTGAATCAAAAATTAGTCAGGAAATCATTAGCACACATTTATTTAAAACCTGATACCCACCTTTCAGGGCAAACACTCAAAGTAGATTGAACTTTGCACTATTGATTATGAGACTGATTTAAAAATATTAAAGTTAATGAATTTCTTACTTTCACTGACAAACACCAGGAAATGACTCAGAAAAAAAACCCCTGCAATAACCTTGGCAAGAGAGTTTATTGCTGACATGAACAAGAAAAAAAAATAGACCATTATATTCCAGCATGTCATTTAACAGCAGTATGGGGAGCCTTCCCCCATCCATTTTTCATATTACATACAATTATTCTTAGGAGCACTGATAACTGGTTATTAGGGAACCCCACATTAATTACAACAAACACCCTTAACAAACACAGGGTTTGGGGGGTTAATCTCTAATGCATTAAAAAAAACCCGGACCTTTGAACCTGTGAGACCTTGAATTTCTCTATAAGACCTATGTCTCCTCTTGCCTTTCAAAAAGCTACACAAAATGGCAACCCCTGATTATATTATCATTGCAGTTAAGACTTAACACTGGAGCATATTCCAGATTTTGGTTATTGTTTACTAGATGTTAAGTGCTTCCTAGCTACAATGGAGAATGCTGCTCCTCCTTTTCCAGTGTTTCTTGAGGGGAGAGTGATTGTGAGTGGGGTGACTCAGGTAGATTGAAGACTTAATAGTTTCAAAGGCTGAAGAATATCAGTGATTTTAGCCATGTTAATTTTAAATGTTTCACCGATGACTATACATATTCTCTCCATCTGAGTACCTCATAACACATTAAAAAAATTATGTTGTACAACAAAGTCATTTATTATAACTGTGTCCATTCTGATCCCCAAGACTGTGTCAGCATTTGAAACAAGTAAGACAAGCATTTCTAATCCTAAAATAAGAATCTTAAAACTGTGATATTGTAAATGCACAACATATCTAGGGTGCAATTACTACAGCACGTTAAATAACAAAAACAATAGAGTACATCTAATAAACGTATTTCCCAATGTGCATTAAGGGACCTACAACCTAATTCTGTAGAATAACCCAAGCATTAGAAAGGCAATGGGGAACAGACCAATGCTAATATAAAGCCACCTCTTAACTGAAAACGAAATTACTACCATAACAACTTCACATCATGGCACAAAACCACGCAAAACATCCAAGTGCCAGCTGCACCCTTTAACACTAGGAACATAAAGAATCATTCACCCCTGTAGTGCTGGCACCTGCAAGTGTGTGAAATATGAACCAGGAGTCAGACAAAGCTATCTTTGAGAAAATGAATGAATGGACATAAATCTAGTGTAAAATTTCCCCCCTCCCTCATATGCTAGTGAACATTTTAGCTTTCCTGAGTTCCAACTGGGATGCACATCTTCAAGAAAATCAGTTCTAGTGAAAGTATGGGATGTGAAAACAGCAACTTATTCAAAATTTAGTTGTATCTGTCAGGAATTAATAGGGATTATGATTTCTTTGCATATTATAAAAGAAATAATAAAAGCAGTTCTAATTTTTTTGTGCTCTGAACTTTCCAAAGTGTAGTTCAAATTCTAGGTAGCAGATCTTTTTAAACATTGTGGAATATTAAGTATAAACATTCCAGAACTGATTTCTGCTGGTAAAAGAAGAGGGACTCCTAGCTTTTTCATCACTGGCAAAGCTGGTTGGATCCAGCCTAATATTCTTAATTTTATTTAAAAGCAGCAAGCCATTGAGGAGCCTAGATTGGATTAGGGGAGGATGGAAGGGTTTGAAATTTTTCTTCCTATGCCCTAAATTGCCCCTCTGAAAACTGTTATTAGCCTGGAGGAGAAATCTGGAATACTACAAGTTTTTCCTTTTACAGAAACAATGCAAAGGAAAAGAGCCTCTATAATAGTGGTGCTCCTACCCAATTCCAGACCTGCTTTCATTTATTTATTTTTAAGTATCAGGAAATTTACTCCTCAGTCTCTCACGTCACATTTGGTACTTTGTTGTGGTTCTTAACCTTAAAGGTGTAAATGGTCTTTTAAAATAAACATTCTTGTACCATGTGATTAGCAGCATTTTTCAAACCATTGCCATCTTAGTTAACTTTAAGCCATCAAAAATATCTCAGAAACTTCATTCAGTGCAAAATATGATAGCCACACTTTGACAAAGTCTCATGCCATGCACTGGTATTGCATCTACTGGCTGCTCATTTTCATGTTCAGTTCAAGTTCCTGGATCACAATAAACTATGGCAGGTTCTTAAAGAGATGGGACTACCAGACCACCTCACATGTCTCCTGAGAAACCTGTATAAGGGTCAAGAAGCAACAGTTAGAACCGGATATGGAACAACTGACTGGTTTAGCATAGGAAAAGGAGTATGACAAGGATGTATATTGTCGCCTTGCTTATTTAATTTATATGCAAAGTACATCAGGCAAAATCCTGGCCTGGATGAATCATAAACTGGAGTTAAGATTGCTGGGGAAAAGATCAATAACCTCAGATATGCAGACGATACCATTCTGATGGCAGAAAGTGAAGAGGACCTAAAGAGCTTCTTGCTCAGGGTGAAAGAGGAGAGTGCAAAAGTGGGCTTGAAGCTCAACATCAAAAAAACTAAGATCATGGCATCTGGCCCCATCACTCCTTGGCAAATAGAAGGGGAAGTCATAGAAGTATTGACAGACTTCATGTTCCTGGGATCCCAGATCACTGCAGATGGTGACTGCAGCCATGATATTAAAAGACGCCTGCTCCTTGGGAGTAAAGCAATGGCAAACCTAAATAGCATGATAAAAAGCAGAGACATCACCCCGCCAACAAAAGTCCACATAGTCAAAGCAATGGTATTCCCTGTAGTAATGCATGGCTGCGAGAGTTGGACTATAAGGAAGGCCAAGCACCGAAGAATAGATTCTTTTGAACTATGGTGCTGGAGAAGACTCTTGAGAATCCCTTAGACTGCAAGGAGATCAAAACATTCAATCCTAAAAGAAATCAACCCTGACTGTTCCCTGGAAGGCCAGATCCTGAAGTTGAAGCTCAAATACTTTGGCCACCAAATGAGAAGGGAGCACTCACTGGAGAAGATCCTGATGCTGGGAAAGATTGAAGGTCAAAGAAGAAGGGGACGGCAAAGGATGAGATGGTTAGACAGCATCATTGATGCAATGAACATGAAATTGAGCAAACTTCAGAGGACAGCGGAAGACAGGAGGGCCTGGCGTAATCTGGTCCATGGGGTCGCGAAGAGTCGGACTCGACTGTGCGACTGAACAACAAGAAGTTGCTGGTCCTTCACAGACTGGGACTCACACAATACAGATCATCTAATAACTCTCTTCTCACTGTCCCATCCTGCTGCCACCTATTACTGGTTTCAGAGAGGGCTTGTTCCTTTTCTGTTTTCCGTGATGGAACAGCCTTCCAGAAAAAGTCTGAAATGCTCCCTACCTGTTCTTATTTCATAGGGCATGTATGTCAAAAGGTCATTTAGCACAGCCCAGGCCAAATATTCTTTGTTACAGGGCTGCAACACAAAATTACAAAACTCTGGAGTCTGACAATTCACACATCAGTCTGGTAGTCTGCCACCAGTCCCTGTTTACTAACCCAATAGTCAGAAGCCAAAGGGCAAAGCTTTTAACCCTTCTGGATCTAAATCAGAAAGTCCACCCTGCGGGGTTGACTCACAGAAGGAGTTTCTCACCAAAAGACAAGTTACTGTGGTAGGTGGTCTGCCAGTTAAGATGCTAGATTTAGATTGAGAAATGTGAACACAAATAACCTCAAAAATAAATTAAAAGATATTTTTATTAAGGTGCAAGTTTACTTCAAACAAGAACAAAAGGCTGTGAGGATAAAATAAGAAAGCGAGAGATTTAAAGGCTAGCTAAAACTGTATTATATTGGTTCCAAGTTATAAGATATTATGCATTCTCAGATGGTAGTTCCAGGGATTCAAAGTGGCTGTCCTCCTGAGTCACCACAGGCCAGAGCTGAATGGCCCATGCAAGCAAGTATCCAAGATGGCCAAAAGTGTGAGAGAAGAAGTCTACATGTCTAGGTCTCAGGTAGCCATCATCAAGCTGAGAATAAACTAGAATCTTATTGCTTTATGGGTAAAGGGACCCTTGTGATACTAGGCCTTTGCACCAATAAGGTCTGTTTGTGATGACACATAGCCAAAGTGTTGGACCAGTGATTGAACAGGTGACCTCAGCAGTGGTCTGACCTGGGAGGAAGGCTCAGAGCCAATCTGCAGCTAGGCTTGGCCCCCTTTCCCGCAGGTGCAAATTATGGCTTAATTGGAAGGAATGCAGCTAATTGGGAAGATGGTACCAAGCTTCCCAACTCCCCATTGGACCTGTGTTGTCTACTCTTCACAAGGTCACTGTGTTCTTTCTCAGCAAGGCAGTTTTGAACTCTGTTTAACTGACAAACATGTGCCATCTGAAGCCTGAACCAAACTTTGAAGCAGAACAGAATTTTAAGGGAGCCACAATGTACAATTGTGTTGTGTCATTAGTCATCAGGAGGGGCTAGGGCTCAGTGGCAGAGCACCTACATGAAGAAAGTTCCCAGGTTCAGTCCCTGCAACAAAAGGGTTGCCTGAGACCCCAGAGAGCTGCTACTAGTCAGAGTAGTCAATACCGTTCTTGACAGATCAATGGTCTGACTCAATATAAGACTGCTTCACATGTTCATGTCTAATTTGACTCAATAGTACTAATCTCGGGCAGCTGTTAACTCTTTTTCCTCTGAATTTGACATTGAGTTATATAGATTGTTTTATTGTGGATTTTATTACCTTCATTTGAGTTGGCTTGTAAACCACTTCAAACTATCCTGAAGAAGTGGGGTAGATTTTTTTTGGGGGGGAACACCCTCAGATCTGATATATTATAGAAAAAAGCAGCCTAATAATGCAGATGGCCTTGCTCCGGTCAAATAGTCCATTAGCCTGTTCATATCCCAGCAAATTATTAAGAGGGGTGACCAGAACAATCAGGTGCTTGATAATTCTGCAGTTTTGAAATGTCCTATAGAAGTCATCGAAGCATGGCATGTCAAGTCTTTCTGAACTCTGTCTTGGGACTAAAAAGCTCCCAGGACTCGCCACTCCTGAATAAGGAACAGAAATCAATCATACATGGCTGACACTTGACACTTTTAAAGACATTGGGACTAGAATGCATAACACACCTCCTTCCCTGTGAGCATTAAGCATTTCTTCCGGGACACTCTGTGTCCCCCTCAGCCCAGTAAAAGATTTCTAACAACTTTGTTGCTTTCTTTCTTTATTGCAAGGTATTTCTGACTCAATGATTTGTGTTCCATGGAAGGAGATGGACAGAGGCTTTGTCTGACAGGTGTGAGAAGGTGTGAAAAGGCATGCACTTTCTGGTTAGGGGACCTATGTACTGCTAAGTTTTTTTATAGAATTTGCTAATACTGCTAAGAGTGACATTAATCCATTATGAATTTATTTTCATAGGGGCCACATTGTAAGAGCACAAAGACCTTTCAGAAAGGCCATGAAAAATCAAAATGATTGAGAACAAAAGCAGGACATCACAAGTTTAATATAAAACCTAAGTCATACAGATTGTCATCTTGCATGTTAGAACTGATGTGTTAGCAAACAATGGTATTTAAACCAGCATGCAGGCTTGACCTCAGCAGGGTATAATGACAGAGTCCACCATTTTTTCCAGAGGAACTGATCGCTGCTACCTGAAAAGCAGTTGTAGTTTTGAGTGATCTCCAGTTCCCACCTGGAGATTGGCAACAATTGTTACCCAGGAGGAAATGGCTGGTTTGGTGGGTGGAGTCTATGGCATTCTACCTGCCTGAGGTCCAACCTCTCCTTAAACCCCACCCTCTCCAGGCTCCACCCCTCAAATCCCCAGGAATTTCCCAACCTGGAGTTGGCAACCCCATCTCCTTCCCAGCTAACCAACAACCTACCGTTATCTGCCCCTCTGATTTCAACTGACTTCTGTCCTCCCTCCTGCAGAGCAGTTGTAATTCTGAGTGGTCTCCAGCCCTCACCTAGAGATTGGCAACAATGGTTCCCCATGAGGTGGTTTGGAGGGTTTGAAGGGTGGAGTCTATGGCATTGTAGCTGTCTGAGACCCCACCCCTCCTCAAACCTCACCATCTCCAGGCTCCACCCCTCAAATCTCCAGGAATTTCCCAACCTGGAGTTGGCAAACCTATCTCCCTCCCAGCCAATTGTCAACCTACCATTATCTGCCCCCTGACTTCAGTTTTCCATTTTCTCCCTCCTGCCTCCTGAAGAGCAGTTGTAATTCTGATTGATCTCCAGCCCCCACCTGGAGATAGGCAACAATGGTTCAGGATGGACTGGCTAGTTCAATGGGTGGAGTCTATGGCATTGTACCTGTCTGAGGTCTCACTCCTCCTGAAACCTCACCCTCTTCAGGCTCCATCCCTCAAATCTCCAGGAATTTCCTATCTGGAGATGGCAACCCTATCAGGAATGGCCCCAATGAGTTTTCTCCTAAAGGCCAAAACAGGTGACAGGACCAAGCTTGGTTGACTACCAACAGGCACTGAGAGGAAAGTAGGGTTGCCAGCTCTACTGGAAATTTGGGGGTCCTGTGGACAGCAGCATGGGGGGGGACAGAAGGACTCAGCAGGGTATAATGCCATAGGGTCTACCCTCCAAAGCAGCCATTTTCTCCAGGGGAACTGATCTCTGTCATCTGGAAATCAATTGTAACAGCGGGAGATCTCCAGGTCCCACCTGGAGGTTGGCAACCCTAGGGGAAAGCCAGCTGCACAGCATATTTCACCTCAGAATAAAGCAGGTTGCATAAGCAACTGACAATTCCAACTGTCTTGCTGGGGGGGGAGTTTGAGGTGCAGAATGGAGTGAAGTCCAATCAGCTTCCATATGCAAATAAGCTTGAAATGCTGGCCCAGTCAGAGAGGAGTAGCCTAGGCTGCAGTGGGTGGGAGAGAACTCAGGCAACACAGCTAGTGGATAGGGACAGCTTCTGAGTGACATATCAGGGAGCGAACTGATTTTTCCGAGCATAGAATCTTGCCAGACCGCTATTCAATTATATAATAGGACAGTGTTATGTACTGAATGTGAATCGCTCCTATCTATTCACATGTTAAGCTTGAGTCTGAATATGGCTCTTCAGATGTCACATTGCTATTGGTCGGTTTCTGCGAAACCTGTGTAATTACCCAATCACTGAGTGATATTGTTGCAAAGAGGGAACGGTCCTGATTGGCCTTTATCCCTGTATTCTGATTGGTCTTGAACTTGTAATGGGTGTGGCTTTGACAGCCCGGGAGAGTTTAAAAGAAGGAGCTGTGCTCCCCTTGTTGTGTGTTCCTGACTTACAGTTGCTGCTTAATAAAGCTGAAATCACTTGAAGCTGAATCCTTTGTTGAGTCTCATACTTAACAGACAGGATTAGGAATTGTATTAAGTAATGAATTGTGTTCTATGTAATATTAGAACTTTTGTTCTGTTGTAAGCCACCCTGAGCAAGCCTAGGCTGGGAAGGCAGGATAAAAATCAATAAAATACATAAATAAATAAATAGGGGTGAAAGGCAGGATATAAAGTAAATAAACTATGGGCATCTTCCACGGTGCATACTTGTCTCTCCACTATGTCACGAGCAGAGTACTTGGATCAGGATATATCTCAGAAATGGAATTAGCATCACGAATAGTGAGAAATGTCATGATATGGTAACTGTAACTCATAGTTAAAACCCACCAAGGGGAAAGAAAAACAACATATTGGCTGAACAAACTTGGATAGCTGTGAAGGAGGTTTCCTCTTGACTGGATCATAACACAAAAGGACAGAGACTGATGAGGATATAATCTTTGATGTTCTGTGGAATATATACCTCACTTTATGACCAAGAAGCAAAGGTACCACGGGCATACAAGTCAGAGTAGTAATGTCAGTTAGGGAATGACTACACGAGAAATACAACTGTAAAAAGGTAATGTTGCAGAGAAAGATAAGATAAGCCAGAGAAGGAAGCCACACCAGTTCCTTAAGCATTCAAGATGTTTATTCCAACCTTTGAACTGTGTTACAGGTAGATTCATGGTTGTGCAAAGAATCCTTAAACTACTGTTGGAACATGATCATTGCTTTCAGTTAATCTAAAAGCCCACCACCTTCATTGTTCTTGATAAGAACAACAATAACAAAGTAACACTTCCAGAGCTTAAAGTACTGAGTATTATGCTTTAGAGTCCCAGTGCTAAAGGGGAGGGGGGACCATGAGGTGACCATCCACTCACCCATGAACACAAGAAAACAACATACAACCTTTTGGATTGAAAATGGCCACAACTTTAGTGGTTACAGCAGCTGTAAGAGCCTTGGAACAGCACAGAGCAAACAGGAAGTGGTGGCAGCTATAAGCATGGACAGTTTCAAGAGGGAATTAGATAAACATATGGAGCAGAAGTCCATCAGTGGCTATTAGCCGCAAGGTATAGATAGGAACTCTCAGTCTGGGGCAAGTGATGCACTCTATTCTTGGTGCTGGGGGGGACAGCAGTGGGAGGGTTTCTAGTGTCCTGGCCCCACTGCTGGACCTCCTGATGGCACCTGGTAATTTTGGCCACTGTGTGACAGTGTTGGACTAGATAGGCCATTGGCCTGATTCAACATTGGCTTCTCTTATGTCCTTATGAGCCACTTGCCAGCCAGTGTACCCCACCCCAGCCTGCCTGCTGGGGGGGATACCCTGGGATGACAGGTTACTATATTCCACATGAGTGGCAGCCACTGTATGGCCTCCCCTGCCACTTGAGAGTGAGGGTGCTTTTACAGTCCCCAAGCTGGACATGTCCCCTGTAAGCCCTCACCCCCTCACCCCCAAATCCCTTAAGGGGATCCTCAAGTAAGGGGAAAATGAGCAGTCAGGCCACCTTTCACCAAAAAATGGATCCAGCCCCATGGATGAGAAAAGCCACAAAGCTGACTGAGGCCCAGCCAGCATGGCAGGGCCTTTCATCCCAGCCAAGCAGACCAGAGGGAAGACTCCCTCTGTGAGGTCCGCTGGCCGGAGTCCCATCTTCCCTGGCCATGTCATGCTGCACCTGATTGGCCAGCCCAAGAGAGGGGGACTGTGCAGTCACAAAGGCCTCCCCAGCTGTTAGTCAGCTGAGCTGGCTCACATCCTTTGTCCAGAGGTCTGCAAATGGGACCTAGGTAAGAATGGGGCTTCCAGTTTCTTAGAGCTCTGCATATCTGCATACAGCTAAAGGGATCCAGTGCCATGCAGTGCATAGAGCACTATCATCCACTGGGATGATCCAGGTCGAAAATTCCTATTTATCCATTCAGGTTAATGTGCCTGGGAGGGAGACATCTAGCTCTCATAGCCAATGTTCCCTCTAAGGCATGCAGTCTCGTAAGCAGAAATTTTACCTTGTGAGCCAAAAGTGGTGCTAGCTTTAAAACTGTGAGCAGGCCGACATTTTTTTAAAAAAATTATTTCAGTGTACAAACATACAAAACATACAGACATAACATATATACTATTATCATTTGTATTATAAACCATGTATTTATAGTAAACTTATTTATATTTATATGGAACATACTATATGACTATTTCAAACTATATTTTAGAAATGATTTATACGTCATAGCCATGAATAGTATCAAGTTAGCTAAGTCATCCTAGCCTCATGACTTAGGCTTATCTCCCCCCCCCTTCTAATAATAAAGCACACACACCCTTTGCCTGCCAACTCCAGAGTGATCAGCCATGGTATTTTATGTTATTTAAGAGCCAACACTGAGAATGCTATTTGAAAATCATTAGCCAACTCTGTTCAAATTGGGAAAACACCCTCTTCACAGTGAGATTGCTGCATTATCAAGAAAGAGAGAACATGGAAGTGCATTCTGTGGCAAGGTACACTCAAGACTCACTGGCAGCTAAATACCAGTGACAAAAGGAATAGCATACAAGGAAAGCATATAGGTCTGGGGAAGGAGATTTGAACTGAGAATCCTGGAATTTACAGAGCTATTCTGAACTGAAATTGTGCAGAAGCATTTATAGCAGATTGGAAAAAAAACAGGAAAAATATAAGGTGCATTATTGCTTTTTTCTAAAGCTTGACTTGGAGGAGGGAGAAACTTGTCCACGGCCTGCAATCCTGAACGGAACCCAGCCTGGGTGTTCCAGCCAGGGCCAGGTTTTTTGCGCACTAGGTGAGGCTACCTTCTGGCATCCCCCCCCGTGAGCCCACCAATTTTCAAACTAGTAAGAATGAAAAATACAAAATTTGAAATTGCTAATTTCTTTCTTTCTTTTTTTAATGGTGAGAACAAGTAATACAATCTCTGATTTTTCCTACCTCACTGGTGTGCGCTTCTAAACCCTGTCCTTCTAAGCCAGTTTAGTGCAGTGGTTAAGAGTGGTGGACTCTAATCTGAGAACTGGGTTTAATTCCCCACTCTTCCATATGCATCTAGCTGGGTGGCCTTGGGCCAGTCACAGCTCTGTCACAGCAGTTTTCTCAGAGGCCTCTCAGTCCCACAGGGTGTTTGTTGTGGGGAGAGGAAGGGAAGGAGACTGTAAACTGCTCTGAAACTCCAAGTCTGAATAAAAAAGATGTGTAATAGTTGGAGGTTGGATGGCTTGGCCCTGACTTGAGCATCAGAAAGTCTGTTGAACTGGGCTTGTTCCTGGGCCATTTAGACTTTCCAATCAGCCTGCTTCTCTTATACACAGAGAAGTTACCCACAGGCATACACAGAAGAGGTTTCTTTTTGTGAAAGTCTTCTGACTTCTTCCCACAGAGAGAAAATGTCTGCATAACCTGCCCCGCCCCAGTTAGGGATGCCAGCCTCCAGATGGGACCTGCGGACCTCTTGGAATACACCTCATTTTGATACAGAGATCAGTTCCCTTGGAGAAAATAAATGCTTTGGAGAGGAGACTCTATGGCATTGTGCCCCCTTCAGGTCCCTGTCCATCGCAGGCTCCATCCCAAATCTCCAGGAGTTTCCCAACCTGAAGTTGGCAACCCTACTCCCCCATCCCCTTCTGGTGGCCAGGAGGGCCTGGCAACCCTATACCCAGTATTACACAGGGCAGAACGGTGAGAAGACCAAGCCAATCTCTGAATGGATTATTGCATTGTTTTCCTGGTGCCCTGTCACTTTAAATATAGAAATTAACCCAGATCTGCACTCCTGTTTAAAATAAAGCCAGGCCACCTGCCCAGGCTCCAGCATGGCCAGGGAACAAAGTAGGTAGCCACCAGGACCCCGGCTTCTTCTCTACGCTCAACTGCCAGTGCTAGGAGCCGCCAAGGGGGCTTCTTGCTGTGGTGGTGGTGAGGGCCAGGCCCGTAGCCTGCGTGGGGCCCTGGGGGGCCAGCCCCCCTGCGGGTTTTGTGGGCCCCCTCCCCCAAGCCTCTGCTCCCCCTACTCCCTCCGGCCCCCTCCCCCCCGGCCCTCGTCCCTCCCCCTACGGTCACCAAGCGCTCCGAGAGGGGAAGGGAAGGGGAAAGGAGATGGGCCAGGCCGGCTCCCCCTGCGGCTCTGGAGGCGGCGGCAGTGGCACCTTCTCCCCCAATATGGCACGGAGGGTGTGGCAGCTGCGGGGGAGGGGGGGAAGGCCAGCGCAGCGGGAGGGCAGCCGCCTCTGCTGCCGTCCTTGTGGGGGGTCCACAGCACTGCTGAGGGGAAGTCAGAGCTCCCCCCTCAGGAGGGGAAGGTCCCTGTCCCAGGAGGGTTGTGCGGCAGGGAGTGGAGGCTTCTTCACCCCCCCCTTTTTCCTGACAGAAAAGTTGTCCTGGAGCTGCATTTCCAGTTCCTTCCGATCAGGGGTCTTTTGGGGGGGAGCCCGCTCCGGGAGCTCAGGAGCTAAGCCCCGCCCCCAGCCGGCGTCCCAGGGAGTCTTTCAGGCAGCCGCATGTCAATTTCAGCTCCATTATATCCTATGGGCCATTGAAGTCAATGGTGAAAACATAGGATATATTCTGGGGCTGGAGGAGGGGTTTGAGGAGAGGCTCCAAACTCACAGGGTAGCTGATGGAGCCTCTCTCCAAGATACCCACGAAGTTTCAAGAACATTGGACCAGGGGTCCAATTTTATGGGCCCCAAACAGGTTGCCCCTATTCCCTCCATTGTTCTCTATGGTGGGGAAAAAAGTAACTTTTTTCCCACCATAGAGAACAATGGAGGGAATAGGGGCAACCTGTTTGGGGGCCCATAAAATTGGATCCCCTGGTCCAAAGTTCTTGAAACTTGGTGGGTATCTTGGAGAGAGGCTCTACCAGCTACCCTGTGAATTTGGAGTGTCTCCCTCAAACCCCTCCCCTCCAGCCCCCAGAATATACCCTATGTTTTCACCATTGACTTCAATGGCCCATAGGATATAATGGGGCCGAATTGCCGCTGAATTTCTTTCATTCCCTCCTTTCCTTCTCTCTTTTTCCTCTTTCCCTCCTTCTTCTCTTCTCTCTTTCTTTCTTTCCCACCTTTTTCTCTTCTCTTTTTTCCTCCTTTCCCTGTTTCCCTCCATCTTCCCTCTCTTTCTTTCCCTCCCCTTTCCATCTCTTTCTTTCCCTCTTTCCTTCTTTCTACTCTCTCTCTTTCCTTCCCTCTTTCCTCCTTCTGTGGCCCAACTCTAGTGAGAAGTTTAAACTTTAAACCCCTTCTCTCTTAGCTCCCCCACCCAGGCTAGCTAGGGAAGGGGAGGCTTTTGAAGATGCCTCCCCCCTTTTTGCTTCCCCTTCTGACATCACTTCCAGTGATGTCAGGGGGTGTGGCATATGCTAATAGCCTAATAGCTCATTAGCATACCATATTCTAATAAGCTCCTGCAGCTGTTTTTCTACGAAAAGACCCCTGCTTCCGATAAGGTCTTAATTGTGGTTCCCATTGTTAAATGGGAAGGCTTTCAATCAACATTTCTCTTCTTTTTAAGAATGTTCCTATATTTTAAGGGTAGAAATATATATATATATATATATATATATATATATATATATATATATATATATATATATACACGTAGTGACTAGAGTGGTAAACTCCAATGTGGTGCCCAACAATGTGTTTGCTGGTGGCTACTTGCTTCTTACCCAGCACTTTTTCACCAAAGCAAACAGCCAGTTCTGACTATCTTTCACCTCAGTAAAGCAGGAGGTGTTTTTGAAGACCCCAAGGGAAATCACTTTTGGTCTTACAGAGCGTGCACATTTGGAGACAGTTGTCCTGATCACAGGTGGATGCTCTGCTTGAAACCTCCCAATATTTTAGCAGCCATTTTGTGATTGGTCCTGCTTCCCAAGATATCAATTTTGTGATTGTGACCACTGCCCTTTCTTAAAATTCCAAAAAATGCCCACAAGTTCAAATCAAAGTAGCAGCCCCTTGCAGGAAGAAGTTCAGTATTTTTTTATTGTAAAATGAAACTGAATTCTAGGGGGGGGGAGCTATTTCTGGTTTTGGCTTAATAGTCTTCTCCGCTCTCTAATAAAATATTTTTCCTTTTTTCTGTTGCTGCTTTGCATGCCTTTCAGTATCAGGTCTCAATGAAAACTTTTTGAAAACTTAGTTCTGTTACACAAAGATTAATACTGCTGTGATTGTGCTGTCCGGTTTTAAAAACATAAAATCAAATCTCTCAATTGTACTGAATTTGTCTGACGAGATTGAATTTGGTCTATATTTTTCCCCTTGCAATCATGGTTCCCCAATGGAAGGGGGGGGGGCAGTGTTCCCTCTAAGCTGAGTTAGTGTGAGCTAGCTTACACTTTTTTAACTTCCAGCTCGCAGATTTTTGTCTTAGCTCAGGAAGGATGGCTCCAGAGCAAACTAATTTATGCGGCAGCCAAATTGCTCTCTCACAACTTTAATGGCAGTAGTTCACAAAGTAGAAGTTTTGCTCACAAAACTCCAAAGCTTAGAGGGAACATTGGTGGTGGGCCCCCTGAGAAAAACATGGGCCCCCTGAGCAAAAAGTTGTTAGCTACGGGCCTGGTGAGGGCCCCTGGTCAGAGTCAGCCCCATGCTAAAGGGACACAGGAAGGCGGGGAGAAGAGAAGGGGCAAGCCAGGCACCAGAGGGATGGGAGCTGCCCATGTGCGAGCGGCAGCGGTGGCATTTCACTGAGGAAGGATGACGAGAGCAGCACGAGGGGGCTCTCTGTATGGCAGCAGATCTCTTCCTGCCCAGGCAAGAGTGGGAGAGGGAGGGTGAGAAAGGACGATGAGAGAAGCACGAGGGGGCTCTCTGTGTGGAGATGTGTCTCTTCCTGCCCAGGCAAGAGCAGGAGAAGGAGGGTGAGGAAGGATGACGAGAGAAGCATAAGGGGGCTCTATGTGTGGCGGTGCGTCTCTTCCTGCCCAGGCAAGAGTGGGAGAGGGAGGGAGGGGTGCGTGGGCACCCCCTGCTCTTCCCCACTTCTCATCATTGCCTTTTGCTTGCTTGCCCACAACACTGCAAAGATGCACCTTGGCCTGGGCCTGCATGGCCATTGGGAAGGGAACCTCCTACCCCTGCGCAAAAAAAAAAGTTGCTGTGCTGATCCAGGGAAATTGGTGTGCCAGCACAGCCTGGCGCAGCTAAAAGGGAACCTAGCTCATAGCACAATTGTGGGAACGGATGAGATAACCATTGGAAAGCAGTTATACTGAAAACAGATAAAGAGATTGAATAAAGCTAAAAGCAAGAAAGGCAATAAAATGAAACATATGAAATTATATTTTAATTGATGTAATTTCATGATTGTGTGATCTTTACATTTATAACTGGATTGCTTAGAATAAACAAAATGGATCCAAAAAATGCTTTACACCAAAAAACTAGGACATGGGATACACAGGGGTTGTAGTTTTGTTGCTTTGTATGAAACTTGGGAGTATGAATTCAGCAAATGGAAGTCACTTGCACAGTTTTGCCTTTTATCTAGCAATTTGAAGACTCTTCCTGCCTAGAGTACCATTTTATTGTAATGATATAAGATTCTTCTAAATCTAAGCCAAAATTATTTGATATTGCAAACATTTATAAAGGAAATATTTGAACTAAGACACACAGAATGCACCTTTGTGGACTGTGTTTACCATATGGAACCTTTTTAAAAAGCAACTTGTTTTATGAGAGCACACTGTTCCTTTAATACCAATGTTTATGTGAGATCAAAGTCCAGTTCTATCACAATGCAGTGGGCGTCATTTGGAAATACACTCACATTGTTCAACTGTTCAAGGTTACCTCCAAGTAGATTACACTTTAGTCTGAAACTGAATTTGATTACCTTTAACTCTGTTCAAATGTATATTCTTGAAGGCCGCAGTCCTGCCTAATTACATGTTAACTAATACAAATTATTACAGGCAGAATTACATATGTGACAGTGTGTGGGGGGATGGTAACCATGGAAACATAAGAGGTTATCTCTGTGTAAATCATTACATTCTTTCACTGAATAATATTACTTTTTCATGTGACACTTAGTCCATAAAAAGGAGATCATAGGAGCAAAGGACATATTCATCATCATTTTTGATAGGGTGGCAGATCTTGGCATAGTCTGCATAGTTTATCCTCCAAAGACTTCTCCAGACAAGCCAGCTGCACTCAGTGCTGATTGATAACCCTACTCAAAGTTTGTGCTCTGCTTATCTTTAGCTGTAAGATGCTAAATCTGTTTCCTTTTACTCAGTAATCTTTCTCTCTCTTTTCCCCAGGACTTTGATGAAGTCCTTTTGTTTCAGATCCGAATCTGGCCTTGGATTAAGTTCTTGGCCACCACCTTGATTCTCCCTAAACTGGAAAGTTCTACCTTGCTACTGTAGTTACTTGAATGTTTCTTCCAAGGTCTGTTCCAAGGTGAAGGACTCCTGAATTATCAAACATTTTCACATTCCTAACTGTGCTATCAATAACTCCCTCCCTCTCTCTCATTCTCTAAAATGTCACAAGGTTTTCATTTCCACCTCCAACAGATACTGAAAAGTAATACACACCCTTAGACTTTTACTTCCAAACCCAATTGTAACTGGGTCAGTTGCAGATAAAAATGTTAATGTCTGCAAACAAGCCATCCCTACCTCCAACTCCAGCAGATCATCAGCAACCTGTAGAACAACATCAGTCTAGTAAAAATTAAAAATAAGTAAGAACCACAGCTTAAAAATCTCTTTACTAAGAAATCCAAATTTTGCATTAATGCTGATTTTATTTGTGTAATGTTGAGCAAATGAAACACTTTAGGCATACTTTCAATATTTTGTTTTGGCATTTGAGCATCTTGAAGAATCCATATGTATTGGAACAGTAAAACTGATACTTCTGTGATCTAATCTTTCTCATAGCTGTACATCCAGTTTGCTATGACAATAAAAATGAATTAATGGGCATACAATATGTATTTAACAGTAGTTTAAGGTAACTGAAATCAATGTTCCCTCTAAACTGAGTTAGTGTGAGCTAGCTCACAGATTTTTAGCCTCCAGCTCACACATTTTTCTCTTAGCTAAAGAAGGATGGCTCGAGAGCAAACTAATTTATGCAGTAGCCAAATTGTTCACACAATTTTAATGCCAGTAGCTCACAAAGTAGAATTTTTGCTCACAAGACTCCACAGCTGAGAGGGAGCATTGACTGAGATTAAGATAATGACTATTCTATTGTATGCCAGTGGGGCAGAACACTTTGCATAGAAGAGAGAAGAACTGAAAAATGAGTTCCCTTGAGGAATCTGATTTATGGAAAAATCTCCCATGATACTGTTGATGATCCTAAACAAGGTAGATATGTCTTGGAGCTCCTCAGCCTGGTAGGCTTGAGTTAGGTCCTACACCTCACCGGTCTCATGTAAGCTGTTCTGTGTAGTACTTGTTCCTTCTGCACCTTTCACCTATTTCACCTATTGAGATCCAGTTTGGTGTAGTGGTTAGGAGCACGGACTGTAACCTGGGAGAACTGGATTTGATTCCCCACCCCTCCACATGCAGTAGCTGAGTGACCTTGGGTCAGTCAAAGTTTTCTCTCAAGAGCAGTTCTCTCAGTGCTCTCTCAGCCCCACCTACCTCACAGGGTGTCTGTTGTGGGGAGGGGAAGGGAAAGGAGATTGTAAGCCACTCTGAGACTCCAAGCGAAGGATGATGTATAAACCCAGTTTCATCCTCCTCTTCCCTCTGTAGCTAATTGGCTTAGTGCCAACTTGGCACATTTGCAAACTTCCAGAGTTAAAAACATAGCAACATAAGAGAAGCCAAGGTTGGATCAGGCCAGTATCCTATCCAGTCCAACACTCTGTCACACAGTGGCCAAAAATACCAGGTGCCATCAGGAGGTCCAGGACACTAGAAGCTCTCCACTATCCCCCCCCCAAGCACCAAGAATACAGTGCATCACTTGCCCCAGAGATCCATATGGTTATTTAATTCCCTCTTGAAGCTGTCCATATTTGTAGCCACCACCACCTCCTGTGGCAGTGAATTCCCTGTGTTAATCACTCTTTGGGTGAAGAAGTGCTTATAGAATCATAGAACGTTAGAGTTGGAAGGGACTTTGCAGGTCATCTAGTCCAACCCTCTGCACTCTGCAGGAGCATAGCCGAAAGATAGCCCTACATCATACCCAAAAGATGGCTGTCCAGCCTCCACTTAAAAACATCCAGCGAAGGAGCATCCACCACCTCCCAAGGCAGTCTGTTCCACTGCTCAACCATTCTTACAGTCAGGAAGTTTCTCCTGATATTTACCTGGTAACGACTCCTAAAATATGGTGCCCAAAACTGGACACAGTACTTCAGGTGAGGCCTGACCATAGCGAAATAGAGCAGAACTACCAGTTCCCGTGATCTGGATGCAATGCTTCTGTTAATGCATCCTAAGATTGCATTAGCTTTCTTCACAGCCACATCGCACTGCAGGCTCATGTTCAGCTTGTGATCAACTAGAACACCCAGATCCCTTTCACATGTGCTGCTGTCAAGCCAAGTCCCTCCCATTCTATATCTCTGCCTTTGATTTTTTGTACCTAAGTGTAGGACTTTGCACTTATCTCTATTGAAATTCATTTTATTTGTCTCAGCCCACTGTTCCAGCCTATCTCAATCATTTTGAATCCTGACTCTGTCTTCTTCAGAATTAGCAATCCCACCCAGCTTTGTGTCATCTGCAAATTTGATAAGCATCCCCTCTATGTCTTCCTCCAGGTCATTTATAAAAACATTGAACAACACTGAGCCCAGGACCAAGCCCTGTGGCACTCCACTCAAGACTTCCCTCCATGTAGATGAAGAGCCATTTACGAGCACTCGTTGGGTATGATTTTTCAACCAACCATGAATCCATCCAACGGTTGCACTATCCAGCCCACACTTAACCAGCTTATCCTCAAGGATATCATGAGAAACTTTGTCAAATGCTTTACTGAAATCTAGATACAGTATATCCACAGCATTGCCAGAGTCAATCATTTTAGTAACTCTGTCAAAAAAGGAGATAAGGTTGGTCTGGCATGACTTATTCTTGATAAACCCATGCTGGCTACAACCAATTAACTCATTCCATTCAAGATGCTCACAGACAGAGCATTTAATAATCTGCTCTAGAATTTTCCCAGGTATTGATGCCAAACTGACAGGCTTGTAATTTCCCAGGTCGGTCTTTTTTCCCTTCTTGAAGATCGGGACAACATTCGCTCTTCTCCAGTCTTCCGGCACAACACCAGTACTCTAGGACATCTCAAAGATTAGAGCCAGAGGCTCTGAAATAACATCAGCAATTTCTTTTAGCACCCTGGGATGCAAGTCATCCGGCCCTGGATATCTGAAAGTATTTAAGGCAGCTAGATGCTCTCTAACCATTTCCTTACTTACTCTGGATTGGCAGTTTCCCCTTCCTTCATATGCCCTGCATTCTTCAGTTTGTATACAGCTTGCCTTAGAGTTAAAGATCGACGCAAAGTGAGACTTGAGTAATTCCACTTTTTCTTTATCCCTTGTTAAGGCTTGACTGTCTTGTCCTAGCAATGAGCTTACCCCATCCCTGTTCTTCTTTTTGCTCTGAACGTAGGCATAGAAACCTTTCTTGTTATTTTTAGCATCCCTCACAGGCCTCAGCTCCATCTGTGCTTTAGCCTTTCTGACACCATCCCTACAGATTCGAGCCTGCTTCTTGTATTCACCCTCAGTAATTTGATCCTCCTTCCATTTCCTGTACATTTCTCTTTTTAGTCTCAGCTCTTCAGAGGGTTCCATGTTCAGCCACCTTGGCTTCATTACCCATCCCCCACCTTTCTTTCTTACTGGAACAGTTTGTGATTGTGCCTTAAGCACATCATTTTTCAGCATCACCCATCCTTTCTGTACAGATTTGCCCCTCAGCATTTCCAGCCATGGGATCCTACCTAATATTTCTTTGAGTTTTTTGAAATCAGCTTTCTTGAAGTCCAGGATATGAGTCCTACCATGTCCCGGTTTCACATCCTTCTCTATGTCAAATTCCAAGCTGACATGGTCACTATTCCCCAAGGATCCCACAAAGTTCACTTCATCAACCAGATCTTCCCTGTTAGTCAGGATTATATCCAGGATAGTGGATCCTCTGGTTCCCACCTTCACCTTCTGAGACATGGAAGTTGTCTGCAAGACTATTCAAAAATCTGCAGGATGCCCCATGTCTAGCAGAGTTAGATTTCCAGCAAATATTTGGATAGTTGAAATCTCCCATAACCACAGCATCCTGTCTCTTTGGAAGTTTAGCTAGCTGTTGTACAAATGCATCATCCATTTCCTCCAGTTAGTTCTATCTGTTCTAACCTGACTGCTCAGCAATTTCATTGAGTGCCCATGAGTTCTAATATAGTGAGAAAGGGAGAAAAGTATTTCTTTCTCTACCTGCTCTATCTCATAATCTTATAAACTTTGATCATGTCATCCCTCAGCTGTCATTTCTCCAAGCTAAAGAGAAACATTTCTCCAAGCTAAAGTTTTTCTAGTAGCATCCCTACCTCTTCATCCCTTTCCCACCCCACCCTACATGGTCAACCTCCCAGTTCACAGGAAATGTGAGGAGCCCAATGTAGTTTTTTGTATGGTCCTTCATAAGCCCCCTGACCTGCCAGTTCCAACCACTGTGATGAAGATGACAGCACCAGAATGCTCAAGTAAATTCTGCCTACACAGAGACAGTAAGCAGGTATTACTAAAAGCAAACCAGTGACCAACTTCTCTGATACCTGTCCAAGAGTTCAGTTTCTTTCTCAGCTCTAGTTGGTCAGCCATGTTGGTCTGAAGCAGTACAACAAATTTAGAGTCCAATGGCACCTTTAAGACCAACAAAGGTTTATTCAAGGTATGAGCTTTCATGTGCAGGCACATTTTATCAAGTATCAGCTCTGTCAACAACCAATGTAATTCTAATTATTTTACAAAGGGCTTATGGGCCTACATTTACACAAAATTAATGCTCCTAATTCCATTCAACATTAAGCACATATGCATTGTATTGATTTCAATGGGATGTAGCCATAGGCATTTAACTGTGTGATGGGCTCTGCACAATGGCTCCGTGTGCCTCCTTGGCCAAGTTTTCTTTATATTTCATCCATACAATTCCCATTTTGAGGGCCTTCTGTCACTGACTAGTTCTACTGATGTTCCTAATGATTCTAATCAGTTTAGCTGACTTGGGAATTAAAACTGGATACTTTAGTCTGCACGTTATGGAAAGCAGTAGATTATTTTGTATGAGCAGCACTCTCATTATAACAAAGAAGATTATAGCATTAGACAATATAGATTTTTGGGTTTTGTAGAGAATGAAATCCTTTAATTAATTTACTAAAAACTTTATGCTTTGGGGCTCTGAATAATCTTTCAGTATATCTGATAACAATGATCACTGGAGAGTTTGTGAACCCTGCAAGAATTAACAAAACCAGAGTCCTAGATTTTGCCAGCCAGTTGGAAAGTATCTACTAGCTTCAACAAATGTTTTCCACACAGAGTGATGGACTGACCTCCAGGTCAAGGTCATGTTGCCCTTGCTCTGCCTGACCTTCCCTGCAGCAGATAACCTGCAAAGCCTCTCAGATTGGAGAGAGAAGGATATTGTACTACCTTGTTTTGCCACCTTTCCATAGCATATTCTTTTCTATGCTGCCCAAACAGGAATACTTCATCCTCACTTGCCTGCTACAGATCCTTCTTAAATAGGCCACCCTTTCAGACCCCCTCTGCTGGCTTGGTCCTCCCCTCTATACCTTCACCCAACCAGAAGTGCCCTGAAGCTCTATCTCAGCTGCAGCTGCCTCCTGGGTTGCTCCCTTTCCTCAAATGGGGCTTGATGATATGACTGGCCCACCTGCACCCAGAATCTGCAGCCCTGTTCTGCATTATCTAGGTGTGATCTGACTGCTACAGCTGCCATTTGTGTACGGTTTGATTCAACCAAGGTGAGTTGCCCTTGCAAGTCTGGAGCAGGTCCTGTCACTGGACAAGTTTAATGGATAGATATTATTTTCTGTTGTAGAAATAATGAACTACAGTATTAGTGACTTTGGTATTTTACCATGGAAGAGAGACTGGAGAGCCCCAGAAGAACATTTAGTCCAAATCTCTGCTCTGAGGAAGGATTCTAATCCACATTTACCTAAACATGACTCCATTCAGTTTTCTGTTTCTTTATTCAAAGGACCTACTTTGTGGTTGTTCAGTCACACAGTCGAGTCCGACTCTTCGCGACCCCATGGACCAGATCATGCCAGGCCCTCCTGTCTTCCGCTGTCCCCTGAAGTTTGCTCAATTTCATATTCGTTGCATCGATGACATTGTCTAACCATCTCATCCTTTGTCATCCCCTTCTTCTTTGACCTTCAATCTCTCCCTCATGGATCACTGCCTTGTTGTGGCGAGGGGGCTTGCGTGGCTCGATGAGGCTGTGGGCTATGCCGTGGAGGGCAACCCAGGACAGACAGGCCATAGCAGAGAACTCAGACCAAGTGTGGTCCACTGGAGAAGGAACTGGCAACCCACTCCAGTATCTTTGCCAAGAAAACCCCATGGACAGTAACAAAAGGACCTACTTACTCACTTGCAACTAGAAAACACAGAGGATTGTTTCATTTTGTGATAGCGAGAAGATGGGGGCAGTTCCCTGGTGAGGCAAAGAAGAGCTGTAACACTGTCACTCAAGCAAAATGCTGCTGTGAGACAAAAGTCTCACACAACTGGGAACAGGTGGGTAGCCATGTTGGTCTGAAGCAGCAGAACAAAGCTTGAATCCAGTGGCACCTTTAAGACCAACAACGTTTTATTAAAGGTATAAGCTTTCATGGGCACACACACTTCTTCAGATACATTGAAATGGAAGTTACCAGTCCATACATATAGGTAGAGGGTGAGCAGCAAATTAGTATAAGCATTATAAATGGTTTTTAACAGATGCAAAGACCAAACTAGAATAACAGCTAGGAACAGAAATGTGACTAAGCAAATGTTGGTTATCAGCCTCTACAAGCCAACTCAAATACAGCAAAACAGGAGGGGGAAAAGGAGCAGTAGAAGTTCTTGAGAACACTTTGACCCTTGAAGAAACACTTGCCAGACCTGGCAAAAGCAAGGCTGGGTTGCCAACCAATACAAAACTGGCCTAGTCTAGTTTTTCCCCCTTTCCAGCCACTGGTGCCATACATAAAAGTAAGGATGCTAGGTTTCTCAGCCTCCTTACTGTATTGACAGCTACAGGCACACATATACACACACCCTGGTGGTGGTGATAGCAGTGGCATACAGGGAACCTGCAGTCAATAGGTAAGCATATAGGGAGAGGGTGTATTATTTCAGGCATCTTGAGGACAATATTTCCCAAGTTGCACTGAGACACTGCAAATTGGACACACTAGAAGCAGTGTGTGTGGGGAAGAGATTCTTCTCTTTCAGCCTCCTTCCACCTGGCTGGCTGACCATCTGACCCACTGCCATCATTTCAGGAAGCTTGGCCAGTATTCTGACAGCACTAAACGTCCAACTAGGAAGGAAAGGCAATGAAAGAACAAATGATGTTGCTGTTTTTCCCCTTTATTTTCATTGAGCAGAATGAAACAAACTAGACTTTTTCTGTTAGTTTTTTTCTCCATTCAGAAATAAATGCATATCCCTAACAGAAAGTTCCACTTGAGTTTAAGTTAAGAAATAGTCCAAGTATTTCAAGTATTAAACATGTAATTTGGTATGGCCAATATGATATAGGATGGGTTCAAATCTCTGCTCAGTCATAGAGCTCAAAGGATGACATTGGTCAAGTCTCTTTATCAATCTAACATACTTCAAAGGGTGATATTGAGGACAGGGGGTCCCTTAATTATTTGGAGGAATGCCAGGACAGGGAGACGGTCAGATGAAGTCATCAAGACACATAAATTTATAAAACAAGTTCCTAGTGATGATAACTGAATCCCAAATGCAAATCCCTTGGGGGGGGAAAGGAAGCCAGTTTTATTGATTGATTGACATAAAACATTTGTATCCCACCTTTCTCCAAAAGGGGCCCTGGGTAGTTTGTTGAGGAGTGTACAGAATAGCAGAGAAGAGAAAATGCAGGGTAACTCTCGCCCTACAGGAACAAATTGTCTTCTCTCCACAGTTCACCCACCCTCTCATGCTGAAAAAAAAATGCTTGTTTCCCTTCTGGGAGAAGTTTAAAAAAAATTAAAAATTGACCCATATCTGTTTGCCATTGCCCCTGGGCTTCATTACCTGTTTTTAAAAGAAATAATACATTTCCAGTTTATAAATCTCCTTTTCACTGCTGTAATATAATATCAATATCTAATGTAAAAGGAGCTCATACTGAGCTAATCTTTCTGAAGCAGCTGTTTCTGAAAAGACCAATTACTATTATGTTTCCTTTATTTGATATTTCTGTGTTTTAAAGATTGCTCACCAAGGCGCTTCTGGCCCTTTAATAGAAGTTTCAAACATGTGGGAAAATGCCTATGGTAATTGGCAAGAGGAGTTATACCTACTCCATAATCAGGAGCAGCAGGGGAGGGGTAGTGTCATGAACATAATAGTGATTCTTTGCTTTTGTCTGCAATTCTTGTAGAATTCGGGAGAGCTGCAGCTCTATGTGCTTAAAGAACCAGAGTCTAGCCCCATGTGTGTTGCCTACAAAAGGGTGGAATTTATGTAGCCGGTGGCACATTTCCAGTCTCCCCTCCACAAATTCACTGTACATAATTTTTAAATTTTGTTGCAACTCTGTTCTATGCTTTGCAAAGATAAAATTAAGCTTCCAAGGTACGGAATTAGAGTTCTTTTTATTTTGAGACAAACTGATTGATTTAATCAAAAGTCAGCTAAACACCTACATATTAGAGTGGGATGCGGTGGATGTCAAAGGTGAGTTTTCCTCTGAAAAGTCCAAATATTTTTCCTCCTCTACATAGTAGGTAACTATGGAAATGTGTGAGTGACATGAAGTTATATAGTATGTGTTTCTTCCCTGTGTAGTTACAGTCAGTAAGAAATGGCACATATGATTGCATAGTGTGATGTTGTACTTTTTTATAACTACATCTTTTGAGCAGAGAAGGATGGCCTTGATGTGGGATTGCCATCAGAGTGAGTTCCACACACAGATGGCAGTGTCTTGGCCTCTAAACCTAAAGGGTAGAATGAAGTAGGGGCAGTGATAAAGTAGATATCAATTGCAGGTCCATAGTGTCAGCTCTGTGAGTCTCCCAGAATTGTCACTGCCTCCTACACTGTGGTGCAAGCAGGAAACCAACACAGAATGAAGCTGAAATACACTCCCACTGAATGCCTCTCATCTCCCTTCAAAATCATCATACTTATGAGCAGGGGTCTTTTTGGGGGGAGCCCACCGGAGCGCAGCTCCGGGAGCTCAGGAGCCAAGCCCCGCCCCCAGCCGGCGTCCCCGGGAGTCTTTCAGGCAGCCGAATGTCAATTTCAGCTCCATTATATCCTATGGGCCATTGAAGTCAATGGTGAAAACATAGGGTATATTCTGGGGGCTGGAGGGGAGGGTTTGAGGAGAGGCACCAAACTCACAGGGTAGCTGATGGAGCCTCTCCCCAAGATACCCACCAAGTTTCAAGAACATTGGATCAGGGGGTCCAATTCTATGGGCCCCTAAACAGGTTGCCCCTATTCCCTCCATTGTTCTCTATGGTGGGAAAAAAATAACTTGTTTTCCCACCATAGAGAACAATGGAGGGAATAGGGGCAACCTATTTGGGGGCCCATAGAATTGGACCCCCTGGCCCAATGTTCTTGAAACTTGGTGGGTATCTTGGGGAGAGGCTCCACCAGCTATCCTGTGAGTTTGGAGCCCCTCCATCGAACCCCTCCCCTCCAGCCCCCAGAATATACCCTATGTTTTCACCATTGACTTCAATGGCCCATAGGATATAATGGGGCCGAATTGCCGTCCTTTCCTTCTCTCTTTTCCCTCTTTCCATCCTTCTTCTCTTCTCTCTTTCTTTCTTTCCCACCTTCTTCTCTTCTCTTTTTCCTTCTTTCCCTGTTTCCCTCCTTCTTCCCTCTCTTTCTTTCCCTCCCCTTTCCTTCTCTTTCTTTCCCTCTTTCCTTCCTTCTTTCCTTCTCTCTACTTTCTCTCTTTCCTCCTTCTGTGGCCCAACTCTCATGAGAAGGAGTTTAAACTTTAAACGCCTTCTCTCTTAGCTCCCCCACCCAGACCAGCTGGAGAAGGGAAGGGGAGGCTTTTGAAGATGCCTCCCCCTTTTTGCTTCCCCTTCTGACATCACTTCTGGTGATGTCAGGGGGCGTGGCATATGCTAATAGCCTAATAGCTCATTAGCATACCATATGCTAATGAGCTCCTGCAGCTCTTTTTCTACGAAAAGACCCCTGCTTATGAGAAACTAAGCACCAATAAGGACATGGAATTCAGCACAGTGTAGTCCTTGACTGATAGGATGTAAACCAAGCCCAGTTCAGTGGTCAGGAAGATGCAGCTACTATCAAAATTATGAAATGACAACGAACTTGATTTTACCCACATTGATCATGAAGTTTACAGTAGCACATACATTTTATAAAGTTCTAGAGAAATAAGCAGACTACTGTGATCATGGAAGGAGCAATCCTAAACAAGTATGCTTGGAAAAATTCTCATTTTATTCAGTGATGCTTACTCCCAGGAAAATGTTCTTAGGTTTATAGCCTGGTTCTTGTTAAAGGAGATAAACAGGTAGAAGTCCCATCGGATTATGAAAATGCTCTGGAGAAGTGCATTTCACAACCTTTCTATACCAGAGGTGGCAGCAAGTCTAGAAAGCATCTAGAAAAGCCTTACCCTGGTATGCCAGCCTCAGTCACTGACTCTTCTTTCTTTTTCCCCTTGTATTCCTAGACATAGGGTGTGAACTGATGAACCAGCGTGGGCTGATTACATCATAAACCATCAGCAGCATGTCAGGCACCAGTCAGTAACTTCTACCAAAGAAGATACTACCAAAGGGGAGAAGGGCACGACATGCCCTAACATTCTTCCTGGGAGCAATGGGGGCAACAAAATTATAGATGGGCCTCAACATATTCAGGTTAAGGTACACTAAGACTGGGTGATAATATAATTGGTCCATAGTAGGCTTTGATCTAGCTATCACATTCTGGGGAGGCAGAAGAGCATGGTACAGCCCAATCTTGTCAGATCACGGAAGCTAAGGAGGGTCAGCCCTGGTTAGTACTTGGATGGGAGACTGCCAAGCAACACTGCAAAGGAAGGTGATGATAAACCACCTGTGCTTCTCACTTGCCTTGAAAGCCCCTTGCTGGGATTTGCATAAATCAGCTGTGATTTGATAGCACTTTACACACACACACACACATCACATCACATCACATTCTGGATGCAGAAGAGATGGATGGTCAAAGGTCAGGCAATAGGAGTGGTGGATTTGTTGGAAACCCATTAATACATAAGGTTGCCAGCTCCAGGTTGGGAAATTCCTGGAATTTGGGGCTGAAGTTTGTAGTGAGGAGGAAGCTCAGCATGGATGTGAAGCCATACTGCCCGTCCTCCAAGGCTGTTATTTTCTGCTGGGGAATGGATTCCTGTATAGGGATGGGCATGAACCAGCTCACAAGCTAAAATTCATCATGAATTCTGGGTGTTTTGTGGTTCACAAAGTTATATTCATGGAAGGGCAACTGGCACAAACATTCTACAGACTTTCATGCTGTTTGTAGCAGTTCATGAATGGATACATTTCCAGACAGTCTGTCTCTGCTCAATTAAACTGTTTACAAAACTTCAAAGCAACAAGGGGTGGACTTCTCAAGCCTTTGAAACACCAATAGGTGCCCTCCAAAGTTTAACAGGCACTGTTGGCTGCCAATAACATAGTTCCCATTCTGCTGTATGGAATCAGAATGTTATATATACCCTCAGCTCAGCTCCACACACTCTCCTCTGTTGGCTGTTGGCAGTCAGACAGAGAGGCTTGAAACTTGTTGAAAGCGCAGCACATTCTTTCAGATTGTGAACTCCTGTCCCCTGCTGGGGTTTGCATGTTAGTGGACTCAGGGCTCTGAGCCACCCCATCTCTCTGCTCATGCTGAGCAGAGGGACATAGCTACTGGGTGCCTCAGTTGAGTACTCATACTGTCCTGATTGTGAACATCTCAGTACCATGAGGGTGAAAGTGGGTGCAAAGGGTGCTCATCATGGGGGGAAGAAGTCATCCACCCCCCATACCACAGGCCCCTCTCCCCAGGAACCAATCCCATCCTGCCCGCCCACTGGAGCTCATCCCTAGCAGGGAGTCACCAGGGGTTTCACAGCCTCCTTTCCCTGATCTGTTCCTGGGCTCATCACAGAGGCAACAAAGTCATTAGCACTGCTCAGACATCAGCAGTTACTAACAATCTTTGGAGAGGATTCTGATAGCAGTGATTTGGGGGAGGGAGCATCCTCCCATTCCATATCCCAACTCCCTGTTGCTGCTCCTGTTATGTCCTGAGACCAGGGACCAGCATCAGCCAAAAGCAGCCTAGCTTCAGTCCAGAAAACAATAGGGACTAGGCTCCTGAATTCTCAGTAAGGAGCCAATAGGAACCTTGGCGGGAAATTCAAATCCACCAATAGAGCAATGGGGCGTTTCCCCCATTTTGTATATAGTTGGCCATCCGGCCGTTGTTTGCTGTTCAATGTGTAAAGTACCAATAAATGCATCTTCGCTTATGTCGTGGTCCAAGTCCTGATGTCTGGAACCCAGTACTTTACAGCTCCCACCTCAAGTACACCCCTCTGTGGCCCCTCCCAGCCCAGCACCTAAAAGCAGCTGTCCCTCCCAGCTGCTCCAGTCCTGGGGGCCCATTTCCAGCCCACAGTTTGGAAGCATCTCCACACCCTCCCCAGTGACCTCTGTGTGACAGAGTGCCAGGTGTGCCATATCCATGTCCAGAGGGGTGCAAAACCTCAATATTTGTCCTCCTCCATCCTCCACAGATACCTACAAAGGGTGCACCCCAATATGTTGCCACCAGAGGAAAGTGTGGCAGCCAGAGGGAGGAAGAAGAAAGGCTCCAAGAAAGGCTCCCTGCACTCAGAGTGTTGTGGGTGGGACATCAAGGCAGGTCACTCTCCAAGTGATCATTCCCCCAGGGACACTGACAGTGCCATCCAGAAGGGCTATGCAAAGGCCCCAGGAAGCAATCACTCACCTCATTGTTGAGATGATTGCTGTGGATGGCCAACCCTTCTCCCTCATGGAGGACGTAGCCTTTTGCCAGTTGCTGCCAGTTTGCCAGTTGCTTTGCCAGTTGCCAATACCTGGCTCTCTGGTACTCCATCCCTTCGTGGAGGACCATGAACCAATGAGTCTTGCCCAGCATGCACCTCTGCAGTGGTGATGGTATAGGCTGAGCTCTCCAGAGCACAAGGCAGAAACTGTGCACTTTGTGGCAGATCTCTGGAGCAGCCTGCAGCACAGCTACCTCTCCCTCACTGCCCATTGATGGCAACCAGATAATCTTTCTATCTGGACTGTCAGGGTATGGACCAGGCCCCAGGAGGGGACAGTCCTGCTACCAGGCTACAAAGTGGTTCTGCTCCATGTACAGGGGATGGATGCAGACCACATGGTGCAAAACATCACCACCTTGTGATACAAAGTAACCTGAGGTAGTGAGTGGGTGGAAGCAACATCATTTGTGGCTACACGGTCACAGACACCAGTACCAACATACTGGCAGTGGTGAAGGCTGTGTGCCTCAACGGCATTATCTGCCTGGCACACATGCTTCACCTGTTGGTGAATGAGCTGGAGAGCACTGTCAAGGCCACCTGGGACACTGCCACCCAAGAGATGTGGTCCGTGCTCAAGACCTGCTGATGCCTGGCTGCCCGCTTCTCGTGCAGTTCTGGTGGAGCAGAAGAACATGGTACAGGATATCTTCTCCTTCATGACCATCCTGCACAGGGAAGAGGAGCTCAGCATGAGCTCCAACAACTGGCTGACACTCTCCCAAGTGATGTGTGTTCTCAAGCCCTTCCAGGACACCACTGACATGCTTTGTGGCCAGCCTGGGGTAAGTCATCCCCCCTGATTTGAGGGCTGGACCAATGCTGGCTTCCACACTGGAGCCAGACCCCAAAGGGATGGCTGTTCTCCCATGGGTCAGGGCCTTGGCAGAGAGATTTCAGGGGGTCATCACCACCAGGTTGCATCCTCTCGGCAAGGAAGGAGAATACAAGCTGGCCTGTATGTGTGACCTCTGGATAAAAGGCAGCCTTGTTCTCCAGATTGCAGAGCTCATGCAATGGAAGTATGAGCTCTGCAAAGAAGTGTGGAGGGTGTAGGCCAGCAGGCGTGGCCAGAGGGAACAGCGGGTAGATGTGGCTGGGGAGGAGGAAGAAGATGAAGAGCTGCAGCCTAGCACCTCTGTCTCAAAGAGCACAACCAGGGAGAAGTCCTGCTACTGGTTGTCAGTGGGGAACTAGGAGGTGGAGGATTCAACAGAGGTGAGAGTGTACCTCACTGAGTCCCCTGAGCCCACCTCCACCGATCCCCTGGAATATTGGCCATGCAAGGCTGCCATCTGACCTCTCTTATGTGGTCATGAGTCTCCTCTCCTGCCCTTCTACCAGTGTCCAGAGACAGCAAGTGTTCTCCCACCAGGGTGACATTCTCAGCCCCCACTGCTCCTGCCTCGACCTGGCCAAGATGGACAAGTTGGCCTTCCTGAAGGTCAGTCTTCCCCTGCTGTTTTCCCACTCTCTGGACCTCACAGGGTAAGATCCAGGTCTCCTGTTGTCTCCCTGCGTGTCCCCCAATTCCTCCTCCAATCTGGGTAATCCAGCATGTGGTCTGCAGGTTGTACCCTTGGCACTTGGGTAGGAGGATGGCCACCTCTGCTGGGTAGGAGTGGGATCCCTCACCCAACTATCTCATGAAACAACATGAGTGGGTGTACTCTGGACCTATATGCTTCACCCGGGGGGTGGGGCTGTGAGAATTGTGGGCATGCTTCCTTTGTCTAGTGTGGCTGGGGTGCCCACCAAGCCGACGTGGGATTACTTTGGGGAGCCCCTGTTGGAACTCTGGGGATTTCTGCCTTTCTGTTCTTCAGAATCTGCTTTTGGAGATTTGGGGGGGGGGGTTGCAAGCATAGGGGAGATGCTTGCCTAGTTTCCAGGGTCTGGCTGGGGAGGGGAATCTGCCCGGATGAAGTTTCCCTGTGAGTCTGATGTCACTTATTCCTCAGCTGTTTCATAGACTCCTGTAACTGCAGCTGTCTTTTCCAGAAAGAGCACTGGGGAGACTGTTGTTGGGAGCCCGTAACTGGGACCCCAGAAATGTAATCCACCCCCAACTTGGAGAAACTGTAGAGGCGCAGGTGGCTGGGTGATGAGGTTCCCTGTGCATTTGGTGCATGTCACTTGCAAGGGATACATTCTATACATTTTTTAACCTGAGCCTGACCTTTTTCCTGGGAGCTTCTTTGGGGGGGCATAACTCAGACTCCTAAATTCAATCTGCACATAATGTGGAGGGCATGTAGAGGACCATCAAGGGGAGGTATTTTGTGAGTTTGATGCCTCTAGCTTGCACAGGTTCCGTTCTATATACTCCCGAACCTGCACCTGTAATTTCTGCTGGTTCCCCAGAAAGCACTTTCCTAAGTGCATCTTCTTTGGGGGGCTGTAACTCAGACCCTATAAATCCAATCTTCACCAAACCTGGTGGGCAGGTAGAGAAGACTCAGCTGGATAGTTTGGTGTCTCTAGCACACTGGGGGTGGGGCTGTTCTACCACATCACAAACCTCACAAACCAAAGCAGTTTGTTTAGCCCAAGAAAGTTTGTGATGGGCTGTGGTTCATGAACAGGGCATGCCACAAACCATGAATCAAACTGCATTTTCCCAGTTCATGCCCATCCCTATTCCTGTAGTCTGGGGATCATTTGTAATTCTGGGAGATCTTCAGGGCCCAACTGGAGGCTTGCAACACTAACAAAAAAAAATCAACTGCCATGATTCATCCATCCCATGTAAGAACCAGGGAGAGTGAGGAGTCCTAATGTCTTCCCAGTTTTGGTTGTGGGCAATATTTCCCACCCGAATATATGTCTGTTTACTCTTTGTTCTGTTGCTTTCTCCCAGGATAGCGAATGCTAGTTTATGCACAAGTCTAAATATGTTCCCCCATTGGTGAACAGAGCTTTACTGACAACTTCCCATACATTTCAAAAATAAGAGCACAGCAGACAGTGTCACGTATTAAAAACAATGGGATTCATTAAAATGGTATTAAACTTAATTAGAAACTAATAAAATTGTAGAATTTTCTTGAAGGCCTTATGGGGCCCCACTCAAAATAATTGGTCTTAAAAGCAACCAGGTGGGGTAAGAAACAAAGAAAACATGGAATCAAAGAGAAAGAGAGTATATGCCAGGCTGTGTCTTTAACTATCACTATCACTATATGTTCTTCTTCTAACTTTACCAGTGTTCTTAGTAAAGATTGGAGGTACTGCTGAGAGAATTCACAAGGAAGGAAAGCATAAAGCATGCCAGTGCTGTCTCTGCCCTTTGCCCCTCCCACAGGAAGGCTGATCACCCCAGCAGCCTGTTTCTGTTTGCAAGCCAGGCTCCACCACAGGGAAGATCCCTTTGGCGCCTGCCCCTCCTTGGGTAGCCTGGGTAGCCAGCAGTACAGCGTGGCTATTAGGGCTTCCTTGTTTGATACATCAAGTTACTTCATCCAGTTTGGGGTGGTCAAGCCGAAGTCTCTGGGTGATCTTGAGCTGTGTTAGCTTTCCACCGGACAAGTAGCCTTTCAGAAGTCCATTGATGACTCCCAAGTCCCCTTCAAGGATATACATAGATGTAGGGAAGCAGCTGTTTTTCAGGACAAGTAGCCCATTCCAGACAAGCTGCAATGTGTGGGTATAATCTGACAGGCTTTTTAATTTTTTTGTTTCAGATTTTGACTCTTCAGGAGTCTTTGATTCAGACTCACCATTTCGATGATTGAGCTCACTGTCCCTGTTTTTAGGCTGAGCAGAATCAGATGCTTCACAATGCAGCTTCTCCTCTGATGCATGCCAGTTGTTCTGAAGAGAGTAATTCTGTTCTTTCTCTGCAGCAGACCCTGTTCTGTGGTTCTCCTTTTGAATCCTATCTGGGCTGCGATCTGAATCTGGCCCACCAGCCTTTGTCCTGCCTCTGTCTTCATAAGGGAAATGGGCAGTCCTCCCATGGTCATTTCCCCTTGAGGCTTGAGCATACTGTGGTCACTATCACTGCCCCAATGTTCTCCACTATGGCTGTGTGCAGACCGGCTATAGGTATCTAAATTATTTCTGTGCTCAGCATTTTTCACAGGGCTGGCCCAATTTGCCTTGAGAAACCTCCTTTCCCTGTCTGAGTAGAGGAGACGAGGAAGAATCCTGTCTCTGACCCCTAAGTCTTGCTCTAGACTCCTGTGTCTGCTGTAGCCTTCAGGAAGCAATTCATAGTGTACAGGCAGTGGCACAGGTTGGTATTGCTGAGGATATTTTGCCTCCTCTGCTTTGGCAAAGTCCACTCGAAGCCTTCTAACTGACCCACCCAAAGGAAAACCCCTCATCTGTCCACAGGCAGCCTGGGCAGCATCCAAACTCTCACACTGAATAAAGGCAAAACTGTCCCCCTTCACATAGTCAATAGTCCTAAAGCTACCAAAGCCATCAAATTCCCCGGGAAGGGCAGCAAGGGAAGTACTAGGACCAAGGCCACCCACCCAAGAGTTGGTTAGCGGAGTTAACCTTCCCATAGCCAGTTTCGGTAGGGTTCCTGCCAACAACCTGGCCAGACATGGCAACCTTAGCCTGATATGCCATATCCAAGTTTTGGAACTTAAGAAAAGCATAGGCTTCACCTTGGCCCTGTCTAGGGCACTTGATCACCACTTCCTCAATCATGCCATGTTTTTCAAAAGCATGTCTCAGTTCCACTTCAGAAACATTGTGGTCTAGATTACCAATGAAGTGATTCCGGGTGGCTCTCTGATCATCCTCAGGCATGAGATCCTCCTCAGCCACTATGGAGTAGCCACAGGGTGGCTGCGTTCATCATATAGCCCAAAGTAATTCAGCAGCCTCTCCCGTTCACACATCTAAATATGACAAGCATTCCTGTCTTGTTGTTTTGGCTTTGAATTCTCCTATGAATTCATGAAGACAGAAAGAACAAAGAGACTGGGCACATGGCATTTGTTTGTGACTCCTTCTATCTGCCCAAAGACTGACAGCAGATTCTAGGGAAGCAGTGGAAACTTCCTTACTCTCACCTTGGGCTGGATGGGTTGAGGGAAGATTTATTCAAGAGATTTACTTCATCTTTCCACATTACAACTCAGTGCTTAAGCATGCATGAGGATTTTGGGGTGGTATATGTGGCAGTTTCAACAAATTCAAATTAAGTTATTGAAATAAGCTTGCTGAACTCAAAGGAAATAATAAAAGAATAATTCCCAAAAGGAAGCATGTTACAGTCTTAGCAGAGTTGTTTACATGGATGAGAAATGTCTTGGCATGTCTTTTAGGCAATAATTCCACACCAGTCCCTCTTTTAGTCTCAATATTGTCCATATATTCAGTATAGTATGTTACAACATTGCCCAGCAATTCTCAGATATTAGCTTTGAGGACCCCAGTGCCCTCCCTTTAGGGTTAGCAGGTCCCTTCTGGCAACTGGCAGGGGATGAGGGGGGGACTTGCCAGGAGAAAAAGAAAGGCCCAGGCCGCATCGCTGGCATTGTATAGGAAGTAATGTCATCATGCCAATGACTTCTGGCTGATGCTCTGCTATCTGGGCAAAACTCTATAGTAGAACTGGCTTCTACCATAGAGTTTTTGCTGAAATACCAGAGCGCCACTTGGAAGCTACTGGTGTGATGGTGTCACTTCCTGTGTGATGCCAGCAACAGGGCCTGGGCCTTCCTCTTTCTACTGATAAATCCCCTTGCAGGCCAGCTGATTGGCAGCTAGGGGGCAGGGCCTGGTGGCAGGAAACCCCTGCCTCTACTGGGCGGGGGGGTCTGGCAACTTTTCACTCAGATGGCAAGGGAAAATAAGTAAACACACAGAAAACAGAGTGAAAACCAGTTCATTTTTGTTCCAGAAATAATTAGGATGTCTACATTAGGACTATACTTCCTTGAGCAACTCAGCCAATTAGGGTTCCTGTGGCTGAGCTCTTGGTTCCCAACACTTTTGGGGCTAATGCAGTACAGTTGGGATGCCTGGGTGTACAACAAGGCCTGTGGGCTGTATGCAGCTTGGGGGACTCATGCTGTTGTGGCCCAGCCCTTGGGGGGGATCAGAACACCACTTCACCACTGAGAATCAGCATTCTGATCATCCCCCTCCCCCGCTCTCCCACCTCCCTCTTCCCATCTAGGAAGTCTCTTGCTGTGTTTGTTTATTTATTTATTGCACTTATATCCTACCCTATCCCATGATGGGCTCAGGGCGGCTTACTACAGAAATAAAATACAGTGAACATATAGTTATAACCCAGTTAAATAAAACAGGATGGCAGCTAAGAAACATAATGTTACTCCAGAGCAGACCAATATGCTTCCTGTTAGACATTAGCAGGATCTGTAGGCCTACTATCTGCAGGGGAGTCTGAGATGGTGGAAACATCCACCACCTTAACCAAAGGCCTCGAGGAACAGCTCCATTTTGCAGGCCCTGCAGTATTGTAGCAAGACCCACAGGGCTCTGATCTCAATTGGGGGAGTGTTCCACCAGGCAGGGGCCAGGGCAGAGAAGGCCTTGGTTCCTGTTGAGACTAAGCGGATGTCTTTCAGTCCAGGGACTACCAGTAGATGCGGTTCTGCAGAGTGCAGACTCTTCGGTGCATATATGGGGAGAGACAGTCCTGAAGGTATGCTGGTCCCAGACTGCTTGCTATATTCTTGCTGTATTAGTAATATTCTGTATTAGCAGCAGCATCCTCAACAACAGCCAATACTTTGAATGTGTCATATCTGACATCTATAAGGAGAAACTTAATCTTATATTTATGCCTTAAGGAATACTTCAGACAACTATTTATTATTGTAATGATCTGTAGCTATCACTTGTTAACCTAGTACTCAGTACCCATACCAGTGCTTACAAGTACTGTTTACTGTATACCTCTGTGACACAAGTTGAATTCATGTTTAATGTAATTTATTATTCAAATGAATTAATATTGGTTATAAAAGACTGGGAATATGGATATAGCTATGGCTAAAAATGGGTCAGTTTATATAAAAGATTTCACTTTCCTCCAACACTCTGTAATTGCTGCTGATAATTAACAAAATATTTAACAACCACCACAGAAAAAGACACTTAAGGAAATGCATACATAGATCAGAAAGAAAACAAAAAAAGCTGGCAGCCTAGTCTTATTCTGTAATATCTCACTAGGCATAATCAGGTTGCAAAAATCACTTCTCACCAAATGTATGTGCTGTATCAGTTAATCAATTCAGAACTGCCGCCTTACTATGTATTTCTGAATCAGTTTTTGAAAGTGCACTATTAGATCTCCTATGGGTATAAACCTATTATATGAGTGTGTGTGTATGTGTGTGTGTGTGTGTGTGTGTGTGTGTGTGTGTGTGTAGAGAGAGAGAGAGAGAGAGAGAGAGAGAGAGAGAGAGAGAGAGAGAGAGAGAGCGCTTATAAAAGAGCTAACATAATTTTGGTGAGCAAAAAACAAACAAACCTACTCTGGCCTAAAACAGTACTAGAAAGACATTTCAATACCTTGCATATGTAATACTGAACTATAAATATCAGAATCTAACCTTGGAAATAAACTGTGTCTGGAAACTCAAGAAAACTAATTTCCTGCCCAATATCACTACAGGAGTTGCCTGAAATAATCTGAAGGAAAATTTTAGAGGCCCTGGCTGCATTCAGATAACATAAACAAACCACAGTTTGCACAAAATGCAAATAGCCAGGCTTGCTTGTTCTGTCTACTCTTTTCCCATACTGCACCAAGATTGAATACTTTCTGATTAGGCTGTGATCAGATGAGCTGTTTGATCTGATGTCGTCACTGTTACCCTGCGGATTTAAACTTGAGCTGTTTGATCTGATGTCATCACTGTTACCCTGTGGATTTAAACTGCACGTTTAACAGCATTGTCAGCATCCTGTTCACCAGTCATCCCTCCCCCCATCTCACCTCACTCTGATTGCTAGTTTTTCAACACCTGGGAAAGTCTGATCTTACAGATGTAGCTGGTTTCACCCTGCATTTCCGGATGTCTGGACTCTTTGTTGTGATCTCAAGCTGTTTGGGAAATATGGACCTTCCCTTCCATTTTTGTTCCTCTTTTTTTGTCAGTTAGTGATGTGTGCATCATCAGATCTTCATGCCAGGGTTGTGAAACACCACTTGTGTGTTTATTTTTGTCTCTCACACAGCAGCTTTTCAAAACTGGTTTTCTCAAAAAACTTTGAAAGAAAGACACCAAGAGAACACCAGCAAGCTATCAGCTTTCCTCTGAGGCTAGAAGGAGGGGGGATGGCAGGCTGAGAAGCCTCCTTTGTCTTTTTCCATGCCTGTTTCTCTGCCTACAGCTTTGCAGCAAAAAGGGTGGGGAAGGGGTTAATTGAAAATATGAGTTTTTTTCCAGAAAGAGGTAGGGAGGCAATCTGAGAAGGATCCTCTTTTTTATGTGCATGACTCCAGCTTTGTATGAAGCTTTTAAATAAAAACACCAGGACACAGAGTGAGGCTTCTTTTATTCTCTCTCCCCAGCTTTGAAATGCTGAGTTTTTCAAAAGCACAGTTTCAAAACACTTCCTGTAGAGCGCACGAAAGTAGAGCAACTTTACCCATATGGCACTAAATATCCTAGCAACTTCTTGAAGCAATCCGATTGGTCACTAGCCGCCATCTTGCCAGGAGTTTGAAGGCATGCACTTAAGGAGGCAAGGCTACAGCTATCACTTTGGAATCCTTGTTTGATTTCTGGTGGAGAACTATGGTTGTATGGGAACCCCTGAAATCACAGTACTTGGCAGAGGGATTACTGACCTGTCAAAAAGGAGTGGTGCTTTGAATACATGAAAAACAAATGGAAAAAAGTTGCTCCCAGCTGCCTGCTCCATTGTTACCATGCAGCAACAGTCAACCACAGGGTGAATGTGCAGTGAAGTGGGTAAAGGGTAGATGTTTGGACAAAATTTTCCAGCACAAAGAAATATTGATAAAATTAGAAGTGCAGCCAAACCTTGCTAAGCTTGTCATCTGACCATAGCCTTAATAAGTCTTTGGTTTAACTTCCACATTTGGAAACTTTAACAAACTAGGTTTGTTTCTTGCCCACAAACCAGGATTTTAATGGTTTAATCTTTTTCCTAATTTTAAACAATGGTTTAGTCCTGGTTTGTGGGCAAGGAACAATCCCCAATTTGTTACAGTATCCAAATTTAGATGTTGCAAAGAACTCCAGAATCAGGAGCTCTTCAACCTCAGGATGGTATAAGAGATGAGAGGGAAGGAAACAATACACTATCCCAAGGATTTCACATTATGGGGAAAAAATGATTCTGGTATTTGAATACAGTCTGAATTTTATCAACTATATTTTAAGAATTTTGATCACACTTTTTTCACCAGAAATATTTGAGGACACTTACAGAGAATTAAAACAAAAAAAATTCAAAGTACTTGAAGGGCTGTCACTTAGAGGATGGCGCTGAGTTGTTTTCTGTTGCCGCAGAAGGCTGGACCAGAACCAATGGGTTGAAATTAAATCAAAAGAGTTTTTGGCTAAACAGTAGGAAGAACTTCCTGACAGAGTGGTTCCTCAGTGGAACAGGCTTCCTCGGGAGGTGATGGGCTCTCCTCCTTTGGAGGTTTTCAGACAGAGGCTAGATGGCCATCTGACAGCAATGCGGATTTTGTGAACTGTCAGATCATGAGAGGGAGGGCAGGAAGGGTTGCCTCAGTGCTTAGTTTTTGTGGTCCTTTCTTACAGGCCCAGTGAAATGCTGATTGCCACTTTGGGGCAAGGAAGCAATTTTCTCCAGGCCACTTTGGACAGCGATCCTGGAGTTTTTTGCTATCTTGTGGGCATGGAGCAGGGGTCACTGGGGGTGTGCAGGAGGTTGGATTAGATGGCCCTGGAGGTCCCTTCCAACTCTATGATTCTATGATTCTAAACCAATAATCACATATTAAAATTACACTAAAATAATTAACAGAAACCCTGGGTACATCTTTAGCAGGCCATCTTTCCTATTAAATGTAATGCACAAAGCTGTTATTCTCCAGATTTGCCATCTAAATCAGGACATTCCTAGGCAATGATTGACACTCCTTACAAAAAGAGGCTTGGGGTATCAGATGTCTGCCCCAGTAAGCACAAAGAAAAAGAACATTTCACACTCCAGTACTTCTTTGAGCAGCAGGAATTCCAGGGGCAGTGTGAGAGCAAAGACTTATCGTGACTTAGGATGTTTTTATAGTACGTTTAATGACAAATGTACCAGGCTGAGGATGAGGAGAAAGCAAGTACCCAAACAGACCCTGTCAGTCTTTAAAGGAGCATCAGTGTCTCCAAAAGTATGTTTCTTGCCAGAAAGCTGTAAGCTCAGGCTTCTGTCTCCATACCATCCTTCCCCCGTCCCAGTAAATCACACGTGGTGTTTCTCATGGTTGACTTATTTTGACTCTGTCTAGTTGGATGATACCATGCTGTTTATCTTCTCTTAGCACTGGATCCCAAATCCTTGCTAGTGAGCCCCAACTATTGAAAAGCTGAATATATTCAGAAAGGAGCAAGGAAATTAGGAAGATTGGAGCCTGCTGATTCTGGGCTTAGTATTTCCTCCTCCTTTTTTAGCAGGTACCTTAAAACATAGGCTTGGCCAAAGACTCTTGCCAGCAGAAGCAGCACCAGCCCAGGTTGTTCTCATGGCTCGTCACCTTCTATGTGTGGCCAGATGTCAATCAGCTTGTTTATTTGAGTTTAAATTTGTAGTTTTGTACCTTCTGAATTACTTTGAGTCCTCAGTATGGAGAAAGTGGGATAAAGATATTTAAATAAATATTAAATACATATTTGAGGAATTACATCTTAGCATGGTGCAATGGTTAGAACATTGAACTAGGAGCTGAGTGACTCAGGTTCAAATGCTTACTTGGCTATGGAAGCTCACTGGGTGACCTTGGGACAGTCACACACACTCACCCTAACCTACCTCACAGGGATGTTGTGAGAATAAAAATGAAGAAAGGGAGAATCTTGTAAACTACTTTGGGTTGTCATTGGGAAGAAAAGTATGACTCCATCTGTGGATACTTAAATCCATGGATTGAGGCCATGTATCGAGAAGGGAGATATTTCTTACAAACCTATGGGGACACTACATTACCCATTGAGATTCCCATGTACAGCCCTTAATGTTGGAGTGTTTCCTTTGTGTGCTGGGTTAAACACATGCACCTCTGGGCAAGCCATACACCCTTCTCCATGTGCTGCCACACCTGTTCTCCAGTCCTCATGGGCTCTCAACCGCAATGGATTTTCTTCCCCTTGAGTCACCATGGCCTGTATCAGCCACACTCTTCCAATGAAGCAACAGGAACCTCCCACACCCCTTGCCTTCATTACACCTGTAGACCATCAGCCCCTGACTTGTCACAAGTACAAATTCACTTTTATTGGAAAAATACAGCACAGGTATAAAACTGATGAGAAATGGAGAGACTACTACTATAATGCAAATGCACACATAACTAATGTGCAGTCAAGACCTATTAGCTAAGCTACCTGAGTTCTAGAAGGGAGGATTAATAGGGAGGCAAAATGGGAGAAAGTATATGAACCTGAGACTGATGGGAGGAAGAATCTAGGAGGGTCCACTGGAGGGGGATGAAGTACTGCTCACAATGGTGCTGCATCAGGTGATCCCAGACCGAGATCAGGGGTCAAAGAAGTAGTGCAGAGACTGAGACCTGCTCAAAGGCTCTTTTGAGTCCTGTGCAGTGTCACACAGGCAATAAGCCTCCCCGTTTGCCTGCCCCATTTGTAGAAATCTAAATAAATAAATAAATACATAAAAATAAGTGGGAATTGAAGCTACTTTTATAGGTAGATTATCCTATCATCTGGAGGTTTTGGTCCCCCTGGGCTGGGATTGTACTGTGGGGAAAAGTTTGGATTTTATTGGATGGTTTAAAATAAACTGCTATCAGATTCAGGTGGGAAGATTTGAAGAATATTACAGGAATCCAAATGGCTTTGCTTAATCAGGAGAGGTTTCACAGGCTATGTTCAAGGGACAAAAGACTGGGTGGGATTGATGAATCAGTGTGGGAAGGCTGAAGTTTTTTGTTCTGGGTGTAGGTGCCTTACATATTCTCCCATGCATTAGCACTATTATTATTGCCAGTCTTGGAGATGCCTCTGGAGTTCTGAATGTGGAAGTCTAATGAGACTGCAGGTGGGCAGGGGAGAAGAAGGAAGGAGCAGGTGCTGTCATCCCCCCTCCACTGCCAAGGAGGCAGGCAAGGTAGGAGGAGATACAAAGCAAGGGGACTGGTGAGCAAAGCAGCAGCGGAGGTGGCAGAGAAGGGGTAGCCAATGAAATGTGGTGGTGTAGCACTGCTACAACAAGGAGTGTCCCTCCCCCCATGAGTTCCTTGTAGGGCCATGCTTGTTATAGATAATAGTAAACCCTGGATAAAGCTGTAAAACCAGGCTGCCCATAGACAAGGTCAGAATCTACACCTCCTGAAAATCCCCAGATATGCAGAAAAATATGGCTTGGCAATTCAAAGAGCAACTTCAGTCACTGACCAACTGGTGGATCAGGACCTTTATCTGGGCTACACTATCTTTTATATTACCATTTTCTTTCTTTTTTTTCCCTAATAGGCAAGAAAAGAGAGATGGGGAGACCAAGTGAGAGAAAGGTGAAGGGAGAAAAAAGAAATGCAAGGTAAACTATTAAGAGTAAGACCTATGTCACCGACTGGGGCTGCAAGATGGAAAAGATTGAAGATAACTTATTCACTACCATGCTGTGAATCAGAATCCCCCCCTTCATTTGTGTGGTTCTGTATTTTGCTGTAGCAAACAGTAGATAAAATACAATGCATTCCTTATAGGAGCTGAGTGACGGGGTTAGAAACATGCCTTTCATTTGGTATTTTGTGTGTATCGGAAAAGCAAGGCGTAAGAAGTAATATAAGACAGTGCTGTGATATACCTAGGGCTGCCAGCCAGCCACCTGGAGAAAATAATGCCCTGTCCTTTTAACGGAGGTTTAATGGGATACTGTTTACAAGGTGGTATTATTTCCCTCAATGCCATGAAAAGCTGCTAATGCCCATCTCCACACATTAAGCCTCTATTAAAGGGGGAGGGTATTTTTACCCAGGTTGTTGGCAACCATAAGTGCAACCAAGAGAGATAACTGTGTAAAAGTATTGACTGTCCATAGCTTAAACATCCACTCACCATTTTTGTTAAAATTTGCTGAAATGCACAGCCTTAGCACTGCATAGAAACATTAATAATATGGATCCAGATGGGTAGCCATGTTGGTCTGAAGCAGTAGAACAATGTTTGAGCCCACTGGCACCTTTAAGACCAACATAGTTTTATTTAAGGTAGGAGCTTTTGTGTGCATGCACACTTCCTGAGATACATTAATAATATTGATAATATGGCCATTATGGTATTTATTCCATGTGTCTTCATTTTTGTAATTACTACTTCAGATCCAATCTGAAATGCAAAGAATCTCTTCTTCTCTACTACTGAATTTTGCCATTTTCATCAATATTATCATTCCCATTCCACTTTTAAAGCCTTTACTTGATCAACCCACATTTTAGTTTTTCTAAGAGCACCACATCATGGTTATAAATTTGTTATGAAGAATTCTTTACCTATATAAATCGGTGATGAGTCTTGAGAATATGGTCAGCAGAACAGTCCCGTCTCTCCCTCCCCCCCGATATTTGTGTGTTGGTGCAGATTCATGGGGTAGAGTCCCTACTCCTTAGTTAACATAAGAAGAAGAGCCCTGCTGGATCAGACCAATGGTCCACCTAGTCCAGCATCCTGTCTTACGCAGTGGCCAACCAGTTCCTCTCAAAGGACATCGGAGAGCAATCTCATCAATGGCTTCAGAGAGATGGGAATTCCATTCCTCTACCAGCTCACCTAATGAGATGCTGGAAGGCATCTTGCTTTATCACCTATGGTGTAAACCCTCCAATTAGCAAGTTAAATTGGTCTGAAATTATTTACTTATTAGATTTTTAAACTACCTTTCCCCGTGGAACAGGGCTCTGGACGGTGTACAGCAATAAAATATACACATATTAGTTAAACTTAAAACAATAGGAATTCAGTAAAATTAATCCATCAGTATTAGCATCCCCAGTTATATATTTATACTTTAACCCATCTTTCTCCAGAAAGCCAATTGTGCAAGACTTCTGCCTGATCTTAGAAAGCTTCACAGTCTGTCAGTGTAGGCAATACCATGCCTGGTGGACCCATAGTATGATCTGATATGAGGCAAGTATTTGTGAGCTAAGAGGAAAGGTAGGATATAAATATTTTAATCAATTAATAAATAAATGTTATTTCAAGGAAAATCAGTGCAAATCTAATTACATGTATGCAACCATCCATGGATTTCCCAGAGCAAGGTTTTCCCACTTCTCCTTCCCACTTCAGCACCCATGTTTTGTTCCTGGGGATCAGCAGATACACAGGAGCAGCATAAAGGAAGATGTGGGGGTTGCAGCAAGAAGGAAGAGTTAGGGAAAATCACTTCTGAAGAATGCCATTTTCAAAACTGTATGGATGGATACATACCAATGTGCATCTGCATAGTAGAATCTATCATGGAGATTACTTCTGCTGATGCAGGTTTCATTGCTCACAGGTGTCTCTGTCTTTCAGTTAGCCTTCTTTTCCCCCTTTCTGCTCCTGAATAGAGCTTTCTTTGTCTCTGCACCACAGCTTTCTATGTACCCTTCTCCATTACAAGTTCTCCCCTCATTTAGGGTTGCTAACAATCTGGAGAAAAAAATGTCCTACCCCCATTGCCTCATCCCACTTTTAGCAGTCAGGTCCCTCCTTTTGTAGAGGGGCAATTTGTAGTTCATAGAGACAGAAACACCTATCCATATAACACCCCAAAATGTATAAGTGCAAGACACTGCCTGGTCCAAAATGAGACAAAATGGATGCTAGGCAGAAAACAAGACTGGGCAAGTATTTAAGAAGGTAATTCAGAGCTTCAGAGAGGTGCATAATTGTGGGAACAATGAATCTCTCATGATCTATTCATTCACCTTTATGCTAATCTCATCAACACCCTACCTCACTTCCCTTGCACCCATTTACCCAGTTAATCAACACTTAATTCTATTGACCTAACCCATTAGCCTTTCCTGCCAGGTACTTGCACGGTCATCAAACCTTTCACACACTATTGTCCACCTCAGAAAAGCCCATTAAACTATTGTTTTTCTGGCAAATACATCAACCTGCCCCAGGGTATATTCTGCCCTGTATCTGGAGCATCACTTTCCAGCAGTGTTTGTGTGCTTGCCCTGGGTCCTCCACATAAACCCCCACTTTGTTGGATGCTCTCTGTCTTCTCTCTTGAACCACTGGCCATTTTGCCGATTCCATGGACCTTCTTCAAGACTGGTAATTATCACTGTTCCCTAAAATTGCTCTCCTCTTTCCTCCATGTGTTTCTCTTAGCTAGCTCTGTGTTTATTGTGTGCATTTTGTTTTTTTCTTTCTTAATGAAAACCTTTCCATCCACCTGGTTTATTTCAAGAGTTCTCTTAAGGGAAAACTCCCCATATACATAGCTGGAGAATCTCAATTACCCCCTCTTGTTCTGTCTCCTTAAAGCTAATTTCCCCAACTACTTAGGAGATGCCAGACTATTTGGGTAACACCATCTCTGTATCTCCATCTTCAGCTTCCCTTATCCTTTCTTTCGTTCTTTCGTTCTCTCTCTTCTCTCTTCCTTCCCTCCCCCCTCCCTCCCCCCAGCTTTCCTCCTGCTCACTGAGTTCAGTGGCAACATCACACAGGGATTTCAAACCCTGAACAATTAACAGGGAGTCTTACTCAGCAAGTCGTGATATGGCTAGGAAGCTGTAACAGGCTTTAAAAAATGGTGCCAAATCCACTATCCACTTTTACATCCAGGAAGAGGAGAAGCAACACAGTTGCAGTGAAGCAGGTATTCTCCCATTCCCACTTTTTCATGAGCTTGGGTGGGCTGCAGATGTTTCCAGAGTGAGAAAGAGCTGCAAACAAAATTATGCCAGCCTGCTCTACTAAAAATATTTTAATAAGAAACTCATTTAAAAATAGGCATATTTATCATTTGAGAAGACAAGAGAACAAGCTGATATCTTCACAGAGTCTTGCTATCACCTTGTAGGAACATGGTTTAGCATTTATGTCTCTAAGTTTGTAGTTTAATGACACTAGCCCTAGCTGGCACTATGCATATCTGGTCCTACCTCTTCACACTCGCAAAGGCCTACTTCAGGTGTCATGCTGCTGCTGCTGGACTGTCAAATAATAATGATCAGGACCTTGAGGAGGAGGGAACAGTGCAGTATGGCAGACGTGTTTCAGGTGAGCTCCTGAAGACTCCAGCTTCATCAATCAACTGCAGGGGTCTTTGGGCACTCCGAGACCTCACTCACCCCTCAGGGAAGAGGGGGGAGAACAAGAGGCTTGATTCAGGTCCCCCACAGCTACAGCCGTGGGTGGGTGAGAGCCCTGGATCGCCTCCAACACCGGGATTGAGAAGAAAGCCCATGGCTATGGGCTCCTAGCTGTCGCTACCCAGCAAGGGGGGGTTAGAAACCCTGCCTGTAAGAGCACACTGGTACCATGAGTAACTTTCCATTTGCAACTAAAAAGAAGTCTATTTCCTTCATAAAGGTGTAACCCATCAGCTAAGCTTTAAAACTAAATAAACACTGAGGTGGGAGGTGTCCCCCCCAACTTATTACAATAGCGGCAAGCAAAAAAAAAAAAACTTTAAGCATCATAAATCTGAGCAAAGGGTGGCATTTGAAGACCTGAAACCTGATTTTGGAAAGTCGACAATCCGATGATTTCCACATACGCAATTTTTGGGTGACAGAAGATAGAGAGTTCTGCATTCCCAATTTTTAATTTGCCCTAACAGGTGATATGTGGATCTATTTTGTTTTTATTCTTTCTTTTCATTGTTGGATATAATGGAGGATTGCAAAATGCGTGGAATGAGTTTGTGCTTTAACTTTATGGTGCTTGTAATCTGAACTTGACTATTACTAAAATACTACTCATCCAGAAGTACTACTCATCCAGAAATAAATATTAACTAATATTAAAGTATCCCAGAAAGCAGGAGAGATAGCTGTTTAAAGAGATTGGACTGCCTCTCCTTCATTCTCTTCACACAGTCTCGTTGGTACTTTCCTTAAAAGGAGAGAAGAGTTGCTTGGGTGATTGTCTTTGTGTAATATTGCTGTGGTTTTGTATAAGAACTGAGGTCAGCATTTTTTTATGCTAACAACTATACTGTGTTCCAAAACAAATTTGAGAAAAAATTAAGCTTCGAGAAGGGTGAGGGAAAAGGCTGAGACTGTTCCTCCCCCCCCCTTGATGTTTTCTCCTACTATTAGTAATAGGGTAATTCTGTTTGGGAGTATTTTTTTTCTGTCTGCAGGCCAAACTTTTGAAGATACAGAAAAATTAAGAACAAGATATCATCTCACAAACGTCCCAAAATACCAGGAAGTTCACCTGGGACCTCCAAAACAGTGGGTGCTGTTGCTTCAACCATGCAACCAAAGGAAATGCAAGCCCTTATACAAGAAACCATCAAAGGTTCCATCTCCCAAACTATGGATCCAATTAAAGAAGCTATGAAAGAAATGACACAATTGGCCATCCAGATGCAGGGCTTACAGAAGCAAATATGAAATAATATACAAAAATTAATAGAACTAAACAAAACAACTGAAAGGATAGATACCAGAACGAAAGAAATGGAAAATAAACATCAAGCAGTGGACTTCAAACAAACACAGCTGGAACATGACTTGATCAGACTTCAGGTGGATAAAGCATCTTTTATTTTAAGATTTCAAAACATTCCAAAGGAACGGGGTGAAGACATCAGGAAGAAAATGGCTATATGCTTGGTGGAATTTATGGAAGTAGAAGATCCAGAAAAAAATCTGGAAGAACTGGATATGGTCTACAGAATGAACTCTATGTTTGCCAGAAATAATCAACTGCCCAGAGAAGTACATTTGAGATTCCATAAAAGAATCTATAGAGATGCAATTCTGAAGACTATAAACAAAAAGCCGCTGATGTTGGATAACAATGAAATAAAAGTTTTGAAAGAGGTGCCTTGGAGAGTTAGAGAGAGAAGAAGAGAATACTCTGATTTAACAGTGATTTTCAGGAACAATGGAATTCAATATAGCTGGCTCCTACCAGAAAGTCTAATTTTTTCATACAAAGGCAAAAGACAAAGAATCACATCTATATTCAAGGCTGAAGATTTTCTGAAAAAGAACGGAGAGGATCTATAAAAATGAAGAAATGCACTCTGGAAGAGGAGAAGGAGAAGCAGAAGGTGACCCTATTGCCAGAACCACGGGAACGTCAACAGTTCCCAAAGACTTGAAGAAATCTAAATATCTTAAGACCTCACCACCAGCCACAAGGAAGCAATTAAGAGAAAACATGGAAGTGCAAACACAAGCAAAAAACCAAGATGGATAATAATAAAAATAAATGGAGATTGATTTCAATAAATATCAATGGTTTGAACTCGCCTCAGAAGAGGAAAAGGACTTTTCAACAATTAAAAAAAGGTAATTTTGATATAACTTTTTTATAAGAGACACATATTAGAGAAGCTAATCAAAAATATCTGCAAATCCAGAAATTAGGTAAAACATTTATAGCCTCAGATAAAAAGAAGAAAAGGGGTGTGGTGACATATGTGAAAGAATGTCTCCAACCAGAATTGGTCCATGCCTCGCAAGATGGGCATATTTTAATGGTTCAAATTCAAAGGCAAACAAAAAAACCCTTACTGGTGAACATCTGTGCACCAAATCATCACCAAGAAAAATTCTACAAAACATTACAAGAACTGATGGTGAAACAAAAGTACCAAGAAACTTGTAAAATCAGCAACTTCAACACAGTTTTTGTCAGAAACCAAGATAGAAAGATGCTGAAGAAAAGAAAACAGAAGAGAAAACATGAACTGCCACCTGCGTTCTATCAATTAATGGAAGAGAACAAATATATAGATGTGTGGAAGGTCAGGAATCCATATAAGACAGACTTTACTTTCTACTTGGCGAGACATAAATCCTGGTCAAGGAGTGATATGTGTTGGATATCAGCTACAATGGCAAATGAAATACTGAAAGCTGAAATCTTACCACAGACTTATGCAGACTACAATCCTATTGCTTTAGAGCTACAAGGCACGGCTAGAAGAAGCAGATGGAAGCTAAACACTACAAACTTAAGAAATGAAAAATGTATAAAAGACTCTAAGAAAGAATTTCAGGCATTTTTTGAAAGAAACATACAATCAGAGATCTCTATAAACACAGTTTGGGATGCTTTTAAAGCCTTTGCGAGAGGATGGATGATAAAAGAAACTACATATAGAAGAAAACTGAGATCTGAGTAATATCTTCAACTACAGAAGCAAATGAAAGAACAAGAAGAGAAACTGAAACAGCATGCACAAAACGATGCAGGGAGAATCAACCTCAAGCAATTACAACATCAAATGAACTGTCTTCTAACACAAGAAATAGTGAAGAAAATAACTTACGCTAAGCAAAACTACTTTGAAAATGCAAATAAGCTGACACGATGGTTAGCGTATAAACTATGTAAGCAACGTGAAGAAAGATTTATAAGTACACTAAGAAATGGAGACGGAGAAGAAAAAAACAAACTAGAAGACTTAAAAATAGTAGTGGAACAATTCTACCAAAATCTGTACAAAGGAACAGAAATATCCCAGGAACAAATTGGAAAGTATATGATGAAACACAAAATCAAAATCTTCAAGGAAGACCACAGAGTAATATTAAACCAACCAATTACTACGGCGGAAATAGTAGAAGCTTGGAAGAAACAAAAAAAAGGCAAGTCACCCCAACCTGACGGACTCCCAGCGGAATTTTACCATATTTTTGAAGACCAATTGATTTTCCCTTTCAAGGAAGTTTGCCAAAATGTAACTGTTGAACAGAAACTGTTGGCAGCAAGAATTTAAAAAGTACTAGTGCAGACTATACACAAAGACCAAGCAGATTTCCTTTCCAAAAGGCAACTCAGAAATGATGTCAAGATAATTTTGGACATTCTTGAATATTATGAAGCACATCCAGAAAAACAAATGGCCTTAATCTTTTTAGATGTGGAAAAGGCATTTGACAATGTCCACTGGAAATTTTTGAAAGAACTGTTAAAATATGCACAGGCCGGAGGAGAATTTTATATAATGATCGAAGCAATTTATACAAAACAACAGGCTAAGATCTTAATTAATGGTGATTTAACACAAAAAATTGAAATTCAAAAAGGGACGAGACAAGGATGTCCACTTTCACCACTGTTATTCATTTTTGGGGTGGAAATTTTAAACAATGTAATTAGAACAGATGAACTAATTAGAGGACTCAAAATAAGAGGAGAGCAATTTAAACTTCTAGCCTTTGCGGATGATCTGGACTTTATTTTGGAAGAACCTTTAGAATCAATAGAAACTCTGCTGAAGCGACTACAGGATTATGGAGATGTGGCTGGACTTAAAATTAATAACAATAAGACAAAGATCCTGACAAAAAATATGACAGAGCTTCAATCAAGACAGCTCCAGGACATATCAGGTCTGGAAACCTGAAAAAAAAATTAAATACCTTGGAATAAACTTAACAAATAAATGTAGCTCTTTCATTGAAAACAATTACATGGAATTACTGAACACAATAAAACAGGATCTCAACTAGTGGAAGAATCTCCAAATATCTTTTATGGGTAGAATAGCTACTATCAAAATGAACATTCTGCCAAGATTGATGTTTTTATTCCAAATGATACCAGGTCTACAAAACCTAATTTTTTTTAACGAGGTGGATAAAATATTGAAACAATTCATTTGGCAGGGGAAGAGACCAAGAATAAAGCTTAAAGCTTTACAAGACTCGAAAGAAAGAGCATTCTGTACTACAGAGCAGCAGCATTAGTATGGATCAAAGACTGGATTACACTAGAAAACCAAAGACTGCTTAAACTAAAAGGACATGATTTACAACTGGGCTGGCATGCCTTTCTATGGTATGGGAAATCAGATGCCCATAAGTATTTTAAACAACACTGGATAAGGGCTTCTCTCTTAAAAGTCTGGGAACCAATTAAAAAACAATCTTTGTTAAAATATCGAAATTGGTTGCCCCCTTAGAAGCTTTTACAAACCCGAAGACACTAGGGGAAGAACCAGTGAAAAGATATGGAGATTTATTGGACCCTAATTTTAATCTTAAACTCCCACCAGAATTGAATTGGTGGCAAAAAGTGCAGATTGAATCAAGATACACTAAAGAAAAAGTGGCAGGCTTTTATGAGGAATGGTTGGAAATAGATAAACTCATGCTTTCTGTTGAACAAAATTTTATAAAGAAAATGTATGTGTTGTTGTTAGATTATAAAATGCATGACGAAACGGTTTAAAATGTTATGATACAGTGGGCACAAAACGTGGGCCATGCTATTCAGCTATACCAATGGTCCAAACTTTGGAAAAAAAATATTAAGATCACAAAATCTATTGCTTATAAAGAAAATGTCTATAAGATGTTTTACAGATGGTATATAACACCTCAAAAATTAGCCAAATTTGACCCAAAATACTCAAATGTTGGAAATGGGAAAGCAAAACCGGATCATTTTATCATATGTGGCGGGTATGTGATAGAGCTAAGAAATATTAGAAATGGAAACATGAAACTTTATGGAACATACTGAAATGTACAGTACCGTTTACCCCAGAAGTGTTATTGTTGAACATTTTACCAGAGAACTTTAGAAGAGAGGATATTTATCTCACAATATATATAACTACATCAGCTAGAATACTATTTGCAAAATACTGGAGGCGCCAAGATACTCCAAATAAAGAAGAATTTGTTAATAAAATACTAGAAGCAGCAGAGATGGACAAATTCATTTTAATTTTGAAGAACTGCACCAAAGAGACATTTGAAAACACATGGTCAATATTCTACAAATGGTATGAGAACTATATATTCACTATGTCAGGTTAAGATATATAAGCAAGATCAAGAAAAGGCATAGACTAAGATGAAACTATTCTATGTTTTAAATATTGCAGAAAAGTAATGATTATTTCAAGTTGTATTCTAAATTGTTAGATGCTCGGCGACAAAATGTTTCTATAAGCAAAGTACCTCCAGTTTTATGTTTTTCTATATGTTTTTGTTGATATTTTGTTTGTGTTGTAAAAAATATTTTTTTAATTAAAAAAAATGATGATGATGATCAGGACCCTTAAATGCATTCTTGCACTCAATTTCTTCCCCTTGTGCATTGATTCCTACCCTCCGGTCAACAATTTAGTGTGGTATGCAAATTGGGCACACTAGATAGCTCTGAACTATGACTTAAATCCATTGTTTGTGAACCATAATTTGGAGGCAATCCTGGTTAATATGAGAACAAAGTATGATTTGAGCAACTCGGAAAGTTGAGGAGGTCTCTGTAAAGAAAGGGGAGAAACGGCATGGAAATCCATGGGCACTCTTGGGTACTCACCAACTCTTAATTTGATGATTGAATAACATGAGACCTGTCCAAAATAGTAGCATATTTAAACATCATGGTTGAAAGCCTTAAGCCTTTTATTCCAGAGTAGCAGAAATGAACCATCAGAACTCCTGCGGTGTATTAATCACAGCACAGTCCACTTCACAGTCAGTGAATAAAGCATCCTCTGCAAATCTTCATGTGCCTATGTCACCAAAGTATTGTAGGTTTGAAAGAACTTGCTGTTGAATATAATAACCTCACCTAGGTTATGCTTGCTTTAAGAACTACTCTTAGGTTATCATTATAACATCTTCCAAACTCCAAATAGAAGTAATCATCTAACAAGATTTCCTTCCATAACTTACCATTTTTATATCCATAATCTTAACTTCTAATAGATATGCATATACATGAACAAAAAAAATCTACATATTCAGTACTTTTGTATAAATAGCTGCATATCATTAACTGAAATTAATGCCTGTGGCCTTTTCATATATAAACCAGTCATGCTGTGCATCCATATAAGGCTTTCCACCTACTTCACATCTTCTGTTCATCCCAGGAGACCATTTAGCTACAGACAAAGCTACAGACTTCCTCACACTTTCCTGGGTATTTTCTTGTTTGGATATTATAGCTTCTGCAACTACAAGGTATGTAATTTTCCAACACTCTGAATTAGGGCAGCATTCAAGAACTTACCCCTCCCAACCACCCATTTGTGTTATCAATCTATGTAAAAGACAACCCTGTGCTTGATTATTGAACCTTAAAGCGTTGTGTTTACATTTACCAATAAAAATTTTTGTTGCCAGCAAAATCTTTTTTCCTATTTCATTATTAAATTTAGGGTGAGCTACAATTACAGTGGAAATGCTGGATCCATTTAATTTAGAAACTTTCTGACTGATTTTTCAGTGAAGTTCTCACAATAAGATACATAAAAAGAATAAAAAATGAACTCAGAATCATAGAGTTGGAAGGGACCTCCAGGGTCACCTAGTCTAACCCCCTGCACAAGGCAGGAAATTCACAAATACCTCCCCCTCCACACCCACAGTGACTGCTGTTCCATGCCCAGAAGATGGCAAAAAAAACCTCCAGGACCCCTGGCCAAAATGGCCTGGAGAAAAATTGCTTCCTGACTCCAAAGTGGCAATCAGCATTTCCTTGGGCGTGTAAGAAAGGGTCACAAGAACTAAGCACTGATGCAATCCTTCCTGCCCACCTTCTCATGATCTGCCTAAGTTCACAGAATCAGCATTGCTGTCAGATGGCCATCTAGCCTCTGTTTGAAAACCTCCAAAGAAGGAGAGCCCACTACCTCCCAAGGAAGCCTGTTCCACTGAGTAACCGCTCTGTCAGGAAGTTCTTCCTACTGTTTAGCCAAAAACTCTTTTGATTTAATTTCAACCCATTGGTTTTGGTCCAATCTTCTGGGGCAACAGAAAACAACTCCACACCATCCTCTATGTGACAGCCCTTCAAGTACTTGAAGATGGTTATTGTATCACCTCTCAGTCGTCTCCTCTCCAGGCTAAACATGTCCAGCTCCTTCAACCTTTCCTCACAGGACTCGGTCTCCAGACCTCTCACCATCGTTGTTGCTTTCCTCTGGACATGTTCCAACTTGTTTATATCCCTCTAAAATTGTGGTGCCCAAGACTGAACACAATATTCTAGGTGAGGTCTTACCAGAAAAGAGCAAAGTGGTACCATCACTTTGCATGATCTGGACACTATGGTTTTGTTGATACAGCCCAAAATTGCATTTGCCTTTTTAGCAAACACATCACACTGCTGACTCATGTTCAGTGTATGGTCTACTAAGACCCATAGATCCTTTTTGCACATACTACTCCCAAGACAAGTCTCCCCACCTATAATTATTCATTTGATTTTTCGTACCTAAGTACAGAACTTTACATTTATCCCCATTGATGAAATTCATTAAATTTCTTTTAGTCCAGTTTTCCAGCCTGTCAAGATCATCCTGTATCCTGACCGTCTTCTACCGTATTTGCTACCCCACCCAATTTAGTATCATCTGCAAATTTAATGAGCATTCCCTCTATCCCTTCATCCAAATCATTGATAAAGATGTTGATGAAATCAGGGAATTAATTTCCAATTTGAAACCGGGAAGAGCTCCTGGTCCAGATGGGCTCCCAGTTGAACTTTTTCAAAAAATTGCTGATTGGTGGGCTCAGACTTTGGCCAATCTATTCACACTTATTAATTATTATGGAATATTTCTCAATTCATGGCTTAACTCAATAATAATTCCAGTTTACAAAAAAAAAAAGGAGGATTCAACCAGCTCGAAAATTTTTGCCCAATTAGTCTTTTATCTACAATAGGCAAGTTATACACCAAACTTTTGGAACATAAATTCTTGGATTAGATTCATTCCAATAAAATAATTAGACCCGAACAAACAGGATTTACCAAAAAGAAATCAACTTTAGACAACTGTCTCACCTTGGCTGTTTTAGTGGACAAATACATGAACATAGGAAGTAAGAAAGTTTTTGTGGCATTTATTTATCTTAAAAGCGCTTTTGATACAATCTCTATAGAGAGATTATGGATCAAGCTGCCAAAATTAGAAATTGATCCACATTTATTATTCCTATTAAAAAAACCCGTTCATACAGCTACTACGTGCTAAATGAAATACACGTCAAGTGGTCTATTAACCAAGAAAATCCCAATACAGAAAGGTGTCAAACAAGGTCGTGTTTTGGCCCCCATCTTTTAAATCTTTTCCTTTCTGATTTATCAAGATATTTAAAGGCAGCTAATGGTCATCCACCTAGATTATGGGACTTCCCATCCTCTCTTCTCCTTTATGCGGATGACGCATGCTTTCTTTCCCAAACCAAAGTTGGTCTTCAAAGATATTTAGACTCTTTTATCACCTAAAGGTAAATGTTCCTTGCTTGAAAGCCAGTCGAATCCAGCTCTAGGGTTGCGGTGCTCATCTCCGTTTCAAAGCCAAAGAGCCAGCGCTGTCTGAAGACGTTTCTGTGGTCATGTGGCCGGCATGTCTAGATGCCAAGGCAAACAGAACGCTTTTACCTTCCCACTGAAGTGGTACCTATTTATCTATTTGCAATTTCTTGCTTTCGAACTGCTAGGTTGGCAGGAGCTGGAACTAGAGACAGGAGCTCACTCCGCCATGTGGCACCTGGGTCTTGAACTGCTGAACTACTGACCTTCCACAGCCTGCAGTTCAGCGTCTTAACCACTTGAGCCACTGCACCTATTGTCAAATAAATTCTCTCTCTATTAATTATAACAAATCTAAGGTGACTATATTTTCCAAAAAATGGTGTTGCTATAAATGGCATATAGGAAATTCTGAAATTGAACAGGTTAAATCTATTAAGTATTTGGGCCTTACTTATAATTACAATCTTAATTGGGCTGTGCATAGAAATAATGTTATAAATCGGGCTAGAGTTTCTATAGTTCAAATTACGTGTTTTTATTTTTCCAGGGGAAACCAATATGTTCCAGCTGCTGTTAGAATATTTAATTCTAAATTGCTTACTCATGTTTTATACGGCATCCCTAACTGGTTTAATGCTTTTAATCAAGATGTGAAGAATTTACAGGGAGTGTTTTTTAGACAAATTATGGGTATCCCCAAATGTGTCCCCTATTTTACCATCTGCTTAGAAACTGGTCAAAATCTGATTGGCTCAAAATTCTGTTTAGAACTGACTCAGGATCATTACGGAGCCATCTAAAAAGTGGTCTGAATAATGCAATCTGGAATTCTACATTTATAAATAAAATTAAATAAATTGGGATTGAACTTGATGATCTTGCTTTGTCTGATGAACTTTATATTCTTGGGATCATCAGACAAAGACTTGTCAATATTAAACGGCATAAACTTTGTCCCATACAACCTTATGTCTGGTCTCCTGCTATGTTGGGTCTTGACAGTCAGCCTCGTAGGATGGCTCGCTGTTTTTATAACCTTGAAGATCCTCATCAATGTAGAGCCTTCTCCCTGGCTAGACTGAATGTGTTCCCTTCTGTGATGCTTCTCAGTCATTACTGACACTCTCCACTTCAGGACTGAATTTGCCCCTGTAGTCTAAATTCCTTGGACTCAACCACATAATTTTGGATTTTTTTTTTACGAATCGATTTGGAAAAAAATACTTTTCAGTGTATTACAGTCAAAAAGATATCTGACTAATGAATGTAAATGTCTTTTTCTCCTGAGTGACTCCACTCCAGATGTTACTGAAATTGTGGCTAATTATTTAGCTGAAGTACTAAAATCTAAGACAATTTTGTATGGTAAGACCTGTTGATTTTTAGTTCTGTATTTGCACCCTGGATGTAAAGTGGTTCTGTAGTTCTGTTATGCCAGTAAAGGTATGTAATTGTAATAATTGATAACGATGGTGAACAAAGCAGGTTCCAGGACATGTCCTTGAGGCACTCCACTTATCACTCCGCTCCAAGAAGATGAGGAACCATTCACAAGCACTCTTTGGGTGCGAACTGTCAACCAGTTACAGATCTACCTAACAGTCATAGCATCCAAACCACATTTTTCCAATTTGTCAACAACAATATTATGTGGAACCTTATCAAAAGCCTTGCTAAAATCAAGATAAACTATGTCTACAACATTCCCCTGATCCAGCAAGGTAGTAACTTTCTCAAAAAAAAGAGATAAGGTTAGTCTGACACAGGGCCAGCCCCAGGTGTCTGGGTGCCCTAGGCAGGACAGCCTGGGGCGCCCACCCCACCAGGGATGCCAACCTCCCGGTGGGGCCTGGAGATGGCCCAGCACCGTTGTCCTGGGCACCTCGCAGCTGCGAGGCGCCCAGGAGAGCCGGGGAAGGGGTGGGCTTAGAACGCCCATCCCTTCCCTCCCAGCGGAGGCACCAGCTCTCCTGGGTGCCTTGCAGCCGCGAGGTGCCCAGGAAAGCCGGGGCTGCCGGTGCTGGGCAGGAAGGGGGGCTTTTCACGGGGGGGCATTTTGGCGCCCCTGCAGGGCCGGCGCCCTAGGCGAGCCGGCCCTGGTCTGACATTAGTTGCTATAGATTTTCCAGGTTGTGTGGCCGTGGTCTTGGCATTGTAGGGCCTGACGTTTCGCCAGTAGCTGTAACTGGCATCCTCCACACAACCCGGAAAATCTACAGCAACTAATGGACTCTGGCCGTGAAAGCCTTCGACAACATATTAGTCTGACATGACGTGTTCTTGAGAAACCATGCTCTTAGTAATTACAGCCATCCTTTCTAAATGCTCAAGGACTGTATGTTTGATTATTTGTTCTAAAATCTTCCTAGGTATAGATGTCAAGCTAACAAGTCAGTAGTTACCCAGATCCTCCTTTCCCCCCTTCTTGAAGATGGGTACAACATTTGCCCACCTCCAGTGTTCTGGCACCTCACTTGTTCTCCAAGAATTCTGAAAAATAATGGACAGAGGTTCAGAAATTACACCCATGAGCTCTTTTAGTACCCTTGAATGCAGCTCATCTGACCCTGAGGACTTAGTTTTATTTAAAGAAACTAGGTGTTTATATAGTAACTCTATATTGATCCTAGGCTGCAACTTCCTTCCCTCATCATGTGTTCTGTTTTTGCCATATTGAGCACCATTTCCCTTGCAAGAGAAGACTAGAAAAAGTAGGGATTGAGCAGCTCTGTCGTCTCTTCATCACCTCTTACAATTTCACTTTCCTGTCCCCACAATGAGCCTACCATGTCCTTGCTCTTTTTTTTACTTTGAACATGTTGTTTTTAGTGTCTCTAGCTAGCCTAAGCTCATACTGAGCTTTAGCTTTCCTAGCTCGCTCTCTACAAGCCCTGGTTATTTGTTTATATTCATTCTGGGTTATAAGGTCCTCCTTATAAGCCAGTTTAGTGTAGTGGTTAAGTGTGTGGATTTTAATCGGGTTTGATTCCCCACTCCTCCACTCACAGCTGCTGGATGACCTTGGGCAAGCAATAGTTCTGTCAGAGGTGTTCTTGAAAAGAGCAGTTTCTGTCAGAGCTCTCTCAGCCCTATCTACCTCACAGGGTGTCTGTTGTGGGGAGAGGAAGGGAAAGGAGTTTGTAAGCTGCTCTGAGACTCTGAGTGAAGGACAGGGTATAAATCCAATCTTTTCTTCTTCTCTTTTTCTTCTTCTTCCACTTTCTGAATGAGTCTTTTTTATTTCTCAAGTCTTTAGAAAGCTGTTCATGGAGCCACCTTGGCTTCTTTAGGCTCCTTCCATTTTTCCTTCTCATAGGAATTGTTTGTGATTGTGCCTTCAATATTTCACTTTTAAGAAACTCCCATCCCTCTTGAACTCCCTCCTCAAGTGTTTCTGACCATGGGATTCTACCCAGCATAACTTTAAGTTTATCAAAATTTGCTTTCCTGAAGTCCAACCTATATGTCTACACAGTTTTTACGTTCCCCAAGACTGTAAATTCCAAACAACTCACCTTATCTAAAACAAAACAGATAAAAATAAACCACATGCAATTATTGTTCTTCTTTAGTATCCCTGTGGACATAAAAAGAAAGCCAGACATGTTTACACGGGATTGCAGCAATTCCTATAAATTCAGTAGAAAGAGAGAGAGAGAGAGAGAGAGAGAGCCTTTGAAGCTGTTGCAGTTCATGTAGAATTACTATATATGTAGACATATGGGGATATTCAAGCCCTATCACATAGAAGGAGTTCAGTAAATCAGTGGAATCCCAGTTTTACCTTAGTGGATGGCAGTGGAAAAGAAATGCTGCAGGTATAAGAGTCCACCTCACTTTAATTGCATATAATGGAAGAGAAGCTAGAACCCACTGCCAAGAGATGTAAGCCTTGACCCAGGACTTTCTGACTCAACAACAGTTGCTGAACCCAAGGAACTAACAAAGAACAGCAGCTGCAACTGAACAGTCTTTTTGTGGTTGTAAAGAACTCTGAACTTGACACAGCAGATTTCTTGCTTGGGGGCCACTTTTATTTGGACAGTGTATATCCCACCTTCCTAACTGACAGGTACTCAGGCCAGGTTTTAGCACCACCTTTGGATATGCTTCATGTAACTGGCAAGCTGGAACAGGTAGGTCTATTTGCTCATGAGCAGTCCAGCCACTTCTTTAAGCACTTGTATTCATCTTTGCTATCTTCATATTATTTCTGTTCTGATCTTTACATGAACAAACAAGTCATCTGGGAAGAGATTTGAAACAGCATGTTAAATGCCATTAAAAATGTTTCTTATGATGTTTGTGTCTCTGACCTTTTTAATTACAACAGACAGTGACAAAGATAAAGCATATAGCATTGTACTATCCACAGAAACAAACAAAACTATATTTTTGCTTTCTCAGTACACAGCTTTTTTCACCATTCTTATTGTTTTTCCTTCTCCAACTAGATATGACCTTTCTTCCACGTACAGAGTATGAATTATTGTGTTACAGTCTGTTATACTTCTTTCACAGTCTTAATTCTATATACACATGGAGCCTGCCAGAGGCAAAAGGAAGTTATAAGTTCTTCCTTTTTCTTTTTAATAAGTCACTTATATTACAAAACTGAAGCAAGTACCAAAGTCATTTTGAAGCAATATTTAACCATCATTCTAAAGACATCAAAGAGAAAATCAGTTAAGACTGATGCTCTAACTTGAATTCACAGGGAAAGAAAATAAACACCAGATGCTTAGGGGGTGGACGTGGATATACGGAATTAAAATTATACACACTATTACACAACAACTACTGCTGTGTTGATCCCAGAAGATGTGGTGTTGACTTGCTTAAATGGAAATGAACAAACAGAAAATGTTTTCATGAAATACACAATTAAAACTGTGATCCCCAAAGTACTGGCAAAGACAGAGACCCATCTGAACACAGCTCTGGAGGTTATTGAAATAATCACAGATGGGACTGAGAATAAGGACAACTTTCTCTACTACAAGAGTTCTTCAGCATACCAAACCAACAGGTGACAGCTGTTGGCCTAGGAAACCCTAAGATCTTACTGAATAATGTTCAGCATTTCCAGAGCTGCCACAGTAGAAATATGTCCAATGACACCTCAGGAGCAGTTGCTCATTGCCAGATGATAGCCAATTGGAGACCACTTCATAGTAGCCATTGCATGGATGGCTGTATTGGCTCTCCACTACAATATAACCTAATCCTAAAAGCAAGGGACAGCACTGTCCAAATGCTCTGCTCCCTCAGTGAGAGGTCTGCATTTTTAACTTCCCAGTCATTATGTGTGGTTGCCACTGACCTCATCCCTTCTCAGAGGTGTTAGGGACCTCTCACTTTTTGCTGAGTACCACTCCCAAGTTCTCTGGAGCACAGGACACTGAAAGGGCCTTAATTGTGTATTTCACTTCATAACAGGGTTCAAATATCCTGGAAGCAAGAAAGAGAGCTCACTTCTTCCTTCTGAGTGCTTCAGAAGCCTGCTGTGAAATGAAAGACTGAAGTATCCTTTTCCTAGGTTATCTGTTATATACTCAATAACATGGGAGAGGGACAATATCAGTCCATCCTATCATCACAAAGCATTTTTTCTTTAGGCCAATCCTGGAGGCTGTTTGTCATCTTCTGGGCATGGAACAGTGGTCACTGGGGGTAGGGGTAGGAGGTATTTGTGAATTTCCTGCATTGTGCAGGAGGTTGGACTAGATGACCCTGGAGATCCCTTCCAACTCTATGATTCTACTTCCTTCAGTATCAATAAAATATTCAATAAGAAAAGTAAGTAATAAAGTATGCATTGCCTGTCTACAATAAAACATGCTGCAGATCTAGAAACTGGGGGGAAAAACCTAGCAAAGATATGAAACGATTAACTGTAGGTCCCTCACACAGGAGCTCTTGTGCAGCTAGCAAGTTGACACCAGCTTTTTGAAAGAAATCTTCTACACAGAAACATGCCCCAAACAGCAGATGTATAAGACTTGAGCCAGTATCATATACATTCTTAAAATGGAATTCCTTGTGTAGAGTACCTGTCATTGTTATATCTGGAAATTTAGTTGTAGTTTAACAATTCCACAGACTCCATACGAACCCTGTTGATAGAGACTCAATTATAGTTTCAGAGCTGTCCACTATATATTTTTTAAAAATCTTACCCTACCTACAAGGAACTCATAAGCCAGTGTGGTACAGTGGTTAAAGTGTCAGACTAGGATCAGAACCCCGTTTGAATCCACACTTTGCCATGGAAGCTTGCAAGGTGACCTTGGGCCAGTCACACATTCTCAGCATAATCTACTGCAAAGGGTCATTGTGAGGATAAAATGGAGCAGAGAAGAATGATGTAAGCGCCATTGAGAAGAAAGATGGGGTATCAGTGAAGTAAATAAAATAACAATTAAGGAGCTCATGATGGCTGGCTCTCTGTTGACCTTTGATTTTCTCTGGAAGTATAAAATACTCAGAATGCTTTATAGTTATTATGATTACAGAGATCAGGTCCAAAAATAATAGTTTATCAAAGAGGTTCTCCCCTTCCCATCTTATCCTCTTAACAACCCAATGAGACAGGCTAGACTGATTGACAGTGGCTAGATCAAGACCACCATGAGCTTCAGGATGGGATGAGGAACCGCACTCTGCCCAGCCCCAGTTGAACATTCTAACCCCTACGCCATACTGGTTTGCTTTAACTGAACATTGGAACACATGGGATATTGCAGTAATTAGTAGTGCAGCCCTCAGCACATGCTCTCAAACATAAATCCCATCGGCCTATTTGAGATTCAATCCATAGCAACTGTATTTAGGATTGCGGTTCCTAGGATGATGTAGCCCATCAGCTGGATCTCAGCTTTTCCAGATTAACTGGTTTCTGCATTGGAATTTGGAAGACTGCAGTGACATTCTGCTGACATGGCAAAAATAGCAGTTCAAGCAGTTTGTGGATCATTCTCTTTACATTATTTTTAGGCAGCACTTATATGTATTTGTAAGGACTTCTGAGAAGAAGAAACCCCAGCGTTTTGCTATCTTTCGGATTAGTGACATAAAAGGGGGCCAACTTGATACCAGATATTAATCAGTAGCTCCACAAACAGCAGGATCCCAATCATGTTTGGCCACCTCATGCTGTTTTTAAAGATTTAAATTGCTGTTATAGATTTAGGGTTTTAAAACTTCCACTGTTTCTGCTAATTTAAATCATTAGTTATTTTAATGTATGGTGTGATTTTTAAATATGCTTTGTTGGTTGTTGAGAGTGCTAGAAAAAGTGGTATAGCAATATTTTAAATAAAAACAAAATGTTTTACTCAGGTCTCCTGCGAGCTTTCCCAAGTATGCAAAGGGTCTGGCCCCATGCTGCAGCCCAATGCACACTTGTAAAGTCCACTGATCATAATGGAACTTTCTTATGAGTAAATATGCCTGGGGTCAGTCTGTAAGGATGGGAAGGCTTTTCTCAGGAAGCATAAAATACTTTGCATGGTTTGTAAATATCATGATTGCACAGGCCAGTTTATCAAACAGAATAAATCCAGTTAAATCAAAAAATTAAAAATTAAATTAAAAGCAATCAAAATGGCACAAAGTTCATACTGTTTCATATAATTTTGGTTATCCAAGGAAATGTAAAAATAATTACATGTTTTTTTTAATAAATTATTTTGACAAATGCTAACTCCTAGAAACTTATGGCAGTTAAGTAACTTCAGCTCATAGTGCTGAATCATATTTTCTTTGAACCTGGCTGAGAATCCATACTTGTCTGTCAATAGGATTTGGGTCACAATAGGATGCAGATAAGACAAAGGAAGTAATTTGCAATCATCTCACTATTTGATCTGTAGCTTGTGCTACAGATTGAAATTATGGGGAATCTCCCTAGCTCTTCACATCAGACTACCCTTCAAGATCTCAGCACTCTACCTTTTGCCCTTCAAGCACACCATGTTCCAAGCAGGCAGGATAGACTGATGCAGTTTGAAATCAAGCTGCTTCTCTTAAAAGGCATTTTCTTCTTGTCTAGATATGGCTTTTTTGCTCAATCCTGAGTAAGAATTTTGACAAAATTGGCTAGAGTTTCATAATATCATATTTTTTTGAAAACATAAGAGGTAGCTTGCTGTAACAGACAAAGTACCTATCTGACCTAGCATTCAGTTCACAACAGCATTCAGCATGATAAGCATATACATGAGAGAGCCTTATAATGAGTCAAATAACTAATTTCCCTTGCTCAGTGTTATCTACTTTGACTGGCAGTGACTCTTGAAGATCTCAAGAAGAGACACTTGATCTTTCCCTGCTGCTGGAAATCTATCAATTAGAGAAATCAATTTATTTATTTGTACACCTTTCTCCCCAATGGGAACTCACTGGGCTTATATCATTCTGCTCCATTTTATCCTCACAACAGTTCTGTGAGGTAGGTTAGACCAAGATTGGGTGTCTGGCCCAAAATCTTCCAGGAAGCTTTCATGGTAGTGGGGATTTGAATCTGGATCTCCCACATCCTAGTCTGACACTCTACCTACTACACCACACTGGCTCCAAGCAATGTTCCCTCTAATTCCCCCCCACCCTACTGTGCGGAGCAGTTCACATCCTGAGCAGGATATAACTGCTGTAGTCTTAAAATGGGCAATAGGCAGTACAAGACCCTGTGCGGCTCCAGATTGCTGCTGAGCAGGGCTTCCTGTGTTAATGAGTGGCTGCTCACTTGCACAGCTTAGAGGGGACACGGGCTCCAAGTCAAGAACTGAACCTTGAACCTTTGCAGACAAAACACATGGGCCCTGCTATGAAGCCTGCTCTGAAATGCCTCTGGGCAGCATGCACCCTAAGCATGAAAGCAACAGTTTTCCTGCAACCAGAATTTAGAGATATAAAGCCTATCAGTCGGAAGCATACTAAATGGGCCATTTCCTGCAGACACCCCACAAGCCAACCCTCAGGGTCCCCTGTCTTATTGGAGCAGCATTTTGTGGAGATCAGGTGAAGAGCAGGAAGCTTCTGCTGATGCTCCTAGGTTTCATCTAGGTACCATGCCTAACCAGCTTTGATAGACCCACATCATCCATGAATTTGTCTCACCCCAGCTTTCAAGGCAGCATATCCAAGCACATTTATTAGGAAACATAAATGAAATCAGCTGGACTCAAGTTCTGAGTAAGCATGTTTAGAGTTAGGCAGCAAATGAGGTAAATATCTTTTGTCTTCTGTTTTGCCCACCTTTGAAAAATGAGCTTGCCAACTAAGCTGTACAGACACCTGATAATAGGATCACTAAAGTATGAAAGTGACATCATGTTGCATAGACAAATGGCCCAGTCTTGGAGACACGTTTCTCAAAACACATTTATTTTGCATCTTTCTCACTCTCTCTCTCTGCAGATCTAAGAGGCAAGTATTTCTAACATATGCTAAAATACTCAAGTCTCAGCAGATCTGGTGCAATAGGTATGCATTGTGCTGAAGCAACTACATTATTTAAAACTCTGATGGCATTTAAAATACAACTCAAAACGCAACATACAATTAATTCATGACAATTAAGCTAAGCCTGTTCACATAATTGGAAACTTACACCTTACATTATAAGATTATGTGGTCAACAGTACCACTATGATACTCATTGCTCCTTATATTTTTGTGATGCATCCTCAAAAGTCTTTGAATCTGTGTCTAAAGTCAGAGTTCCCACAATTGTGTTTCATTGACGCTTCAAAGTGTTCTCAACAAGATGCTGAATCCTTCATGACTTCTTGCCATTGATGCCAAGGGGACTCAGGGAGATAGAGTCAGGATAAGTCAATTAAGATATGCTGGCTTCTTTGTACCTCACATAGGACTTGTTCGTAAACATCCTTCCATCATTCCTTCCTCTCCAAGCCCATTATTTGTTAAAGAGATCTGATTGGCTAAGAGGATTAGAAACATGAGATACAGCTTTTCATTGATGCCAGTGCTGCTTCCACAATGCAATAGCGATTAAACCTTGATGCCATCCCACATCTTTAATGGACTGTGTGGCATGAATTTTGTTGCAGTCCTTCCTATAGAGAACAAAATGCCCACCACATAACCACAGAAAGGGGTGCAACTTGGCCCACAAGTTAAGTCTTTTTGAGGTTGAAATGTGCACATGGGGAAGTTTGCATTGTCTACCTCTCTTACTCCCCCCGCTCCAGATTTCTCCCTTGAGTGGATAGAAAATGTGCAGTAGACAAGCCAGGATCTTTCTCCAGGAATTAGGCTGGCCAAGAAACAATGATTAATGGCCCAGCACTTGGTTGCCTCATCTAACTTTGTCAGGTTGACTGTATCCTTTCCTCTTCCTTCCAGAGCATTGCTTCTTTTCGGCCAGGACCGAAAACACTGGAATTCTAGTTATTATAGTCCCCCCCCCCTTCTAGCTTGTAGTATCAGTCTCCGGGGGGGGTTAACGGTCACTTGCTACCTTGTTAAGCACTCCGTCCTGATCTCGGGTGATTATTTGAAGCCAATGACTAGGCGACGAGGAAGGTTCTTGCTGGTGGCTGCACGAAGAAAGACCCTCTCGGCGCTTTCCCTTGCTTGCTGTGTCTGTACGTGCCTCTTTCAGCTTGTCCAAGGAGAACGCAAGGATTCTTGAAGGTCCTAGCGTGGCAGGCGAAACAAGCGGGTTGAAAAAGGCGTGGAGCGTCAAGCAAAGTCTCACTTTTTACTAAAGGCGAACTGGGGGGTGGGGATTAATCATATCCAGAGTCAATCAGAAAGAACGTAAGAGCCAGCAAGTTAAGGAGATGGGAAGGAAAGGTGGAGATGAGAAGTGATGGGAGAGGAAAGGCAAATCAATCACGACTAGAAACAAAAGAGAACCCGTAGAAAGAAAGAAGAGACATTTAAAGTGTAAGAACCACAGAGTAAGAAGCATTGATTCGGCCCCCTCCTCTTTGGGCTACTACAAGTGGGGAGGGGGGAGGAGTGGAACGTACCAATAACTCGCGGAAGGGGGAGAGAAGAGAAAGGCTACTGTGACATCCCTCTGTCTCCCCAAGACTCCCCGGCTTCCCAGGGGGTGTCATATCGCTCCAGGCAGGTCCGGCCAGTTCTTTAGGGAAGGTCGTCAAGCAGACAGACCGTCTGAATGCTGGGTCCGCGCCGCGGGCGGGGGGAGTGTCCGTCCTTGTCCCCCCTCCTCTCCTGGGCGGGATGGTGCGTCCCGTTCCTTTGGAGGGAGGGGCGGCGGGCGCGGCGCCTCCCCACACAGTGACACACGGACCCGGCGCTGGGAAGAGAAGGAGGCGGCGGCGGAGGAGCGCTCGGGAGTCGTAGCGGCGAGGCGGCGGCTGCTGGCTGGGAGCGGAGCCTCCAGCATGGCCGGGTCCGTTGAGGCGGCCGCTCCTCCGCCACCCGCTCCCCCCGGCCGCCTCTTTCCCTCCTCTTTCGCGTGGCGCCGCCGACGCTGCTGCTGCTGCCGCCGCCCAGCGTTGCCCGCCTTGCCCGGGCTGCTGTCGCTGGGCTTGCTCCTCTCTCGCGTCTGCTGCGGTGAGTCGCCGGGAAACTTTCGGGGTGGGGGGAGGGAAGAGGAGGAGGAGGAGAGGGCCGTTCTCCGGAGCAGACCAGTTCGCTTCCCAGGGTCTGTCGGCGGGGCCGCGACTGTGGGTGGGAGCGAGGGAGGAAAGGCGGGCGGGACTTCGGGGAAAGTTTTGCTGTGGCTCCATGAGGGAAGTTCGCGTTTTGAAAGGGGGCGGGGTGGGCCCGCCGAAGGAGGGAGCCCTTGGCCGGGAGCGCCTCCCTCTCCCTCCACGAGGGGCCGACAGGGAAGGCTTCGGGGTGGGTGTGTGAGTGAGTGAGGACTACCTTTCATCTCTCCCCCCCCCCGCGCCCCATGTACGAGGTGCAGGCTTTCGCCGTTGTGGCTTGTGTGACACACGCCTTGTGGGAGGGTGGAGGACGTGGGAACACGATCCCGAGTCTGATGGCGCAGGGTCTCAGTGACTAGTTCCGTGGGGCTCACTCTTTGGGTAAAAGAAGAACGAGTGGGATGGCCGTTTGTGGGGAAGGGGCGGCTGGTGGCTGCTTCTGGGCCGGGCCTGTGGCTCTTTTCTCGGAGGAGGGGGAGACGGAGGCGGCGCGCTGTGGGGCTCTGAGGCACCGGCGAGGGGGTGGGGGCCTCCGGGGCGTGAATCTTAAAACTAACCCCGAAGAACTCCGGACTCGGTGAGGCAAGCGGCGGAAAGGGCGAAACAAGGAATGCTGTCGTGCTTTGAGACTCTGAAAGCGGCTGTCGTGAGGATTGCCGCGGCTGTCTTTATCACTGTTATTACTGTTACGGTGACATGAGGGGGGGGGGCCCTCTTTCGCAGGCGAGTTTCCAGGTACGCCGCTCAGCCTCCCTCGGGGGTTTGGTCTGCTTGTGTCGTCCGGCGGGTGTGAAGGAAGCGCTTTTCCCCTCCGTGGAGGTGGAGTCGAAGTGTGTGTCCCGCCGCCTGGTTGTGTTTTGTTGTGGGCGCTGCTGTTGCTGGGAGTTGGAGCTGTTGGGATTCCACTTGTCACTGGAGCCGCTGCCGAGATTGTTACGTCCCGCGTTCTGGGAGCTGGGATGGGCCGGGCAGGCGGCTGCGTTGCTGTCTCCGCTGTGTCTCGGTTGATGACGGGGCAGCAGTGATTTGTGGGGAGGACAGGCGGATGTCATTATGTAGCCGGCTGCCGCCCTTTTAAACATGCGCCCTCCCTGTCTCCGGCGCTTTTTTTCGCTGCTGATGGTGGGGGAGCCCTTGACTCCAAAAACAACTGGTGTTATCTTGCCGGAATTGCTTGGTAGTCACTGTGATGCGGAGCAGCAGGTGCTGAGGCCAGTACAAATATGTGTGTGTGGCAGTCTTCGAGGTGTTCGTTGAGTCTCCTTGGTCTTGGTTCTTTCTCTCTGTGTGTGTGTGCTCTCAAGAGTCTGCTAAATTAAGTCTCCAGTCCTGATAGTATTTTCCTGAGAATAAGCCCCCTTGAATACAGTGGAACTTACTTCTTAGTAGATCTGCTTAGGCCTGCTCCATTAGTGACTTGGGTGGTATTAGAATTGTTACCACGTTGGCAGGTGGCAAGAAGAGCTGTTGGAAATCTGAAAAGTAGATAGAAATACTGCAGTTCTTTTAATGGAAGGGCTGAGGAAGTGGTCTGGTATGGACTGGTCACTGGAAATCTCACTGTTGGGATCATCGGAATCTGTATGTCAGCTCAGAATTTATTCTTGCCTTTTCAGTCTTGTACAGCTGGATTCTGTGCAGGCTCTTTCACAAGTAAACATTTCCAAGTAAGCACGTATAGGGCTGCTGCTAAATAGATCATATATTTACGTGATTTCTTCATCAAAACATCAGCTGTAGTTGATAGCCATTTAAGATGGCATGCAAGTGCTATCTCAAAACCTTTTTTTTCATATTTCTTGATTATAATTTTTTTCTGATATATTTGAATTTCTATGCAGGAAAAAAAAATTGTGAGTATTTTGCCATTACAATAACTGAACATAGATTATTTTAATGAACGATACATCTTCCAAGTTACTTATGTAATTACAAAATGAACATATCTTTGTAGTACTATTCATGGTCTGAAATGCTTTGTAACTTTTATTTGTGATATTCCTATTAGTGCTTTTAAAATGTAAGTAGCAGTTGTGTAGTGCCCCCTGTGCATTGGGGGATAAGGGATTTAACAATTTTATCTTTGCATGATTTCACCAATCAAAACTCCTGTTCCAGCCTGTTGTTAACCCTGGGAACTAAAAATGGCACGCAGAGAGAGGCTATTTGCTTTTTTATCTCTTTCAGAGTTAAGTAGAGTTGTTAGTTTTACAGGTTTCTGTCAGAGGTGCTCCATTTCCTGACAGTTAAGTTTGTAAGCTATCTACAAATTGTGACCAGTATGGTCAAATTAAAATAAACAGGTTGCTTGTGTTCTTGATAGCACAAAAAAGCTGAGCGTTCTTGTGCACTCTTGCATTGTTTCCTCTCAGCTTTTTCCCATTTCTTGTCTACTGTTTGATACTTTCTTCAAGTATGTAAAAAATCCTTAAATTTTATGGTTAGCAATTTACAGGTGTGAGAAGTCTCTCGCTTACAGTTACCTGACATTGTTTGCAGGAAGACTATCTCAGCAAGGAATAATTTGTTCATTGTTTTTCACACAATGCTTTGCCTGGCTGTTGTCTCCCAAAAACTTTTTCTGCTCAAATGCGGGGGAGGGGGAGGGAATACATACTTTTTCTCCATTGGGGATGATTTATTCGCAGCCAGGAACTTTTCATTTGGGCAGTGGGTTTTTCCCCCTACATTTCTCTGTAAACCTCTCTGGCTTAGACAATTTCATTTCACATTCTTAAAATAGTAGCTGAGTTTATCCAAAGGTATAGATTATACATTGATTGAAATTGACAAGGCTTTCTTGGTCACTGAGAACGTTGGCCAATTTTACTTGCTACACCCTGGGTGGACATATTTTTCTCTATTAGGTTTGAGGAACTCAGCTGGATTGTTGACCAGCTTTTCCTTAACCCTATAGGCATACCTTTGGGATAAGAACCGGGAAGGGGGGGTTCTATCTGAGAGGGCATTTAACTTTGCTGGTTTTTAAAAAGACTTTCCATGGTAACCCGTAGCATAGTAATCAAGCATGCATGATTAGTTACCCGGCTACCATGTCAAATGCTGCCACTGCACGGATACACTACTGTGTGCAAACAAATATTCAAGGTGATCAAACAAGAGGCTTGACTTTAAAAAGTAGACAGTCTGAACAACGTATGTTCGAATGTAAATTATCGTTTTTGCAAAGTTCTCAGCATTGCTTGTGCTTCCAAAACTGCACAGAATAGGAAGAGTTATACCCATTTTCCCCCATGGCCCTGATCTGAGTTAAAGCCTATACAGTTGTTGTTTGCCTTTAAAAGCTGTTGAGAAGATTCAGTCATGATTTTCCCAAATACTTAAATTTTTATTTCTGACAACAGTGTGTCATGTTCAGCTATTCTGACTGACAGACACTAACTTTGGGTTTTTTTGCTGTTTTTGTGCACAGGCTGAGGCGTCCTTGTTTGAGATGCCCTGAGTTGCAGTCCAGTTGGCTGTGTCAGTGGCTTAATCCAGGTGACGTGACAAATTGGAGGTTGCTTCCTTTTCACAAACAGGAATTCTAAGATGGGGCTAAACTAAGATCTAGATTTCAGTGTGGGCTATGTTACGAAGGTGAGGAGAGAGAGAGAGTGCAATGTGTACGCATGGCAAAGACTTTGCTCATGCCATTACAGACTAGTTTGTTCTGATATCTGAATGTGACCTGTAGAAGTGTGCCATGTTATTTGTATCACAGACCTAAAAAACTCTGAGCATTCTACAGATTTGCCCCAGAATGATGAAGTTAGAATTAAAATTTGCTGATTTTCTTCCCTTTTTTCTCTATGTTTGAAGATTTTATTTCAACCTCTGAATAGTTGGCATCTGTAACTGGACTATACATAGTACTTGCTACACCTGTGCCACTGGATAAGCATAAATGATGAACCTGTTCTCTTATTTTTCCTTGTGCCAAACTTGAAAAAGTATGAAGCAAATGATAACACTATCTACATCTATTCCAAGGGTTTTTAAGAAGAGTGTTGTATACAACTGCATCAAATAAACTTTGCTGATGTTCAGCCTGTGCTATGTTAATGGTATCTTCTCATTGTTCTGTAATTGTTAATCTGCCAGAAAGGGAGACTGAAGTTTTGAACTACAAATGCCATGCACAATGACCTTGGAGGAAAACTTTGGATTTTGCTGGAACAGATTCTTCCTTGGAAGCTAAGAGAGACTTGCTGGGCTTTTTGAGAGTCCTGGCAGATCTCCTCATTGTCCATAGGTCATGTTAGGCCTTTCAAGCCTGACTACTTCATCTTACAGCAACATTTGAGGGCAGGCAGCATCCAGCTTCCATTATGAGGACTGTACCATTTTTGCGGTCCTCGTGGAATCATCTGAGGAAGTAAAGGAGGGGCAGTATTGTATACCTGCTGTGTGGCATGTCCAGGTGCTTGCATGCATGTGTATCAAAGGCTCCTAAGTAAGCTCAGTAGTCATGGAATAAAAGAGCAAGTCCTCTAATGGATTAAAAACTGGCTAATAAATAGGAAACAGAGAGTAAGTATAAATGGGCAATTTTTTCAGTGGAGGGTGATAAGCAGTGGGGTACTGTAGGGATCAGTACTGCGTCTGATGCTTTTTAACTTGTTCATTAATTATTTGGAGTTGGGAGTAAGCAGTGAAGTGGCTAAATTTGTGGATGACACAAAATTGTTCAGGGTGGTGAAAAGCAGGGAGGATTGTGAGGTACTCCAAAGGGCTCTTTCAAGGATGGGCGAGTGGGTGTCAGCGTGGCCAAGTGCAAAGTGATGCACATTGGGGCCAAAAATCCTAACTATAAATACACATTGATGTCGTCCAAACTGGCAGAGACTGACCAAGAGAGAGATCTTGGAGTCATAGGGGTCTGTCATGACTGGGCAAGTGGGCATCAATGTGGCAAATGAAGTACAGCATGGGCAAGTGCAAAGTAATGCACATTGGAGCCAAAAATCCTGACTATCAGTACACATTGATGGGGTCTGAACTGGTGGTAACTGCTCAGGAGACAGATCTTTGAGTCGTGGTAGATAACTCACTGAAGATGTTGACTCAGTGTGTGATTGCAATAAAAAAAGCCAACACTATGCTGGGGATTATTAGGAACGGAACTGAAAACAGATCAGCCAGTATCATAATGCCCCTGTATAAATTGATGGTGCAGCCTCATTTGGAATACTGTGTACAGTTCTGGTCACCACACCTCAAACAAGATATTATAGCATTGGAAAAAGTGTAGAAAAGGGCAACTTGAATGAGAAAAGGGTTGGACCACTTCCCTATGAAGAAAGGTTAAAGCACTTGGGGCTTTTTAGCTTGGAGAAACAATGACTGAAAGGTCACATGATCGAGGTTTACAAGATTATGCATGGCATAGAGCAGGTAGAGAAAGTACTTTTCTCCCTTTCTCACAATACAAGAACTTGTGGGCACTCAATGAAATTGCTGAGCAGTCGGGTTAGAATGGATAAAAGGAAGTATTTCTTCACCCAGAGAGTGATGAATACATGGAATTCACTGCCACAGGAGGTAGTGGTGGCTACAAGCATGGATGGCTTCAAGAGGGAATTGGATAAACATATGGAGCAGTGGTCCATCAATGGCTATTAGCCACAAGGTATAGATAGGATGGCAGAAAGTGAAGAGGATCTAAAGAGCCTCTTGCTCAGGGTCAAAGAGGAGAGCGCAAAAGTGGGATTGAAGCTCAACATCAAAAAAACTAAGATCATGGCATCTGGGCCCATCACTCCTTGGCAAATAGAAGGGGAAGTCGTAGAAGTAGTGACAGACTTCACGTTCGTAGGATCCCAGATCACTGCAGATGGTGACTGCAGCCATGAAATTAAAAGACGCCTGCTCCTTGGGAGGAAAGCGATGGCAAACCTAAACAGCATGATAAAAAGCAGAGACATCACCTTGCCAACAAAAGTCCGCATGGTCAAAGCAATGGTATTCCCCGTAGTAATGTATGGCTGCGAGATTTGGACTATAAGGAAGGCCGAGCGCCGAAGAATCGATTCTTTTGAACTATGGTGCTGGAGAAGACTCTTGAGAGTCCCTTGGACTGCAAGGAGATCAAATCAGTCAATCCTAAAAGAAATCAACCCTGATTGTTCCTTGGAAGGCCAGATCCTGAAGCTGAAGCTCAAATACTTTGGCCACCAAATGAGAAGGGAGCATTCACTGGAGAAGACCCTGATGCTGGGAAAGATTGAAGGTCAGAGAAGAAGGGGACGGCAAAGGATGAGATGGTTAGACAGTGTCGTTGATGCAACGAACATGAAATTGAGCAAACTTCAGCGGGCAGCGGAAGACAGGAGGGCCTGGCGTAATCTGGTCCATGGGGTCGCAAAGAGTCGGACTCGACTGTGCGACTAAACAACAACAATAGATAGGAACTCTCAGTCTGGGGCAAGTGATGCACTCTATTCTTGGTGCTGGGGGGCGGGACAGTGGGAGGGCTTCTAGTGTCCTGGCCCCACTGCTGGACCTCCTGATGGCACTTGGTATTTTTGGCTACTGTGTGACGGAGTGTTGGACTGGACTGGATGGGCCATTGGCCTGATCCAACATTGGCTTCTCTTATGTTCTTATGAGATTCCAGGGTCACAGTGATGAAAAGTACTTTTACACGATATGTGTCCTGGATAAGCTCAGTCTTGCATGCATTGATGATTTCATACTTATGGAAAACTAGTAGTAGAGTTACCATGGCTGGTAGAATTTAATATCCTTCCATCACTTCTACCTCCATGTTGATTTCATATGAGAGAGGGTTTTCAAATGTCTTTTAGGGATTTTCTGGTCAACAAAGTTCATGCTCCTGTTGCAGCCCTGCTTGACCTGTAGAATATGGAGATGACTCATATTGTGGACATAGTTCCTTCCATGTGTCTAAAAGTATTTGGCCTACCATGTCCAGTCTTGCCCCTTTATCCCTCATGGCTAATAGTATCATGCCAGGCTATACCTACTCTCCCTATGGATCTTGTTGAGTCATTTTCAGGAAAAAAATATGTTTAGGATATAATAGACTCCACAGTGACTCTTTAGCAAAAGACTGAGTAAAATGTCTAATTGTTGGAGCTGTAATTTACAGATCACGTCCCTTAAACATATGCTTTGGCCATGTCCAGTCATTTGGTTTTTCTGGGAAGAAGTTATTACTCTTATCAATTTTGTATTTGAATGTTCATTGATTTTTGAGGATTCTTATGTACTTTTAAACAATCCACTTGTCTCTTGGAGCCTAACTGATGATCAACGAAAATGGATCAACCATGCTCTTACTACAGCTAAAAGATTCCTGCTACAGCATTTGAAAGATAAAAGCCCACCTCCAGTAAGTCCAGTTGTCCAGCTGGTGAGTTAAAATCTCAAGCCCTGTTTCTGCACCTCCACCATAGAGGTGAGGTGACTGGTAATTAGAGGCGGCATTTTCTGTGGTGGTGGCAATTCGCCTTTGGATCTGCAGCCCCCTTGAGGCTCACATGGCACTTACTTTACTTTCTTTTAGCTGTCAGGCCAAAATACATCTTTTTTCCCAGGATTTTAATTAGGGTTTTTATTCTTATCAATGTTTAATGATTTACTTTGGTTTTCTGGATGGTTTTTATGCTGTTTATGTCCATGGCTTGTTTTTAATAGTAAGTTTCCACAAGCAGAACACTGGAGAAGTTGTATAGAAATATTCGAAATAAATAAATAACAAATGTCTTCTTAGAAAATGAAGACATTCTATAATTATTTAAGTCCTCATTTTTGGATGCTAATTTTCTACGTTAGTATTTTCTGATAAGTTTGATCATGTATTTTTGCTGTATGGTTTTTGGTAAATTGGTGGTGTTCATCTCTATTATGTTGTGACTGGTTTCAAGGCCGCTAACTTTAATTAGTGCTGGTTAGGGGGATACTGCTAGGCTACCAAACAACATTTATTCATTTATCAATTCATTTATTAAACTGTTTATACTTTCTGTACATTTTGGCTCAAGTTTGAAATCTTTCTGTAATCTAAGGAATATTGTGGTAACCAGGGTTTTTTTTTTGGGGGGGGAGGTGCTGGAACTCTCAAGAGGAACATGAAGTTTTCAATCTGTATACTGAAAACTCATGAACTTTTAAACATTTTTAAAAGAATTTTGTCAAAGAGGTTCCAGAACTCCATTCTGGTGCATTTCACCAGACAAAAAGCCCTGGTGGTAACTGAAAAGTGACTTGCTGGAATAAGCGGGTACATGTTCCACATTTTCCACAGTGAAAACAGTCACAAAAATTGTTTCTTTGACATTTCCCCATTATCCTTAAGCAGTCCTCTTGTTACTTTGTCATCTAATGGCCCAACTACCATCCTGGCTGGTTTTCTACTTGTAATATTGTTGAAGAAATTATTTGTCTTGATGTTTTTAGAAATTTGATAAAGGAAGTAGGGAGAGGGGAGAAACTGGGGAGGCTGCCAGGGGAGTGAAGGAAGAATGGATGGAAGAGAAAGGCACAGATGGGGAAAACTAAGAAAGATGGGTGAGAGCAAAGGAAGCAGGGAAAGAGGAGAAGCTGCAGGGAGTGCAAGGGGGAGGAGAGGAAGGAAAGTGAAGATAGGATGGGGAGGTTGCTTCTCCTTATGGGTCTTCTGTTTGGACTAATTTTGAGTAAATGGCAATGGGGGGCTGTCATTGCAAATTTAGATATTGCCAAATGTTTATGAACCCAAGCATGCTTTCTTTAGATGGTTCTTCAGTTTTTTAATTACGTCATCTGGTAACAAAGGTGAGCCCTGTACTTAAGTGCTTCTCTTGTCCTTTGCATCATTGTATTTTAAGAGCAACTTCCAATTTGGCAGCCTAATATAATCTGTGGTATGTTGTGAACTATTTATAAAACTTGCCTTAAAAGGTTACATGAATAAACTGGGGCAGTCTTGCAGTTGGCAGGTGATTGGAATGCAGGTAAATGAAAGCTCAAAGCAAATGGGACCAAGCACAAACCAAGAGTCCATTATCATGTCTACGCCCAGATACTACTACAGAGCAACCTTATTTCTCAACCAGTGCAATGCAGAGCTTTTCTGGGTTGTCAAGAGGGTTCACCTCCAAGGCCTGTAAGATGTAGACTCTTTTGTAATGTGTTTTGAAGATAAAATTGCTTATATTTGCCTTGACTGAAATATTATAGTCGGGTCAGTTTAAAATTAGGTTGCCACTAATGGTTGTCGTAGTGGGTGGCTTTCATGTGGTAATGCCTGATGAAGGGGACAAATGGCTTAGAAGTATGTGGCATCTGAACATAAAGTACTTTTATCTTTCATGGGTGTTGGTAGCAAGTAGTGTTGTGTTGATCATAGTAATAAACACTTCACTGTGGAGGGTGTTGTTCTTACCACTTACAAAGAGGCAGCCATATCTAAAGGTAAAGTACCTTTACCTTTCATGGCTGTTGGTAGCAACTACTGTTGTGTTGGTCATAAGTCTGGGAAGTAATAAACACTTCCCTTTGGAAGGAGCTGCAGTGGCTCAAGTGGTTAAGACACTGAACTGCAGGCTGTGGAAGGTCAGTAGTTCAGCAGTTAAGGACCCAAGAGTGCCACATGACGGGGTGAGCTCCTGTCTCTAGTTCCAGCTCCTGCCAACCTAGCAGTTCGAAAGCAAGAAATTGCAAGTAGAAAGCAAGAAATTGCAAGTAGATAAATAGGTACCACTTCGGTGGGAAGGTAACAGCGTTCTGTGCACCTTGGTGTTTAGTCATGCCGGCCACATGACCACGGAAATGTCTTCGGACAGTGCTGGCTCTTCGGCTTTGAAACGGAGATGAGCATCGCAACCCTAGAGTCGGATTCGACTGGCTTTCAAGCAAGGGAACCTTTACATTTACCTTTGGAAGGTGTAGTTCTGATTTACAAAGAGGCAGTCATGCAACTTCTGAAGAGGGCATCCTTGGACTAAGTGGCCCAAATAACTGCTCCTTGGTGGCCATCATCCCTTTTTGGACAAGGTATTCATGCGGATGGTGGTTTTGCAGCTTCAAGTGGTCTTGGAAGACATAGGTTATCTAGATCCATTTCTGTTAGGGTTCACACCTGCATTTAGGAAGGAAACAGCCTTGGTCGCACTGACTGAAGATTTTGCGGACAGTGACAGTATGATTGTGTTCCTGCTGGTTCTCTTGGACCGCTAGGCAGCTTTCAGTACCATTAACTATGGTATCCTTCTGGAGAGGCTGTTTGGGTTGAGAACAGGGGGACACCATGCTTTGTTGGTTCCACTCTTAACTTGATCTTGCTGATTCCCAAAGTTAGTGTTGGGAGGCTCTGTAACAATTACACTGTGGGATCACACAGGGATTTTTCTGTCCCCCATATTGCTTAACATCTGCATGAGATGACATGCAGAGATCAGGAAGTGGATGGCCCTTAGCTTTGTTTTTCCTTAACAGCTGAGTTGGGTGTGTGGGACTCCTGAACAGGTGTTTGGAAAAGGTAATGCGGTGGGTGAGATCCAGTAAACTGAATTCTAACAAAACTGAATTGCTGTTGGACAGTGATAAAGCTGCTTGGGGACTGAAGTGTTAGTGTGTCCTGGAAGAGGTTGCCCTTCCCCTGATTGAACATAGTTTGGGGGTGCTGCTGGATCCTAGCTTATGGTAAAAAAGCTTGTGTTTCTTCTGTGGCACACTTTTTATCAGCTTCAGCTGATACGCCTGATATGCCAGCCTTGAAAAGTGCAATCTGGCCATGGTGATTATTGCTCTCTCATCTGGATTTAATAACTAATGCTTTCTATGTGGTTCTGTGTTTTAAAGCTGTCTGAAGAATTTAGCTTTCAGAATGTGGCAGCAACGCTCTGGTGTAGGGTACAGTACTGCCTTTATTTTATTTCGTTACATTTATGAATTACTTAATCCCCACAATAGTGGGGTTCTAGGGGATATACAAGTTAAAACTATCAAAACCATAAAAACATATCCAATATATTATACCACAGTTAAGAGCAAGTAGCGAATTTTATTTTCCTGTGAGTCCCTCCTATTACTGGCCTGTGAGTGCTTCATGGCCACAGGAGGGAGTATCCACAACCAAACACCTGGTGGAACATCTCTGCCTTACAGGCCCTGTGGAATTACATAAGATCCTGCAGGGCCCTGATGTTATTTGGCAGAGAGTTCCACCAGGGCCGAGAAGGCCCTAGCCTTGTTTGAGGACAGCCAGATATCTCTAGGGCGGGGGGACCACCAGCAAGTTGTTCTGTGAAGAGCATAGTGCTCTGCTGAGGGTGTAATGGAAAGATCTGCACTGGCTGCTAGTTTGTTTCTAGGCACAATTCTGGGCTCTAATTATAACCTTTTGGCTTTAAATGGCTTCAGGCCTGGGTTACTTGAAAGGCCATCTCATTCTTTGCCATCTAGCCTCTGCTGGTTGAGATCTGCATCCAAAGCCCCCAGCCTTCAGAGTTGAGGTGGATGTCAACCAGAGATCAGTGATTGCACCTTGCCTATGGAGTGACCTTTCCTTAGAGGTTCACCAGGGGCCTAGCTTGTGTTCTTCTGGTGCTATACTAAAACAGACTTTTTACTCACACTTTTACTTAAGGGGTTCAACTTTTAAAAATTGTGTTCATTTGTTTCTAGCCTGAAAATAATTCATGAGGTTCCTTTTAAACTGCTAAATGTTTTATGATGTTTTTATGCTCTGATGGGGTTTTAATAGCTTATTAATTGTTAATAGCTTTTATGTTGTGTTATGTTTTTATTATAGTTTACTTTGTAAGGTCCTAGCCATTCCTCTCTGGAATGGCTGCACAGATATTGTATAAATAAATGAAGAATAATGTATCATCATCTGGCCATCTAGTATATTCTTTGTAGTTGCTGAATGCCCCAGGATCACTTGAGTAACTTGTCAGAAAACCCTGCAAGGGCAGCAGTGAAGTAATTGTACTCCTTGAGTCCCATGCTTGTACAATGAAATGGCAAATGTGGGCTATAGAACTGGTAGCGCATGAAGCACTTCTATGGAAATAAACTACTGGGCAAATACCTTCAACACCAACTTGCCCAATACCCAAGCAGGACATATTCTACAAGCACTCAACAAATCTCAGACAGCAAGTCACCATGACAACTAGAAATTCCATTGTGGTCTTTAGTGTTTTCAGCAGTGATTTTTTAAAGCATTTTTATGATGACAACTAGGCTTACCCCCGTATTATATCAGTGTATCTCATAATCAACGTGGCTACATCTGCAGATACATTAATCCACAGATCGGTGTCTTGTAGACACAAAAGATATTTCTACGAACTTAGCGAGAGACCCAGGTTTGCAGAAAAATCCTGAAAGTTTTTAAAAAATGGGGGGGGGGGTTAACCAGAAACCCAAAGAGAGAACAGTTGTCTGTGTAAGCACACTCTACTGTTCCTCAGAGGCAGGATGTGCCAGAGGAGGAGGTTGGGGGAGAATGAGCAGAAGCCACTGGCCTCTGTACTACTCGGCCTCTGAGCTGGCATAACTGGAGAGGGGTGGGGGAAGGGGACACAGGATTTCCCAGCCCTCACTGCTGTTGAGGTGTCAATGCTTTCCCTATCCAAGGCGGCAGTGCTTAAGATGAGCAAGTGGATGGTGGAACTCCCCAGCTATTCCTGCTACTAAGACAGTGCTCCTTTCTTCTGGGCCCTGCTGAGGTGGCAGTGCTGTAGGTGGACAGGAGAGGGGGCACTGGTGTTATTGTTGCCCCTGAACACTGAGGTGGCAGTGCTGGCTGTGGAGGGAAGGAGGAGTAGAAACCCAAGATGTTGTGGGTATAGTCTGGTGAGTGTGTGGGAAGACTGACAGAAGAGTGGAGGAGCAAGAGAAGGGGAAAGAGTGACAGAGAAGGAGTAGGGATTAGGGGAGGAAGCAAAAGCAGAGTGAATGGGATGCCCCCTTCCTGCAAGGTCCTTGTGGGTCCCCATTCGTTAATCATCTATATACAATTTCTTAAAGTGTGGCCTCTATCTGCGGATATCCAAGTATATGGATTGGTACTTGGGGAGTACCCTTAAAGTACATCAAGGGAGTTAAAATCTCTTCCCCCAATATCTTTTTTTCCTAGCTCTGGAGGCAGCGGATGCCAGGGACCCCTCTGGGCCTGGCTGTATCAGTGTCCAGGAGCCTCTCTGGGCCTGGAGCAGCTCCCAGAGCCAGAGTATACTTATATCTGGTGACTGCAGCTGTGAATGGGCAAGAAAGATCTTTTTACAAACCTCAGCAATGCCCCAGGTTTACAGAAAAAATATGAAATATTAAAAAAATACATCAGGAAGTTTAAAAAAAACCAAAGCATAAAAAGAAGCTTTAACAAATGGATTCCCATAATGGCCATTGCTAGGTAACCACAGCATTCCAAGGTTTGGTTTCTGTGAGTAAAAGGGAGGGGGAGGGGTCCTTTAAAGATAGGTTGGCGAATAGCTGAGAAGGCGAGAAAGAGGCAGGAAAAGAGTAGAGGATATGGGGGTTGACAGGAGGAGTGAGAAGAAATAGTATAGGCAGGGGGATACAGGTAAAAGTGAAGTGTCCTCCACAAGTACTTTAGGGTTTCCTACAATTGGGCCATAGTTTCCCTAGGTAGTGGCTGCTGGGGGGGGGACCTTGAAAAGAAAGGGACAAATAAATGTAGGTTTGCTGTTGGGTGGGAAGGGGAGAAGGAAAAGAGAGAGGCTGTGGGAACTTTCAAGAAAGGGAAAGAGGAAATAATGTGTGGGGGATACAGGGGAAAAAGAGAAGCCTCCCACAATTCCTTCAGTGTTCCCTACCTTGCAAATGGGGCTGGCCCAGTGGTTGGCATCATCAACTGGGCCCTAGTTTTCCTAGGTAGAGGCTGCTAGGGGAGCAGAGAGAAAGCTGAAGACAGAGAGGAAGATAAAGGTAGGTTGGCTGTTTGGTGGGAAAGAGAGAAAGAAGCAGGAAAAGGGGAGAGCCTATGGGGGCTTTCAGGAAAGAAAAAGAGGAAATAGTGGGGTTGAGGGAAATGAGATGCCTCCTACAAGTTCTAGTGGGCTCCTGCTTTTATATGAAATTCTCAGTGTGGCAAAATCTGTGGATACTTAAATCTGGAGACTGGAGCCATGAACAAAGACAGCTCTTTCTACAAATCTGAGAAAAATCTAAAATCTTCAAAACACACACACATGGGGGGGGGTTAACGCCCCCCCAATAATAGAAGCAGGACCTGTAGCTTTAAGAAATGAATGGCTAGCATTGCACAACTGGGGCATGGTTTTCTTTTTTTTCCTTTTTTTCCGGCCCCCCAAAGGGGAATTTTTTATTGCAATTTCTAAAACTAAAATACCAAATAAGAAATAAGGGAAGGGTCTACATGCTAAGGGAAGAAAGAAAAGGTACCTCTAAAAACCCAAGAGTGGGTGTCATACAAACTGCTTTAACAAGATTACATATTTAAATTGCTTAATCTTCACGTTAAACCAATGAATGTGGTCATCTTCTATACATTTCACATCTATAGTCCACATCTACTGTGACTTCATAAAAAACTTGACAGTGTAATTTATACACTTTTTAGAACTTCAGAATTATGATAACAAATCACTTCTTATCCTCCTTCTTCCTCAATTTGTAGCCTACTTTGGGGACCACAGCCCCCAAATTAGAGTCTGATTCTTCGCCAGACGATGGCTCCACTCCATCCCCACCCCCCTCCTTGGAACTGTCCCCTTCTCCTTCTTCACCATCTGTTGGACAACTATGACGGTGCAAGAATTCTCTTGCCTTCTCAACAGAGTCAATTTTCTCCTTTCCGTTGACGAACTTAAAGATGACTTCTTCAGGCAATATCCATCTGTAGGCAATTTGCTTCTTTTGTAAAAATAAGATCAAGTCTTTATATTTGTGTCCTTTCCTCCTTACTTCAAATGGAATGTCTTTTAAAACCTTTATTTCTTTGCCCTTGATTTTCAGGGTAACTCCATTAGCCGCTTTAAGAATCTGATCTCTCACTCTTCTTCTGGAGAACCTCACCGTCACTTCTCCTGGCAGATCATTTTTCCTTATGAATTCTGTGTACGATCTAAAGACAGTATCTATGTTGCTTTGCAGATTCTCTGCTTTCATGTCTGCCATTTTCCCCAGGGCTTCGCTCATTATCTGCATGAGGTTCTCCCCTTTTTCTTCAGGAATCCCTGGAATCTCAGGACATAGCTTGCCCTTTCCATTTGTAACTGTAGTAGTTGAGACGCGTCTTCTTGATGCTTCTTCGCCATAGCCTGCATTTGTTTTTGCAGCTTCTTTGCATTGGTGTCAACTTCTTTAAGTTCCTGCTCATGTTGGTCAATCTTCTTGGTATTCCCATTGACTTGAGCCTGCTGTGCGTCCAGCTTTTGGTTTATTTCTGTCACCTGCTCCTGCAGAGGGCACAGTGCTTCATTTAAAATCCTTTGCAGATCGGGAGTTGCATCCTGTCTGGGCACAACACTCGCTGGGCTGGCACTTCTGGCAGACTTAGCTTTCACTATCTTCTCCCTTTCCTCCTCCTTCATCGGAGGCACCATTTTTACGAGGATGCTTACTTTTCAGCAAAAGTTATCGAAGTCTCCCAAGCTCTCAAAACGCTTTGTAAGTTCTTAAAAGTTTCTTTACTCCAGTCCTAATTGCTTCAAAAGCACGCCCCCCCCGCCTAAACTAACAAAGTTCGCTTTTATTTATCTTCTTGGGGGAGAGTCCCCTCCCCCCCTTGCTTCCCATGGGGCAGCTTTCCTACTTTATTATTTCTCGATGTTCTTGCTTAAACTAAACTCACAGTGGATTCACCTCACCTTGCATGTCAAATCGCTAGATCACCCGACGCTTGATCCAGTGTGCGCTTCTAGTTCCTTCAGGAAACTTCGTAGCAGGACTGTCGGGGCAAGGATGCCCCCCCCCTCGCTGGCATGATCACTGGAGGGGGGAGCCTTCTAGCGCCTCATGGCTTGGAGTTCATTCCCAGAGCTCCTTAAGGAGTGTGGACAATCGCACCCCCTTCTAGCCACGGGTTCTGGCAGTCGCCTCCTTGGAGAACCACAAGAGAGCGAGTGCCATAGCGAGCGCCAAAACTGGAAACTTTGGGGCATGGTTTTCCAGGGTAGAGTAGGAGGGAAAGCTGAAGACCTGGGGGGGGGGGAGAGGTTGAATGGTGAGTGGGAAAGAGAGAAGGAAGCAGGAAGAAAAGAAGAGAGAAGAGATTGGATTTAGTATCCAAAGGCTTACAATCTTGTTTCCCTTTCACCTCCCCAAAACAGACACCCTGTGCAGTAAGTGGGGCTGAGAAAGCTCCTTCAGGAACTGCTCTTGAGAGAACAGCTCTGAAAGAACTTATGCCTGCCTCAAGGTCACACTGGCAGCTGCATGTGGAGGAATGGGGAATCAGACCCGGTTCTTCCAGATTAAAGTCTGCGCACCTAACCACTACACCACACTGGCTCTATAGGGGCTTTCAAGGGAAGGTTATAGGGGCTTTCAAGGAAGGGAAAGAAGAAATAGTGGGGGGAGGGAAAATGAGATGCCCCCATCATGTTCTTGTGTTTATACCACAGTACTTTTGTAATAAATGGATAAAATGGATAAAATTACAAGAAACTGAAGGGCATAGTTGTAGGTTTTGTGGTTCCAGTAATTAGAAAATAGGGTCATTAAAATACAAAACTTTGAAGGCTAAATTTTTTTAGGTACCAGACTCATTTTGTGGCTGACTTCTAGAATGAAAGAAAATTTGTCAAGGCCTGTATTCTACATTTCTGCTAGTGTGAAACAGTGCTTGCTGCATCACTCCTTCTTGACCTTTTTAGATCTGCACAAATTCAGAACTGACTTGCTAGCACTGTCAAACTCCCACCTGGAATGATCCAGTTACGGCTAATCCTTAATGCAGCAAGTCAGTAAGTAGGGGAAGACGGTCAAGCCTTAACAAGGGATGAAGACAAAGCAGAATTACTCAACTCTCACTTTGTGTCAATCTTTAACCATAAGGCAAGCTGTATACAAACTGAAGAATGCAGGGCATATGAAGGAAGGGGAAACTGCCAGTCCAGAATAAGTAAGGAAATGGTTAGAGAGCATCTAGCTGCCTTAAATACTTTCAAATCTCCAAGGCCGGATGGCTTACATCCCAGAGTGCTAAAAGAAATTGCTGATGTTGTTTCAGAGCCTCTGGCTCTAATCTTTGAGATGTCCTGGAGTACTGGTGTTGTGCCGGAAGAGCGAATGTTGTCCCGATCTTCAAGAAGAGAAAAAAGACGGACTCGAGAAATTACAGGCCTGTCAGTTTGACATCAATACCTGGGAAAATTCTAGAGCAGCTTATTAAACGATCTGTCTGTGAGCATCTTGAACGGAATGAGTTAATTGGTAGTAGCCAGCATGGGTTTATCAAGAATAAGTCATGCCAGACCGACCTTATTCCTTTTTTGACAGAGTTACTAAAATGATTGACTCTGGCAATGCTGTGGATATAGTGTGTCTAGATTTCAGTAAAGCATTTGACAGAATTTCTCATGATATCCTTGAGGATAGGCTGGTTAAGTGTGGGCTGGATGGTGCAACCGTTGGATGGATTCATGGTTGGTTGAAAAATCGTACCCAACGAGTGCTTGTAAATGGCTCTGCATCTACGTGGAGGGAAATCTTGAGTGGAGTACCACAGGGCTCAGTCCTAGGCCCAGTGTTGTTTAAAGTTTTTATAAATGACCTGGAGGAAGACATAGAGGGGATGCTTATCAAATTTGCAGATGACACAAAGCTGGGTGGGACTGCTAATTCTGAGGAAGACAGAGTCAGGATTCAGAATGATTGAGATAGTCTGGAACAGTGGGCTGAGGCAAATAAAATGAATTTCAATAGAGATAAGTGTAAAGTCCTACACTTAGGTACAAAAAATCAAAGGCAGAGATATAGAATGGGAGGGACTTGGCTTGACAGCAGCACATGTGAAAGGGATCTGGGTGTTCTGGTTGATCATAGGCTCAACGTGAGCCTGCAGTGCGATGTGGCTGTGAATAAAGCTAATGCAATCTTAGGATGCATTAACAGAAGCATTGTGTCCAGATCACGGGAGGTGGTAGTTCCGCTCTGTTCTGCTATGGTCAGGCCTTACCTGGAGTACTGTGTCCAGTTTTGGGCACCACATTTGTTAACAAGCTCAGGCGTGTCCAGAAGAGGTCAACCAGGATGGTGAGAGGGTTGGAATCAAAGTCTTATGAGGAAAGACTGAAAGAGCTGGGTATGTTTAGCCTGGGAAAGAGAAGGCTTAGAGGGGACATGATTGCAGTCTTCAAGTATTTTAAGAGCTGTCATGTAGAAGATGGAGCAGAACTATTCTCTCTTGCTCTGGATTGCAAGACTCGATGTAACGGGTGGAAATTACAAGGGAGTTGTTACCGGCTAAATATCAGGAGAAACTTCCTAACTGTAAGAGTGGTTGAGCAGTGGAACAGACTGCCTCGGGAGGCGGTGGATGCTCCTTCGCTGGATGTTTTCAAGCGGAGACTGGACGATCATCTTTCGGGTATGTTGTAGGTATGTAGGGCTATCTTTTGTCTATGCTTCTGCAGAGTGCAGGGGGTTGGACTAGATGACCTGCAAGGTTCCTTCCAACTCTTAACGTTCTATGATTCTATGATAATGCAGCAAATATCACTGTGCTCCAGTTCTGAAGGAGTACTTTATGAGAAGATCATAGAGTGTTAATCAACATTATCATAATAACAGGAGCAAATGAGCAATGAAGGTGGTTACTCCCCCACCTTTGCAGTACCACTGGACCAGCAACTGCTGGTTGTCCATGCCTTGACTTGTTGCTTTTAGTTTTGGTGGAGAATTTGTGTTCCATCTCATTCAGTTAAAATATGTCATTGTTCAGTATTTTTTTTCTGATAGGTCTATGTTCTTACCATAATAGTCATGCAGCAAATCTTTGCAACTCACCAACCTGCCATGACCATAACAAACCTGCCTAGGATTGCAGAAACAGGGCGGAAGAAAACAGAAAATTTATTGAACCTGGTGACCTGTATTTTGTGTGTTGCAAGCTTTTTTTTTTTTTTTTTAATGGCTTAGAACAGGCATCTATAACCTTGATGAACCTGTGGGCACTACTGGACTTTTGAAAAATACAGAGTGTTTGCCACTACAAAGTGGCTTCCCCTGGGAACAGGGTCTCCCATGAGATGTCTGCCGTAGGGTCTGGGCCATTCACAGACCACTGCTGGGTTACTTGAAAGGAAGCATGAACCGGAAGTTGAGCCAGACAGGAGAGTGGGGGTGGTACACTTGTTCTCTCTCTGCCACTTCTGGAACAGGCTCTCATGTGAGAGAGGAGGCTGCCCTCCATGTCATACCCCAGTGGAAAATGACACCTACCCCTTTTGTAAAGCAAAAAAAAAAGTTGTCTTCCTTTGAGTAAATATGGTGGTTTTCAAATGGGTGCTTCCTGCAGTCACACAATTGGAATACCACCTGTTCAAGTGAGGCAAAAGAAAAGTGGGATTAGCTGTTCACTGTGGGAAAGATGGAAATTAGCATCAAGAGACACATTGGAGGTACCATGGTGGCCATGGATACCACACTGAGGATTACTAAATTAGAAAATAGTGCAATTTAACATATTGGATCTGAGCACAGAGCTAACTTGTGCTGGGATTGTAGGTGGAACATCGAGAATTGAGACTCAAAGGTGGGAAACTAGAGGCTAAGAACAGTATGTAAAACATTCTGAAGACATGTCTCTCTCATCTCTTTGTTTCAATCTTCCCCTGTGCTTGTGATTATGCCATCATTTCTAAGTTGGTTAGAGTGTTTGTGGCTGGATTGGGATAGATTTTGGGGAGGACTACTTGTTTATTGAATTTGGGTGTGAGTTTGTGGTCATTGTTTTTGGACCTATCAGTTTCTATTATAAAAAGACATTAGGTTTTGCATTCAGTATATCCTATCCCAAGGTGTTTACATTGGGTTGTTGGTTTGTTACAACTTCTGAAAAATCATGGAATTGGATCCAAAGGGCTATGTGCAGATTATCGTTCATGCAATGGATCTTTCCCATGTCCTTCCTGGTGCAGCTCCCTATGTCTCTCAAAACCCCAGTCCTGAGAACTGGGGCAACCTCAGTTATTATGGGATGTGGTAGTAGGGTCAAGGATTTGGCTCCATCCCATAGAGTTAAAGATGTGAAAGTTTGGGCCAGGGGAGGGGGATGGAACTGTGAAAGAAAAAACTATTTGTTTCTCTCTCTGGAAAAATAAGGAGCTTTGGGGAGGCCTTAAAAACTCTGATATTGTTTTCTTTTGTAATGAGTGAAATACTTTTTAGACAAGGTTTTTACTCAGAATGTGTAGTTTGAAGATCTTAATGTAAGACAAGCAATTTTTAATTTTTTTTTTGCTGTCAGGTCACAATCCCTTTATGGTAATTCGGTAGCATTTTCAAGGCAAGAAATGTTCAGTGGTGGTTTGCTATTCCGTGCCTCTTGAGTAACAACCCTGGTATTCCTTGGTGGTCTCCCATCCAAATACTAGCCAGGGTTGACTCTGCTTAGTTTCTGAGATCTAATGAGATTAGGCTATCCTGGGCTATTCTGGTCAGGGCACCACAGGATCAGAGAAGGGTAATTACTGTATATATTTTCAAAGATCTTTGTATTTAAATCTGACAAATTGTATACATAATATGGTATAACACATGAATACAATGCATTACTGAATAGGCCAGCATTTTCCGCATCACAAAATTTAACTCAGTATCCAAATATGATGCTAGTCATATTGTGACAGACTGTTTTTGTTCAAATAATAGCTGTCTTTTATTTACTATAACATTTGTATTTTTAGTTAAACTGTTTTCCTGCCTCTCAGATGACAAAAACTAAGCTGCAAGTTTTAAGGTACCATAAGATGCAGCAAAATATGTTGAGTATAGAATATATTTTATGAGTTTGCTTATAGAAAACTAAGCATACTTATACATTTCACAAATATGCCTAATAATACCATACTGTATGATAATTAAGTTATAAATTATGCATTTAATGTTGTTACAGCAATAAATAAGTTTAGCTATGGGAAGAAAGCAAGTATTTTATTTCATCCCCCCCCCCCCAAAAAAAAAAAAAAATCCCATGTATTTTCCCTAGAGGTTCAGAATTACTAGAATTTTTATATCTCTATGTGGAATATAGTCATTTATGGGGTTGGAAAAATGAGGCACTGCTGACTAGACTGCTGCAATCCGTGTTGATCAAACTTATGCATACCTTCCCAGTAAATTTGCATGGGGGGGAGGTGTTTACATGGTAGTGTGTAATACGACTGAGCCACCATAGCATCATAGCAAAGAAAATTTACTTTCATGTCCTTCTAATGGCCACGGCTTTAGATAATTCTGGTAGGTCATCGATGGTAGTTTGTATTATCATTCCCCTTTTAAAGGTGTGTAGAGTGTTCCATTTTCAAGCAGTAGGTCCAGTGGGTGTATCACCAGATCAGTGAGGATCCCATTATGTTTCTAGAATTATTATTGAAAAGCTTAGAATAAAATTTGTAAAATTTCAGGGAGCATTACTAAGCATCTGTCTTGTATCATTAGGGACAGAAAATCATGACTTCCCCAATCATTTTAAAAGTTATTTAGGAGACCTTCTTGCATGTCAGCAGCTTTCCTATTTGGCCAAATTCCTGTCAGTACGATTTGCTCATATCTGCACTGTTGACCATCGTCAGCCTGCCTTTACCACTGTTATCAGTGATGCTTTGCTCTTTTGGCTACAAGACAGTATGATCTGATGTGTGTTATTAAATGTTGACGACTACCAGACTTTATTCTTGAACTGCTGCTGACCTTCTGTAATCAGGTCTGTGGAAATGCTTGTTCTTAAAAAAAAAAAAAAGATATGTGGTATATTGCCATTGTTAATCCTATTTTGAAACCTGTATCAGATCTCAAGAAGCTGATTACAGTGGCTTGTTGCTTTATGGTGCTGTTTTTAGGCTTCTGGAATGCATGGTTAATGCTTGCCTGGTATGGTTCCTGAACGTGAATTACAGACATTATACCCAATGTGCCTTCAGCAGATACTGCTCTACAACTGACTGCCGCTTCAGTTGGAGACTTGTCCAGAAAAAGCTGTTGATACAGGAGCTAGTATTTTTTATCCTGGAAAATACTTACAATACTTCTTGGAACAATGAAATCATGAGATACATATGCAATTTTTGGTGAAGAGACCATCTCTCTTCACACACAATTTTTTGTTTTGAACGGCTGTATATCCTGCTTTTGCCATTGGCCTATGTGTGTTGGGTTTCCCTCAACGAGGTAGCGTAAGAGTGGGTCTTCTCTAAGACATTTATGCCATTGTTACATTTTATTATTTATTTATATTTTTGTACTGCCTTTCTAGAGTCCAGCTCAAGGACTATAAAATAAATAAATAAAAACAAGTGCCACAAAATCATGACAAGTTCAGCATAAAAACTAAGCAAGCCAGGGACATAAAAATAGAATGTATTACAATATCCATATTGTCTGTCTGTGGGAGACTTTCCATTTTGTAGCAAATTCTGCAGTATACAAAATAGTATAGTATATTAGTATTGAAATTCAGCAAAGCTTTTATCACTTGTTTTGGGGGAGTTGTACTAAATTGATGAGGTGAGCAGTGGCAAACTGCCTCTCTGTCTCTTGACTTGGAAACCCTACGGGGTCTTTGTAAGTCATGTGTAACTTGATGTCACTTTACACACACACACACACACACACACACACACACACACACACACACACACACACCTCTTTCTAAGAATCATGGGCTGGATGCAGACCAAATTCGCTGTAATGGAACATTCTTCTGCAGAACGGTACTCTTCTGCCTCGCTTGGCTTGCTGCAGCTCACTAAGCTCCTTGAAATGCTTCTCCTGGAGGACAGGGGACTATTTGGGGAAGCTCATTTGTCTGTAGTGGGAGGGGGAGAAAGTTGTAGAAAGCACTTCCATCAACTTGTTGTTGATGGAAGTGTTCTGTTAATGGAAGGGGAATTTTGGATCCAGCCCACTGTGTTCACGCCGTGATGAGGAAGCTTGTTTGCTGCTGGTAGTTGAATAATATTGCTATTGTGACACTGTTTCATCATTTAGGACTAACAGGCTTGTTCTGTTCATTTATGAGTTAGAACATTGGTCAGATGACAGCCAGGTAGGCCATGAAGCTACAGTGTCGGTGTGTAATTGGCAGCTTAACTTTTAATTTTGTTATTGATGAAAAATGTCTTTATGCTGCCTTTCCATCCAGTTAAGGGTCCCCAAGGTGGTGAGCATTAAATCAAAACATTAAAATATTTAAGACAGTACAAAGCATTTAAAGTACAAATATATGTAACATGTCTAAAACAAAACATGATATAAAAACAAAAATGTAAACAAATAAAATACACCAAAAGGGAGAAGGGCTAATAAATGTTACTAAGGGAATGACAAACAAAACAAACATGTCATCATGATGTCCTTTGTTAATGTTATTATATTTTTTTATTTTCATTCTTTATCATTGTTTGCACTCAGAATCCCAATAAACCAGTCTGTTTAAGCCATGGTTGAATAAACTCTGATTAGACTTCCAGACGTGCTTGCCAGGTGACAGCTTGCTCATAAACTCTAGCTAGTCTTCTGCTTACCCTTCTCCCCCACTCCTCTAAGAATCCTCCAATGCCATCATTAGCTCCATTGTGTTGCACACCTGCTGGCATAGTGTCTGTACGTGTGCAACTTGCTTGCTATTGATTAACTGAAATAAATAGACAAGGCCGGGGGAGAAGGGGGAAGACTGGCAAAGCAAGTGAGTAGAGACTCATGAAAGCTCATACCCTGTCACAAATTTTGGTAGTCTTTTTTTTTTTTTTAATTATTGCTTTATTACAAATACTACACAGGGAAAGGGAAATGGTGGATCTTCTTCGTGGTCTCTTTGCATCACACCTATGGGATCTAGTGCACCTGCGCTGATCTGATTGTTGTTGTACAAAGCTCACAATGGGATTTTCGCGCCTCCACTGTGAGGCGCGGGAACCCCAACTGCGCATGCCCAAGGGGGTGGAACACGAACATCCCGCCAGTTCTTTTCTGACTGTCGTGCTGTTAACAGCTTTTTCCGTCGGTTGGTGATTGTTCATTTCTCCTCACTTCGGGAATTCTTGTTTCTCTTCAATCGGAATTTTTTTTTGTAGATTATTGGACTTTCGAGTAGCGGGTGAGAACTTTCCAAGGACTTTGGACCTCCCCCCCCTTTCTTTCCCTCACACCTGAGGAACTTGGTTTATGGATAAGAAGTGGGGGTGCTTTAAGAGGTGTGTCTCATGTGAGAGTAAGTTGGCTCCTAGGGATGAATACACACCCTGTATAATTTGTCTGGGTGAATCTCACCGTCCGGAGGTTTGCGCTCTCTGTGCAAAGTCTTCAAATCAAACGCACAAGAATAGAGTGGCAAGGTTGAAAGTTGCCCTGTAGGAATCGGCCCTTGCCCCTCCGTTGTCAGCTATGTTGACTGAACACCCTCAGAAGTTGTCTACATCGACTGCACCCCCACCGACACAGTCTATATTGACCCTGAGGTTGACGACTACCCTCTCAATGCTGAAACCGCCTCGACCAGTCAAATTTGCTTCTGACACAGGCCCAGCCCCATCCAAGAAGCACCCTTCCAAAACTATCTCTTCTGCCTTGATACTGGCTAAGAAAGAGAAGAGAGATACGTCAGAGAGACATGGCTCTCATAAGTCGTCCACTGGGGACCCGCAGAAGTCTCACAAAATGAGCAGCATGGGTAACCCCTAAGGGCTCTGCGCTGCCTGCAATACCGCAGTCGCATTCTCTATCGATGCATCCCTCTGTACCGGAGCTGCCAGATATACAATTGGCACCGCCAATTGAAATTCTTGATTCCCTAGTCAGGCAGCTGAATCCTCCGGTACTGGAGAGGAACCTTGGACAACGCTCCCTATCCGTATCAGCTTCTGAAGCTGAAGATGATGTCATAGCACCTTCTGGTGTCGGCCATTGCTCTCCGTCCGCTTCATCCTGGACTAGCGGTCGCTCCAACCCTGACGGTCGATACTGACCCAGTGACCAATCCCGCTCTCCCATCCACGCAGACAATTGAGGTCGCTGGGAGGAATATCTGGTCCATCCTGACAGACACCACTCATCCCGGTCACCCAGGACGGATTTTTTGCCCAAGCCACCTACAGGTCCGGGCTCTCCCTCTCGATGTTGACATCACTCTCTGAAAACCTTCCAATCTCCACATCTGAGGACTTCATATGGAAATCTCATCAAAAGAATGGCCTGTTCATTGGGTCTGTCCAACCTCAACCATCGATATCGGATGCGGTTTACAATGTAGTCGAGATGGACACGTTGACAGCGATCTCCCTTCCAGTGTTAAAGGTCCTCCTGCATGCTGTCAGAGTTCCCTGGGAGAAGCCGTCTTCTTCACCTGTGTCAACCAGGAGACTGGATCACATGTATCGAGTGCAAGAGGAAGGAGAAGATTTCTTACATGTCCATCCAAAACCTAACTCCGTGTTCATCTCTTCTTCTTCCAATAACAGATGTTCTCATACAACTCCCTCTGACAAAGAGAGCAAAAGGCTGGATGCCTTTGGAAGGTGTTTTTACTCAGCGGGTGTCCTGGGAATCAAAACATAGTTATATTGCATGTATGAGTAGATACCAGTATGCATTATGGCAACAACTTGCAGACATCTTGCCCTTTCTTCTGGATGAGAAAAGTCAGGCTTCCCGAACCCTGCAGAAGGAAGGCATGGTTCTGGCGAAGCAGCTTCTGAATTTGTCTAAACACTCACTAGACACCTTCTCCAAAACTATGTCTTCAGCAGTCGCACTTCATAGGCACTCCTGGCTGCAAACAACTTCTTTGCCTCCTGATACCAGGGCTTATATAGAAGATCTTCCTTTCAACAGGGAGGGGCTGTTCCACTCCTCTACTGACTCTGCTCTGCAGGAGATGGACAAGAGCATAGAGACCTCTAGATCCTTGGGTGTCTCTGCTCCCTCCAAGCCATAATGCCAATGTTCCTGGTCCCACTATGGTTCCAAATGCCCATACAATAATAAACCGTCCCCTGAGGGTACCTGGAGACCTCATCAGTCACCCACAAGCCAATGCTAACAGTACCAATACCCTGCAAGGTTCAGATATGGCTCGCAACAACAAGATTCCAGAGCAAAATCTCAAAAGACTTCCAAACAGGGTCTTTGACTTACTCCAGATTGCTTCAGGGGACTCCAGCCACCTTTCCCCATTCCTATCTGTGTGGCAGGTCATCACTATAGACCAATGGGTTTTGTCTACTCTAACCCATGGCTATTCAATAGAATTCGTGGACTTAACAACGCTTCCTGTTTTCCTGGCCACCCCTCCCTCTTCCCTCCTTCTCCAGGAGGTCTCCTCCCCCGTGGCGAAGGATGCGATAGAACGGGTGCAAAGGCATATGAGGGGACGGGTTTTTTATTCCTGTTACTTTGTCATTCCCAAACGAGATGGGGGTCTGCGCCTGATTTTAGACCTATGGGGCCTCAGCGTCTGTGCGGAATACTGCAAATTCAAAATGACATTGTTGTGCGTAATCCTCCCTCTTTGGGCTCAGGGGTCCTGGATGGTGACCATTGACCTCTGGGATGCGTACTTTCATCTCAATATCCATTCGTCCCACTGAAAGTACCTCCAATTTGCCATAGGGGACCTCCACTTCCAGTACAAGTGTCTTCTGTTTAGCCTGTGCACGGTGCCAAGGGTCTTCACCAAGACAATGTTGGTGGTGGTGGCCTGTCTTCGGCCACAGGGGATTGCCATCTTTCCCTACATAGATGATTGACTCTTGGTGGCAGATTCCTCGGTGCTCCTGGAGAACCACATTTCCCGGACATTCCATCTCCTGTTCTCCTTGGACCTACAGGTCAACTATCAGACGTCCCATCTGCAACCCACACAGGGGGTACAGTTCATTGGTGCGGTGCTGGACTCTATGACATGCAGGGCTTACCTCCCCGCAGACAGGGCGGCAACCCTGTCGTCTCTCACGAGGGATGTGCGAACAAACACCTGGTCCACAGCTTTTCAAATCCAGTGTCTTTTGGGTCATATGTTGGCCACGACAGCCATACTTCCGTTCGCCAAGCTGCTCATGAGGCCTCTACAGATGTGGTTCTTGCGATGCTTCAAACCACTCCAAATGAGCCAATCTCTCTGTCTCCAACCCCCACTGAATTTATGGGATTCCCTATCGTGGTGGACAATAGAATCCAATCTAACCCAAGGTGCACCTTTTCACCCACCAAACCCGCTTCTCACACTTACCACCGATGCTTCTCAATGGCATATGCATCGGGTAGCAGTGGGATCCTCTCACTTCAGCCAAGCATATCAACTATCTGGAACTACTGGCAGTAAAACTGGCACTGAGCTCCTTCCAGCCCATTCTTCAGGGGCATTGCGTGGCTGTTCTCATGGACAATACTACAGTGCTCAGCTATGTCAATCATCAGGGTGGGACAGTGTCCTGGACCCTTTGCCGCTGGGTAATCCACCTGTGAGAATGGTGTGTAGGCAACAACATCTTCCCTGTGGCCATCCACATTCCAGGAACCTGCAATGTTTCTCAGCAGGGGTCTCACTCAGCATCACAAGTGGGAGCTGAACTGGACTTACCTTCGCCCACTCTTTCAGAAATGGGGCACACCGGAGATAGACGTATTCACCTCCAGAAGGAACACAAAATGCCCTTTCTTCTGCATTCAGGGGGAGTGGACCTTCTCTCTTTAGGAGACGGCCTCTTCTACTCATGGGGGCAGATGTTCCTATATATGTTTCCTCCTCTACCCCTCCTCTTACAGGTGGTTCAGAAACTAGCCAGAGTCATGCCAGACTGTATCCTAGTGGCTCCATGGTGGCCCAGGCAACCATGAGTCACCATGAGTCACCATTCTTCTTCGACTCGCGAGAGGCAGGTACCACCACTTCCCCAGGGTACCGAATCTCCTTCTCGTGGAGAAGGGAACACTTCTTACACCGGCATAGACAGCCTGAAATTGATGGCCTGGTGGATAAAGTGATAACCTTCTCTGATTGTGTCTCAGAGGTTCTGCTGAATGCTCGAAAGGCATCCACTCGTCTTTCCTATCAGAGGAAGTGGCTTAGATTCCTTTCCTTCTTGCAGATGTCAACTACTTCGCCAGCGTCTGTGAGTATGGACAAGATCCTCGGGTTCCTCCTGTTGCTTGCTGATTAGGGCCTTTGCCACTCGTCTGTTAAAGTCTATTTGGGAGCCATTTCTGCTTACCACAATGATTTGGATGGTTACCCCATACGCTTGAGGGCACATTCTACCAGATCGATGGCAACCTCCACAGCTTTCCTGAAGGGCACATTGCTGTCCTCTATCTGTCGAGCTGCCACGTGGTCCACACCTACCACATTCATCAAACATTATGTACTAGATGTTCGTGCACAGCATAAGGTCGATCTGGGTCATTTGGTCCTGTCCTCTGCAGCGCACTGGAATTTTCTGTACTTATTTTTACTTGATCTAGATTTATTTCTGTTTCATCACGTTAACTAACCTTGAGAAGCATGCCCAAGTCATATATGCTCTCTTTTTGTCTGTCTTTCTCTCTTCTGGGATACTGGAGAGGAAGTACACTGTCTAAAGATGGAGCTCGCTTTAGGAGGAAGGAAGTGTGCCAGTGGGTGCTGTGAAAAGTGTAATAGTGGTTTTGTGTGGAGGAATTTCTGTTATGTATGTTGACAAATTGAATAAAACCATGTTATTAAGTAAGCTCTCTTGTTTCACTGCTTTTGGAATTTCCCCTTCAGAAAATCTGAAGCAACAATCTTGCTTGGTGAGTCCTGACTAATGAAGGGGGCACCAAGATGAGGTGGGAAATTGGTTATAGGCTATGATTTATTTATTGTTATGTCTGAATTAAACTTTTGAACTTTAAGCTGACATTAGTATTCCAGGATAAAGCCTGTCAATGGAAATAATTCACACGTATGGAAACATTATTTGCCATTAAGTCGCAATGACACATTACACTAAATATAATTTAATTATTCTACCATAATAATTAAATGGTTGTAATAATTAACTCAGGTATCAAATGTTTCAAATTATTGTATTAAATATATTACTTGTTACATGTCTAATCCTACTTGTACAGCTTCTGTGGGCTGGGGTGCCTCCTTCAGTGGTACCAGCAGCTGTGTCTGGAATATCACTCCGCCCATGACAATTACATAACAATTTCTGCAGAAGGTTTGACACCCTAGGTCTAGTAAAGAGCTGTGTTCATTGAACAGTAGCATGAAAGCTCCCTATAAGTTCATAGCAAACACAAATGAATTCTTTATGTGATCCTATCAGTCTTGCATTGCATACGTTTCTCAACTTGGGCAAACTGTAAATATTTCAGTTGTCACAGTTTAGTGTTGGCCGTGGATTCACTTAATTTCAGCTCAGCTTACTTTATCTTGTTTTTCCTCATTTCATGGACTGTTATGTTTTTGTTGAGTTACCAGACATGTTAGAATTGAAGTTGATTAATTGACTGAATATGGTGTTAGGATGCCAACCCAACTTTCTATTTGATGTACATGGGAAGACCCTTGTTTAGTGATTCTGCTGTGGTCTTCAAGTGATAACATAGTGGCTTTAGAATGGCTAGAATAAGAAGCCATGGACTAAAACTAATTTTTATTTATTTAAAACATTTATTAGCTGCCTATTTGCCTTGTGAAACTGAAGGCGGTTTACAGTATGAATAAGACAGCAGTTATAAAACACATAAAAGATTTAGTTTAAAATCTCAGTTGGGACTGCCAGTAAATATTTTTTTAAAAAAAACTGAATTAATCAAATGTAGTCCTAAATAAACTGTCTTCAGCTGCTTCCTGAAGGTCAAAAGTAAAGGGGCCACGTGTACTTCCCTGGGTAGGTTGTTCCATAATTGTGAGGCTGCTACTGAACAGTCCCTCTATCATGTGTCCAACATGTCAGCTTATTTGATTGGTGGGACAGTCAGGAGGTCCTCTCCCTGTGATCTTAATTCCCAGGCAGGAACTTATGGTAGAATGTGGCCTTTCAGATATCCCAGTGCCAAGCCATGTAGAGCTTTAAAGGACAAAAACAACACATTGAATTGGGCTTGGGAACAAAGCTGGGCAATATCATTCTGAGCCACAGCAGCCACCTGGTTTTGTAAAGTGACCGTTGTGTTAGGCAGCAGTCCCAAGCTGTGATTCTGGCTTTGCAAAGGCAGCACTCTATTCTTGGTGCTGGAGAGGGCAGCAGTGGGAGGGCTTCTAGTGACCTGGCCCCACTGCTGGACCTCCTGATGGCACCTGGTATTTTTGGCCACTGTGTGACAGAGTGTTAGACTAGATAGGCCATTGGCCTGATTCAACATTGGCTTCTCTTATGTTCTTATGTTCAGAATAATCCCATCCAAGACAGAGGAGATCTCAAGTCTCCGATCTCATCTCTGTCTCATCGGGATTAAGTTTCAGCTTGTTCAACCTCATCCAGCCTATTACTGATGAAGCACTGGTTCAGAACATCAATAGCATCCTTAGAATGAGGTGGAAAATAAAGGTAGAGCTGGGAATCACCTGCTTATTGGTGAAACTGTAACCCATATCTCCGGATGACCTCTCCCGGTAGCTCCATAAAGGTATTAAATAGCATGTGGGATAATATGGAATCCTGCTGAACCGCCCAGTCCACCAGTCATGGGGCAAAGTAGGAACCCCTTGGTACTGCCTTCTGAGACTGACCCCCCCCCGATAGGACTTGAACCACTGTAACACAGTGTCCCTTAGTCCCAGTACTGAGAAGTGGCTCAGTAAGTTACTATGGTTGATAGTGTTGAAAGCTGCTGAGAGGTTTTGCAGGATCACATTTCTCCTGTCTAGAGGTTTTCAGCCAAGGCGATCAGTGCAATCTCTTTTCCTAATCCTTGCCTGAAGCCAGATTGAAATGTATCCAGAAAACCAGTCTATTCCAAGAATCCCTCGAGCTGAGAAGCTACCACCCAGTGTAGCACCTTGCCCAAGAATGGAAGAGTGGAGACTGGCTGGAAGTTCTCCAACACTGTAGGGTTCAGGGAGATTTTTTTTTCAAAACAGATCTAACCAGTTCCTCCTTGAGCACAGATGGCATAACTCCTGCTCTCAAGGAAGCATTTACCTCTCCCCTTACCCACTCAGCCAGTCCCCCTCTGGCAGGTTTTATCAGCCAGGAAGGGCACAGGTTAAGAATGCCCGTGGTAGATTTCACCTGTCCAAAGATCTTGTCCACATCCTTGAGCTCCACAAGCTGAAAAGTATCCATATAAATTGTTCAAGCAGATACCAAGAGTGAATCTGGGCAATTTTGTCTACAAAGTATGTAGCAAATTGATCACAGCAGGTTGTCATATGTTCAGAGTTGAATTCTTTGAGGCTATGATGTAAAAGTCCCTGAACCACGTGAAACAGCTCAGCTGGATAAATACATGCAGAGAAAATGGAGGCAGAGAAATATTGCCTTTTTGCCATCGTCACTGCCACAGAATAGGCTCTGATATGGAATATATGTCATGTTGAGTCAGCCTTGCTCTGAGTTTTCTGCCAGTGGCAGTCCAGCCATCATACCTCTTATTTCATTGCCATCATTACCCCAGTGAACCAGGGACACTGCTTGGCTCTGTCTGGGGGAGAAAGGGCTATTGTGTTAACAGCCTGGGCCATCACCCCTCTTCCAGAGAGTGGTCAGAGCCTTGACAGAATCATCAGTAGCTGAAGTGGGAAAAAACCCAAGTGCTGAAAGGATCCATCAAGTGCCTGGGGTGGAGCATCTTAACCGGTCGATCTCGCCTGTGGAGGAAAGAGAAAGCAGTAAGTGTGAACTCTAAACAGGTAATAATCTGTCCATGACAAGGGAGTAAGCTTTAACTCCCCCCTCTCCAGTTCACCCTCCCCAGCAGTATAACAGACCAAATCCAGTGTGTGCCCTGCTAAATGTGTGGGGCCTTGAAATTCCTGAGCCACTCCTAAAAACTTGGCATGGATGTTAAAGTAAACCAAGACCACCTGTCTTGGAGTGTTTAGCAGCTCACCTGAGGCCAGATCGGCTAGCTCAAGAAGAGAGACAGCTGGGTAGTGAGATGGATGGTACAACAGCAGAATCTCTGCCTTGTCCCAGTCACCTATCTTTGGGAGCACACACTAGTAGACTGCTGGATGAGGCACCTTGATAGATGGATTGAATCATGATAGACCACTGTGACCCCACATCCCCATCCCCCTAATCTGGAGGACCAATCAGATTTACACTGCCGTTCTCCCTCTGAGAGGAGGACATTTTGATAGGTGTTTCCCACCCTATCTGTAGAGAGGCAGGAACCAATCTTTCACTTCCTGTCCTCTCGATGGGGCACGCCTCTCAACTCAGTTCTTTTCCTGTCTCAGTAGGGAGAGCAGCACAGAGGTGACACTTGTGCCTTTTTGCTTCATTTCTTTTTCTATTCCAGCCTTATTCCTCCTTCATTCCTCCTAATAACTTCTTCCTCCCTTCTCCTCCTGCTTGCTCCTTGACTGTCCTTCACTTACTCGCTCTTGCTTATTCTCCCCTCTGACTCCTTGTCCTCCCTGACACTCTGGCTGGAGCATATTGGACCAGGATGGATCCAAGGGCTTTCCCTCCAAGGGCGAGTGGGAAGCTTCCCTCACGGCCACCCAGACCAAGCCAACCAAGGGGAAGACAGGGGCCGCAGCCCCTGCCACGGCTGGCAGCCTAGCTGCACAAAAGAAAAGCACACCAAAAAGTGGCCTCATCCTCCGCCTGCAGTGCTCAGTGCAGACACCACTTTAGATCAGCTGTCAACTCAGAGGTCCCTAAAAAGAGCAGAGGAAGGCTACGGGGCGGCTGTTGCTGCTACCACAAGCCAGACAACAGACACTGACAACAGCCAGGATATCCCCAATGCCCAAGTTGCCACAGCGGATCCCTCGGGAAACACTGAGCTGCGAATGGGTCTACTTGTGAGTAACCCTGAAAGGGGGAGAAATCTCCTGATTTCGCCTGAGTTAATGCATGTTTTCAGGCAAGCCATGAGGGAAGAAATACCTCCCAATACCTCCCCCACCCACAGGGATTATTCATGGGGAGATTTAGACATAGCCTTCCCAGAGGAGGAAAGGTCTCAGCCAATCAAAGCAGCTAGGAAAGACCATTACTCCATCATGCAGGACTACCCCCAACAGGACTTTTCACAGGTTGAGGACAGTGAGCTGGGGAATAGAGAGGAAGGGAAATTTCTGTCAGATGAGGAGGAGGAGTTGGAGGTTCCAGAACTTTCGATGCAATTCTTTAAGCCTGAAGACTGTCAATATCTGGTAAGACATTGGCTGCTGTAGAACTGCAACCAAAATCCACAGCCGAGGAGTCTAGTAACTCTGCTCACTCAAATGAGTCCAGGCCAAGAGGGAGCAAGGAATATTTTCCAAGAACCCCAGGGACTGAGAGGGTCTTTCCTTTTCCTGAGTTCCTAGAAAAGCAGCTTGTGAAACCCATGGCTAACAAACATTGTCCTCCCAATGTTAAGAAACTATACGCCTTACCAGCCTTTACCAGTAAGATTCTACAGGTTCCCCCGGTGGACACCCCAATAACAGCACTCCAAACCTCTGGTATGCTTTCAGAAGACACCGTGAAGGATAGTCTGGACAAGAAGACAGAATTTGCTTTAAGAAAGGCTCATGAGGCCACGGTCATGACCATCAAGGCATCAGCCACCATTACTATTGTGTCAAGGGCAGCAATAGCCTGGTTCAGCAAGTTCATTCAGCTCATCCCCAACTCTAGTAGGTTTTTGGCTGAGGGTGCAAACAGATTTCTAAAGGCTTCCTCCTCCTTTGCAGATGTCACTCTAGATGCTATGATCTTTTCATCCAGAGCCCTAGCCTCCACAGTGGCTGCCAGAAGAATGCTCTGGTTCAGGGCGTGGCAAGCAGACCTTCATGCCAAAGCCATTGTCACCGCATATCCCTTCTAGGGCGATTGCTTATTTGGGGATGCTTTAGACAAGGTACTCATAGAAATGAAAGATAAGAAAAAGGCATTGCCCAAGTCTTTGGATAGACCAGAAAGAAGAGGCTCAGGCAACTATTCCTTTTGTTCCCAAAGGCTCCTTCCACGGTTCAATAGAGACAAAAGGAGAAATCCCTTTCACAACCGATTTGGCAAACCCTTCTCCATCAGGGAGGATAAATCAGGATGGGACAACAAGCCTTCAAAGGCATGACTATGATTCAGCTCCGGTGGGGGGACGCTTGTTGCAGTTCCATCAGAAATAGATTGACTCAAGCATAGACAAATGGTCTCGGGAGGTTACCTCCAAAGGTTACTCCATCAAATTTTTGAACAGACCTCCAGACCGCTATGTCCCCTCAACAGCGATAAAGAACCCAGCCAAATTCTGCAGAACCCTATATGCCATCTGACATCTATCCAACATTCGGGTTATAGAGCTGATCCTTCCCCCAGAGAGAGGACAGTAGGTCTATTCAATCTTTTTCACTGTCCCAAAGAGGAACAGAAGTTGGAGAGCCGTTTTGGACTTCAGATATCTAAACTGGTTCATGAAGTTATGTTACTTCCGCATGGAAACCCTGCAATCCATTGCAGAGGCTGTGCAACCAGGGAGTTTCTGTCTTCGTCAATTTGACCGAGGTGTACCTTCATGTTCCCATATTTCATGGCCACAGATGGTTCCTCCACTTCTGCATGCAGGGTCAGCACTGGCAGTTCCGAGTACTACCCTTTGGGCTCTCCACTACTCCAAGGGTATTCTCCAAAATCCTCATACACCCTGTTGTCTTGCTATGAGAGTGGGGAATACACATTCTTCCCTACCTGACCTTCTGATTCGCTCCAGCTCGGAAGCCAAGGCTCGTCAGGACACAGAAGACACCATCCAATGCCTGCAGTCTCACAGATTCCTCATGAATATTCAAAAAAGTTGTCTAACTCACTCTCAGTCAATCATGCACCTAGGCATGATCTTGAACACGGTACAGAACCGTTTGAGTCTTCCAAAGCCCAAGGCAGAGAAGATCCATTCTCTTTGTCAGCAAATCATCAAGGGCAAATAGTCTTCACTGATGACCCTAGCCAAACTAACGGGGCAGTTCATTTCCTGCATAGACTCTGTTCAATGGGCCCACCTGCATGCGAGACCCCTGCAACTGTTTCTATGACCCTTCCAGCACAGAATTATGAGAAAGGAGGATCTTCCTATCAAAGTTCCCCTCAAAGTGACGATCAGCCTAATATGGTGGACCAAGACAAAGAATCTTCTGCAAGGCCACACCTACTACATCGTGGACTAGAAGCAAATAATTACTGATGCCAGTTTTCAGGGTTGGGGAGTGATTTTTCTCAGTGCATCAGCACAGGGACTATGGTCCAGGGTGGAAAAGAAGTTACCCTTAACCCTTTTAGAACTCAGAGCCATCAGACTAGCCCTTCTGCACTTCCATTCACAGATTGCTGTCCAACAAGTCCTAATCAGAACAGACAATTTTTCTGCTAAGGCATACATAAATAGCCAGGGGGGCTCCAGGTCCTCATTGCTTCACAGGGAAGTATCCAAGCTGCTTCTATGAGCAGAAGTCAATGTAGCCTCCATCAAGGCAGAACACGTAAAGGGCATCTTGAACACTCGGACAGACTGGCTCAGCCACTGACAACTTCAAGAAGGGGAATGGTCCCTGAAGTTGGACTTATTCAGGCTAATTATGCATCGCTTCAGCCTCCCAGCAATGGATCTATTTGCATCCTGGACAATCACAAGGTGCAAAGATTTTTCACCGGGTTCTGTCACCACAGGGCAGAAGCAATGGATGCACTGGTGTCCCAGTGCCCACCCAGACTTACGTTTGCATACCCTCCAACCCCAGTCCTTCCAAAGCTCCTGAGGAAGGTCCAAGAACAGGAAGCAGAGATCACAGTGGTGGCTCCATATTGGCCAAGGAGGCCATAGTTCCCAGAGCTTCAGAATCTCACCTTCCAACTGCCTCTTCCTCTACCGGTAATTCCAGACATGCTGACTCAGGATGGCTTCGCTTGACCGCTTGGTGATTGAGCGGGAGAAACTCCTCAAACTTGGTTACTTTGAAAAGATGATGAGTACCATGTTGGCCTCTAGAAGGCAGTCCATGAGCCAGATCTATAATACCACTTGGAAGGCGTTTGTTAGGTGGTCCAGAAGGAAGGACGTAGATTCCCTAAAGCCTCATATCAGGAGTGTGCTGGCCCTCTTACACGACAGCCATGATTCTAGGTTGAAGGCTTCCACTCTCAGATGCCAGGTGGCGGCCCTAGCTATGGTCCTTCCTACGTTCAGTGGCTGGGGATTCTCTAGACACCCTTGTATTCATTGCTTTCTTAAAGGAGCAGCACTTCAGGACCCTTTTACATCTTACAGATTCCCCACATGGAGGTTAAACATGGTCCTGAATGTATTCATTAGGCCCCCTTTTGAGCCCATCAAGGAAATTCCTCTGGCTATGGATGAAGGACCTTATTTCTGGTGGCAGTGACCTCAGCATGGAGGGTGTCAGAGCTAGGAGCCCTGTCCGCTAACCCGCAGTTCTGTATGTCCCACAAGGACAAGGTAGCGCTCACTACAGACCCTACCTTTCAGCCTAAGGTGAACTCCCAGTTCCACAGATCACAGGAGATATGCTTGCCATCCTGCCCAAATCCGGTTCATCCAATAGAACAGACCTGGTACTCCTTAGATGTGTGCATGTTCTGAAGTGCACGTGCTTCATCACACTAGTGAGTTCAGGAAGTCAGAATCCTTGTTCATCTCCATCCCCCCCCCCCAAAAAAAAAAAAAAAAGAAACAAGGAATGTAAAATGTCCAAGGCCACTATTAGTTCTTGCATCGCTGAAGCCTATAGGGCTCAAAAGCTGGTGCCCCCTCCAGGAATCACCGCTCATTCCATTCAAAGCACAGCAGCAAATGCAGCCTTGGCAAGTCGTGCCACAGTGGATGGAATTTGCAGGGCAGCCATGTAGTTGTCTTTTTCTATGTTCATTAGACAGTATAAGATAAACATTGATGACTCAGCTGATGTGGTCTTTGGCCGAAGGATCCTGCAGCATGTTCTGACAGACAAGGACGATGACCCACCCAACTGATGAAGACACTGCTATGGGAGGTCCCATCAAGATGTTCTTCTCTCAGAGGGAGAAAGGGCTATTGGGTACTTACCAAGAAGGGTCCTTCTCCTCTGAGATAAGAAGGATATCTTGCCCCTCCCGTGTCATCGTCAATACTGCTTCATTCTGCTGCTTTCTATCTCTCAGTTGAATATTCCTTCCTGTCTCTGTTGTTTTTCTCTTGTTCTTATTCTGTTTTTGCAGTAAAGCTAAGCTATGGCTCAGTTACTAATGGTTTTCAGTTGTCTACTGCTGCTGGGAGTTCCCAAACTGAATTGAGGGGCGTGCCCCACCAAGAGGACAGGAAGTGAAAGATTGGTTCCTGCCTCCCTACAGATAGGGTTGGAGACGCCCATCAAAATGTCCTCCTTTTCTCAGAGGAAGAGGACCCTTCTTGCTAAGTACCCAGTGGCCCTGTCTCATCCAGCTATATCTGTACAGTACATTCCAGATCATCCTGCTCACCCAGGATTGAAGCCTGAATGTCAATAGTTTTTCTGTTTACTAACTTGATATTCAGCAACAGGACCTTAAGGCCAAGGGGTCCAACCTTGGTGCAACCTGGTCTCCATTGCCTGGGAAGCAGACTTGAAGGAAGAGTGACCAACCTGTGGCCAGGCTTCCTTTTCCTGGAATAGCCAGTCTGTATTCCACCACTATATCTCCTGACCAGGACCATAGGAATGGCAGCTCTCTCCCCAGGGGACATAACTACCAGCTATTCCCCCAATGAGAAGACAACTGAAAGGCAAGGATTCCCCCCTCCCAGTCATCTCATGAGCCCTTTAGCCCTCCTAGTATCTCTGGTTCTGTAAACAAGGAAACAGCCCATGCCTTTGTTTCCCACCCTTTGGTGCTGCCCCTTTGTAGTGACCCTGCTGGTGGTGGTCCACAAGAGTCAGACTTTATCCCAGAAGCCCATGGAAAGATGATGATTCAAGCCTGTCTTCTGTGCAGGAAACTGTTGACTCAAGATCCTGCTCCAGCAAAGAGGTATGATTTCAAGCAGGAGTTCCACTGGTGAGGTTCTAAGCAGCAACAGCAAGCAGCTTAGCCTTCCCTTTCCAGCAAGGTGGATTCTTTATCTCTGTCTCATAGCTGATCACAACCAGGAAATTATCTTAACTCTGCTACTGTTTAGACATGAGCTCTCTACTCATCGGTATTGTTGAAGAGGGGAGTTCGTATGCTTTGCCCCTTAACTGTTAAGTGTACTGTTTGAACTTTCACTATTCTTACCATAGTTGCTATCTGATTTACACCACGTGGAACTTAACTATTTTTTTGCTGAAAATATTCTTCTGGCTACTCCTATTCATTTTTAAAAAAACTATTGGTTGGCTGAATTCTTCTTGTTAAAAGGCTTGAAAGTTTGGAGACGACAACCCATTTTCTCATACATTGTAGTGGAATAATGCTTATCAGTCCAGTTTGTGCTGAGCCTGTTTTTTCCTTTTATTCCCCTTCATTGCAGCACTGGATGTTTGGGAGAATGCAGAGTCTACCTTTACCACATTTTGTCTGCTAGGGAAGTTTCTACCTACCAAGGGAATTTCTTTTAACCTTTATGTAAATAGTGTGGGGGATGACCTCTTAACTGAGCACCCAACCTAAAATGTGTCTTCTGCAAACACCTGTATGTTCACTATGTAGCTGGATTTGTTCATATTTTAATTGTGATTGATGCTTCTGAATACTGCTTGAATTAACTTTCTCATCTCTGACAGTCTTAAGAGACTGAGAAAATAGATGAGCAACATGGAAGTGCTATGATCCAAGAGAGCATGAGCTAGGGTGATTGCTTGCCTTATGCACAGGGGTTTTGAATTCCAGCTTCAAGCTGACTCCCCTTCCACCTCCAAGCACAAGAAAGTCCCTTCTCTTGGGTGGGGACTTTCCAGACCAGCATCTGTTAAGGTGCAAGCGTATTGTTGGAAGAAAATTTTGCTCCTCTAATTATCGTATGACCTACAAGCTGACTGCAAGAAGGGATCATTGATTAATGGCTGCCATCACTAAACAATATATGACTACTAGCACTTTATTATATTAGTTGGTTTTAAAATTGTTTTAATTGTAATTCATATGTTTTACTCTGTGTAAGCCACCCTGAGATGGCCTTGCCTGGGAGGGCGGGGTATAAATCTGATAATAAATTAAACAATATTGTGTGTAGTATAGCCAGGAAATCCTAAGATTGTCTGGCAACCTGAAGTTCTAACTCTTTAGTTTATACACCACTAGGTGTTGAGCTAGATTTATTTTAAGGCAAGGGACATTTCAGAAGTGGTTTGCCATTGCCTTAACCCGTGTCACAACATTGGTATTCCTTTGAGGTCGCCCTTCCAAATACTAGCCAAGGCCAACCCTGCTTAGCTTCCTATCTTATTGGATTGGGCTATTCTAGGCTATTCTGCTCCTCTGTTTGTGTGCTACTAGAATCACTTTCCACTGGTATATGTGAGTGGAATGGTGGTGGTGAACATCTCCCTGTAAAAGCTTCCCCCAGTCATTGTACATTGCTGGTTACTAGTATTAGAATTTGAAACACACTATAATGCTACATACCTCTTTAGTATTCTCCAACCAAAACCTGTTCCAAATAAAAGGGTTAACCAGAGGTATAAAATTTCTGAAAAGTGTTAAGCTGGGGGGGGGGGTTCTTATTTTTTCCCTTCTTAGGAAAAATAACGTTTGGAAAAATGGAAATTTGAGGGGAATTGAAATAGATGCAATCAAACCTAAACTAACTTTACTTATTTAACAACATAAAATGCATCATTTATAACTTAGCATATAAAATTGCTATCTTACATGTTTTGATCTCAGTTGAAAGTTATTTTGTCTACAGTGGTAAACTACTTGTAAACTCCAAATATAGCTTTTTAAAAGTCAAGGTAGAAAAATATTACTGGGAAGATTGGGTTCCTGGAAACTTTATTAGCAATGTAAGTTGACTATATGTTTTCGCTTCCTTTCGTTTTCTACATTAGTTCTGAGAACTGAATAGCTTAGTCCACTTGATACGTATTTAAACTACTTTCAGACTTTATATTTGGAACGTACAGTCCAATTTCATTTAGTGCTCTCAGTGTGATTTTTAACAACATGAAATCTTTTTTTTATTTATTATTTTTTTGATTGCTAAATTTGTCTGAAATCTAGTGTGGCATACCACATTTTGACTATTGATAGTATTTTTTACACAATGTTGTAGTAGTTATGTTGTCTACTTCTTTCATTGATAAGATCTCACAATACAAGAATTTGTGGGCACTCAATGAAATTGCTGAGCAGTCAGGTTAGAACAGATAAAAGGAAGTACTTCTTCACCCAAAGAGTTATTAACATATGGAATTCGCTGCCTCAGGAGGTGGTGGCAGCTACCAGCGGGAATTAAATAAACATATGAAGCAGAGGTCCATCAGTGGCTATTAGCCACAGGGTATAGATAGGAACTCTGGGGCCAAGTGATGCTCTGTATTCTTGGTGCTTGGGGGGGGGCAACAGTGTGAGAGCTTCTGGTGTCCTGGCTCCACTGCTGGACCTCCTGATGGCACCTGGTATTTTTGGCCTGATCCAACATTGGTTTCTTTTACATTCTTAACATATGCAGTTGATAACAGGTTTACACACATGGTACCAAAATGTCCTTAATTTATAGAGTGCTGCTATTTATGGCTTATTTGCTGGAAATGTCTGAATTTCTTCTGTTCCTAGTAAATCATTAGCAAAGCCATGAGTGGATCTACAAATCCCATTCTCCTAAGTGGACTGGTCATTAGTAAGGAACTGTGTACAGTAGTAAAACAAGCTGTATGGGAGATGGCAAAACAATGTAGCAATAATACCTGTGTGACATGCTCAACTAATATATTTTTTCCTTTTCTGTTTTAAAGGTGCCTTAGCTGGACCAATAGTTGATCCACATGTGAAAGCAGTATGGGGGAAGGATGTTACACTGAAATGCATAATTGATATAAATGAAACATTAACACAAATTACATGGGAGAAGATACATGGAAAGAGTGCACAGACTATTGCTGTTCATCATCCTGAATATGGATTTTCCGTTCAAGGAGAATATCAAGGAAGAGTATCGCTTAAAAATAATTCACTTACGGATGCATCAATCATCTTAACAAATGTTACTTTCTCTGATTCTGGAGAATACGTATGCAAAGCAGTAACATTTCCTCTAGGAAACTCCCAGTCATCAACAACTGTAGCTGTATTAGGTATGCTTATTTTAATATCTGTTTTGCACATCTTTTCATGTAAAATGTCTGTAGGTCAAACTGAATGTAGTAGTTTATAATGATCTTTACAACAGAAGCACTGTTTCATGTTTTTCATTTCAGTGTCTGTTGAAAGTCGTGTTTGCTTCACTTACATTAATTACAAAATAGATTCCCAACTATATACTGGGAACTCTGGGATTTCTTGATAGATTACTTGGGGTTTTTCACTTTGAAAATCTGTAATGGCTATCAAGGTGCCCTGAAAGTTCACTAATAGTAATCTGAAACTGCAAGAAAATATTAGGCGTGTTCTGGATAACATGGTTCATCTTACTGCACATGTGCTGTGTGCCACCAGTATTTCCCTTCTCTAGGGTCAATGTATGTGATTATTTCTCAGTTTTCTTGTTCTGACATTCTTTGACTAAAAAAGTCTGCTCAATTTTAGCCTATACTATTTCACTGTGATTTCCAAGCAGACAACTCACAAATTGAAATTAAAAGCAGTGATGCCATCTGATCTTCAGTTGGGGACCTCATAATATGAACTCCTCCCCCAATTTAAATGCTTCATTTTATTTTGACTGAGACTCTTGGTTCTCTGTTGAAATGGGGTTAGGTATGTAGCCCTTCTTGTAGTTATCCCCCTCTTATTTTCCAACACACACATATACAGAACTTAGTTTGATAAAGGGGAGGAGATTGCTATGCACAAATCCAACACTGCCTGACTTTTGGAATGCTCTGAGCATGCTTAGGAGCAGCATTTCATTCTGACATCCTGGATTTGTAGTTTACCCATCGTCTGGAAATGAAGAGGTCTACAGTCCCATTGGGTTTGTGTCTAGTAAGCCCTCCTTACTTTGTGTCCACCCTTTCCCCCCATCTAAGGCAAATGTTTGTTTGCTTTGTTCAGAAGAAAATGGGGACTAACTGGATGGGACCTGTGTGTTCCCCATTTGAGTTTTTCTGAGTTGCCTTGTGAAATGATTGGGAAAATCCCTCCCCCCCCTTCTTATTGACCACTTGGCAGGGAGACTAAAAAAACCCTCAAGATATTTTGCAGGAAAGGTTTTCTCACACATTAGGTGAGATTGGATAGAAGCAGTTATTCAGGAGTTGTGAATAAAAATTATTTAACATGAAACTTCAAAGACCTTTAGCAGGATTAAATGAAAACATAAAACTGCAATACTCAGAGTCTTATAACACTATTGGTTTCATTTGAAACATTGCTGTCAATTTATAATAGCAATTAGAAAATAGTTTAAATAGAGATTATATTATAAGAAGTTTCTAGTTTAAATAAGTTTCTTTAGTTAGCCAAATTTATTTGTAGTCAATTAGTATAGTGGCTGATTGGTTAGACTGTCTTCACTGTCCTGCCTCAAGAACAACTCTTGAGATACTTCTGCTGATCTTTGTAGACTAAAACCACAACATGAAGATTAGGAATAGAGAATTTGAAACTGCCTCAGTTCTCAGAGTTATCAAGTGTTCACATCAAGGGTTGAATAGTCATATTAATTTGGTGGTATCAATTTTTCTTTCAATAAGTGTTCTGACTTGTATCTTGAATATGCACCAGACCCTCCTGTAGGAATAGATGAAGTATTTAAAGGCCAGTTATCCAAAGCATTGTCACAGTAAGCTGAGATAGGTGGAAATGACATAATTTTCTTTAGTTCTTCTAAAGTTGTGATTATTAACATTTAATCCACAAGTGCCCCCCACAGTACATAACATTAGCATCCCTCCCAAACCACAAGTAAACAGGATAGTAAAACTCCAGACATGGATCTTTATATATAAGAGAGATACATTTGCCCGTTTAAGCTCTGACTCCCACCTCCCCAAATTTTATTCATTGCCCCACGGAAGTGTATTAAATATCCAGAAACTTGTTCCTTCTGATTTGTAAGTATTATGTTTGGGCACTAGATACTGGCTTTCTTCTTTAAGATCTGCTGTATTGGTGATACCTACTGATATTTTACATAATCCTTTGGTAAAAATTGTCTGTCCACTAATTAGTGACATCACATACAGTTTGTTTGGTCACCAAAGCAGTGGAGGCTGATGGTTTACCTAGTGAGTGGAGATAGTACTACTTCAGAACAATATTAGCTGTGTATGTTCCAGAATCAAGTATGCATGCTATTGTGTAAATATGAAATATTCAAAACTAGGGAGCAAAGCCCGTTGTGGTGGAAGACAATGGGCCCTAGAAAGGAAGGGGAGGGAGGTGGAAGGGAGAGAGGGTTGGAGAAAGGAAGGAAGGAATAGGGGGAAGAGTGAAAGAAAGGAGAGAGGAAGAAAGGAAAAGGGGGAAGGGAAGAGGGGCAGAAAAGGGCTTCTCTGGGCCCAGAGAAGGCCTTTTCTGTCCCCCACACACCATCCCCTGGGCCTTCTGTGGGGGCAGTAGGCAGTGTGTGGGAGGAAAGGGCTTCTCTGGGCCTACTGCCCCCATAGAAGGCCCAGGGGATGGTGTGTGGGGAACGGAAAATGGCTTCTCTGGGCCTACTGCCCCCATAGAAGGCCCGGGGGATGGCGTGTGGGGGATGGAAAAGGCCTTCTCTGGGCTTCTAGCGCCCCCATAGAAGGCCCAGGGGATGGCGTGTGGGGGCGGAAAAGGCCTTCTCTGGGCCTAGTGCCCCATAGAAGGCCCAGGGGATGGCGTGTGGGGGGCGGAAAAGGCCTTCTCTGGGCCTAGTGCCCCATAGAAGGCCCAGGGGATGGCATGTGGGGGACGGAAAAGGCCTTCTCTGGGCCTAGTCCCCTCATAGGAGGCCCAGGGGATGGTGTGGGTGGGCGGAAAAGGGCTTCTCTCACTTGCCTCAGCCTTGAGGGCCTATCCCTGCGCTCACACTCCAGACGGTCCTCTCCTGTCGGAGGACTGGAGCAGACTGAGCTGAAAACACTGACCGGGGCTGACATGGGCGGGACTTTGCGAAGCACCCAGTCAGCCATGGCCAATGTCTTCTGACTGCCAGTTCTTGAGCCAAATCAATTATGGCAAGCATAGAATCTTGTGGAACCAAAATTCAAATATATATAAGGACAGGATTCGATAAATGTACTGTGAACTGCTGAATGGTTGTAGGGGTATCACATTACCATTGTAGCATCTTTCAAATGCTTGACTAGAGAAAGTCTTATCTTGTACATTTATGAAGTCCAGAATAACAGTCTTAAAAACCAGGCTTCTTCAGCAGGTATCTTGTTGAAATACCTCCCCCCCCGAATACTCCTGTGTTACTTTGAACTTGGCACATGCAGTATTCTGGATGTTCCGCAAATACTTAAATTTTACATTTGTTGTTCTTCACGACAATGCCCCAAACATCATAGGTGGTGATGTACAGCCTTCCTGTTCTGCTATGGTAATGTTGCTGGAGGGAGCATGCCTTCTCGGACTATGCTCACGTGCTTTATAACATTATTATACTTCTGTAAGTGCAACAGAGGGAGCAGCTACTGCAAATGGTCCATGAGAATGTTTATGTTTTAGGCTGTGTAAACTGCTGCTACCCCAGGAGCTCCCTCTGGTGATAATTTTTAGCTATTGTAGTTCGCTTTTGAAACTATTAATAATGTAAAATATGGTTGTGTAAGTTTGGTGTCAAGATTATTTGTTAGCGTTTTCAAATGTGGAAGAGATACTGGTGAACTTCATGAGTATAGGAAGACCAGTTAATTGTATTTAAGCATTTGTTTCAAATGCTGTAATCATACAAATGGCTCTGTTATGACTTGCAAAGCCTTTCCCTGGTGCTGCCTTCCCCCCACACTTGTGGCTGAAAGGCCTGATGGTCTTTCAACTCTATGCCTTCTCTCCCCCTACCAGTCAGGTGATGGGGAGGGTCTGAGCTTGGAGCAGAAGACATTGAAGGGGTTGCTTTCCTTTCCTGTTCCTCTTCTCCCAGTCATTTGGCTGGCAATACTGGGGGAGGGGGGGAGCTTAGACCAGAAGGTGCTTTTTGCTTCAAGTTTCTTTCTACCAGCTACTGCCAGACTGAGAGTTTAGGCTACCTATGGCTAAGTTGCTCCTGAAGTGGTACTGTGAGATTTTATTCAGCATTTTTTGTTTATTGTGAGGGACATGTAGTAATATGCTTTGGAAGCATTTTAAGCCCTCCCCTTTATGTTCTGGGTTTTTTGTGCATCTCTCCATTCTATATCTGGCCCCATTATGAGGAATGTTTTGGTCCATGCTCTGAGACATAGTTGATGTATGATAGCATTGGCTGATTTGGTAAGCCAAAGAGGAATTGGCCCAAAGTTGCTCTTAAGGGTATTTGTTTCCAAAATAAAAAGTTAAATAAGGGGTGGCAGTCAGTAATTGCAGAGCAGTTTAGATGTGCTGTATTTCAAATATTGCAGTTAATTATATTTTATAAGCTTTTCTTTTATAGGTCTTTATTAAAATCTGGAATGTTTTTATTCTTGAACCCTCTGAAGCTGAAGGCTGTTTCTCAGGAGAGAGTGGTGGACATTAGAAATAATGTTGAAAATCCTCCATCTTTTTCCCCTTTATTTGCACTGATTTTATTGCTGATGGCTATTTCACTCTTGCATTTCTAAAAATAAAATGAAATCTTTAAGATATACTGCAGGGGTAGGTAATAGAGATGGACATGAACTGTTCGCAAACTACAGTTCATGACAAATTTTGAAGGGTGCGTGGTTCACAAAGTGAAGTACGTGGTAGGTCAGTCAGCATGAACATTCTAGCTGTTCATGGAGACTCATGTTGGTTCATGAACAAATACATTTCCAGACAGACTGTCTCCACTCAATCTAAATGTTTACCGAACTTCAAAGCAACATAACTTGGAGGTCATGTAGAGGCGCATCTGGAGGAGGTCGTCTACGATTTTTGATGTCTAACTTGCACAGGATCCATTCTATACACTACTGAACCTGTGCTTTTCAAAATGGCCGCTTGTCAATGACAGGTTGTCATTTTGACAGGCACAGGTTCAGGAGTGTACAGAATGGATCCTTTGCAGACTAGAGACACAAAACTCACGGGGGATCGCCAGCTGACTCCTCTACTTGTCTTCCAAGTTTGGTGAGGATTGGATTTACAGGGTCCAAGTTACTGTAGGTGCACTTTCTTTGGGGGGCTGTAACTTGGACCCTGTAAATCCAATCCTAACCATATTTGGAGCACAGGTAGAGGAGAGTCAGCTGGAGATCCTCTGCAAGTTTAGTGTCTCTAGTTTGCAAAGGATCCATTACACTGGGTCATATATTGCAGGAGTAGTTTGTGATAGTTCTGAACTGTATTTTCCTGGTTCATGCCCATCTCTAGTAGGTAGGATATGAGAATAAGCAATATAGGAAGGGAATGGCAGGCCAAGATTTTTGGGAAACTAAAGGGCTTCTTAGAGGTGCTTTACAGAAAGGGCAATGATAGAAGTGAACACTTTCCAATCGTGTTCATACACAGATTGTAGCAACGCACTACAAGAAATGCACATGGTGCCTCCAGTATATATATTCCTTATTGTGGCCCGTCATGTGTGCTGCTTCCTAATAAAAGATTCATAATAACCAGTGTTTGGGCTGCAGAAATTTCATGTATTATCAATCAACATATTAATTATCAATAATGTATGCTTTCAGTTATTCAAATAGGCTTTCTTTTACTATATCTCTGTTGATCGCTTGTTCTGAATTTTGACTTAGTTTTGCCCTGTAAGATTATTAATCCCTGTACTTACACATTCTGTGTGAGTAAAATCTTGTCTTAAAAAGTATTTCATTTATTCCAAAACAGGAAATGTTTCATGGATTTTTTTAGTGCTCCCCTAAACTTTTAATTTTCCATCAGAAAAACTAAAGCTCCTCGAGCTGGGGGATTTTTTTTTTAATGTTACCATTTTCTTTACCCATCATCTTAGTCCTCCCTGGATGTACTTAATGGATGTATATGTTAGGAGAACCAGTCATGGTGCCATTACATAACAAGAAGTTTCTCTTTTTATAAATACCTTGTCACTATTTGTATTCTAACTGATTTACTTTCCGATGTGTAAATTTTGATACTTCATCAGTGGCCATTGACTATATTGGTTTTTATTTGAACTGTTTGATTTATACATGCATTTTTAAAATGGCTTACTTCACAGAACATCATTCCATGTTGAATGTTGTGTTTGGAAGAACATGGCATATACTTATTGGGTGCATACTAGATAGTTATCTGATTTTGTGTCATTATTTGTCATAAGATGTTTGGTCACAATTGGAATCAAGGAAATACTTGGTAATAGCATGACTGATAGATCCCTGGGGAATTGGTCACTGTGCAGATGGCAAGCATGTGTAAAATATGATGATGTCTTAATGGGCTTTTGATGCTTCAGGAGTACACTACGTATACATTCTGTTAGCATTTGTCAGCTACAAATACTAATCATGAAAGTTTCGATTTAGAGGAAGTCAAACCTTGCATTATTTTTTTCATATATATGAAATATAAACGCTCATATTTTTATTTGGCAACATTTAGTCCTGGACAGTAGCATCATACAAGGATGGGTGTCTGCATATTATTTATTTATTTAATTTATACCCTGCCCTCCCTGCCGAAGCAGGCTCAGGGTGGCTTACATAATTTAGTTTTGTTACTTCCGAGTCACTTGAACTTGTTATAGTTTAAGCAAACCCCAATTCTCTTGGATTACATCATATTTAAATGAAGGTTAAGGTTTTTCCAAGTTTGCAGTTGAGTAATAATATAGTCTTGTTCCTCAGTTAATTAAATTCAAATAATTTTTTTAAAAATATGTAAACATGCTAAACAAGATAACAGGAATCCTGAACTATTTCCATGGAGAGATTACTCAGGTAACCTATAACTATTTTGTAGCCATCTCTCACATTTTTGAAATTTTAAAATTCTGTACTATATTCATTTGTTGATTTTTTTTGCATTTGAAAATGGCATTCATTTTCTGCCATGATAACCTTTGAACAGTTCATCAATTTATGCTTCTGCAACCATCGTAAAATTAAAGTGTTTTCCAAAATCCCAAGAAACTGTTGTGTTTTCCCCACCATGGCCACAAAAGTTACAATTTTATAACTCTAGTAACAAACTTCTTGAACATTTTTACTCTGGCAACAACTTTAATTAGACTGCTGGCATCTCCTCTGGGTTCTACCATTTTCCAGAAATGAACCTTAGAAGGTTTGAATCTTCCTGAATAACAGCTTGTTGAAAAGTGTCTAATAAAATACATACTGTTTGAATAATAGTTTCTTAATGTTTGCTCTGAGTCTCATATGAGCCTACTGTAAATTCAATATATTTAAAATATTTGTAAATCTATATTTATATGTCAAAGTTGCTATGTGATCTAATTAAGCTTTTTATGAGATTTAACTTTTATATCTGGTTAACTCATCTGCTCATAAACATGTGTCTCTAGTCAAGTGGGTGATGCCAGAAAAACAATGCCCTCTATTGGGTTTAGCTTTGCAGAGAGGAATTAGTATGATAATTTCTTAGAAATTAAAGGACATATAGTTTTCTAAGTATTTAAAGGTAAGTGTCATATTTCTGTAGAGTCACTGAGGCTGGGAGTTATTCTGAAACTTTTAGAAAATAATGTGTGTCAATAACACCTATCTGTATTTCTTCTATAGTTGAACCAATTGTGAGCCTAACAAAGGGACCAAACACTTTAATAGATGGTGCCAATCAAACAGTTGCAGCCATTTGCACAGCAGCCACTGGAAAACCAGCTGCCAATATTACCTGGGAAGGAGGTCTTGGTGAAATGGAATCCACTTCAACTTCATATCCAAATGAAACCGTGACAGTTGAGAGTCTGTACAAGCTTGTCCCCACCAGGTTTGCTAGAGGAAGACGTATAACTTGTGTTGTGCGACATCCAGCTTTGGAAAAGGAGATGAGACATTCTTATGTACTAGACATTCAGTGTAAGTAGCGGATATATATTATATACTCATCACTTATTAATATGTGCAAAAAACCAATGTTGTCTTACTAGTACAAATCTATTATAATCTTAGCTCTTAGGAACTTTCAGTTGGCTGTGAAAGTTCTTTGGAAGTGTGTGAGCTCAGTTAGTTGACAGAACAGTTTATATGGTGTTACTGGACATCTCTGTTCTGGAACATTGATGTGAGGATACAGGTCAACCTCTTTGTTTTGTAGTTTGTATTTTATGATAACAATGTAAATGTATACATTGTAATAGGTTTGTGCTGCCTCAGCAAATGTAGTAGATCAAAGTATTGTTAAATGGAAGACTTAGCTGATGCCCTGTAATTTCTAACTTATTGAGCTGTACAGTTTATGAAACAGAAAGAGTTGTTCTCTCTTTTTCCCCCTGCACATTTTAATTGAGCTCTTTCTCTAAGGAGCTCAAGGTAGCATGAATAGATGGTATCCCATTTCATCCTTATGGCAACATTTGAGGTAATTTAGGTTATATTTTATTTATTTAGCTATTTATGCCCCACTGTTCTCCCCAGTAAGGACCTGAAGTGGCTTACAACATCATTCTCATCTCCATTTTATCCTTATAATAACCTCGTGAGGTAGGTTAGGCGGGGGGAGGGTGATGTGTGACTGACTGGGCCAACGTCAACCAGAGGGCTTCCATGGCAGAATGATGTATGTGGTGTTTCTCTCTATCTTTATATGTCGATCTTTTAACATCTTTGAAAAAAACGTCCAAAAAAACAAATAAACACACAGATTGGCAGTGAAATTCTAAGGATGTTTTGCTGGGTGTAAGTCCTGTTGGTGAATTGAGTAGGATTCTGAGTAGACCTGCTTTGGATTGCTGTCTGTTGTTAAATTGACATTTGCTGTTGTTGCAGTACAGGGAATGGAAACTCTGCAGAATTCAGTGTATTATTACCAAGACACTTTTCCTTTTATCAATTCCTACTTTTAACCATGGGCTCATTGCCACTTTATTCAAAATCATAGGGTGCCTCTGCAGCTTAATGGGGCTGTTCCCTCAATCTCTCATTTTTGTATGCCACTTGTGGGTCTAGGTTAGATAGGGCAATGTGGTGGAAGAAAACCCACAGAAAACAGAGTTTGAATAAACTAAAATAGCCACAGCTTTATTGATTACAGTCAAATGGAGCATTGGTGCAGTATGGGGACAGATCCAAACACTGGGCGACCTGCTTGCTGCCTGATAACCACCCCAGCCCACCTGCTGGGGCATAAAACCATATAGTGATTAGACCCAAGATCCATGTGGATGCCGGTCTTTGCATGGTCCCCTTGCCACCTGGTGGTGAAAGCCAGTTGGCAGCCCCTGAGCTGGGCATGCAGCTTGAATGGCTCAACCTCCAAGACCCCATAAGGGAGTCCTCAAAATGGGGGAGATGAGCACACCAGCACCTTCCCCCCCCTGATCCATCCCAATACCAAAAACCATCACAGAGTGGAGTGACCCCAAATCTTGCTCCCACCAACACTCCTATGCATGTAGCCAAATCAGCAGACTATCACGAATATCATGCAGCCAAATATCTGTGCCCTATTCTGAGAGGTGTACCCTATCTGCCCTAAAGAGGGCTACCTGTCTGAGTGAAATGTCTGGGTGTGTGATGATTTGCCCCCCAAAGTTTTCTACAACCTGGGATGCTGCCCTGCAGATTTCCACCTGGCCATGTCCACATTTTCGGGGGAGATTGCCCCACACCATTCGTGGTGTTCCAACAGTCCAGACTAGAACACTATAAATCTATGATGCGGCCTCATTTGGAATATTGTGTACAGTTCTGGTCACTGCACATCAAAAAAGATACAGCATTGGAAAGGATACTGAAAAGGGCAAGTAAAATGATTAAGGGGATGGAACACTTTCCCTATAAACTCTATAAATGGTTAAAAATTAGGACTCTTTAGCTTGGAGAAATGATGATTTCAGGGTGACACAATAGAGGTTTACAAAATTATGCATGGGATAGAGAAGATAGAGAAAGAAGTACTCTTTGTCCTTTCTCACAATACAAGACCTTGTGGGCACTCAATGAAATTAATGAGCAGTAACCCCATGTACAGTAACAAAAGGCTAAAAGATATGATGCCAGAAGATGAGCCCCTCAAGTTGGAAGGTGTACAGTGTTATCAGTGCAACAAACATGAAATTAAGCGAACTCCGGAGCATGACGGAAGACAGGAGGGCCTGGCATGATATGGTCCATGGGGTCGTGAAGAGTCGGACTCAACTGTGCGACTGAACAACAACAAAGCTTAGAAAAGATAAAAGGAAGTAATTCTTCACCCAAAGAGTAATTAACACATGGAATTCACCGCACAAGAAGTGGCAGCAGCTACACGTATAAACAGTTTCAAGAGGGAATTGAATAAACGTATGGAGCAGAGGTCCATAAGTGGCTGTTAGCCACAAGGTATAGTTGGAACACTCTGTCTGGGGCAGTGATGCTTTGCATTCATGGTGCTTGGGGGGCAATTGTGGGAGGGCTTCTAGAATTCTGACCCCTCTGGTGGACCTCCTGATGGCATCTGGTTTTTGGCCACTGTGTGTCACAGAGTGTTGGACTGGATGGGCCTTTTGCCTGATCCAACATGGCTTCTCTTATGTTCTCATGAAGTATGAGGGAGTCTGGAATGAAGGGTCTGAAGGTAGACAGCTATTGTACATAATAGCACCACCCCATTTTCTGTGGAAAGATCATTCTCACCAAGTTGCAGGATGACAGCATCCAGTGGACCCCATTGGAAGACTTGATCCAAAATGATGGCAGTAAGGACAGGCTAGCGCATCCCTCTGTATCCCATCCAGGTGATGTGTAGTTAGTTGCTAAGGCCCAAACTGCTATCCCAGCCTGAAGAAGATGCATTTAAACCAGCCCAGAACATGATCCTGTGACCTACAATCCAAACTAGTTTCCTTGAACCTGGCGGGACTAAAATAAGTACATATAAGGTTTTGTAAATCACAACATGGGCTGTATGTTTTATGTGCTGAGGATTGGCCAATGGCTCAGAGCCTGTCCAAAGGGAGGCCCATTTCGGAAGCAATTGTGGCTGCTCCAATATGAAATGAGTACGCCAAACTCACCTGGGGAGAAGCTTTGTGCAGCAATGCATGCTTACATGAAGTTGGTAAATTGAAAACGAAATACGTGTGACCCATCAGCATGTACCAGAAAAGTCCCAAGGGTGGCAGGCCATACAGAAAGGTATTCTAATGTGCACTGAACAGGGCAGGGGGAGACAATAGTGGCGGATCTAAGGAGGATACAGGACCCTTTTTTCCTGCTGATCCATTTTGGATCTACACAGAAAAAATATGAAGCTCAGAGGCCTGCAATGAAATATCATGAAGGGCCAAAACCTGCCTGGTGTTATTTCGGCGTGATGCTGTCAACAGTTCGCTGCTGCAGAAAGCTCCATAGAAGGCAAATGCAAGGTCTGCCTGAAAAAGAGTGGCCTCAAAGGTTGAAAAGCAAATGCTGGGGTCCTGGCGCATGATCCTCTATAGTATAGGCAGAGTGATGGGCCTATGGTAGTCCGGCTCACAAGGGGAGAAACTCCTCCAACTCTTGATGGAATGTCATGTTAAAAAAAAACTTGCAAGGCTCATGGAAAATGTAAACCTTACTATAGAATGAAATGGCCAACATATGGATGTCTGTGGTCCTGGGCAAACGGTCACTATTTTAGGTGTGCCAAATACTGCAATATTAAGGCCTCAGGGGCAGGCTGTGGCTCCTTCACCCCTTGTGACTCAGTGAAAGACAGAAAGGCAGAGACAGCATGTCCATAGGCCCGGCAGGTAGAGAGTACCAGAGAGCCAAATACTCCCTGGCCGTAGAGAGCCGTAGCCCAAATGATTAATCACTGCCAAGAGTCCAGAGATCCTCTGGAAAGCAATCTGGATTTTGATTCACATTGGGGGCTAAGGTCTCTCATCCTGAAATTGATACAAGGCATCCGCAATGTCGTTACTGGTGCCTGAAACAAATCTTGCCAAGAAGATGTTAGATATTAAGTAGGTTAACACAAATTTGCTTACTAAATGTGTAAGCTGCTCAGAGCATGATGACTGGCACTTAATGACTCTACTGCTTGATTGTCCCTGAACATGTCTTGCCATATGCAGGCAGCTGCTAGTGTTGGAATAAATTCCAGAAATTTGAGTTCTCTGAGAATACCTGACCCTGCCTAGTGTGGGGATGAGTGTTTTGCACATCGGCGACCATTGAAGAAAATGCTGAACCCATTCTACCCAGAGCATCAGTGTTCACCTGTAGAGTGTCCCTTGGTGTTAAAGGTGATTGCCAAATAGAGACGCTATTAAAATGGACTAGGAAGTGCAACCAAACCCTAAGATTCTCCCACATACCACATGTGATTCTGATATGGTGATGGGTGGGTGAGGAAGCTCCTGCCATAGCCCAAGCCAATCATGCACAAAAGACAAGTCCTGGTGAAACCACATTACAAGCAAAATTAAGGTGGCCCAACAGTGATTGTATTTCCTTCAGTGTTATTTTTTTTTTACTGCCTATGACCTTGGAGAGCAGAGCCCTGAGGTTGGTAACCTTATCCTCTGGGAGGCTGGAAGTGCCGTGCACCAAATCCGGCTGAATGCCTAAATATGTCAGCTGTGGGGCAAGTGGAATTCCCGCCTCAGCCTCAAGGACCTGAAAGGTAGCCAGGCAGTTGGCTCATTCTGATGAGCTGACGGGGCCTACAAATAAAAAATCACCCAGGTGTGGGGTGCCTGTGTGGTCCATAACCACCCATTCAAGGAAAGTGCTAAAGGTTTCAATGCAGTGCAGGCAACGGAGCACCCCATGGGTCAATCAGTGTACCAGCTGCTGCCAAATTTAAATCTTATTAAGCAGAAATCCCCGGGGTGAATGAGCAGCAAGTGGAAGGCTGACTGGATTTATTTACTTTTATTTTATTTTATTTATTTAAATTTGTACCCCACCCTCCCTGCCATGGCAGGCTCAAGGCGGCTCACATAATAAAAGCACAATAGCAATAAATATACTTCCAAAAGCCATCCACCAAACAGTTCATTAACAGTTTATAAAACCAACTTACATTATATTAAAGTGCTAGCAATTGACTTATTATATCAAAGATGGCCTCATATATTCTGTAACTTCACTTGATATTCAGCTCGTTGATCTTTCCCAGTTTTGGTCGGCAAGCACAGGCTATCAGTAATAGGCCAGGCACCAGGTTTCGGTTGTTGTTAGTGGTGATAGTGGTGGCAGTTCCAGCCAGTTTGGTGTAGTGGTTAAGTGCGCAGACTTTAATCTGGGAAAACCAGGTTTGATTCTCCACTCCTCCACTTGCACTTGGCTGGATGACCTTGGGCAAGCCATAGTTCTGATAAGAGCTTTTCTTGAAAAAGAGCAGTTTCTGTCAAGAGCTCTTTCAGCCCCACCTACCTCACAGGGTGTCTGTTGTGGGGAGGGGAAGGGAAAGGAGTTTGTAAGCTGCTCTGAGACACCTTTGGGTAGTGAAAGGTGGGGTATAAATCCAATCTCCTCCTCCTCCTCCTCCTCCTTCTTCCCTATATATGAAGCTGCACAGAAGTTAACTGCATAAGATCTTGCACAAATGGAAACACAAATGGGATTCAGTATGTTTGACCTGGTACAAGCAACTTCTGCATTTTTCCTCCCTGTGCCTCCACTTGTACAAGAGTTATAGCAAAAGCTGAAAATCTGTTCTGGATTCGACCTCAATACTTGTAAAATAAACTGAATGCAAACAGACTTTATTTTTTTAATCATATAGAGTTCAGAAAATCCAATCACTTTTCTCAGCCTCTAGTCTAGTACTGGAGAAATGTAAATCAGTCAAAGGAAATTTTACCAAAGGCACAATAAAAAACCTAGCCTTTCCCAATATTATCAGTAATGCCTTCCTTTTCCTAACTGGCTACCTTCATAATCCCTACTCATCTAACCTTCCTAAGATTACCTTCTTTTTCCACCCCCTTCCCCAATCTGCTTTTCTGTTTTCAGCGTCTCCTGTATGTATCCCCCTTCATTCATAACCTCTTGTCCAATGAGAACACTTCACTCCCCACTGCTGGATCATTTTTATTCTGTCACTCAAAGTCACTCCACTTCTCACACAAATACTCCCCCAACCAACCTCCTTACCTTTTAAACCTCCTGTCAAGAACTACTTTCAGAAATCACAATATTTTAGGACATTACTTATTTATATGCATTATTTAGTAGCATTATCCTACTACAGTTCTGATATGTCAAATTTACAAGTTTTTACTGTTTCCTGTTTATAAACTTTTGGCCATTATATAGACTGATGGTGCTCTGCTGTTCTGTTACCTTAAAAAAAAAAGTCCAGTGCTATGAGGCAACGTCAGTGAAAAGCCTTGGCCTCTGTTGCCCTGTTGGCCTGCCAAGGTAACTGGTGGCTGCTGGGTGAAACAGGATGCTGGACTACCTACAGCACTGGTCTGATCCAACGGGCTTTACTTATGTTCTTAACCCCATCGTATTTCTTACTTAGTTAATTGTTGAAAACTCTATAGGGCAACTGAATCTTTTAAAACACCTCTACACTCAATTGCTCTTAACACTTGTTGAAATATAAACATTGTAATATGTTGGTTTAGTAAAATCTGCTATTAATATTTTTCAGTAATTTACATGTACAGTATCCAGGCCTGTCTTAATTTTTATTTCAACATAGACCTAGGTAATGTATTTGCAAAAACCAGTGACCTCCCTGGAGTAACTTAAAATCATAACTGCTGTAGAAAAGAACATTGAACTATTATAAATGTGGCTCACTGTTTTCATTTTAAAATAGTAGTGGCTTTCTTTGTATTGAATGGCCTTTCATACAAAAATGTCTTTTTTAACAAGCAGAAACAAATGTTGATGCCTTTTTCTGTAGTTGTCTTAGACCTTGATTTTTATGCCACCAGTATCCAATTTGTATGGCATGTTTGCGAAAGAACTAATCTATGCTTTGATGCATCTGCTGGTACTTTTCCATCTCTATCAACCTATTTTAATGCTGGTGAGCTCTTTAAGTTTTTACTCCTTCCCAATATGATATTTTAAAATAAAGATCCAGATTCAAATGCCTTGTTTTCAGTAACAAATTAGGAATACATTTTCCTACAAAATAAACATTTTTCAGAGTCGGAATGCCTAGTACCTTACTCTATTGATTACTTTCTAGTCCATCTACCTAATAACTTAATGTTTAGGGGGGAAGTTTTCGTTCTCTGGTCATGCACGTCTGAAGCTGTGCCCAAATTAAAGTGTCATCTATGTGGACTTCTGTATCTTCTACATCCTCAACTATGTGACTGTGCTTGTCAAGGGGTGGGGGGTTTTGTTGTTGTTTTTTGCAAATATATATATGGAACATAAATTAAATGGCAACCTTTGTAAAACATTATCTGCCAAGTGGTGTGTAATCAGGCTCTTCATAAACAAAGATGTTACAGAGATACAAAAGCATTATATCTACAAAATTGCTCATGTAAATACTTCTCTACTTGTTCTAAATATGTCCCAGTTGACTAGGCTATTCCTGCTTAGAACCAAGAGTATATTATCATCACATATGCTGTACATTATAGAATCCATAGAAAACAGAATAGTACACAAGAGAGAAGTTAACATTTAACCAAATCCTGTATAATGGTGAGAACCATTAGCCACTGACATTTTTTCCTTTTTTTAGATTTAAAATTTTCAGCCTACTATAATTTTTGAAAACTTTATTCCTTTCTTCACTTTTGCGAAAAACCAATTTCATGAGGTGATGCCGAAGAATAATTACAAAAATACCCTTATTTCCCAAAGTTGGAAAGATTAGGAAAAACTCAGTCTTCTAAGAGTGGAAACTTCTTTAAGAAAATAAGAGAAGCCATGTTGGATTAGGCAAATGGCCTGTCTGAAGGCAAGAGCAGTTCTGTGCTTGAGCTGCACTTTCTAGGCAACTTTGTAGGTGCAGGATGTTAGTGGGAAAACTAACAAGGACTAAGGCTGGATACCATGTTCATATATAGCACAAGACCATTAGTTAAGGCTAATGTGGTTAATAAATCAACTTCATAGCCTGACTTCAGGACCTGGTTTGAGAAGCCCAAACTAACCATAGTTAATGTGGTAGCATGGGGTTCGATAATGAACTAACTATAGTTAATTAAACTGTGGTTTTGCGTTAGGTCCAGACTGAGCTGTAGTCTTCAGGGTTGAAGCTAATGGCAGAGACTTTGAAGAAGTACTCTTGTTCAGCTTAAAAATATCAGAAAGAGACAAGCACTGCTTTTATTTTATTTAAAACATTTCTGTGCCTCCTTTCTACCCAACTAGGTTCACCAAGGTGACAAACATAAAACATTTCAACATTAAATTAGCATTTAAAATAAAGTATATATAAAATTGGAGGCTGTGGCTGATTGGCTGATACAGAGTTGACTGAAGTTAAATCCATCTAAGATAGAGGTCCTGTGCCTGAGCCATGGGAGGATGGAACTGGGGATTCAGCACCCCACCTTTAACAGGGTGCTGTTAGTGCCAGCATTGATGGTGAGAAGTCTGGGTGTGACCTTGGATGCCTCACTTTCAGTGGAGGCCCAGGTCACAACTGTTGCCAGATCAACCTTTTACCATCTCCAGCAGGTCAGGCAATTGGCCTCCTATCTCTCCCACTGCAACTTAGCCGCAGTTCCAGGCTGGAATACTGTAACTCACTCTATGCCGGGCTACCCTTGAGACTGATCCAGAAACTCCAGCTGGTTCAAAATGCAGCTGTGCATGTCCTTATTGGGACCTCAGAAAGAGCCCATATATAGCTTGTGTTCTGCCAGTTGCATTGGCTCCCAGTTGAGTACCGGATCAAGTTCAAGGTCCTGGTGTTGACATTTAAAGCCCTGTGTGATCTGCAACTATCATATCTGCAGGACCCCAAAGAGCTTTGCGTTCTTCAGATCAATATCTATTAGTGATCCCCAACCTAAAGATCAACATCTACTAGTGATTCCCAACCTTCTTGGCTCTGGCTCTGGCCTGGTGGACCAGCATCCCAATTCAGATCAGGGCCCTGTGGGACTCACAACCATTCCACAAGGCCTGTAAAACAGAGCTGTTCCACCAGGCATTTGGTTGAGGCGGTGGACACCCCATTAGACCAGGTCCCCTGCCCTACCCACCCATGTTATTCACCTGTGCCTATGCCAGACACTTTCTATGTATTGAGTGGTGGGAGTTCTTTGCCACTTGTTAAAAATCAGTATATTTAGTACACATGCATTATTGCCATCTTGTGATCTATGTATAGAATTGAATTTTAGTCTTTTATCATGTTATGTTTTAATCTTTTAGATGGCTATGTTTGCATATTGTGAGCTGCCCTGAGCCCACTTGCGGAATAAAAATCAAATCAAATAAATAAAATTTAAAAATAAAATAAAGAAACAATTCAGTCACAATCACAAATAACAACACCAGGGAGGGGGGCCAATAACAGTTCTGGGGTGTTCTATTAAGAAAATAAAAAGGTCTTCACTTACTGGCAGAAGAAAATGGTAGAGGGATAACAATGAATCTCCCTGGGGAGGAAGTAGCAAAGTTTTGGCACCATGTCAGGGAAGATCTTTTCTTGGGTTGTTGCACGTTTAACCTCAGATGGTGGGGACATCTCCCAGCATAGGTCATTCATCAGGATGATCAAGGCTGTTTCAGCCCATAACCAGGCTGGAAACTAGACTGGAACAGATCCAAACAATCCGCTTCATTTGGGAATCCCTGAAATTGCCCAGCCACCAGTTCAATCATCTTGCTCGAGAATGGTATAGTTGAGAGTGGATGGTAGTTATTCAGCTCTCCTGTGTCCAAGGTCAGCTTCTTCAGGAGGAGAGGCACCACTACTAGCTTCAAGGTAGAGTGACCACTGCCTCTCTAAGGAAGGCATTTACTGTCTCCTGAACCCATTCTGCTAGCCCCCACCCACCCACCCACCCACCCAGATTTAAGCAGCCAGAAGAACAAGGTTTGTATCAGTAGGTGACAAGTCTCAGACTTCAATGAATCCTGTCTACATCCTCAGGCTGGACAAATTGGCAATCTGGGATCAGATCCTGTTACTGCTAATGTAGAGTCCAAGTCAGAATAGATGCACAAGAGTTTATCTGCTGGGTACATAGCAAAAATTATTGCAGTAGGCTACAGAGCAGTCCACCTACTCCCATTGGTCAGAAATCAGTAGGCCCCAACCACCCGGGAGAGTTCTCCAGGTCTACACTGTGGATACAGTGGTTACTGAGGAAGATTGTTTCTTCACTGCCTTCACCACCATGGAGTAACTTTAAAATGAGCTCTAGCCTGTGCCTTGTCTGATTCATCCTGAGTCTTTTTCCAGTGTCATTCTAGCATTCTCGGTTATAGTTTCATTCTATGTGGCTTCTCAGTAAACCAAGGGATGTCCTGAGCTATTAGACCTGAGAAAGGGTGCCCAGAACATGTCCATTGCCTTGGTCATTTCCTCATTCTAGGGGTCAACAAAAGCATCAACAGGAGCACTGGTCATATCTGGACAAAATTCCCTAATGTCATCTGAAAATCAGTCAGTTCCTTTAGGCTATGGGGAGGATCATCTTAAGACCCCTGAATTTTGATATCCCTGTAAGGCTGAAGAGTTTTGATATCCCTGTAAGTAGTCTGAACCCCAGCAAGAAATGATCTGTCCATGACAAGGGGGACTGTCTTTAAACTGCCCACATTTTTAGATATATCTGTTATACTCTTACACCATTCTGATGACCTATACGCCTGTGGAAGCAAGGTGCTGCACCAGTGTTTCTAGTTCAAGGTGGAAATACTCACCCAAACAGACACACCTTTACCACACTGAAAAGCTAGAATCATAAATCAGGGTGACTGTATGCTGGCCATTTTTGTGTAACTTCAGTATTTCTCTGTCTCAGTATGATCGGTTGCTTGATAAATGGGAGGGGGGCACAAGGAGGGGCTGAATCTGCATTTTGGGGGGAGGCCTCCCTGAATCAGTATTACTGCAGGTAATGTTCTTGTGGCTCCTGCTCTTGATTCAGACTTGTAGCTAATTTATTTTTTTTATTTATTTATTCCATTTTTACCCCACCCTCCCCGCGAACGGGCTCAGGGCGGCTTACAATGGGGCAACTAAGTGCCAAAGATAAAACAGCTTAAAACAGATAAAACATTCCACAAAAATATTCCACAATAAAGTGCTCAACAGTTACTCACTCAGCTCAAACCGATGACGTCAGTCTCACAGAAGGTTTCCATTCGTGTTATTTGGCCCCATCCGGCGGTATTGGTCACAGTGGGGCAAGATTGATCTTCCTCAGCTGTCTCCTCCGTCCACCGCATAAGATGGTAAGAAATAGCGGCAGAGGTAGTGGGTCTTACTCAAAGCCTGATGGAAGAGCCTTACAGGCCCTGTGGAACTGTGAGAGGTCCCGCAGGGCCCTGATCTCCTCCGGGAGCTCATTCCACCAGGTAGGAGCTACCACTGAAAAGGACCTGGCCCTGGTTGCCGCAAGCCTGGCCTCCCTGGTGCCTGGGATTACCAGGCAATGTTGTGTCCTGGACCGAAGTGCTCTTTGGGGCATATGTGGGGAAAGGCGGTCTGTGTATGATTTTTGCTGTCATGAGGATAGCATGAATCTTTAAGCTACATTAAAAACAAACAGACCTTGGTGCTTGTGGGAACAAGAAAGGGGGGGTGTAGCAGCTTTCTCAATTAGTCTTTTTGTTTCTGTCCCAAGATAGTTTACGTGTATTCTACCCTGAGCCATATAACTTGTTCTGCCTTGTAGTAGTAGTAGTAGTAGCAGCAGCATTACTAGAAGTAGTAGTAGTAAAGAGTGTTGTGATCAGGAAGATTATAAATTCTCTAGGAGCTTGTATATAGATTGAGAAGAAGACTAAAATACAGGGAAATTAGGTATTCTTAACTTTTAAAAGGGAGCCTGTTTTTAATTGTCAAAATCCAGTGTTTTCTCAGTTGAAGATCTGACATGCTTTCATAATCTCCTGATTACAATTATGTTTGTAGATTCCCCTGAAGTTACAGTAACTGGCTTTGATGGTAACTGGTATATTGGCCGAGGGAATGTTTTACTCAGGTGTAATGCTGATGCAAATCCGCTACCAATGGAGTTCACATGGAGTCGGTAAGTTCTTGTTCAAATAAATCTGATACTTTAAATATTTTCCTTTGCAATTAATGTTAATAAAGATGTTTTAAACTACCTTAAATTTCAACCTCAGTTCTTTATACAATGCTAAGGAATAGTCTTTGCACACTGTGTTGTAAATTGATTTAGCCCTAAGTTACTAATTAATTAATTCTGGGTATAATGGCATTTATAATGCTGTTTTAAAAAGTTAGTGCGAGAGAAGCAGATTCTTGGAAGTTAAACGTTTAGCAATAATAGCTTGACAAAACCTCAGTGACTGGAAGCAGTAACTTATATTCAGGATTTGCTAGCAGAACTCAGAATGGAATTTCCCACTGACCCCTCCCTCTTTTGTTGTTAGTGGATCCTCATGAACAACTTAGGTCACAAAGTTGGAGGGTTTTTGGAGGGGAGTTGAAATGCCTACCCTTCCAGCAGCTGAAGTACCTTTTATTATTAGAAAGAAGCTGTAAGATTCAGGCCCATGTATCTCTGATTACCAGATACTGAGAATATTGTAATGATATTTTGTTTACAGCAGTCTTAAAATTCAGTTTCAGAGTAATTGATTGTTTCTTGCAAACTCAGTCATCTTCAGATTCATTTGAAAATAACAATGCTTTCTAAAACATATGTAAAATACTAAATTTTAAAAATTGCTTCGTTGAACAAGGTATACCAGAGGGTGGGGAAAATACATAATTGCTGTAGTAATTTATGTACCTGCATTTCTTCTGTTTATGTTACTGGAACTATTTTAACAGCTGAGCTGGGTTTAACAAATGGGTTTAAAATTCAGGTTTGGAGACCAATGACTTTCAAATGATAGAAACTTCTGTTTTCAGTTACTGTTAGGGAGGAAATTGGTCAGTGAGCTCTGCCTTCCTGCCTTTCTTGTTGTCTTTGCTTCTGGCTTCTTTCCACCTCCTATCTTGCATATAGCACATGGCAAGCATTCCCCTTCACCCTCTCCTATACAAAATTTCTGGAAATGTTAAAGCCATGGGAAGAAAGAAACAGGGTTTTCCTCCTGTTTTTCTTCCCCCAGAAAAAAAATGGCAATTTGGGGGAATATTAAAATATATGCAATACTTATTGGCCTATGAGATCTAAATTAATTTTAGTGCTTTAGCAACATAAAATGCATATTTATAACTTAGCATATAAAATAGCAATATTTGAGATATTTATAGAATTAAAAATTTTAATTGCCTTAGTTTTGTACAAGCAGAACTGCAAATATACCCAGTACTTGACAGAAAACTGCAAGCTGATGCACCATATGCTGTCTTAGCACATGTACCTTAATTTTTACTCTCTGATTAAAAAGAATGAAGCGTTCAATGATATTTTCAGTTTTCTTCTGTAGCATTGGTGCAGTTTCTGCCCCATCCTTTTCTGATCTTTTGTCTCCCTTCTGCAAGGTAGAGCAATAAGCTTCTTTTTACCAAGTTTGTGGGTAAATGTGTCAGGGTGGTTTGAGGGAGAAGTGCAAAGATAAACTCTGTCAGGTCAAAAGACAACAGAAGGCACACAACTGTTGAGAAGCGATGAAAGCCGTGCATGCTTCCTTTGTGAAGAGTACGTATCTTAGGCGCAGAAATGCATCATGGAATTAAGAACTGTGTATGTCTACAGGATGCCCATCTTACCTTTAAAAGAATATCACGCTTTCTAAAAGAAAAAAATATGTTTTTTTCAGTACTACCCCAAATTTCCAATTTTTCTGTTGAAAAAATGGGGGGAGGCCTCAAGAAATGTGTCCCCCCCTAATTTTTCCTGGCCTCCACATCTCTCCCCTCTCCCCACTTCTTAGCCTAGCAAGTTCTAATGGAGGGTAGTCTTTAGCAGCTAGTTTGTTTCAGCTGTGAGAAGTGTAAATGTATGAACCTGACTATTGGCAATGGTATGTCTGTTAACTGATTATCAAGAGAACTTGATTGATACTAATTTAAATATTTCAAATAAATTATTGATTTTTAAAAAATATTTTAAAAATATTTCTATCTCCATCTCATTCTGTGTTTAGAGGTGGGTTACAAAATCCAGAAACAAAGCAGTTTTGAGCATATTTAATATTTAATTAACATACATTTCTGTGTAGGTTCTTCTGTGACCTCCATCTCCTGTTGCTAGTGTTATAGCAAGCAGAAGTTATTTGTTGTGCGCAGGGCCAGCCCCAGGCTTTTTCCCCACTAGGTGAGGATACCTTCTGGTGCCCCCCATGTGCCCACCGATTTCTGGCACCCCCTTCTGGCACAGCACCCCCCAAGGCCAAGGGACACTGCCAAAGTTGTCTAGAGCGGCAGCAGCAGCAGTTCCTCCCCAAATAAGGGCTGCAGGCTCAAGCCACCAGATGCCATGGCTAGGGAGGAAAGCTTCAGTGTGTGGGAAGCAAAACGCCTGTCTCTGTACGAAGACAGGAGGGGGATGTCATAAAGGAGAAAAGAATGGGTGGGGGGGAAGGTGGCAATAGGGAAACTGAACATGATGCAGAGCTGGTAGGAAAGGTGTTCCAAGGAAGGCTGCAGGGTCTTGGGCGAACGTGTCCAAAAGGTGGCCTTTGTTACGTGTTTCCTGGAAGGGCAGCCCCGAGTAGCTTTGGATGCAGATCATGGTCTGGGTGGCCTCGAAAGACGGTTTGGAAAGAGGTGCGGAGCAAGCGCAGCTGGCAGGCACCAAGCACAGAGGCAGCACCTGGCCAAGGACAAAGGCTTGTGCGGGAGAGGGCGGGCTCTGCCACTGTCAAGGGTGGGCTGGGGGCAGGTGCCAGAGCTACAGTGGGTGGGCCAAGGGGGCAAGCGGCAGCTGGGCCAGAGGAGCCGCTGGCGTGGAGAGGTACCAGGTTGTGGACAAGAGCCCGCTGTGCTTTGTGCTGCGCCTCAGCTTCTCAGCCGAGGACTTGCTGCACTGCAAGGGAGGGGAGGGGAAGGCGGGGCGGCAGGCAGGCCACAGCGGTGCCCTCGTTAAGCTGGCACCATAGGCCACTGCCTAGTTTTGTCTATGACGGGCCAGCCCTGGTTGTGTGTAACAGACAAAAAAATCATAGAAAATAGCTTAGTTATTATTCAGTTTAGGCCCTTTCACTGCCATAAAAGGTTACTCTTGGAGTTTTGGGATCCATGTGAATTAATACCTGCAGTGGGCAAGGGTAAAAATGCCCACTCCTCTTGCTCTCCCTTCAGTGGAGGTGCTGATGCATGTGGGAAGAAGGGCAGTATCACCTATCCTTCCTATGCAGCTCCCTGACTAGGGGTGCTAGAATACCTGCCAGATCAATCAACTTCTTATTGGCCAGTGGTGATTAGGCAGCCAGTTCATAACTCATTCATGTGTGTTGTAGGGACAGGCTACTTGCAGCTATCAGAACCTGACTTCCAGCTGATGAGGAATCAGCTGAGGGCTGGCTTCTGATCTCCTGATGCAGAAATTTTGCTCTGTGTCCAGCCCCCCCCCCCTCCAATTATGGGCGTGGGGAAGAGAATCATGAGTCAACTTCCAGCTGATCTTCTGGAAGTTGAGTTCTTCTAAGCTTTCATCCTGGAAACTGTGCTGTGTCCCAGACTTGCTGAAATGCAAGCATTAGAGGTGGTAGTGATATAAGTCCAGCTAATTACTCTTCTCATCTCCCTACCCCAAGTTGTCCACTTGGCTCCCAGAGAAAAGGAGGCTGACCTCTATGATCTGTTTTTTTTAATGCAGATTTTAAAAGCATTGCACCTTTCCATGCCCAGCTTGGAAGGGAGAGAAGAAAAATGAGCTCTTTCTTTCCCTTTTGTAATGCAGATAACAGTCTGATTAACAGTCTGATTGTGAGTGTCAAACAAGGTAACTTTGTTTGCTGACCAGGCTTGCTGAGAAATTTGCAGCATCCCTATTCCTGACTGTGCAGCTGCTCTTTCATAGTGGTTTTGTACCCCAGCAGTAATCTTTTGGGGGTCACAAGGAACTAACTGCTAATGCAAAGAAGAACGTGGGAAAATGCTGAACATTGTCCATTAACACTTCATTTGATAAAGTGGAGAAGAATGCTAATTCTTATAAGTATAGGGGTTTGGTTTGTTAAAAAAATGAGAAGCTTGTGTGTCCCCCCCCCCAAGTGGTACAGTCCAGGAACTTTTTTTACTACATCATCTACTGTTTTATGGCTTAGATGCATATTGGATTCTTGCCTGAGACAAAGCAGTTTAGGTGAGGAATGGTAACAAGTTGTCTACCTGAAATTCACAATCAGAAGATCCTATTAACACAGTCAATATTTTAAAATCAATGTAGTGAGTTTATACTGTGCTTTTCTGACAGAGTGAAAAATGCAGTATTGGTGTGTATTACACCCTTTTCAGTTTTATACAGCAGATTTAGCAAACAGTTTATAAACACTCACAGTTGTTCTGATTCGAATGAAATAATTTGTATTATCTTAATTCACAGACTATTCTATATTTTGTATAATTCAGGTTGGATGGACAATGGCCTGAAGGCTTACAGCCTTTAAATAATACTCTACATTTTCTCAGCCCATTGATGTACAATTATACTGGAACTTATGTTTGTAAAGTGGCCAATTCTCTTGGCCAAAAAAGTGCTCAAAAGACCATCTACATACTAGGTGAGTTATTTTTTCTGGTGTATTAAAGCATAGATTTTTAGGGAGATTCTGTTAAAAATATAATTGTCAATATGGAGAATTAGTTGTTGTTTCCGGGAATTCCTTCAAGGTTGCTTACACACTCAGTGAGTTCACTTAGTTCTTGTTGCATGACATCTGTGTTGTATTCCTATATATTTTTGCTGATGTATGTGCTTAGAATACAAACGGTTGTAATGTTTGTAATTGTAGTGGATGGTGTACTGTGACTTTAGATCAGTCTTAAGAACTTGAAGGTACATGTACAATAAAAAATAAGTGGGAGCAATTTCTGCCTCTTTCAAGACTGTTAAGTGTTTAGAAGAACTGTAGCTAAAAGCCAAAGTTGGAATATGAACTTCAGCATTGACTGAGTAGGAAAGTTTCATGTCTTGATAAGTATTAGCAGTATTTTTTCATATTGTAGTAGGGAAGCTGATATAACATAGTGGCTAATACTGAGCTATATAACAAGATTGCAACAGAATAATGAATGTGAAGTTCAACATTATATAGGCGCTACTAGTAATAACTATATAGCTGTAGTAATAACTATAGTAATTACATCCCTTTATTGTCATGTAGCCACCTCTGTCATTTTGCAGCCTGCCAGGTATTGCCCTCATCATTAAGTGTGGCCTCCCTGATAAAAGATAGTTGAAGAAAATGATATGGAAGGCAAGTGGTCTGTAGGATGGAATAGCAGTTCATTATCCAAGAGACTGAGTCAAACTTTGGCAACTATTTCTCTTTCTTCCCTTTATCTTCTGAATGTTCCCCTCAGGCTTTGTTGAACCAAAGATGAAGGAGAGAAGCCTGCTTCTAGGACCAGAGTCAATGCAAAGTGTGAGCACTATTCCTCTTTGCAGCTAAGCGTTGCTGCACGAGTGGGATTTAGGGGCTGTAGCGAAGGCTGCCTGTGCTCCTTGTGAGCAGGTCTTGTGCTAATAGTGTTTATCTTTTATTACTCAGCATATTCTAGGTGTAGTACTTTAGAGTGCAGATTGAATACAAATGTGCTAGATAAACATAATTTGGACATGTTGTCAACTCGTAATGGTTATAATCTAGTTTGATTTTCCACATTTGGAATATGTACACAAAAGTAGTACAGGGAGGGTAAGAGAAGAAGGTGTGAGTCGTGATCTTAAGTACTATAAGTGGTTGTTGAGCTTAGAGTATGGGTCAGCAAGTTCAGCAATCATCCTTCCAAATGCATATGAGTATAACAGTTTTGATTTTTTGTGTATGTTCCTGATGGTTCAGCATAGGTTATTAATTCAGTTCATTATTTGTGATTTCATTGATATGTAATTTGTATATGGACTGATACTGAGATGTAAAATGTGATGTGTTTTGCTTCCTCACCCTCTAGATTAAAAGACTTCTTCACAAGTCTTCACAAAATTTCTTTGGCTTTAGGAGCCAGCCCAGTTTAGGAGCTGGCATTTTTCAGCCTTAAGGGTTTTATATTTCAATGGCCATATTTTCTAATTAATGCTTCCATGAAGCCTAATCCTAAACTCTTCACAGTTTCTCACATTTTTAGAAAGCTGTGGCAATAGTATTGTAGTGTATAATTAATACAGGGTAGTAGTCCCTGGTTGTCACCACTACAGCAACACAGTAATCTCTATCCCTAACCTATCTTCTCTCAAACTTCTCATATTTCATTATTGCTTTAAAAAGCTCCATTTAATTGAGTATTGAAGCCAATATAGGAAACAACTAGTTAAGAAACAGATCATCCACCACTGCTGAATGCTGTAAAATTAACATGCAAACAAGCAATGACCTGAATTTTATGCATGTGCATTTTTACGTCATATAACAGAACATATTCTGAGGTGAAATGATAAATACACTTTGTAGTTTTTCTGAGGATGATTGCTGCAAATACTAGGTGCCGTAATGAAATTTCTAGGTGCCATGGTACCCTAGCACCTGGAATTCGAGTCCTGCTTAATTAATCTTTTTAGGTCAGTCAGCCTTTTACTTAAATAAAATACATTTCTTTGTAATGAGCTGTGAGAAGCAGCTCAGGTTAAATTGTCTGCAGTCACTTTAGTTTGCAGTAAATTCCCTTGTAAATAAAAGTCTTATGGGACGTTTTCTCTAGTTTTGTTGTTTATATATAATCAAATGTCACTTCAATTGACTATTAAGGCAAGATTAAATTCTATTTGAGAAGTAGCATAATATGGATATTATGTATCATATATTTGCGTCTTGCTGATTTCCTTTCTCTTTGTTTCTGTCCAAGTTTCTGTGATGCTATATACTTGAGCACTCTATTGTCGGGTATTTCGCTTACATATAAAATGAATACATTAAATATCAGATCTATTTGCTGCTTAATTAATTTAGGAAGCAGTAATGATATAAGCCTTAATATTCGAACAGAAATCAGTACAATAATGGTGTGCAGAACTTAATACACACATACTACATGATGTTCTAGAAAGTACATGTTAAGAAAGAAGGGTTTTGACGATGAGGAGTGTTGAGAGAGAAGAATTAAGGGAATAATGTGACCTAGTAGAAAACTGAGGAAAGTTTAGGATGAATTTTTTTGAAAAACTGTTTCTTGTGGCACCTATAAAGATAGAGGTTTTTATGTGGTTTAAATTTTTGTGGATGAGATCCAACTATTTTTATCCACAGTTGGCTCTGTATTTAGTGGGTTGTATTCCTCCATCTGTGAACTTTGTGAAGTGGGATGTTCCCATCCCCCTTTCTGCTGCAGTTCACATAAACATCCCCCCCAAATTGTTTCTGGGGGTCAGCAGACTGTCAGGAATAATTTAGAGCAAAATGGGGTCTGCAGTGGGAAAGGGATTGTCAGAAATCACTGTCCTCCTCTTCCAAAAGTTTAAGTAAAGTCTTAGGTTAAATACCTGCCACTTGTAAACGTTGCAGGTGAGAGGCTGTGACAGAACATGGAGAGAAGAAAATTCCAAAATGATCCACATTCCTTTTTTTCTTCCACTCTCAAGTTTCCTACTTTTGGAATAATCCAAACTTAAGGCATCCTATCCTTTATTTACCATCGGATTTTGATGTTATGCAGAAGGAAGGTGGGATTACATAAAGCCACCTAGCATAATGGTCAGTTGAATTTTGTTTGTTTCAGCCTAAGAGCCTGAAAATATTAAGCACCTGTTCCCAAGCTATTCAGCCAGTTTCTGAGATTTGTGAAGAACATATCCTCCAGCTTCCAAGCTGGGCCCAGGATATGTTGTTCACTAAACCTGTGTCACTTGCTTAGGAAAGAGGTGGAGAAGCCCATTTCCTGACCATTCCTGGACATGACCTGTAACCTGGTTGCAAACCATCATTTCCAAGATGTTCTCCAAATGTTTGCACCATAATGATACACAGAGGTAGCTGTGGAGTAGATGTTAAGAGTGGCAGATTCTAATCTGGAGAACTGAGTTTGAGTCCCCACTCCAGCTGGGGTAACCTTGGGTCAGTCACAATTCTCTCAGAGCTGTTCTCTCAAGAGTAGTTCTCTCAGAGCTCTCTCAGCCCCACCTACCTCACAGGGTGTCTGTTGTGGGGAGGGAGAGGAAGAGAAGGAGACTGTAAACCGCTTTGAGACTCAGAGTGACGGACGGAGTATAAATCCATCTCTTCTTCTTTGCAAAAATATAACTACTAAATAACAAGTGTTCAACTGCAAGATGTTGGAGGGATCAGTGGCCTTTATTAACTTCTTTTAAGCTATCATTGCCTAAGATCTATGATCTCTTCTGTGCAGGATCTCTATTTACAAGTTCATCTGTTTCCTCTTTATTCACTTACTGTGCTTTAATATGTTCACAAAGAACATATGTTAACAAATCACCTAATGTACACAAATAAACAGTTCCTGTAGTGATAGGTTGTACATAGATCTAACAGTAATAATGTTCAATAAACTGTATTTTAACTCTGTCAGCAAGACACAATGAACACACTTCAAAGATCATAAAAGAAAACTAAAATGTAATTTGTGCTAATTGAACTATTGAAGTATAGACAATTCAAATATTATTATTAATATTAATGGCTCAAATTGCTTAAGTTATGCTTCTGTAAAAAAATAATGGGCCGATGAATCTTTCTAGATTGTTGTCTTGCCTACTCAGTTAATGCCTACTCAGTTAATGCTATCTTGGAAGGAGTAGTCAGACTAATATTTCATTAACAGTTTCCTCCAGTTGATTGTATTTTGGATGACTACATGATAATATCTAGCTGCTTAAAAATAGATATCTTTTGATTTTAAATTCTAAATTGATGAGTTTCTCCTAACACTAACTTTTTGTAGTGTCTTGTGGGGGGGAACAGCTTTATAACTTTATTGATTGCTCCAGTACTTTCAGTATGCCCAGCCTAAGTCTTATAAATAAGCCAATCAAAAATCATTGTTAAACATACTGTTAAATGTAAAGAAGTTCCTTGGGCATGCTCAGTGAATTTTTTTCAATTTTTTTTTATTATGCACAAAAAATAGAAACATTGCAGAACAAGAGCAAACATAGGGGAAAGGAGGTCTTAGGACAAACAGTATTTCCAAATATTTTACAAAACAGTTTTAGAGATATGTCTCTCTTATACAAATAACAAAAGAAAAATTAACACTATTCGACAAAGCTCTGTGAGTGCTTACAAATTCAACAACTCTTTTTGTAATTGGTTTGATGGGAGAATATTGTTAGAGGCGAAGAATTCCATTCCACAGCCATATTGCTGTGAAGTTTTAAGTGTTCTGCAGAGTTCAAGTCATTAATACCTGCAGATGCTCAGTGAATTTTTGACCATTTTTTTTCTTTTGACTAGCAGATTCTTCTGCTGCATTACAAATTGTTTATGAAACTGTCCTCATGTAGAACTGCTGTTGAGAAACTAGTCCAGATCTTTCGTGGGCACATTAATCGAATTTCACAGTTCTCTGGACTCCAGCCCTTGGCATACTGTAAAAACACTAAAACTTTGCAATACCCAAATGTAAATTTACCTTTGATTTGCAAAGTCAATGTAATAAAGATTGGGTATTCTACTCATCTGTAAGTGTATACACCTTCCATAACAGAAAAATAAAGTATAACTTTAAAGTGTTAAATATTAAAAGCATCATTTATGTGATGCACCTATCTTCAGAAATCAGGTGGTTTTGAAATTACAAACTACTTTGTTTTCATTTGCTCTACAAGTTTTTCTCTATTTTTTAATCCTTATTTGGGTTAATTGTTTCTGGGTACCTTCCACACTAGTAAGAATTTTAGGAGCATTGAAATGTATAACACACTAAGTGTTTGATTACATACTTTATAGCTATAAAATTGAATAATGCCACATATTTGGGGAAAGAGTTAAAATCATATCTAGCTAACTTTGGCATGCAGTCCATAGTTTTTCATTCTTTAACCATAGTATTAATATTCGAATAAAGTCCAGTTCACCAAAATCAATTCTGTCTACATTTATTTTACTCAGTTTTTAATTTTGACTTTTCAGCTGATGGAATTAATCCCATGTTCTTGCTCTAAAACAGCATGGAAACAATTGCAGAAAATAATCAGTGTTTATACTTAAGTGAGCTGTCCAGAAACTGTATGACCATTGTTTTAAGTTTGCACTTCTACCAAAGTTAGTGAATAATCATGGAAATACATGAAGAATGAAAAACTATGTTAAGTACACTTACCTTCCCATCAACTGTGCTTTCTTATCAGCTCTTAACTGGTTTAGTTTGCATTGACATTCTTTGCCTTTTCTGTGTCTTGTGTATCTCTTTGATCTTCCATTAGATCCTCCTACTACTACCACATCACCACCCACGATTCCATGGCTTTCTTCAACTGATGGCATCACAGGTTTAACAACACAACCAAAACTAATGTTTTTTCCAACATCACCATGGCCAGAAATGCAGGAAGACAATTGGGGCACCATCATCGGTAGTGCAGTGGGCGGGGCTCTTTTCCTGATACTTGTGAGTGTCTTGGTTGGCGCTGTCTGGTATAGGAGAAGGAGGACGTTCCGTGGTGACTACTTTGCAAAGAACTACATTCCACCATCCGATATGCAAAAGGAATCTCAGATAGATACTCTCCAGGTAGATGATGTGGATTCTTACCCTGACAGTGTGAAAAAGGAAACAAAACATCCAGTGAACAGTCTCATAACTAAAGACTACTTGGGAGAACCTGAAAAAACAGACTGGAACAATGTAGACACTATTAACAGGTACCAGGACAGGTATGAAAGACCAATGGATTACTATGAAGGTGGAACACTAGGAATGAAATACTTGGGTGATGAATGTTACGATGAAAATGAAGATAACTTGGTTTCACATGTAGATGGTTCTGTAATATCTCGAAAGGAGTGGTATGTGTAATGACCACTTTCAAATCTTGACAGTACATAAAGCCTCTTCATTAGCTGATCACTTTCAGATTGTTTATACTTTTTCTTGAAGAATAAGCTTTTTGAAGTTGATTTTCAAGCTTTTTATATTCTAACTCGACAAATGAAATGTAAAACCTCCTTTAAATGTATTGAAGCTGCTTTATGATTTTTTTTCAATGCTGTACTACTGTCTTTCAAAAGATCTGAATTTTAACATAGTGTTTTATTTGGCCTATAGCACAAGTTAAAGATCAAAGTGCTAAGTGGAAAAAACAAACCCTTGAAATTGTTATAAAGAGTTTGAAATGAAGCAACTGTCTTTCCTTGTGACTACCAACGTGTAATCAAGAATTATCTTGGTGCATCTTTTTGAGCTATAAGTTTGAGTAAAAAGCAACATGAAACTGATTCAAATATAGAGCTGATCTAAGGCACATTTTGTTTACATAAGGTAATTTTTACGATATGAAATATTCTGATGGCACAGTTTTTTCAAAGCTTTATTTTTAGGCTTTCTGCACAGAATTGAATACCTCTACATTTTTGAGACTTGCCATAATTAGATACTGTAGTGGGTGGTACCTCGTACAGATTACTTGTTGCACTGAACCTGTTGCAAATAGACTTTTCAATGAACAGTCTTGCAACATATCACTATATTTTTACACTGCATTTATTCCAAACACTGGAATATTAGATTCCAGACACTTTAGCTGCATTTCAGAAGAATCTTTTCCAAAAGGTTGATTAAATGTTGCTTCAGTAGAAATGCTCACCATAAAAAGTAATGTTCAGAAAATATTAGGTTTCCCTAAACACTCTTCAGAATGCTAATTAAGCACAAAGCTATAAATACTTTCAGTTTAAACACAGATGCAACTTCTATATTTGAGTGAAGATGCATTTTAAGAGAAAACAGCTTTTCACAGAACTTTGTGGAGTTACAAGGAGTGTATGGGCTGTATAAAAATTAAGGAGCATAATTTTTTAAATGCAAAGGCAGCCTTACGTTCGCTGTGTTCCATTTTTTTAAGCATATATAATTCTGAAAAATGGCCTATTTTGAGATGAAAGCATGAAAAGATGTGACAAGACACACAGGTGTCAGCTTAAAGTGAAGCGATATTAGCTAAATCTCCTATGAAATGTATAGAGATGCTTTTTTGAAACATTAATGCTGCTTGAAAAGAAATGTAATAGTGTACAGAAAACAGCTTACTGCAGATGTAGTGAGTTGTATTGGAGATAGAAGCAACAATTTTGTAAGAAAGGGAGTTGCTTTCTCTGAAATCTGGCATAGGAGATGGGGCAATTCTGCTGTTTAACAGTACTTCAAGGTTTTTTAAAAAATGCAGTTTGTTGCAGAGACTTTAGCATCATTAGAGGAGCTCAGTGGACATTAGTTTCAGGCTTAGAAGTAAGCCCCATTGACTTGAGTGGGACTTGTCAAACATGCACAAAATGGATTATAGTTCGTTTTCAGTCAATTATCTACATTCAGATTCTGCAAATATTAAATTAATTTGGCGGTCTAATTGATGATGTGCACTCTAGGGTAATGCTTTGTAGAAACTATTTCCAAGTATATATCTGTGAGTAATATGAAATCATTACAACATGATCTACAGTATTTTTGAGCTTTTCAGTGAGTACAGTATCTGTATTAAGGTGCAGTTTGACAGTACACTGTGACTTGGTTGCTATGTCTTCAAACATGTGACTGCAGTTTAGTATTTATAAACATATGAAACTGGTTTTCAATGCATCTCTATCACATTGATAATTCAAGTGGTAATATTACTTTACTTGACCAAAGTCTCTCTTCAATACATTAGGAAGTGAAATTATCAAACCATGCTTGCCTGTGAACTCAAATGAGTTCCTATAATTACTATATGGATCTGGTCCATCATTAACTGAGGGAAACTTACTTCAGTCAACTTATGGCCAGGCCCTAAGCTAACAGCAGGTCCTAACTCTTGTGTGTGCGTGTGTGTGTGTTTGTTTTTTTATTATCTTTTTTTAAAGATAGCTTGTGGTCTTAGGAACATCTCCATTGTAAACAATAGTGGCATACTTCGTGTAAGCCCCCGAACACTTTCTTGTAACGCTCAAATCTAGAAGTGAGTACATAATGCTCTGTGTTCTTTATCTTAAGTTTGTTAAAATTTATCAAGAGTTTCACAGTTAAATATGAAGAGGTTCATAATAGGGTTAAAATGTTAAGTGTTGCAGTGTTTCTTACCTAATGTATGTTTGGTGTAAATAGAGAATTGATTGTAAGTATGAACTAGCTGTTGTGTGAAATAAATCTTTTGTTAAATTAATTTCTTGAATTCAGGTCATATGCACAAATGATTGAAAAACACATAAAGTGACGTGCTAAAGTAGGCTAGCAAACTAGACAGCAGAACATAGTTGGAAAACATTAGATTGGTATTTCTCTGCAACATAGTTGAATTGCAATGGAAAATAATTTCACAAATGGATTGCTGGACAGCCTGACCGACTGCCATTAGAAAAGACTGTATAGTAGACATAAACAATTCTAGCAACCACTTGTGCTCTAGTTGCTTATATAATCCGCATCCAGAAGGCAGAAAAAGCTATTAAGGTTGCTTTGTTTTTCACCTTTACAAAGTTTAGACTACTATATTGCCTGGTGAAGTGGCCAAATAATTTAGTCTGTCAACACCAGAAGACAGTCTGTAAACAAAAGTCACCAGGACTTAAGCTGATGTTGCAATCCAGTAACTGTTCTATGAATCGTATTTCAGATTGTCCCTCCAAAATACAATCTAAGATTGGATGTCACAGATCCATTCTACTAACCACAGTGCTTTCCACCAGCATAAGGAGCCTTCTCCTGATGGAAGAAGCTTAGCTTTTTGCCAGCATCAAAGGAAGGCTGCTTACACTGAAGGAAAGTGTGATCATTGTTGGAACCGATGCATGGGATCAAAGTCAAGGTTTTCTAGTACATAATACTTCCAAACCTCTCTAGAGCATTTTAAGGTGTTCTAGGTAACAGTATGGTTTCCCAAATTAATGGAGGAATACTTAAGCAAGAGTAGGTTTTAGCACTAAGGATCTGTTTGAAATTCTCTGAGTTACTGTTTGGTGTTACAGATTCATAGATTTTCCATAGTGGCTCCAGTGCATTATGGATCTGTGACTTTTCTGTTTTTGTTAGTTCAGACTGCTGAACATGTGCAGTTTCATGTTTGCACTTTTTCTTTCCTTACAGTTTACTGATTGTCCCATCCCAGAATCACACTGATTAAATCAGAGTAAAAAAAAAAATACAGATGTGATTACAGAATCACATCAAAATTCTTCTTTTGTTCTTTAATCGGTGCAAATTTCAACTGTAGCTAATCAGTAACCAGTAAGAGAACAACAAAAATGTGAACTGAACAGATGTGAAATTTCATTGGTTTATTCATTCTCCAAATTATGTCAAATGGAAGGTGAGTGCACAGTACAGGCAAACCTCCTGGTCTGTGTTTACCACATTGTTTTGTAGTGCAAAACAGTGCTCTGGCTTAAAAATGACTAAAGTACTTTCAAAATGATTCAGGAAGCCTGGGATCAAACTAATAATTTTTAACTTCCAAAACTTTTACTTAAGGTTACATTGCTAGGACAACACTTTCAAAATCAAATCTTTTCAGATGTGTAGCTTTGAAGGATCAATCAGTGTCAGCTGAAAAATAAATAAAGCAGAAGAATAAAAACACTTGTTCAAGACAGTTTCTGAAGATTTTTCAGAAACTATTGAAGTTGTTTCAGTTTGGGATGATAGTAGGTAGTTGTGTGCTAAATGAATCGCATGTGGAGTCATGTCATGTCATGAGTATAATTTCGTCTTTTGTGTTAAATACAAATCAGGTAGGCAAATGTGTATTCTGGTGTTTAATGGTATTTCATGGTTTTCCTACAAAGAACTGAGGCTTCTTGCAGAAAATTGTTATTTACAGAGCGCATTTCACCTCCTGCTATATTGGGATTAATGATTTGAGACTAATATAATGCAGTCATAAACTTTCTGGCACTCATCTTTACTAGTTATCTGTTATACTCCTAACCCACTCTTCCTCTATGGAGCTCAGAGCAATTTAAATATGCTTTCCATGTGATGACCTATGCAGGCACCTTCAAGCCAGATCTGCTCAGTTTCACTAGTTAAACTGCATTATGGGATGCAGTTGGGCTTCTTTTTGTGGGGTGGGGAAAGTAAATTAGTTTAAACAAATAAAATATGCTTTTGTAGGTCCTCCTCTGGACTGCTCAGTGATGACGCTTAGAATTTTGCAGATTACAAAATCATATTCAGTGTATAGTAGTAAAATAGACATTCACGCTTAAGCTTTTATATGGATAAGAACTGTTTGGCCATCATAGAGAAGCAGATTAGAAATGGCAGCCATAGATCAGTTTGGACCAGATAAAGGGTAGGCTGTAGTTCATAATATGAACACAGGCTCCAATGCAAATGAATTTACGTTGTATGTAGCTCCCACAGAAAGTCATAGAGGCTTGGGTTAGTCTAGTCTTATTTTTTTCTGTTGATGCTAATGCTGCTTAAGGTAAAAGTGCAAGTTTTACTGAATTATATGTATCTTATCCCTAACGTTTTTCACAGCTGCAAAGGCTGATCTGTAAGAGAGGTGTCTTACCCTAAAGTGTTATTTTTTGTTAAAATTGTCCATTTAATTGTAAATGGAAAGAAGGGAGAAGGTAAAAAGAGTTTTCAATACCCCTCTCCTCTATTCCAAATTGCAGTCTTTGTAGTATCATTTTATGTTTATATTTGGAAACAAACTTCATAAAGTAGGCACTGTGTATAAATTGGCTTTTAATCACAACTTATTTCTTTGAATTTAATTGAACCTTGCTTTACAGTCCTTGGAAGATACTTGCACCATAAAATTCATCTTAAGTTTGTATCAAAGTGTAATATTATCAAAATATTCTACTTCCATTCTTAAAGCAGGAAGTTTTGCACGTGGACAATTTCAGTGAAGCAAAAAAACCCCAATTTCAGTGAAGCCCTTCTAATATCTGTAGGTATAACATAGAGGAAAAACTAATGAGTAGTAAAAGTCTGTTCAAGCCTTTCTGATACAAATGTGTGTAAGAGGATTTTTTTAACTTCAGGTAATTAATATTTACAAGAGGCCGCAGTGGCTCAGAGGTTAAGACACTGAACTGCAGACTGGGAGGTCTGTAGTTCAGCAGTTTGAGACCCTAGTGCCACGTGATGGAGTGAGTTCACGTCTCTGGCCCCAGTTCCTGCCAGCCTAGCAGTTCGAAAGCAAGAAGTTGCAAGTAGATAGGTACCGCTTTGGTGGGAAGGTAACGGCTTTCCATGTGCCTCGGCGTTTAGTCATGCCGGCCATATGACAACGGAAACGTCTTTGGACAGCGCTGGCTCTTTGGCTTGGAGATGGAGATGAGCACCGCCCCCTAGATTCAGATTCGACTAGCACTCGAGCAAGGGAAACCTTTATCTAATTAGTATTTAGCTCCGATCTGGATCTTATAAGATCTCAGAAGCTAAGCAGGGTTGTTCTTGGTCAGTATTTGGATGAGAGACTACCAAGGAATACCAGAGTTCCTATGCAGAGGCAGGAAATAAGTTCTGAACATCTCTTGCCTTGAAAACCTATGGGGACACCATAGGTCGGCTGTGACTTGCTAGTAAAAACAAAAAGTATTAAAAGAAGGTCCAGTTGTGCCATATTGAAAATGATAACTATTCATGCTTATACATGGTGCAGTTCCCAGTTTTGTAACTCTTCAAAAAAAGTTGCATCTCTTTATATATTTGCAGAAAAGCATGATATGTCATACAGTTTGTGTGGAAATTGGATAGTAAATTAGATCAATGCAGTGTAAATAAAGTACATTATTTCAGGGACATAGCATAATATAAGGTTGCTTTCATCTATATGGCTTTAGGTTTCCAAAGCAAGACTGACTTGGAGTATAACTTGTCTTAATTTTTGTATATCCTCCGTATGCCTCACCTAATGAAATAACAGGTCTCATTTGTAAGCAGCATCGTAAAAGTTGTGTTCTAAAATTACTTTATCAAAAATTGTTCAGGTCAATTTTCTTGTCATCATGTTTTGTCTTCCCTATTTTATTCATGTTCTAAACCCTTAAATCTCTGTATTCAAAATGTATTACTTGCGATCATTTTTCAATATTTTGTGGAGCTGTTGATGACTCACGTACACTGAAAATAGCAATTTGTAGAATCTGTACAAAATGTTTAACTGTCTTTTCTGAGGCAGTCAGCCATTTTTCTGTTTCCAGATTTTGAGAAGAATTTTGATTAATATGACATACTGCTTGAAAAGCGTAATGCATGCTCAATTACATTTCAGATGTTCCATTTAAGCAGTCGTCATCTGTAGCTGTAGCTGGGGCTGTTATAGGAGCAGTACTTGCTCTGTTTATCATTACAATTTTTGTGACAGTACTACTGACTCCCAGGAAAAAAAGGCCCTCTTACCTGGACAAAGTGTAAGTTATGTTTCTTTAAACCAGATTAAGTCATAGAGTCTCTCCTGAGTTTATATTGTACCAATATGCACTTACACAATCCCTGATTTAGTAATATAATATCAAGATGCATTGGGTTATTTCTAGCCACTGCATATTTAGACAGAGCAAGGTGCATTTTGCCAGTGCAAGAGCCTCTTGTATTCATGGAATGTTCCATCCTTTACTATATGTGGTCATAGGAGACACCCATACATACCACTCTAAAGATTTTTCCTTTGTGCATATTAAGGAGTAATTCTCCCTTTCTCCTTAAGCAGTGCCTATTTGCAGCACTAGAAGTAAAAACACCTTCATAAGAACATAAGAGAAGCCACTGTTGAATCAGGCCAATGACCTATCTAGTCCAACACTCTGTCACAAAGTGGCCAAAAATACCAGGTGCCATCAGGAGGTCCAGCAGTGGGGCCAGGATACTAGAAGCAGTTGCCCACTGTTGCCCCCCCCCCAGCACCAAGAATAGAATGCATCACCTGCCCCAGACCGAGAGTTCCTATTTATACCTTGTGGCTAATAGCCACTGATGGACTTCTGCTCCATATGTTTATACCTTCCTTGTTGTAGCAGTTATATGTTATACCTTCCTTGTTCTAGCAACTTTCATACTTCTGTTTAAAAATGTTGACAGTAGTTAAATTGTTTGCATCTGTTCACCACACTTGTAGAGGCATAATCAGTGCTGTTAGACTTGCACTGTCAGAATAGTTCTTTCCAATCCTCTAATAAGTTCTTGTTAGATTGGGGGGGGGGGGCAGTAGATTTTCTCTTTAATTCATCTTGCACTTCAGGTGTAAGAAAAGTAAATCCCATGAACAACATGAGTTATAATCAACATAAGAATAAATAATGTCATGTATCCAAAAATTTGTAACTGACTGCAGTCCAAAGATCATTATCATATGTCCAGTTAACACAAGAGTTGTTGAAAGAGGCTTTGCCTTGTGAGAAGATGTCAGGTGTACTAGCAAGTCTGACAGCTAATGCAACCATCGATAGTGAGCCCCTTGTAAATGCCCCCTCATTGCCATTCACTTCCTTTTAACAGCACCTAGCCTCTGAAACAAGTAGAGTGCAAAAGCAGCTGACCTGTTGAAACATTTAGCTGCTAGAATCACCTGGAGGCTTTTTGTCATGTGAATTTCAGTTCATGGACTCCTGTATGAATCAAGACAGAGGAATTCAACAAATGTGATCCAGGAAATAATCTTGGTGGTATTCTTTCATGATATGAATAAATGAAATAAAAAATGGCACAACCAAATTATGCTCACCATTTGTACATATATTATGCTTTGTTCACCTTTCTTCAGTTTATAGATAGCACTTAAAGCCATTGGATTACATGGATTAATGTTTATTTTAAAACATGAGACTAATTTCTCTGGGTGGTATATTTATTTAGTTATTTATTGAGGTGTTTATCTCCACTTCAAGCAAAAGCAACCAAGGTAGTTTACAATCAATATTTATGTAAAACAATTAGTATGAAATGGCACTGACTTTTGTATAAAGTATCAAATAATTAGTTTTGCAATTTAAATAATGCGGACTTAATTTCATCTCACCAGTGGCAATAGTTAAAATTTACCTTTTTTGATGCAGGATTGATCTTCCTCCAACACACAAGCCTTCATCTTTGTATGAAGAAAGAGCTCACTCATCTCAGAAAGAAATAATTCTTCCAGTAAGTTATTGACCAAAGTTTGTTTTGCAAAAAGATACATGCCTACAGAATATCACATAGTTTTTTTTATAAAATATTATGTAAAAGTACCTGGTAGCCACGATGTAATACTTTCTTTATATAAATCTTTTTTTCTCATCTGCCAAGAATTTTGAGTGAATAAGACAAAAAATTAAATTAAATTAATATGTCAGATACTAGCGTATTATTGAGGTATTGGATTGGATTCCATTATATAGCTTCCAGAATACTGCTAGGCTCAATCTAAGGTATACTTTAAGAACAGAGCAGATTGCAAAGAATAGGAGCCACCTCTAAATTGACTGTACACTAGGTTCTTGTTAAGTAGTTCAGGCTAACAGAAAGGTCCCTAAGTAGGGCTCCCCTTGTGCTGTGTTAGCAAAAGACCCATGGTAGGTGTAATATGAACTACTCCATTGAGATCTGAAAGCATCTTCAAATATTAGAGGTTTTGTATTTTAGCATCTTACAATGTGCTAATATTGCCCAGTGCCTTAAGATAGTGTTAGGCGACCTTAGTGTAATTATCTGTATCAACTCTTTTCTATACCACCCACAATATTCTGGGTATTTTGAGGGTCAAAGTTTCCTTTGTCAGGTACAAGTCAGAATGGAAGTCTGGATCCTTAAATCCCAGTCAGAAGGTGGAAGGGTGGTTGCAAAGAAGGAACTCAGAATGCGAAGGTACATTACACATCATAATCAGCTTTATTAGGGCATCTCTAGTAGGATAAGAATCCTATGTCTCTGTTCAGCCCCAGGGTGGGGGGTCCATTCTGAATCTGTGGATGAATTCAGATTTAGCAATCTTATACTGTAATCTCTCTTTGAAATTTCTGTTTCAGGACTGCCACTCTTAGGTTAGCATTGGAATGACCTGGAAGATTGAAATGTTTTCTCACTGTTTTTTGAGTGCTGTGATTTTTCATGTCAGATGTATGTCCCGTTATTTTTTTGAGTAGAGACTGACCTGTTTGCCCATTGTGTAAATAGTGGAATGGCATTGCTGGCATTTGAAGGTACATGTAATGTTGGAAGATGAACAAGTGAATGAATCTGAGATGGTGTTGTTAGGTCTGGTGATTTTGTTATCAGAGTGAATATGGGGGCAGAGTTGGCATCTTGGTTTCTGGCAGATCATAGAGTTGGAAATTCATCTAGTCCAACCTGCTGCTCAGTGCAGGATCAGCCTAAAGCATCCCTGAAAACTGTTTGTCTGACCACTGCTTGAAGACTGCCACTGTTCTAGACATACCACTGATGTTAAAAAAGGGCAAGCAGTGATGATCTTAAATAGTTACAAGGTTCCTATCAACATTCCATTAATTGGAAGACCACATGGTCAGAAAAATATGGCTGCCTGTTTGCAAACCAGAGCTCAAAGTTGTCCCCAGCACAGCATCCCAAGGAAGAGGGACCAACTTCTCCTTGCAAGGAAGTTTTCTTAACTGCCTGCCTCCACCCACTTTATCTCACTGCCTCCAACCCCTTTGAGCCAGTCTACCCAGGTTGCAGGTGCATCCTGGGAGCCCTCCTGGAAGGCAATCTGGATAATCTCCAGAAATCATCTGGAGACTTCCTAGCACCAAATTCTTTAGTTGGTTTTCCTACTGGGGCTCTCAGCATATGTAAAGCTGTAATCTAGCAGGCACTTGAATTGGCTTCCTGCCACTTCCGGGGGGGGATCCACACTTTTAAAACTCAGGGTGGGCGGGGCTCTCCACAGATCCCATAAGCCTTATTTGCTGTTGTATCACACTGAACATAAGAACATAAGAGAAGCCAATGTTGGATCAGGCCCCATAAGCCTTATTTGCTGTTGTATCACACTGAACATAAGAACATAAGAGAAGCCAATGTTGGATCAGGCCAATGGCCCATCTAGTCCAACACTCTGTCATACAGTGGCCAAAAATACCAGGTGCCTCCAGGAGGTCTAGCAATGGGGGCAGAACTCCAGAAGCCCTTCCACGGTTGCCCCCCAAGCACCAAGAATGCAGTTGCTAAGAGCCTGGTGAAATTTCCCCAGTGCTTCTTTTACATGTGCCCAAATGATGAAAATGTTACCAATAAATCTCAGGTACAAGAGGCGTGTTAACAGATGGGAACTGAGGAAGCATTGTTCCGTGTCTACCATGAAAATGTTGGCATATAGTGGTGCCATATTGATGCCCATGGCTGTGCCATTGATCTGAAGGAATAAAGCATCACTAGATCCAGGGGTCTTTTCATAGAAAAACAGCTGCAGGAGCTCATTAGCATATGGTATGCTAATGAGCTATTAGGCTATTAGCATATGCCACGCCCCTGACATCACCGGAAGTGATGTCAGAAGGGGAAGCAAAAGGGGGAGGCATCTTCAAAAGCCTCCCCTTCCCTTCCCCAGCTGGTCTGGGTGGGGGAGCTAAGAGAGAAGGGGTTTAAAGTTTAAACTCCTTCTCATGAGAGTTGGGCCACAGAAAGAGGAAAGAGGGAAGAAAAGAGAGAGAGTAGAGAGAAGGAAAGAAAGAGAAGGAAAGGGGAGGGAAAGAAAGACAGGGAAGAAGGAGGTAAACAGGGAAAGGAGGAAAAAAGAGAAGAGAAGAAGGTGAGAAAGAAAGAAAGAGAAGAGAAGAAGGAGGGAAAGAGGAAAAAGAGAGAAGGAAAGGAGGGAATGAAAAAAAATTGGCGGCAATTTGGCCCCATTATATCCTATGGGCCATTGAACTCAATGGTGAAAACATAGGGTATATTCTGGGGGCTGGAGGGGAGGGGGTTTGAGGTACAGGCTCCAAACTCACAGGGTAGCTTATGGAGCCTCTCCCCAAGATACCCACCAAGTTTCAAGAACATTGGATCAGGGGGTCCAATTCTATGGGCCCCCAAACAGGTTGCCCCTATTCCCTCCATTGTTCTCTATGGTGGGAAAAAAGTTAATTGACATTCGGCTGCCTGAAAGACTCCCCGGGACTCCGGCTGGGGGCGGGGCTTGGCTCCTGAGCTCCCGGAGCTGTGCTCCGGTGCGCTCTCCCCCAAAAGACCCCTGACTAGATCTGAAGTAGCTTGGGTGAAGACAAACTGGCAGATCTTGGCAACGAGATCAGGAGTGGTGTTGTCAGATATGTTCCTATAGCTTGTAGTCCATCTTTGTTGATGATGTTAATGTATAGAGACTCAACATACATAGTGGCCAAAATAGTGTTACCTGGAAGATCAACAGGTTGTGTTTTTCTCAGGAAGTCTGTGGTGTCTCACACATAACTGGGGGTATTGATGGTATAGGGTCTGAGAATGGAGTCCATGGATCCAGAAGATGCCTGGTCAAGATTGTGGTGTGTCCATATAGATATGTTCCTGTATGTGTGTGAGTAATTCTTTCATAATGTAGTTCCTTTTTGTATTCCTGAGTGGGGTCTGAGGGTGGTTGTTCATAGAAGGTGAAGAGAGTTATATTTTGGCTACTTGAATGTAATTTGACTTCTCCATGATAACTGCTCCTCCTTTGTCACCTTTTTTAATTATGATGTCTGGATTGTTTCTCAGGTTGTTTCTTGTATTTCTTTCAGTGTGGGTGAGGTTCTGTTGTGAGAGATGTTTTTTTTTATCACATCAGTTTTGGGCTTGGTGGTAGAAACATTCTGTGTAGGGATCTAGTGTGGCAGAGAGATGGCAGCTGTTCAGCAGTAGATAGTGAATTGCTGTGTTGCAGAGATGTTGCCTGTGCATCCATGTTCTGTTCTGAGGCACAGCAAGTGTTTAGGAACAGACACTGAGTCATAAATTAACTGATTCTATTTTAACTGATCCTTTTCTGTTAAATAAATATTTGCCCAGTTTTGGCTCCAAGCAACCAAACTAATGTTCAGTAACTTCCAATGGGGGATTTTTAGGGTTTCTCTTTTCCATTGACTGTGTTTTAATGACTAATTCTTATTTATTTTTTATATATCCTGTGTTTGTAGAGAGATCTGAGCACAAAAATAATGTAACTCCTGTCAAGCCTGAAAGGTGCATACATATGGAACTTATGATGTGCCCCTTTACCATACTTAAGTAACTGGGGGAGGGACTGAGGTTGTACTTCTAAGTATTTTAAAATGATAAAAGCTGAATTTTATGTTTGCATTCACAATTGGCAAGATACACGTGTTCTGTTTATACTAGGAAACAAAGAATAGTGTGAGAATCAGCCTGGTTATGATCAAACTTAAGATCTCAAGATGCAAACCAACTCTGCAATCCAATTAAGGGGAGAGGGCTTGTATTTTATCCTCCAGTGTGGGGTCAAAACATCAGAATCTCATGTACTGTAGAATCCCATGTACTACAGGGAGAAGTATTCATGTCTGGTCCATTTGTAGTGGATCCACACGTCACATTGAATGATTTTGCAGTTTTCAGACAGTGTCAGAAGGATTTATTTATTTGCTTAAAACATTTAGTAGCCACTTTTCTACCTTATAGGAACTCAATACTAAAATACAATAAAATACACAAAAAACACTAATTAAAATCAATAATTTAAAGCTGTTGGTAGGTGGAAGAACTAATTAAATGCCATCATGAATAAAACTGTCTTCAGTTGCCTCCTAAGGATAGAGAATGAGGGTCCAGGTGTGCCTCCCTGGGGAGGTTGTTCCAGAACGGTGGGGCTGCCAATGAAAAGACTGTCTCTGACATATCCAGCCAGAAAGCTTCTCTGGTCAATGAGACAGTCAAGAGGCCCTCTCCCTGTGATCCTAGTTTCTGGGCAGGATCATATGGTAAAGGTGTTGCCCCGGTCCCAAGCCTTGTAGGGTTTTAAGTGTCAAAACCAGCACCTTGAATTGGGCTCAGGAGTTGATTGGAAGCCAGTGTAATTGCTGTAGTATCAGGGTTATGTGTTCCCAGTAATTGGCCCCAACCAGCAGTCTAGCTGCAGTCTCCAGATATTCTTCAGGGGTAGCCCCAAGTAGACCCCATTGCAGTAATCCACTCTAGATGTAGTAAATGCATGGGTCACTGTGTCTAGATCAGATTGAGCCAGGAATGGACGTAGCTGGCGCATTAGCGGAAGTTGGCTGAAAGCATTCCAAACCACAGCAGTTTCAACTTTTCTGAGGAGACCACTGTGTTGAGCAGCATTCTCAAGCTACCTTTTCAAGGATAGTGTAACCACATCCAAGATGGAGAATATTTCAAGCCCCTGTCTGCCTTTCCATTAATCTGTCTTGTCAAGTTTAAGTTTCAGTTTGTTCACCTTCATCCAGCCTATTACTGACTCCAAGCACCAGTTTAGAACCTCGACAGCTTCCTCAGAATTAGGTGGGAAGGCAAGGCAGAGCTGGGTGACAGCGCACTCCAAACCTCCTTATGACCTCTCCCTGTGGCTTCATATAGATATTAAATAACATGAGGATAAGATCGAACCTTGCAGAACCCCACAGTCCAACAATCAGTGGTTACTCCTGGAAATGTCACTACTGGGACTAACTGCAGCAGTGCGAACCAGAAGGATTAAACTGACCTTATATATTATAAAAGTATAAAATTTATTAGGGTGTACAAATATTAAAATATATACAAGTTAAAAAATATATATTTCCAAATATCAGACCAATAAAAGCATATCAAATATTAATACACATGATGGGTCAACACTTTCCAGCTGAAGACCAAATGTGTTTCGGCCTCAGAAGGCCTTCCTCAGTGGTCACTATTACAACATAGTATAGACACACATTCAAGCATATGTATACAAGATCTTTAGTACACTTGTGTAGCAACCAGATGGTGTATCCTGAAATTATAAAAATAGAAGGAGGGGAACAAGGGAAACAAAACTCAAATTAATATTTCAAATGTATGCCAAATCCTTATTAGTTTCCACAATTAATTAGTTCAACCTATAATTACCTTACATGTTTTGTAATTGAGTCACTGGTATTAGTGATGGGCCATAGGTATAGCCATGTCCATTCCAATTATTCTAAATAAAAACCACGACATGAAATAATGAAATAATTATATTGATAGCTCCCATTATGTATTTAAAGTCATCTAATAACTGAATAATTAAATTGACCAACAAACCTGGTAACCGAGATTTCATAAGTCTGAATGTGTGTCACTCCATCAAGGTAAAGATTCTGTTATAGGCTGCTGTGTTGGCCACCATATATAGTTATTCTAAGGTGATGCAATCACCACTTAACATTGCACCATGCCAATCAGGTGAGATACAAGATGGGAGGGGGTAGAGAGGAGAGAAAGACCAAGAACCTATGGGGAGGAGGGGGGGGAACAGGCCAGTACAAACAATATTTTAAGAAAGCAGATACAGATGTTCATAAGCAGCAAGTCCAGTCCAGATCTTCATTCAGTCCAAAAGGGGCCCACGTCTGCAGTTGATGAATCCAAAACATCTCTCTTCTCAGGAGCACTCTGCACATGTTGGGGTTGGTAGTCTGTACAGTCTCAGTAATCCAAAACTTTAGCTGTTTGTCCATGTGTCCCTTCTCCAGATAATGGCTCACTAATGGTGCAGAGCGTTTCTGCAATCTAATGCAACTGCGATGTTCATCTATTCTGACCTTTACAGGTCTAGATGTTTGACCTAAATACAACTTGGCACATGGACATTGAATACAGTAGACCACCCCTTTAGTTTGACAGTTACAGAATGTATTGATCTTAAAGGTTTTTGTTTTAGCAGTATTTTGAAATGACGTTTTAGGCTCAGCACAGAAACACATAGCACAGTTCCCACAAGAAAAAAAACCCCTAGGAATTTCACTCCCCCTTATCCTGCAGCTGTTGTCCTTCACTGCCGGGAAGCCTGCTTCTAACAAGTGAATCTCTGAGGTTTCTTGCTCTCTTAGCTGTAAATAACGGCGGATTCTGGCATCGTGGTATGTTTGACAAGAGGCTCCAATACTTGTTTATAATAGTTTTTACTGGTTTAAACATGCTATTGTAGGTGAGAAGTATAATGATCTTGTCTGTTGTTTGATTGCCCAAACCTTGCAATATTTTAATATGTGTACACCCTAATAAATTTTGTACTTTTATAATATATAAGGTCAGCTTAACCCTTCTGGTTTGCAGTGGTATCTTGGGTTGAGTTTTCCCCTCCCCCCCCTACTTTTTTCAGTTTTTGCTAACTGCAGCAGCCTAAGGGAACTGTTATTAGCCACCACATTCTACAGCATGATGGGCCTGTGTAGTTGAGGATGACTGCACCTCTTCATTAGGTGTTATCAGTCATGGGCCACTGAGTTCTAAATATGATTGGCATGTGTATATATAGGCTTGACCATTGTTTCCATAGGAAGAAGATCCCTATAAACACTTTCTGATTAAATAAGTAGTAGGATATGGATAACTTTGTGCTTATTCTAAATCATCATTTTTATAGCCTGTGAAATGAAAAAAAAGTCTATCTACTATAATGTCTGTCTAAAAGAAGTGCAAGGCAGATCAACAAGTTTATAAGAGTGGTACAGAGCAGTACCATTCAAATCTCACTGAAGTTAATGGGGAAAATAGGCTTGAACATAGCTTGGTTTGTGTATCAATGCCTGGTTAAAATATCTGGACATGATCTAATAGCAAATGTACAGTCTAAGCAGGTTCTTCATATACCATTCAGAAGTAATCATGCAGAATCATAGAAGTGATCGTATTTATTAAGTGATTATGAAACAAATTACTTTTGTTTACATTGTTGTAAAATACCAAAAGAAACAGAATAGACTCAGACAAAATATGCTTAACAGTTGGAAGATAGAGGATGTGACAATAATTCAGTAGTGTCTGGTTAGTAGCACATAAACAGCAGTCATTTTGAACAATTTTATAAACAAATTGCATTAACCATTGCAGACCCATTGCATTCCAAATGTCAATTATCAATATTATAATAGTTCCGTAAAATTAAATCCATATATGAACATAAAGTGTGTTCTTGTCTTTGGAAAATATGCATCGTATTTCTTTTGATCTTCACATTCCTGAACAGGTTGGGTATGTTCTTCAGTCTTCATGTTCCACTTGACTTGGGTCAAGCAGTAGCAGCCTCCTATGTCATCTGTAACAAAGTTCAGGGTACTCTTAGGCAAGGTGCAGTGGTTCAGAGATGGATATCTTCAGCTAATAACCCAAAATCCTGGAGTTGCCTCCTAGTAAAAACTTCTGCTAGAGCTAAATTTTCTGCATCTTTTGGAGGGGCTGCAAGATGCCTGGGATTGAACGTGTGAGTTAATAATCTGTCTGATTTGTAGAATTTTCTTGTGTACTCATATTTTTGTTTTTGATAACATGCATTTAGTCTTCAGGAGTTGTAGGTTAAAATTAAAAATAAATATTACATAATATCAGGAAATAGAGAATAGGCACAAACTGAAACTCACTGGAGTAGAATATTGCTAAACAGCACAGATCCAGAGAATTTGAACCAGCACTATTTAATGTGTTCATTAATTATTTGCAGAGTAGAATCAGGTAGCCAAATCCCAATAATTTAAAGAAAAGATTATCAAATAGGCGAGAATTATAGTTGTATTGTCATCTTCTTGTATTGCACAGTTGCTTGAATAAAGAAAAGGCAATTGAAACATAAAATAAGCCATAACTGCTTAAGAGAGGGTTGGAGAGTGTAATGAGAGAAGGAGGCAAATGGGAGAGTCAGTTCTATGTATGCTGCCTTTAAAGTTACACTGTTCTCACAGAGATCTGGCTGAGAACTCCCTAGCCAGTCGGCATTATTAAACCTAACCTGAATAACACACGCTGGAAAGGTTTGGGAGCATACTGACAAAATTAAATGCTTTCCAGGTACTCTAGAAGCATGTTAAGAGAAGTAGTTCCCCCTGTAGTTTCTACCCATTTCAGTCCATTCTGATGTTGCATTATATGCTGCTATACTTGCCCTTCTTTTCTTCTTCCCTTCTCCATGACTGCAAATCTTGTCTGTGAGAAGGACCATTCCAATAGAGCTGGTTAATTGTTACAAATAATCATCTTACTGAAACTTTGATCAGATTGGTCTCTCATGTCTGCCACCCTCTGACAGTTTAAGTTTATGTTCATCCTGGCGTGTGCTAAATGCCATTTTGTTCCTCTGCAATCAGGGAACATAAGCTTTAACTACCCTTAGTTAATGCTTAACTAGAGGGGAAAATAGCATTTGTCGTGTGTCATAGGCTATGATGCCAAGAATCCTTGCAAAGGGGTTTGGAGAGGTTGTCTTTGACATTGGTTCCTTGCTTGTTCTAGTATCAGCTCAGTACATTGTTTATGAGATTCCTCTAGCTTTCAAAAGCAGCTTATAAAACAACACAGGAAAATGCTAAAATGAAACAAATACAAATTATATACTTTGAGCTCTCTGCATTGCTTTTGGAGATTGTGGCTTGAAGTACATTCATACTACTGATTTCAACTTAATTATTTAAAATAAACATTATCCCCAGAAGTATTTGAATAGTTCGTGTTAGGGCTCAGACCAAGAGCCTAAGTAAATGTCTTATACCCTGGTTCAATAGGGAAGGAAGGTGTCATATTATTCATTAGGATTTTTTATGGGAGCAGTTTTAAAGAGTACTTAACTGAGGTATCTTTTCTGTATGCTAGTTGCTAAAACTGGAACATGACTGTACTCAAACTTGTATCAGTGGAACCAGGGGTCTTTTTTTGGGGGGAGCGCATACGCTCTGGGAGCTCAGCAGCCAAGCCCTGCCCCCAGCCGGCATCCCGGGGAGTCCTTCAGGAAGCCGAATGTCAGTTTCAGCTCCATTGTATCCTATGGGCCATTGAAGTCAGTGGTGAAAACATAGGGTATATTCTGGGGGCTGGAGGGGAGGGGGTTTGAGGGAGAGGCTCCAAACTCACAGGGTAGCTGATGGAGCCTCTCCCCAAGATACCCATCACGTTTCAAGAACATTGGACCATTCAAGAACATTGGACCAGGGGGTCCAATTCTATGGGCCCCCAAACAGGTTGCCCTATTCCCTCCATTGTTCTCTATGGTGGGGAAAAAAAATTGCCCTTCTTTTCTTCTTCCCTTCTCCATGACTGCAAATCCTGTCTCTATGGTTTTTCCCACCATAGAGAACAATGGAGGGAATAGGGCAACCTGTTTGGGGGCCCATAGAATTGGACCCCCTGGTCCAATGTTCTTGAAACGTGGTGGGTATCTTGGGGAGAGGCTCCATCAGCTACCCTGTGAGTTTGGAGCCTCTCCCTCAAACCCCTCCCCTCCAGCCCCCAGAATATACCCTATGTTTTCACCATTGACTTCAGTGGCCCATAGGATACAATGGGGCCAAATTGCCGCCGAATTTCTTTAATTCCTTCCTTTCCTTCTCTCCTTTTCCTCTTTCCCTCCTTCTTCCCTTCTCTTTCTTTCTTTCCCACCTTCTTCTCTTCTCTTTTTTCCTCCTTCCGTTTCCCTCCTTCTTCCCTCTTTTTCTTTCCCTCCTTTCCTTCTCTTTCTTTCCCTTTTTCTTTCCTTCCTTCTTTCCTTCTCTTTCTTTCCCTCTCTCCTTCCTTCTTTCCTTCCTTTCTTTCTCTCTCCTTCCTTCTTTCCTTCTCTTTCTTTCCCTCTTTCCTTCCTTCTTTCCTTCTCTCTACTCTCTTTCCTTCCCTCTTTCCTCCTTCTGTGGCCCAACTCTCATGAGAAGGAGTTTAAACTTTAAACCCCTTCTCTCTTAGCTCCCCCACCCAGACCAGCTGGGGAAGGGAAGGGGAGGCTTTTGAAGATGCCTCCCCCCCTTTTGCTTCCTCTTCTGACATCACTTCCGGTGATGTCAGGGGGCGTGGCATATGCTAATAGCCTAACTCTCATGAGAAGGAGTTTAAACTTTAAACCCCTTCTCTCTTAGCTCCTGCAGCTGTTTTTCTATGAAAAGACCCCTGAGTGGAACTATATGGATATTAACTGATTTTTAGATCATGCTGCCTTTGAATTTTGTGTAACATAGTCGCATTAGTGAAAAGGTGCATATTTTTATAGGCAACGTTCAGTGTAAGAGAGCTATCATCAGATTCAAAAGTCAAAATGTAAATATGGATTTTGAATGTTAACCGTGCTGTTAGCATTAAAAAAGAATTTTTAGCTCTGAGGGATTATACTTTATTGTAGCAGGCTTCCACAAGTATTTTCCACTGAAAACATGAAAATATGCGAAGGGAATGTAAAATGTGAGGTGAGAGGTGGAGAACTGACAGGCAGCAGTTCCCTGAATTATACTCATTCTTAAATATGGATATCAGTGCATTTTGCTTATTTATTGCAGGAAACACCAGGTGAATCTGACTGTTGCATAATCCAAAAACCACTCTGACAAAACTATATCACTCATCTGCAGTAGTTCATAAAATAGTTCCAAAATAACATTCTTTTTCCTCTCCAGAAAGAGCACTTCTCAGTGCAAAATCAATACAGAGACAAGGATCCTGGAAACATGCAGCATAAAGTAAGTCATATGCTTCATTGTGTGCTATGCAAAGCATCATTCAGAATCTTCTAGAGCTGGGCAGGACAGATGTTATGCTTCTGGGAGCTACATTATCCCCAAAGGAGATAACCAGTCACGAAACAGTGGCTCAGTGGATGGAGCCTGTCACAAAGTGGCAAGTTGTATAGAATTGATAGTGTTTCAGAGCACCTCTGCATTGCTGGAGTGGGGAACCCTTTTTCTCTGCTGTTTCCTAAAGCAAGCCACCTCCCTACCCAAATTGTAACATGGCGGGAGGTGGGGGGGATACACAGTTACCTCTGTTTTTCCAGGAAGAGGCAAAAGCAGTTTTGAAACAAGGGGAAAGAGTAGATAGCATGCTCATTTCCTGTCCAGAACAAAAGGAAATGTGCATAAGCATGGAACAGGAGAGGAGGGGGGACAGATGGTAGTGCTGGTGCTGTTTTCCCATCCAGAGCATGGGTGCATATGTACACCTTCTCCTTTGCACAAAGGAAAGAGGAGATGTGCTGTTGCAGCAGCTATAAAGGGAACAATAGTGAAGTAATTTCAGCAGCATTTGGAGTCAGGTGGAGAGCTACTTCTATTTTTATGGACAGTGACTGATCACTCTCAAGTGACATTCTGCCCACCCAAGTTCTAAAAGTGAGCTCAAGACTCTGTTGCACTGCTCTGCACACCTGGGGGAGTGGTGCTACAACACATACCTAAAGGAGTGGATCTAAGCCTTCCAACTTAGGTCTCTTTTGGCAGCATTTAGGAATTTAAGGCAGCATTGCTGAAGGGAAGTCTAGCTTAATTTCTATTATTTTCTCTCATTTTCTGTTTTCTCCATTTCCCTCCTTCTTTCAGTATGTGTATTTGCTTCCCTGCTGTTCCACATACTGCTGGGCCATGGGACCACCTTTTTATGGCCATCATCGTATTATTTTTTCTTTCCAGAGGAGGGACAGAAGGTTGAAACTTGTGCATATTATCATTCAGACACAACAACCCTGCTCAGCCCCATCTTTGATGATAGCATATCAAACCACACATAATCAATCTTTTGTTTTGTTACCTCCAGTATCATTAATAATCTAACCCTTCTGGTTCTGGAATCTCTGATCTCAAATCAACTAAACTGAGATGAGAACTCCTTGAAATCAATTTCTATATTGATGAAAATCCCTCTGATCTTACACAACCATTAATAAAACAGTTCTTAAAAGGCTTCATCTGCCCATCCAGCTCCCCCGTTTCTCCATCCACAACCACATGGAGCTTTATAACATCCTTTGCAACTAGTGAAAGGTCCCTTCAGATGTTTGGCTCCATGAATTATTCTTGGAAGCCATAAATGTGGCAAGATGAGACAGTAAACTGTGCTCTGTGTTTGGTCCTGCCTTATCACCTTTCCTGCAGAAATTATTTGGCTAGACATCCCTTTCTTGCCTAAGGCAGAGTCTAGATTTCATCTCAAACTGGATCTGGTTCTGCCACTACATTTCATTTATATGTCAACCAACAGGGAAAGAACTCTATGCTCATTAAATGTCTGGAGGACCCTGGATTTCTTTATCAGCAATATTCTTGTTTAGGATGGACCCTAGCCTATTTCTATGCCATCTTGGTGTATGTCAAGGTCAGTGTGTTACTGCCACTGAATCACAGAAGTCATTAAACTGTGTTAAAACTGCCCTATGAGTGATTTCCCATGACAATTACAGCACACACTACTAAGGCCATTGCTATCTTGACAGCCCCATAGATTTCTACTCCTTCTGGTGCTTTGTAGATTGGTGACCTACCTGCAACACTCCAGTTTTGTGAAGCAGTATGCCCTCTGAGAGCCAGCATGGACAGAACTTTTGGCATTGCAGTGGTCAATGCCTTCTTCTTGTGACTTCTCCCACTTTTAGGTAGAGCAGCTTGCTAATCTTTTCCCATGATGTACCTGCACAAAGAAGAAACAACAAATTGCTTACCAGTAACTAATGGTTTTAAAGTGGTCACGTGCTGTCATGCAGTCAGTCCTCATTTCCACAACAGGTGCTCACAACCTGTTGTGGGGTCTAGATAGCAGCCACATGGGAAGGAACATTGGGGCATTCACTGTAACACTCCAGTCTTTGAGATGAGCAAAAATGGTTGAGCTTAGCTGTAGAAGGTTCCATGCTTTGCACTAGGTATAGAACACACAGTGTGACTACAGTTGAATAACATCAGTTACAGAAAAGCAATATGTTCTTATGTGCAATTTAACACTGACCCTCCCCTGTGAAAGCAGTATTATAGGAATTAGAAGCCATGTGAAGTAGAAAATGGATTTGGTGTTTTTCAGTACTTCCTCTGCCAATACCTTCCCTGCACCAAATTTTTCACTGCTCAAAGATTGCGTGTCGGTACAATTTCACTTAATTCACAAACTTACTATTTGTGTAGTCCAATAAATGCATATATTGAAGTGAAATTATCTAGTTCTCAAGTAATACACTTATTTTAAACAATACTCCAATGTAAAAGCTAGTAGGCCAACACATAATTATAGCATCTTCATCCTTTTTAAATTGATATGCTTTAACTCCATCTTTGGTTTTGTTAACCAAAGTGTCCATAGGATTGAATTTATATTCTGTTACAGCTTTTCCATTATCAGAGCACACCATAGAACCCATTTGTAGTCATATGAAGTGGCAGTGATGGTGGTAAAGAAGGGATTTCTCTCTGCCACTATTGCATCAGCTGAATCACCCAGCTCAGTGATTTAAGGTGCTTTGTGACTTGATAACACGCAAGTCTGCCTTGGGAACTGTTGAGTTGGCAGCAATTAGAAGTGTGCGCTCAGATACATCTGAGCCAAAAATATACCCAAAAAATACCTTATTGGTATTTGGGGGGTATATTCAGCATTGCAAATATATCTGGGAATTTTCCAGAAAACTGAAAAAAATGGGCTCAAAAATTCCCAGAAATATTTGGAAATTTCGGGGAAATCAGTTTGTAAGCTCCTGGGAATTGTTTTTTCCCCTTTTCTCCCCCTCCCCTTTTGTTTCTGTCTTGGGGGTTTCGATGAGCTTTCCAAGTTGCTTTTGTCAGTTTCAAATGTGTCTTGACAGTTTCAAGGGGTTGCCTTTTTAAAAAAATTGCCCTCTTTCTTTGTGTACCCTTCAGTTTTTTGCCCAGCACTTGTAAAATCCACTTGCTTGGATTTGTTGTGATTCTATGCTTTGATATCAGTCTTGTTGAGCTTGCACTGTCACAGTGGTTCTTGGTTCTGCTGGGCATTCTGTACATTACAACTGATTCTGCTGGGCTCTCACCTGGAGGCCAACTTGAGAGTAAATCTGATGCTTAAGGATGGACTGATCTTGCTAGTGGACGCTGATAGCTCTTTGATGTTCTGAGAGATACCACTTGTGCTACTGATCTGTGTCCAAAAATCATTCTGGGAAAAGGTAATGGAGCCTTTGGTTAAAATAGTTAATGTCTTGCTGACTCAAGGGGGTTTTACCCAGACCTCTGAAATTGTTATAAGTTTGCATTTAAAAAATTAGCTAATGATGAGGCATCCAATTAAAAGATGGTTTCTGATCTGTCATTTCTGGTAGAAGTGGTGGCATTGTAAAACTGATTTTATTTGGTAAAACTTTTTAATATGGTCTGAACTGTAGGCATTTGTGTGAGTGGAAAGGTAATTTTTTTTTATGTATTTGGATGGTTTTAATATAGAATTATAAGCTACCATGAACCACAAGTGAAAGACAAGGTATACATATTTTAATAAATGAAGGCTGATATTTCTGGAATAGCAAGTAAAGTTATTTAGAATATGATTGAGTGTATTTATTGAAATTTGGGTATTATGACAAAAGATTATTAAAGTGTAACAGACATTTTTTTTCTCCCTCTAGAAAACAGTAAACTGCAGGCAATTTACTAACAATGATGAAAATCTCTTGGCTCAAGACAGCCATCAGCAAATGCATTCAGCTTACAAGCAAATGAATTGCAAAGACTGGAGCGATAAGAAGCATCAAAATCCAGACAATGGAAGAGTTTACATCAATCCTCGGGAACATTATGTGTAACTGACTTCTAACACCTTACAGTCTAATTACTGTTATATACCATGTCGATTTCCATTTGTTTTATGTTCAGTAAATATTTTGTTTTTACTTCACCATTTTTCTTTGAAACAAGTTGAAGATGATGGGGGTAGTTGCAAAAATCAGGAATGCTTAGACCAGAGGGGGGTATTTTTAATACTTTACAACTATAAGTGTGTTGGCCACAAACATCTCTTCTAAACTCACAGGTTTCTTAATACATGTTTGTGAATTCATAAAAGTTTAGAGTCCCTTTCCTTAGCCCTTCTGAATTCTGTTTTCCTTAAACATATGGGCTTAATGAGCACACATGATTGCTTCTGAAAATTAAGGTCCTGTGTCATTCTTCTGCTCATAGGAGAGCATCTTTGAATCTGCCTTAATGTCTACTTCTATAAAATATCATTGATTTGCATATTACAGGCAATTTCTGTTAATTCCCCACCACCACTGCAGATCTGCAGTGCTATTCACTATGCTATTCACTGTGCTATTCATGAGGGTCCCCTGACCTCGGGAACATATTTTTGGCTGCAGTGAAAAGAAGAAGTGGGTTAGTCTATCACAGATCCCATCGGTTCTAAGCATATTTGTATTCTCCGTCCCCACAATTGCATCATGCAGTTTGTAGCAATTGGTGTTGCTGATGAAGAGAGCGAAAGAAAATATATGCTGCTGGTTTTACCTTAAAATACTTTGCTCAAGAACTGTTTCGTTTCCATTTACAAATGCTGACACACTGCCTGTTTAAGGAATTGGCAATATGTGTCCTCTTGTTGATTAGCATTTGCTCAAGATAACTGGTAGACTAACCACTGGTATTCAGGTACAACAGTATAACTTGATGGAACACTGCTTTGAGTTTTAACTTTGATATGGATGCTCTTTCACTTAAGCCAAGTTTTCTTAATCAGTTGTTTAGCCGTGCCAGAAATACCAGCTGAATTACTGAAAAGAGAGTATGACCTTATGCTACAAGAAGAATAAAATCAGCATTTAGTACCAAAAAAATGGACAACAGTAATATGTATTTTTGTTTTTACTCTGTTCTGTAGAGGAGGGTAGGAAACACGTTAATGTGCAGCCCCAGTGGGGTTGAGAGTTGCTTCAGTTTTTGCAATACATTTTATTTTTCATTAATCCCTTTGGCCCAATTATGTGTAAATCTCTAGTCCTAAAGATCTCCCACATTCAGCCTTTTCATATGCCTTGCAAGATGCATGCAACTGTTTCCCCCCCCCCCCCTTCTGGAGTGCAGCTTACCTTTACCTATTGTGCCTTTTAATTTGTAGAACTGCAAACAAAAATGGGGAGTTCTGTCATGCTGCCAATAACAGGGAAAGGTGTTGGTGGGAGAAATGTGGATTGTTCTGCAAGCTTACATACCATTTGATTATCTACATTGCTGAGTGGCACTGTGTTAAAACGTTTTGTGGGGGTTATGGAAATGTAAATCAGTCTTTGGACAGTGTATCAAGTATATTTCTCAAGGTAAGTAAAAGAATACATTGCAAGTAACATAGAAATCCGAATTGTGTACTAATATGTAGCTTTTATAGAAAGTGGGTAGAAGCATTAATAACTCCACCTGTATAAAGCAGAATGGGATTTTGGTGATTCCTGTAGGGAGGTATAGCTTGCCTTGATTTAAATTTGCCTACACGATTTGCTTGCAGTATGAGTGCACAGCTTGGACAAATAAGTGGGTTTTAGAGTAAGGAAGAGACTTTGGAGCAGAAAATAAAGTATCAAAAATAATTTGATATTTAAGTTTTAAAATGCAATAGTTAAATGTCTAGTATTATGTTGGAATTTTAAATGTTCATACTTTTGTAGCTTGAGTGTGTAATATTGGTTCTAAAAATTCAAAAATTAAGAATGTAGTTTTTTTGTATTTTAATTTTGTCAAGTTCAAAACTGAAGAAAATGTGTATGGAAGATCACAGTTTTCCTTCAGCTATTCTATGTGTAGAGGCAGAAGGATTAATTTTGCATTATTGTGATGTAAACAAAACTAATGATAGTTCAGAACCCAGAAAGTGGGTTGGATACCATATGTTCCAGTCATGCTTTCCATTCTCAAAAGTCACTGTGCATGATGGAAAGCAGCAAGGAAGCGAATGTGGAGATTACTGTGGTAGGACCATTAAACCTTAGGAGCTGTTTTGAGTATATATAACAGTATTCAGGACAGGAATGATGGGAAGTGTTGTTCCCATTGCTTGTGTCCTGGATATTGATAAGCATGCTTGCAGTAGCACCTAAGGCCTGACATAGGCAGTACAACAAGCTTTCTGTGCTACCTTCCAGGTAGATTTAGGAAAAGGAAGTAGAGGCTGATGAGCTGTACCCATCACTAAACGAAACTTGTGGGCATTATTCAGTTGCTTCTTGACTCTGATCGAGATTCTTACTAGATACCAGAGAGACATCAGCAAGTAAAATTTTGCTTCAGTTATTCTCCAAGTATTACCCTGTGCCTCTTGGCAAGATGCACACAATCCTTAACACTCATTTCATGATGCACAGATGTAAATCCCAGAAGCAACTTCTTTCAGCAGAGTGAGTGCGAAACAGCTTGTGACATTCCAGTTATGAAGTCAAATGCAAAATGGAGCATATGTAGAAAAAACTATTTGAAGAGTAAGAAGCGAACTACAATATTTAGAACGTCGACCTATAGTTACTGCTGGAATGCTTAAATCTGGGTTTAAAATATTTAATATTCAAAATGAGCAGATTTTCTATCCTGGTTTAATGTGTAGACTGAAATTTTTCTCCTTTGGAAATTATTCTCTCCTAAGATGTAAAGATTAGTTTAATACTTGAGACAGGCCATTGGTTGTCCTGTCTCATCATTTTGTAATCATGTTGTGAAGATAATATAAATAAAGGTGATTGCCTAACTTTGGGGGGGGAAGCTTGTATAGTTTTCTTCCGTTAATATTTCTTTCTTCAACACTTGTGTGAACTTGAATTTTTGAAAAACAGGTAAAATTAAAATGTTCTATTTAACAGATATCCTTCTTTGATAGAGATATTTGAAATATAGACTGCATCTTCAAAATAAGACCACCATGAGAAATGACCGTATCCTCCTATAAAGAGGGGGCAATGGGTGTTTATAAACATTTATCCTCTTGCAGGTTTTTGCTCAAACTTTTTCACAGAACTAGCTTTTTGTTGTTTTATAATTTGCATAGTCCACCTATGGGAATGCATGGCTTGGCTTCATAAAATATTTGCAGTGTAGTTGGGAATATTTTGCTGTTTGACAATCGGGTGCACAGCAATCTGGGGGAAAGTCAGAGCTTGCTTAGTACTACATGATAAAAGGCAAGATAAGGTTCTGACAAAGACTAGATAGTGATTCATTGTGTCTTAATTTCAGCCATGCCTTAGGAAAAACTAAAGGACCACATATACAGCTCCTAATGCCACAAAAAACATCTATTGGTATGCTAAAATATTTTTGCAATAGAGCTTTCTATGGCTTTCCAGAAGTTAGAGCTGTATCTAGAGTTATTTTTCATTCTGTTTTTTTCCTGTCAGACACACAACTAAGATTAACACTTAAAGTGGTCCAAAACTAAGGGGTTTTTTTTCAAGGGTTAATGATGCACTTTGGAAAACTGAAATAGGTGTTGAGGTTTTTTGCCCAGTCTCACTATGATAACGTCAAAACAATATTTATATGTTCTGTCTGTGATCATATAGCAACTGTTTCTACAACACTGGAAACTGAAACATTGTCCACTGCTTGTGTGGGATAGGCTCCTATTTACTCAGTTGCTGACAATTCAGTTCTACAAGAGGTAACTATACTTTTTGTTATTTTTGAATTTCAAAATGCCTCAAGTGCCATTTAAGTTGTTTAAGTTAAAGGGGGCTCCCAAACCTTCCCTCAGGTTCCTGGGCTGAGCCAACAGCCAAAATATCGTACTGTGACAGGGTGGGACATAGGTCCATAGCCAAAGGGGAAAGCAATGCCCCCCCATGGATAAGTGCTGCCCTCTGCTGGAAAAATTCAAAAAATGTTTTAAAAATGTAAGATGTGTGTAGTGTTTCCAAAATGACCGTAGGCATAGTCAGGGAAACTTTAGTCTCATATTTTCCAGGCTGAAAAATAAACAGGTTTTTAAAAATGCAAAATAATATAAGAAAATGCAAAAGAGTGTCAGATATTTCCCCCCTCCCTGTCTCATGTAGACAAGGAAACCAGTAGATGAGGAAGAGGACTCGGCTCTCCTTTTAAACACGGAAGAGGACTTGATTCCCCCTTTTAAATGCCACTCAAGCAGCAAGCCTACCCGCAGCAGAGGAAGAGGACTCAGCTTGGTGTCAGTGGCCTCACTGCACCTGTGCCAGCCAAGTCAGCCCAGGTCACATAACGGCAGGTCACATGGCTGGGCTGGCGCAGGTGTAGTGTGGCCACCATTGCCAAGCTGAGTCCTCTTCCTCTGCTGCGGGCAAGCTCGCCACTTGCCATTTTTTCTCTCTCTCTTTGCCCCATCTCCTCTGCCTCACAGGATTTTTTAATGCCCCACCACCCCAAATTTTATGGCTATGGCCCTGGTGGAACAGCCAGAGTTCTTCAGCAAAGAAAAAAATACATTATTAGGGTGGCTCAGTCAAGGGAAAGAGAAATGGAGGGGAAATCTTGCTTCTGAGGAAGGGAAGTGGACATGGGGGCATCATAACAAGTTATTGGCAATGGGGACAAGGTAGAGAATACCTAGTCCTCAGTCAAGCTGCAGATGGATTTGTTTAAATTGGCCTTTTTGTCATAGCATTGTAATCATATGAGTTGCACATAGTGATGGGTGATTTCCTCACTGTTTGACACAACTGGATCATAACTCCATGTGTGCTTGTGTGTGTGTATTAAGATTAGCAGGTAAGAATCTTCTGGTGGTCCCCGGTCCCAAAGATACCAGGCTGGGCTGGGCCAGGGCCTTTTCCACCCTGGCAGCAGCCTGGTAGAATTCTCTGCTGCGTGACATCCATGCCCTGTCTGACCTATTAAAGTTTCACAGGGCATGTAAGGCAGAGATGTTCCACCAGGCCTTTGATTGGGACCAGCAACTGTTCCTTTTAATCTGTATGGCACCCCCCCCAATGATTGAGTGCTAACGCTGCCATTTTGTTTTTTAAAATATCTTTAAATGTTTAAATGCTTTGGATGTTTTAAATACTGACTTTTTATTGTTTTAACATTGTATAATGTATAGAATTAAATTGTTATAATAATAATAATTATTATTATTATATGCATACACACACACTGAAAAGGTGAATTAATTTAAAATGTTTGATAAACAGACTTACCAGAATATATATAAATATATATTCTCACATTGGTATAAATGGGGGGCAGTGAGTTGTCTGTGCAGTGTTCCCTTATGTGAGTGTTAAGCAAAGTATCCAGTAAGTGTTCCCTCATGGAGGAGTAGTGGCAGTGATAAAAACCCAGCAGCATTAATATTTGTGAAAAAGCAACTCAGTTCAGTTCAGTCATCCTTAATGGCATAATGAGAACAGTAAAATACATACAGTAACAATTCTAACAAACTAAAATATGATAATGAACAATTGAAATACATACAATTAACTACATACAATTCAGTTTAAAAGCCTTGTATCTGATTTTAGTCACTTCAGCTAGAAATTTAGCAGCCAAAGCTGTAATTTCAGAGTTGGAAAAAAGCAAGTCAATATCAGCAAGTGAACATGGTTTCATTGAGATCAAATAAGCGGTTAAGGTAATCAGCTTTTGAATATGTTCCAACAGTGCCTTATCTGAATGCTGACTATTGAACAGCATATAAACTGGAAATGCATTTTGCATTGCACATGTAGACAAGGAGGATTAACTTTTAATGAATATAGGAACTGAACACAACTTCACTATGTGGGTCTATTATTTTCAATATTTGCATCTTCATGTGTACTCAAAAGATAACATACAATGTAGAATGTTGGACTCATGATACCACCACCATCCTGAACGAACTGAGACTATTGTACTTTAGTCATATGAGAAAACAAGACTCATGGGGAAAAAAACAATACTGTTAGGAAAGGTAGCAGCCAAAGAGGAAGACCCAGCATGAAATGGATGGGCTCAGTCAAGGAAGCCATGACCTTCAGATTGCAAGATATTTAGGATGTCATTAATTCACAAGGTCACCATGAGTTGGAAGAACTTGAGGGCACTCAACACACACTTGAACACAGCATGTGACAGCTATGTCCATGGCTGAAATAGTAGCCCACAAGTTTCTTCTAACTTGTAAAAGGTGAAAGATTTATACAATTTATTCTTCAAGAGATCTGGACTCAAGTGCCTATGACAGCAGATGAATGTTTCACATGTATATTATATGCCTCTATTGCAGAGAGAGAGGACAGATCCAGGGGAGGCCTGGCTATTCTAGTCTCTATGAAACTTCTGGTCAAAGTAGTAAAATTAGGGCCAAAAGTCCAATATGCACAGGTCATAGCTGTACAATAGATTTTGCCTTCTAGTTATTCATGTATACATAACCCCTCAAGCTTCAGCTACAGGAAATCTGGAGCAAATCTTGAAAAATACATAACTAGTCTCTTACTGAAGTTTCCTGGTGCTTGTTTTAGTAGCTGGCAATTTTCATGAAATGTTGTATTCCCCCACCCCGATGAGTCAACATTTCACTTAACAACCAAACAATCTAAAGATGTTAAACTGGAAAGGATTTTGCTTAGCACGATTAGCAAGCAGATTAGATTTGTTTATTTTGAATGGTGCAGCCAAGTGAGTACACATTCTGGTCAAGCTGAGGAGCTAGTACCATTGATTTTGTCTTTGCTTCATGTAAACTGTTAGATTATGTAGATTACGTCAGAGTCAGGACCCACCAAGATAGTGACCACGTGCCAATCACCTTAGCATTAAAGATTCAAAATCTAATGGCTCACCTAATTGAGACATTTGATGCAGAGCAGACTCATGTTTCAGGTTATAAAAGAATCAAATGGTCCAAAACTGTAGATAAGTAAACCAAGAACTTTCTCAGCTTCAACAAGATCTGCCAACTTTGCAGCAAAATGATCAATGGCACGCAGTTTGAAGCCATAGAATCATAGAATCACAGTGTTGGAAGGGGCCATACAGGCCATCTAGTCCAGCCCCCTGCTCAATGCAAGATCAGCCTAGAACATCCCTGACAAGTGTTTGTCCAGCCGCTGCTTAAAGACTGCCATGTTAGAGTGTTACCTACAAATATTTAATGGATGACAAGAACTGTATAACTTGTAAGTCCAGTACTAGTGTGTTTACTTGGTTTCTCAGTTAACATGTAAAAAGAATCTCTTGATGTTTCCCAATGCAAGTTCTTAAATGTGTCAGTAGCTTGAGTGTGTGCTACCCACTTTTAAACTTGTTTTACCACAAATGTTCTCAGTCTTGGATGTCTTACTTGTACATGACCTTAATAAAAGTAGTCAGTTTTGTGTTTTAATAGCAGTTAATGCCTTTCCAAGTTGGGGTTGCTGTCTAGACCAGGAAAGGTATCCAGCACAAGGTCACTGATTTCAGTAGCTTGAGCTGGAGAAACTGTAACCTGAAATGCATCAAGCAGAAAGTAGAGCTCTGCTGACCGGATAAAAATAGAAGGTTAGATTCTTAATACTTATACCAAGACTAATCAATTCAGATTTTTTGAACTGCCACCTAGTCACGCCTTCTTCCTTTCTGTGGACTTTGAGGTCCTAATATCAGACACTGCACTTCCCATTATCAGATACCTGAATCAATGCCAATGAAAGCCCTGTTTAAACAATCCTTCAAAACCCTGAGCCTCCTACAAGATTTTATGTTGTGATTAGGGTGAAATATATAAGTATAACTAGTCAGTTTTTGCAACACTTCCACATATGTAGCTGTATTTAATACGATATGGCTAAAGAATCTAAGCAGAGGCAAACACCAAAATTATTTTTTTGTTTTAATTTTGCTAATAATTCGACATCTCACATTCTAAATGAAAAAACATGGGCAATTGAAGTGGCTTGGGTCACTCTCAGGTTGCAAGCACATTTAAATTTCTAGCTATCTGTTTTCATTGCATATAGAGACTGAAGCAATTATTGGTTTAACAATGAAATACATCCCCAAAATAGACATAAGTATTAGCCTGTGAAGTTCAGTCATGCAAAGGGAAGCATCTAGAAGCCACATCTTTAAAGACAACATGAAAGGTTTATAGTCATGCAATTCAAACTTATGTTACTTTGAAATGGCACCCAACTCTCACCATCTGTTTACTCAGATTGATGCTATGTGTGAGTCCAATGGGTAAATCAACTGCAGTCTGTTGCATGAAAATGGATTTAAGAGGCCACAAGCAGTAATTCAGTTTCCAAGATAAGTAGCCTATAAAGTAGAACTTCAGCACAATCTTGGGGTGATTCAACCAGAAATAACTTTCCCAAATTCTGACAGTGGTGCCTCTTCTTCCTTCAAGTTCCATTAACAGCAATTCTTTATTGTAGTATTTTGGCCCAGGAGCTTCAAAATAGATTGTGATGCTTCCCTTGGAAAATGAATGCTAAAGTTTGAATATATTTCCAAGTAAGACTCATTAGCTGGTAAGAAAGAAGAAATGAGCTACAAGGATGAATATATAAATAAGTAACAAGAGATATTCCATGAAAGCATTTTTTTTAAAAAAATGTATTCTGTATAGGGGTGTACACAAATTCCAATATTTATTCATTTTACTTCATTTTATACTTGCCTTTCTCTCAGTGGGAATCCACAATTGCTTAGATAATTTTCTTTTATTCTCATAACTTTGTGAGATAAGTTAGACTGCGTGTGTGTGACTAATCCATGGCAGAATGGGGATTCTAACCCAAGTCTCCCAGGTTCTTGGCATCTACTCTAATCACACTGCCTCTACATTCAAAATGTTATGAATGGATCTCCTACTCTGACCTGCTTAAATCCTGCAGTTTGTTACTATTGCATTACAGCATTAAAATCGAACAGTGATTGTGAATCCATTTTTATAAATACTTAACACTATTTGGGTCTGATCTGTTTGACTAGTCTGTACCACAGTAGATTCAAAGGGACAACGTGGCATGGAGTGGATGGAAGTAGTTTTGTAAACAGAAGCTCTTTACCCTGAGAAATTGTGCCCCCTGAGTGGTGCATTAATTCATTGCTAGAATATAATTTGTCAAATATGGCTGTGGGAGGGCAGTGGGGGAAGGTAGAACAGAAGCACAAAGGAGCAGGAAACCCACTCCCCTCCACCCCAATATTAGAAATAGTGTGCCCCCTTATGGGCTTCCATGATTAAGAGAATATCATGCAGCTGAAGGGGCATGGAATGACCCTAAGGTATGTCTCTGTCCATAGATTAAGACCAGTTGACAAACATTTATTGAGAAGAGCACAAGATTACAAGTGGATATTGTTCCTACTTTTCTGTTCAGTGATACACCAGTGTGATCTCATACTTTCACAGCTCATAAACACAAGGTCAGGGCTGGTTCACCCACTAGGCAAACTAGGCTTTTGCCTAGGGCGGGCCTCTGACGGGGGTGCCGAACTGCCCTGCCACCCTCCTCCCCCCGTGCCTACGCCCTTCCTGCCGGCTCGCTTCGCCTCCTCTGCCACCGCTGCCACAGCACACACCACCATCAGGAGGGAAAAGGGGAGGGGTGGGCGGGGAAGGATTGGGCACAATCCTGGCGCTGACTCACCCTGGAAGCACGGTGCTTTTTTTCTTTTTGGCTGGCTGGCTTTGGGAAGGCCAGCCTCCTTCTTCCTGGCCCGGCTGCCTGACTGGGGTACTCGGCTCTGCTGCGCAGAAGACCTGCCTCCTTCGGGTCTCCACCCCGCCAGGGGCTTCCATGGCCTGCCCAGAGTTGCTCACCCCCAGAAGCCCTGATGGAGAAGCAGCAGGTCGGCCCCTCTGCCCTCCCTGCAGCCCAGGGCCTCCCAGGGGGAAGAGGGAGGGCCTCCGGGCTGCCCCCCTCCCCAAAGGCAGTTCCCCCAGCCGGGAGTTATCTCGGGTTGATCCAAAGACAGCGCCCCCTGCAGCAGCATGACTCCAGGAGTTCCCCAACTCCCCCGGCCTGCATCTCCCTCCCACATCTGCTGACAGTGCCTGCCAGGCAGCCTTCACAGCCTGACTGGGGAGGGAGGGACCACCTCGGAGGAGCCTGGCTGGGGCAGGAGGGCCACCCTGGAAGGCCCCTCAGGGCCTGAAGCAAGGCCAAGTGCCCCTGGCAGGGAAGCGGCAAGCCCCGGGGGTGGGCCAGGCCAGCAACACACAAGGGAACCCAAAGGGCACCAGGAGGAGCTCCGCAGGAGCCAGGCCTAGCAAGTGTACTGGACTGGACCATCTCGGGGCTCTCTACCCAGCTATGCAGCACCGCAGGCCACCGACCCTGCTGCTGCCGCGGCCTAGAGTCCCAACGCCATCTTCTCAGGCTGGACTTTTTCTGCAGGGGGCGTGCCAGAAGCACGCGAAGGGCCTTCTGACTCAGGTGCGGAAGCCTAATTCCCCCTCCCGGCGACAAGGTTTGCGCAGAGGACCAAATGGGCTGGACTGGGGGGGAGGAGCAAAGAGGAGGAGCCCAGCCAACCTGGTCTTGAAGACTGTGCTCATGAAGCCTTTCGCGTCTGACAGGACTTGGGAAGCCCCAATGCATTTAGGAGGGCCTTTGGCTGGGGGAGAAGCCGCTGCTCCTGCGGCCACCCTATCTTTTTCTCTCTCCCCCCCATCTGCCTCAGGATAGTCGGATCTCTGATCGTTCTCCAGAAGCACTTCCGGTCCAAAATTCACCCGCCCTTGGAGAAGGGCTGCGGCAGCTGCAGAGGCGGCCTCAACAGATGAGGGGGAGTGACCAGGGAAGCTGCAAGGGGAGGGCTGCTCTGGGAGGGGGCTCACAGTTGCCAGGCCCTTCTCCTGCCCCCCCCCCCAGTCCCCAAACTGGAAAAATTGGTCGACGCACCGGGGGGGGGGCACCAGGAGATATCCTCGCCTAGTAAGCAAAAAAAGCTGGGGCCAGCCCTGCACAAGGTATGTAGGTATATTCGGATTCCTAGCACATAGCTGGGCAAGAGCACGTGATCTCCCTTGAACCCCCAAAGTAGGAGTTGGCCACCAATTCATTTCAGTTAAGTGATTCCTTTGACATAATTGCATGTTCAAATTCAAACATGCAATGCAGCACAAATAAGGTGACCATATTCCAAAATTTGTGTAAACTTTTAAGCTTTTAAAATCAATGTTCAACAAGATTCAGCAGATGTAGCTTTACTCAACTGATGGGAGAGCCTACACTTGTTGAATGCTTGCTTCAGAGTTGTAAAAGCAACGGAAAATTCCAAAATATGAAGGGGCGCTGCAGAAGTTTTCCTTAGGTCTTTACAAGATTCTCTCTTTAAGGAACATCTCTGTACTGCTGAATTTACAGCTTTCTCCAGAAACTAGGCTGCAGTGGTTTGTTGTTTTTTCTTGCCTATTCTACACCACACATACCTTTGTCTGTTCCTGTGGTGCAAGAATTTAGGTGTACAGCACAGAGGAGATGGAATTACACAAAGGGCATGACCAATTTAGATGCATAAAGCAAACTCCATGTTCCAGTCGGGATTGGTTCCAGGTTGTGGGTGGAAAGCAAATGATCCACCAGCCTTGCAGAAACCAAGCAGGCTTGTGTCCTTGTCAGTGCCTGACTGAGATCTCTTATGAACCCTAGGTAAGCGGTTTTGAATTCCATGGTGAGAGATAACTATCATAAATAAATGGACACAGGAACTTCCAGGTTACAATCCAACAACCATATTTTTTCATTCCTAATCAGTCTGTCTTGCAACAAAAATTCAATTACACTAATGAGCCTGACTATTTAAAATATTGACAGAGTACTGCTTTTCGTATTAATGGGAAAATTGAAAGAGATTCTGCCAGGTCATGTTGTTTAAAATGTTTGGATATTATTCTGATGGAAATCCTGTCAAAAGTATTAGGTTTCCACTGGCTAAATGAGGAATTAATCTAGCTGCAACGTATTTTGTGTGCATGCGCACTTCATCAGATATGATGCCCCATGGACTCAAACTTTGTTCTAGTGTTTTTAATACTTGACAGTTTCCAGTGTTTCTGTGCAGATTTAGGACCGACCATTAATGTGTTGTGTTTTTGAGGTGCTCTTAATCTTAGAGGGATTCTAGCTTCCTTTATCTTTGGGCTACATGGAATTACTGCAGGAAAATGCAAATTCTGGCAACTTACCTACTTCTAAAATGTCAGGTATCATTTTTACTTTGCTATGTCAGGAAATGTTTCCAGATTGTGTGTGATAAAGTTCTGCATTTACTTTTCTCCCTATTTAGCCTGTGATCTAACACATTTGCCAGTCTTGTTGTTAGAGAAATTTAATTCATTATTAAAATGCTGAGTAAGGATCCAGTATACTCAGATAGTCTTGATTACTGAGCATGAGATTGATTATGTTTTTAATTAAATTTCTATATTTTAAGATGTTTCTATCTTTTCTCTCACTCTTGCCCAAGATCTGCTAATTAACCCCCGTGAACTTTAGGCAACTATGGTCCATTTCATGGTCACGATGCGGCAACTCCCTTGTCTCTTCTTCAAGTTGTAGAAGGATTGTGGGGGTTTTTCCCTTTAAGCCCTTCCCAGGAATACAAAGTGTTCTGTAAATGGGGTGGAGTGAATTATGTCTAAGAATGGGATTTAGGCTGTCCTTCGAGTTACTGGTGCCTGTCGTTTTATATTTTCCTATAAAGGGTGGACTCTGTATTTGCACAGAATGTTAGTCTGTTGGTGAACCAGTAGGTATCAGAATGATACCTTAAAATTGCCTACTTTGCTAGCAGAAAACCCTTGAAGTGAGTTTTTCTCAGGGTAGACCTCAGTGAAGCAGGGGATTTGCATTAGGTTTAAAGGGAAAATCCCCTTACAGTTGTACAAACCAAATGCACCTTTTCAAAATGCCAGAGCACCTTTAGATTTCCTAGTTATAGGGCAAACTAGAAAAGAAGGTAGTAGATCTGTTATTGACTTGTGTGCGTGTGTTAAGATCATGTCATTCAGTAGTATTGAGAAGTCAAGGGAGTGTGTTTTTCCTCAGGCCAGTTTCAGTTGCCCCTAACCTGGACTGCCTAACTGGGCGGGCTGAGCTGGGAACGTGGGGTGCCTCTAGCAGCTGGCCTGAAGACCAAGAGACTGCCAGGGAGTGTTGCTCCCTGGACTGAGCTCTCCTAAGAGACAACAGTTGTGTGAATGTAGGTGAATGGGAGTTATCTGCTAGTTAGATGGGGAATGAGTGCTGAGTGTGATGAATGGGGTCATGTGACTGTAAAATTGTGATGTTGTATTTATTATTGTAGTTGACATTAGTGTATTTTGTACTTGCAGTCAATTTTTATATGATAGCACTCAGGTTGTTTTTAGTAGCAGTGAGTTAGCTTAATCTGTGGTCTCAGGAGTGGAGTCTGTTGCTTTGTCATCCCCTCCATTGGCGGTCTGCTGCGTTGCGGAGACCACCAGGGTAATCAATGGCTGGGCAGCAAATTTCGGGGCTCTTAGGATGGGAAAAGTGCAGTGGGCCGAGGCATGGTTTTAAGGGAAGGATGCAGAGAAACAGAACGGCTCAGCGTCCTTCCAGCCTGTGGCCCATCCTGACGGTGACCAGCAGTGGGGCAGGGATAGAGAACCCCCCTCCGTCACTGGTGTTGTGCAATGCCAGGTCTATTAACAATAAAACAACAATCCTTCGGGATTTTATACAAGACCAACGAATTGACCTGGCATGCATGACCGAGACCTGGGTGTGGGAGGGTGAAACGGTAGCTCTCACCCAGCTTGCCCCGCCCAGGTTCTTGGTCCTCCACCAGTCACGGACTAGGGGGCGGGGGGGAGGAGTGACTATTTTCATTTGGGAGGCTTACTCCTTCAGGGCGCTTCCGTCGGCGGAGATCACGGGCGTGGAATGTGTCGGCCTGATGCTGGAGGCTGGTGAGGGCCCGGCTGGTGTACCAACCGCCTAATGCACCAGCTAGTAGCCTGCCGTCCCTGCTGGAGGCCATAGCAGCCTGGGTGTTGGAGCATCCTAGGTTGATTGTCTTGGGTGACTTCAACGTCCATCCCAAGGATGCGACCTCCAGCTGGGCTACGGACCTGGTGTCATCCATGGCAGCACTGGGACTCTCTCAACTGGTTTCAGCCCCCACGCATTGGGCCAGTCACATGCTCGATTTGATCTTTGTGGCGGGGGTGACGGTGGACCGGATTGTCACTGTGGCAGTGCCATGGTCGGACCACCTGGCCCTGAGGGCCCGACTGAATGTTCCACCCTGACCCTGTTTGGGTGGTGAGTGAATTCTTGCCCACAGCACCAGATGGACCCTGTGTGGCTCCAAATGGCCCTGCAGGATCCAAGGCCCCCTGGTGGCTCGTTAGATGAGCTGGTGGAGGACTGGCATGCCCGGGTCCCCTCAGCCATCGACAAGATCACTCCCAGGTGCCCTCTCCGCATTCTTGCTGGGCGAGCGCCTTGGTATACCCAGGAGCTATGCGAGCTGAAGCGAGAACTGAGATGGCTAGAGAGATGGTGGCACCAAGCCCACGACAAGGCATCAAGAACATCTTATAGGACCCTTATGAAGGCCTATGAGATGGCAGTCAAAGCCACAAAGAGAGATTACTATGCGGCCATGATTGCATCTGCTAGCTCACGCCCGGCCCAATTATTTAGTACAATTCAGGGCAGACAAAATGCTAGAGAATTGAACGTTGGCTGTGAGGCATTTGCGAGTTATTTTGCAGATAAAGTCTTGGCGTTCCGCCGTGATCTCTCCGCCACAATTGAGCGAACTCGAGGCCCCTTTCTCAGCTTTGGGGCCAGGTTTAGAGCGTTTTGACCCACTCAGTCTGGAAGAAGTTGACAGGCTCCTTGTATCTGTGCGCCCAACCACATGCAACCTTGATCCGTGCCCTTCCTGGCTTATTAAAGCAGGCTACAAGGGGTTTCAAGGTGCCCTGCAGGAGATTATTAACATGTCCCTCTTGGAGGGATGGTTCCCCAGGGCACTGAAGGAAGCAATGGGCTGCCCCCTCTTGAAAAAGCCATCTCTGGACCTGGCCAAATTGGCTAATTATCGGCCCGTGCCCAATTTGCCCTATTTGGGCAAACTTATTGAGAGGGCGGTGGTGTCACAGTTACAGGGTTTTCTGGATGACGCTTCTGTCCTCGATCCCTTCCAGTCCAGCTTTTGCCCGGGTCATGGGACGGAGACGGTGCTGGTCGCCTTGACTGACGATCTCTGTAGGCATCTGGATCAGGGCGGTGTGGTGGCTCTGGTGTTGTTAGATCTGTCAGCCGCATTCGACATGGTCAACCACCAGTTGCTGACCCACTGCCTCGCCGACGTGGGGATTCAGAGTCTTGCCCTTCAATGGTTTGCCTCTTTTCTCCAAGGTCAGGGACAGAGGGTGGTGATAGGGGATCAGCGGTCTCAGGGACACCTCACTGAGTGTGGGGTGCCTCAGGGGGGCCGTACTGTCCCTGATGTTGTTTAACATCTACATGCGCCCCCTCGCCCAGATTGCCGAGAGTTGCGGGCTTGGGTGTCATCAATATGCAGATGAGACCCAGCTCTATCTGATTTTGAACTCTGCCCCAGATGACCTGCATCGGGCGTTACAGGCTGTGGCTGGATCGCTTAGGCTGAGCCAGTTGAAACTAAACCCAGCAAAGACAGAGGTCCTGGGCCTGAGTCGGATTGGTTCAGGGTTGGGGCTCCCTCTCCCGACCTTCGACGGGGTGCCGTTGGTGCCAGTGTTGGAGGTTAGGAGCTTGGGGGTGCTCCTGGACTCCTCCCTAACGATGGAGGCCCAGATAGCAGCCACTGCCAAGTCAGCCTTTTACCATCTCCGGCTGGCTCGGCAGTTGGTCCCCTTCCTTGACTGCGATGACTTGGCCACTGTGATCCATGCAACGGTCACCTCAAGGCTAGACTACTGTAACGCTCTCTACTTAGGGCTGCCTCTGTCGCAAATCCAGAAGCTGCAGCTGGTGCAGAATGCTGCAGCCAGGCTGCTGATGGGTCTCTCTAGGAGGGATCACATTCAGCCTGTGCTGAAAGCACTACACTGGCTGCCAATAGCGTACCGGATTTGCTTCAAAGTGCTGGTTTTGACCTTTAAAGCCCTGTATGGCCAGGGTCCGGCCTACCTGAGGGATTGCCTTTCCCCATATGTTCCCCAAGGGCACTTCGGTTGGGGAGTCAACACCTCCTGGAAATTCCAGGCCCTAGGGACGTGAAATTTGCTGCCACTAGAGCCAGGGCTTTTTCGGTGGTGGCTCCTACCTGGTGGAAGGAGGTTCCGGAGGAAATCCAGGCCCTGCAGGACCTTGTTCAGTTCCACAGGGCCTGTAAGACGGAGCTCTTCCGCCAGGCCTATGACTAGGAGCCGCCATCATCACTATTCCATCTCTGTTAGCCATGCGCCATCGCACCACTGCCATCTTCAGTGCAGGGCGGCCCTGGAAGGAGTGGGGATGACAATCTACTGTTCAGCTGCTCGGAATTACGATCCGCCCCATCTTGTTTTAATATGTTGTTTAAATCTTGTATGTTGGTCTATATGTTCCATTGGGTTTTATACTGTTTTAATGTGTTTTAAAGTCGGCATGTGTGCCCTGTTGTAAGCTGCCCTGAGCCTTCGGGGAGGGTGGGATATAAATCCAAATAATAAACAAATAATAACAGCTATTTATCCCACAGGGGAAGAGAGAAATAAAATGCTTCTCTACTTCTATTGTTTCATCTTATTTATGGTGGAAGCAACTTTTCCACTTGGACTTCTGTTAATTCATAAAGAAAATGCAGTTGAGTCACAACTGACTCATGACTCAGAGAAGGAAAGCTCACCACCTTCCTCTCCACTTCTCTGTATCCACAACGTGGGCATCCCCGTGCCACACAGGCAGCAAGTGACAAGCCCTTTCCTGGCGGGGAAAGTACCTGGTCTGGGTCAACAAGGTCAGGTCAGGGGCCAAAAGTGCCATGGCCTCTACCTCCTTCACTCCTCTCCCACAGGCTGAGTCAGAACCCCTTGCATCGTCGCAGGTCTGTCTGCCCAGCCAGCAGTAGACAGGCACCCTCTGTTGCTTCCTCCCTCCCTGAGTGGCATGCTTGCTCGCTCTCTCTTGAGAGTGATCTCCAGTGGTTTTGAACCAGGCATTCTCCTTGGGCTGAAGTTTCTGCTTCCAGCAGCAATAGCGACGGACAGCGCCAAGCATCATGCAACAAAAGGGATAGCAAGTGAGGCAAGCCCGTCCTGGGGGTTCCAGCAACCCTCTGCCCCACCTACCTCATGCCCCACACCCACCTCTCCCTCCCTCACAGCCCCTCTCACCCTCCACCTGCCCTCTCATGCTTCCAGCTCCACTGTACTAAACTGCCCCCTTGTTGCCCCCCAGCAAAAGATTCTGGCTATGGGCCTGGGTGGTTTGCCATTGTCTTCCTCTGCACAGCAACCTCAGTCTTTCTTAGGGGTCTCCCGTGCAAGTACTGACCATGGCTGACCCTGTAGAGCTCTCAAGCCCCGATGAGTGTGGGCCAGACTGGGCTATTTAGGCTGCTAATTTAGTCATAATTAGGGAATAATACCTGACAAATGTCGATGAACCATGCAGACAAACAAGCTGATCACTTTATAGACAATATAAAGAGCCTTCAGATTACAAGAGCCAAAAGTGATCACTAATTGGTCCAAAGGGCTGCTGTTGTTATAACCTACTTAATTTTATAATAAAAGAGTAAATGAGTGAAAGAAAACTGAAATGTGCAAAGGAGGGGGTGTGTGTGTGTTGTGTGTGTGAACTGTGGAAACGAGAATTATTTCCTATTTAGTTGGTACTCTGTTTTCTTTGTAAACGCATAAACTAAGAATTAACAAAATTCTACTCACCAAAGGAAAGCTTTAATATTTGGAATACTGTAGCATGTGAATACCCGATGTTGGCCCACTTCTGCTTCCTGAACAGACAGCAGCAGCAAATCCAATCAGGGATCACATTGGGTGACCATCTGGCTCTCCTGCTGCGGCACTGGCTCCAAGCTGCTGAAGCATGTGGCTCACATGGGGTGATTATGAAGCTGATCCAGAGCAAAACTGTTAACATCAAGAGTCAAGAAAGCAGAAATATTGACCCTACCCCTTCTATATTCAATCATATTCTGTATTTCTATGTTAGGAAGAGAGATGTCTGTTAACTGAACAGAGTAAGAAGCATGGTTTCAAAGGCAGGCTTATAATAAGTAGTTTGTTCTTTGTGATGTTCTTTGCTGCAGAAACTTGCCTGTATACATACTTAAATGTCACTTGATTTGTGATTTGTATCCTGGAAGCTGAATGTATGAAGTGAGTCCACTGAAATACATTAGAATACTAAAAGTTCTTTCCATGGTGTGTGTTCTGCAGATAGCCTGTTCATATATGCAAGGATTCACTGTTTGTTGCAGTAATTGGGTAATTTTAACATGCATTAACAAGCCCTTGAGGTATTATTGAGCCAAAGTAGAAATAGCTGAGTGTGGTTGTAAAGAACTTTGGTTCTCTTGAAATTCTGCTCTGATTCAAAGTTTGGTTAAGGCTTCAGATGGGGTTAAGGCTTCAGATGAGTTAAACAGTGAGTCTGTGAAGCACAGATAACACAGCTGTGATGGGAAGCTGGGAAGCTTGGTAGTGTCTTCCCCAGTTAGATGCATTCCTGCCAATTAAGCCACGATTTGCACCTTTGGGAAAGGGGCCGATTCCAGCTACAGATTGACTCGGTGCCTTCCTCCCAGGTCAGACCACTGCTGAGGTCACCTGTTCAGTCATTGGGCCAACACTTTGGCTATGTGTCGTCACAAAGAGACCTTGTTGGTGCAAGGGTCTAGCACCACGAGGATTCCTTTAACCATAAAGAAACAAGATTCTAGTTTATTCTCAGCTTGATGATGGCTGCCTGAGACCTACTCATGGAGACATCTTCTCTCTCACTTTTGGCCATCTTGGATACTTGCTTGCATGGGCCATTCAGCTCTGGCTTGTGATCACTCGGGAGAAGAACCACTGTGGATCCCTGGAACTACCATCTGTGAATGGGTAATATCTTGTAATTTGGAACCAATGTGTAACAATTATTTTATCCTCACAGTCTTTTTTGACGTAATCTTGCGCCTTAATAAAATATATATTTTAATTTACTTTTGTGGTTATTTGTGTTCACAGTTCTCAATCTAAATCTAGCGCTTTGACTGGCAGACCATCTACCACAATAACTTGTCTTTTAGTGAGAAACTCTGTCTGTGAGCCAACCTCATAGGGTGGATTTTCTGATTGAGACCCAGGAGGATTAGAAGCTTTGTCCTTTAGTCTCTGACTATTGGGTTAGTAAAAAGGGGCTGGTGGCAGACTACTGGACTGGTGAGTGAGCAATCGTACTCCAGTTTTTGTAATTTTGTGTTACAGCCCTGTAACAAAAGACATTTGGGCTTGGCTGGGCTCAGTGACCTTTTGACAGTGATCAGATCTCACCTTTGTTTTTTTAAAAAGCCAGTCACCATGGGAGGCAGGGGAAATATGTTACATTTTTGATGGGGTTGCTATTGAAACAGTGCCATTTGGGGTTCACTGGCCATACTCTAGGTCAACTAGCAAACAAGCATAATTTATTTTACTCTTCCACTTAGCACTATAAAACCCATCTTCCTGTAGCACCAAGTGCCATTAATTTTCAAATATTGGGTGGAAAAAGATATACATTTTCTTTTAAATATGATTGTAACTAAGAATAAGGCCCGTTGTGGAAATACATACAACAAGCTCTAGAAAGAGGCTCTGGGCAGGTGCCCTGGTCTTGGGCACTCAGCATCAATTTGCTGTGGTGACCTCAGCAGGGTGTAATGACACAGAGCTTACGGTTTTCTTCAGGGGAACTGATCTCTGCCATCTGAAGAGCAGTTGTAATTCTGAGTGATCTCTAGCCCTCCCCTGGAGATTGGCAACAATGGTTCCCCAGGAGGAAATGGCTGGTTTAGAGGGTGTACAATGTATGGCATTGTACCTGTCTGAGGTCCCACCCCTCCTCAAACCCTACCCTCTTCAGACTCCATCTCTCAGATCTCCAGGCATTTCCATACCTAAAGCTGGCAACTTTATCTCCCCCCCCCTCAGCAGCTTCTTCCTAGGCAAAGTTCTGTCTTTCTTGTTAGTGGGGAGCAAAGCAGCTTACTTCATTCTCCTCTTCCACTTTGTGATCTGTACAGCAATCCTGCAAGGAGGTTAGGCAGAAATTCTGTGGCTGGTCCAAAATTACCCAGGCACCTTCCATAGGGAGGCTCCTGCTGAACAGGAGCAAGCAGCCAGGGCTAGTGAAGTAATGCCAGTCAGGAGGCGTGAAGTCACCCTGGCAGGCCGAGGGTTGCCAACAAAGACAGATCGATGCAAAGGAGGATGGAAAAGTCTCCATATCTCTATTTTGCCTTACGTTGGTTTTGATGCCAGCAGAGAAAAAATGCCAGAGGTTCTGGATGGGTGCCCCATGGTAAATGGACAATTCCTAAAGATTTTCCAAAACACTACTGTGTCGATAATTCATTTTCTACACTCACAGTGTCCCCTGCCAGAACACAACACATCCCCAGCACTTTGAATTAGTACCAGAGCTTTAAGAGCTCTCCAGCTGTCATCTGGAGATTGGCAACAGCTTGTTGGGAGGGTCCGGTCTATGGCATTGTATCTATCTGAGGTCCCCCTCTTCCTCAGACCCCACCCTCAGCAGGCTTCTTCCCTAAAATATCCTGGAAGTTTCCAACCTGGAGCTGGCAACCCTATGTTCTTTCCAGGCAACCATCAGTTTACCTTTATCTCCCTGTCTGTCTCCAGGTTTACATCTCCCCGCCACAGCCTCTGCCTAGGGAAAGGGCTGTCTTTCCCTGCAGTAGGAACCAAAGCAGCTGACATCATTCTCTCCCCCATATGATCCGCACAACAACACTGTGAGGTATGTTAAGGTAGAAAGTCTGTGAATGGTCCATAATCCCCCAGGCAGCGTTTATAACATGAACCTGGGACCTGCACACCATCCTCTGAAGCGCTCTCAGGTACATATCTGTGGCAGTAATGGGGTGACTGCTGGTACCTTTTCCTATCATTTTTTGCCTTGTGGTATTCTGCTTGTGGTATGATCTGTCTTTTTTGTGGTGTGGCATGGTTGTGTTATTGGGTTTGTTTCTTTTGAAGGGGAAGTGATGTGTTGTGGGCGATGACATATTTTACCTGAGAATACACCAGGTTGCATATGCAAATAGAGGGGGGAGTTTGAGGTGCGGAATGGAGTGAAGTCCAATCAGCTTCCATATGCAAATAACCTTGAAACGCTGGCCCAATCAGAGAAGAGTGGCCTAGGCTGCAGTGGGTGGGAGAGAACTCAGGACACGCAGCCAGTGGATAGAGGCACCTTGTGATTGACACATCACGGAGCCAACTGATTTGGGAGTGTATGAAACTTTGCCACTTCTAAATAGAATTATATATAAGGAGAGAGATCCACTGTTGACTCAGTACTTGTGTCAACAATATTCTTACCACATTCTTTGTTGGTGATGTGATATCTGGCCAGAGTACTTGCCATGAGTTAAATAGGTGGTGTAAAATCTTTCTGCAGAGCTCTGCACATTTCTTATCCCGTAAGGCATTGGGCATTTCCTAAAAGAAGTTGTAAAAACCAATACTTTGAAGAAAGAACCACAGACAGCTAGATAGTTCCTGTTCTTTTGGATGGTTTGAAATCAGAACTCTGTTGATACTATATTTTCCTCCTCTGGGCATATAATTCAAATGCTAAGAATGCCATGGGCCAAAAAGGTTCTGGGAAACCATCACAGAATTGTTGAGGTGGATTCCTGAGGTGGCAAACTTCCAAATGAACATGCCAAAAGTGAGGCCAAGAAGGCCCAGTTAAGCAATCCAAGGCAAAGATATGTTATATTACTTTACAGAGCAGGGAGCACAAAGAATGTACTATCCAGTTGGAATAGTTTTGGGCCATTCTAGTCCCAATTGGTGTACCCCAGCTTTGATTGCTTTATTTATTTGTTTGCCTGGATCTCATCTTGCACTTTAGCTAATTTAAAATGTAAGTTATTGATAAAACTTTAAAGCATTAGTAACTGAGTCTATGTAGGCATTTAGGTTAGACAATTGTCTAGGGTACAAATTGTCTATACCCTTCTCTGCAAGGGTTTCTGTGTCTAGGTTCACATTTGATCAGGAAGCCTTTCCTTTCTCATGCTTTGAAATAGACCCAAAATAGTAGTAGGAGAAATACCCTTGTTTTTATGTGTAACCTTCTTTGTGGGATGCTTAATAACACCTTATGATGATGGCCAGAGAGGTACTAACTGTACTCTGATCTTTTTATTCAACCTAAATTGATTTCTTGACAAACAAGGACATTGAGTTATTACCCAGAAATTGACTTCATAGTTCTATCAGTTACTCTTCTGTCACTGGGTTGCGAATTTCCTGGAGATTGGGGGGGGGGGGTTGAGCCTCAAGAAGGGTGGGGTTTGAGAAGAAGGGGAGAGACCTCAGCAGACTATAATGCCATAGAATCCATCCTCCTAAGCAGCCATTTTCTCCAAGGAATGTGATTTCTGTAGATCAGTTGAAATTCCAGGATAGCTCCAAGGCTCACTTGGAGGTTGGCAACCCTAGCCATGTACCTTCTTCATTACCTTTTGTAAGAAATCAAGGTTATCTTAAAACTTGATAATTAATGAAGTTGTAGTTCCAGTTGGCTCACTGATGTGTACTTAAAGGCACTGGGAGGGACCAAAGAGAAGGTAGACATGAATATGCTCTTTCACTCTTATATTGATAAACTAGAATAAATTAAATAAATCTGCTCAAAATAAAAGCAGCAGCTGGGTTTTTTGGTAAAATGATAGATGTTAGTCTAATTAGGGGAGGATAGAAAAGAATTCACTGCAGGATATTTGCAACTGCTGGCAGTAGCTCTTCTGTCTGCATCCTACGGCTTAATATGTTAATAGCAGGTGTAACCCTTTTACTTGCGTTGCAGTTTTAAGCAGGAAAAGAAGCTGAGTATGCTGTAAATGCACAGTAAGTGGAGAAATGTACACAGGTTAAGAAGGTCTCTCTAGACACGCTTGTTAGAACCACTGTGAGATATCTACACTTAGAAATGCATCCATCATTGAGGTAACCAAGGCAAGTGGCCATGCCAGTGTGTGAGTTGAGCCATAATTATCTTAGTTTGGAGCTGCATGTCCCTCCCCCATTCACCATTTTGCTTCAAAAATCAACAATGAGTGGGCCAATGATACTGCAGAACATAGATGTTAACTCTTGCACCATTTGAGCAATGCCTTTAAGCTCCAGTGGGTGGCACAAGAGGTAGTCTTGTCTAGGGCTTAAAGCAGCCCAGGATGGCTATTTCCAATCAGGTAAATGACATGGGGGAGGGGAGAGTTAATTCCCCTTTACCTTCCCTAACCACACAACAACTTCAGCCCCATCATTCGCCACCAGCTGTGCAGCTGAGGTGGAAAATTGGAGAATCCAGTCATGGATCTCCAACCTCATGAGTAGTTTGGTCCCAAGAAATGAACATATTTGTCATTTCACCATACCCATCAAGATTTAATACATATCTTTGATACAGTTCCTCATCAAAGGCTCCTAAGTAAGCTCAATAGTCATGGGATAAAAGGACAAGTCCTCTTGTGGATCAAAAACTGGCTTATAAATAGAAAACAGAGAGTGAGTATAAATGGGAAACTTTCTCAGTGGAGGGTGGTAAGCAGTGGGGTACCACAGGAATCAGTACTCGGTCCGATGCTTTTTAACTTCTTTATTCATGATTTGGAATTGGGAGTAAGCAGTGAAGTGGCTAAATTTGCAGATGACACCCAGAAGTTGTTCAGGGTGGTGAAAACCAGGGAGGAGTGTGAGGCACTCCAAAGGGATCTGTCGAGGATGGGTGAGTGGGCGTCAACGTGGCACATGGGGTTCAATGCGGCCAAGTGCAAAGTGATGCACATTGGAGCCAAAAATCCTAAATATAAATACACGTTGATGGGGTCTGAACTGGCAGAGATGGACCAAGAGAGAGATCTTGGAGTCATAGTAGATAGCTCAATGAAAATATCTAGACAGTGTGTAGCTGCAATAAAGAAGGCCAACGCTATGCTGGGGATTATTAGGAAGGGAACGGAAAACAAATCAGCCAGTATCATCATGCCCCTGTATAAATAATTGGTGTGACCTCATTTGGAATACTGTGTACAGTTCTAGTCACCACATCTCAAAAAGGATATTATAGCATTGGAAAAAGTGCAGAGAAGGGCAACTAGAATGATAAAAGGGTTGGAACACCTTCCCTATGAAGAAAGGTTAAAATGCTTGGGGCTCTTTAACTTGGAGAAACGACGGCTGAGGGGTGACATGATTGAGGTTTATAAGATTATGAATGGGATTGAGCAGGTTGAGAAAGAAGTACTTTTCTCCCTTTCTCACAATACAAGTACTCGTGGGCACTCCATGAAATTGCTGAGCAGTTGGGTTAGAACAGATAAAAGGAAATACTTCTTCACCCAAAGAGTGATTAACATATGGAATTCACTGCCACAGGAGGTGGTGGCAGCTACAAGCATGGACAGTTTCAAGAGGGAATTAGATAAACATATGGAGTGGAAGTCCATCAGTGGCTATTAGCCACAGGGTATAGATGGGAACTCTCAGTCTGGGGCAGGTGATGCACTCTATTCTTGGTGCTGGAGGAGGCAGCAGTGGGAGGGCTTCTAGTGTCCTGGCCCCACTGCTGGACCTCCTGATGGCACCTGGTATATTTTGGCCACTGTGTGACAGAGTGTTGGACTAGATGGGCCATTGGCCTGATTCAACATTGGCTTCTCTTATGTTCTTATATTGTCACATGTCAATTCTCATGCCAAAATTCACTGATGGGGGTCCAACTTTTCGTGTTACTGGACACTGCTAAAAGCTCCTGTCTGTATGTTGCATAATGAATTATTACTTTATATAATACCCTGTCCACCACTGATTTAAAATTTTAGATCATGAGGTGTTTGGGTTAAAGACAGGTGCAAAAAAACTGCCCTATAATAATCAATGGCTCCAAATATATCTCTGCTGTATAAAATGGAAGACTGTTGCATGAATATTACTGTTTGTGTTCTTGTATTTATACATCTAGTAACTGGGAAAGATATGATCCCTTCTCCACTCAGAAATTTCAAGAGAAGGACCTAAATCCTGAAGAATAACAATCTGAGGTATACATGTTAAGCATTTTAACAAGACATCCCCCAAAGTGATTTCCAGGAGACAGGAATATGACCTTGGCCCCCAGTATGTAAGGATAGTTAGCACGTAAGTCAATATATAGTTCAATTGGAGTAGGGGTGGCACTAATGAACACAGAAACAGGTAATCACAAGAGGAATTACAGGTATTGCCAGATAAAACTACTGATGCTCCTGTTAAAACATTTTGTTTGTGCTGAAATATAGATGTAAGCTCCTGTTGGGATACGTCTCCTTGATTACACAGCTACAAAGCACACTATAAACAATATAGTTCCTCACTTTTTAATGCTCATTCATTTCAGCCAGCAATTTAATGAACACCAAAGACAAAAGGAGGGCTTAATTTGAGTAGGTAATCAATTGGGCTGAGACAAAACATCTGTATTTAAGGTCTACTTATGAAAGCTGATGCATCTGACTTTGTGTATCTCTTAATCACTGAATAACCACAGCTAGTCTTGGCTCATTGGGAATTAGAACAATAATGTTCAGACTTTCTGGCAAGTATGCCACAGATAAATGCTAAAGAACACAACTATGTCAGTGTACTTATGTACATGTGGTATCCCTGTTCCTTTGTTCTTCCCTCTAAACTTCTGAACTGGGGAGCAGGCAGTAATGAAGAGCAAGGCAGACAGACGTGTGTAGGGTTAACTTCTTAGTTTCTAACCTGTTTTTACACAATATCTCATATACTGATGTTCTTCGTGGGTGCCTACTATAGGGTGGCCGTGTGTGAATTAAATGAGCATCCTAAATGATTAAAGCGTTGGAAGCATATTTATGATGAGGAAGGCTAATGAACCTGAGACTTTACAGTTTAGAAAACAGATGACTGAGGGGTGACATGATAGAGGGTTATGAAATTATCCATGGCATGAATAAATCCAGGGCTCCCACTGAAGACGGGCCACAGATTCTGCACAGATAAAAATAAATACTACTTTCCTCAACAAGTAATTAAATTGTGGCATTCACTGCCAGTAAGTTTAGCAATGACCATAAACATAGATGGCTTTAAAATGGGAGTAGACAAAATAATGGAGGGATAGGTCCATGAATGACTGCTAGTTGTAGTGACTAAAGGGAACCTCCATATCCAGAGGCAGTAAACCTCTGAATACCAGTGCTATACAGGGCATATCAAAGGAAAGTCTTAGCCTCTATACTCTGTTAGTCCTCCAGGACAACTTGTTAGCCACTCTGTGAAACTAGATCAGGGGTGTCAAACATACAGCCCAGGGGCTAGAACCAGCCCATCCAGGGTTTTTATCTGGCCCATGAACAACTGGTGCAAGGGAGGGCAGGAGGCTGGTCAGGGGTGAGCAGGCAAATGCAGTGAGGTGAGTGTGATCGAAGCTGTCATGAAATAGAAAGGAAATGGCTAGGGGCAGGACTGTGAGACTGACGTAAAATAGTGGTGTGAGGGGAAATGGCAGCGAAGGCAGAGAAAGAGGAGGAGTGGTACTTTTTTCCCTCCCACCTCCTCTGACTGCAGCTCAACAAGGATTGGTGATGCCACTACATATAGGGGTAGAGTTGAATGGCCAGCACTGCCACTGCCACACCAAACAGCAACTGTGAGGAGGTTTGGCAAGAGAGGGTGCATGGAGCAGCTGTCTGCCAATGAAGAGATGAGGCCAGTAGGGGAGAGAGGAGGAGGAGAGTTGGCACATGAATTGGGAGGCAACTGTTGTGTGCATGCTGCCCTGAGGGGAATGGTATCCCGGCCTCAGAAGTGAGTGGAGAAGCAAAAGGAAGAAGGGGCCCTGCTATCATCACTGCACATCTGAACAGCCAGCCACGGAGGCAGAGTGAGTGCCGGAAAGGGTGGGGGATGGTGACCTACTTTCTCCCCCACACCTGTTCTCAGCCCATGAAGGAAAAGGAGTTGCAGGAGGACAAAAAGCACCCCTTGGAGTTTTCAGAAACAGCCTCTCCATCAAGCCTTTCCCTCAGCCCCTCCACTTCTGTGGTCAATGCAGGAGGGATGAGAACTGGTGGGGGGGATCTTGGAGAGCCAGGTTTAGACTTCCCCTCCTCCTGGGCCAGCTGCTCAGCCTGTACCACCTCACAGAGATGGTGGTGGTGATGGGGCGGTGGAGGGGGAAGCCTTGATGTGCCTCCTCAAGATCCTGAGAGTTATGACAGGGAAAGAGAGGAAACAAAGAATGAGAGACAGATCATAGCCATGCTTGGCTGCTGATGCTGGGCATGTGGGGGGTGTGCTGAAAAACTACCTTATTTACTTGCAAGGAAGATGACTCTTCTCCTGAAAGTGCTATATATTCAAAAAGTAACTAATTTGTTTGGAAAGTTACCCCCCTTTTATGGTATCCCTTGGACAAAACCTAGTCTTGCATATGATTAAACACATTTATTGGGGCTTTGTTGGATTCCTCAGTAAATCAATTGCTTTCACTCATAGCAACCAATTGCTTTTGTTCGTATTTTGAGTAAGAATAATATTGTCAGTTGAATTTGCCTGTGTCATTTATAAAGTTTATATCTCTGATACCTGGCATTATAGTTTATGGCACACATGGCCCAGCTTTACAAAGTTATATTTATGTCAGATCCAGCCCTCGTAATGAGCAACAACTCTGGACTAGATAAACCACTGGTCTGATCCAGCAGGACTCTTATATTATGTTCTCAGATGGCAAGTAGCTCACGGCATCACCTGTGTGGGCATGCATTCAGCTGGTATTGTGCCACTTGCACAGGCTACCAATTGAGTACCAGATCTGCTTCAGTGTGCTGGTATTAACCTTCAAAGCCTTACATAGCCGGGGACTGATATATGTGAAAGATTGCCTCTCCCCATATGTGCCCTGAAGAGCCTTGCACTCACTGGATTAACACATAATGGTTACCCTCCAGCCCAAAGAATATCTGCCTAACCTCGACTAGAGCCATGGCTTTTTCTGCCCTGGCTCCAGCCTGGTGGAATCAGCTCCCACTGGAGATCAGGGCCTTGTGGGACCTTTTATTGTTTCACAAGGCCTGTAAAATGGAGCTGTTCATCCAGGTCTTTAGGTGAGTCAGCTTGGCATCCATCTCAGTTGGCCTCCCTGCTCTAGTTCCCAATCTACTGAAGTACCCATTTATTTCATTTATTCCATCTAGCAGGTTTTTTTATGTAATTGCTGCTCCCTCTTGAATTTTACTGTTGCAAGGATTTTAATGTAATGTAATTTTATTGTAATGAGTCTCTGACTCTGTTTTTTTGTGATCCGCCCTGATAATAAATCCCTGAGAATAAAAATCCAAAAATAAAGTAAATAAATAAGATAAATGATGTGAGAACTTCTGGGATAGCACCGCAGCATTGTGGGTGACTCTCGGGACGCTCCCAAGAATCCCCATCCTTTTTTGCTTTTTTTGGAGCCCCCTGGTCCTTTTGACCTCTCTGGGTTCCACCCAACCTTTTGGAGGGAGGTTGGGTAGCAGGAGACTTTTTTTGGTCACCCCACAGACGGCGGTTTGTGGGGGTTAGACCGTTTTGTCTTGATGCAAAGCAAAAAATGGAGCAAAACATGTCCACCATGTTTTGCATTTGCCGTGACCACCCGTTTTAGAGACTTCTTGGATTTACTACATAACATAACATATAGCACAAATATCAAAGAACTGAGCACATCAAGCAAGAGAAAGGAAAATGAGGTCTTTCATCTAAATATCCCATCATGGAATTCCCCAGAATTTGAGAGGAAAGCAGCTGAAAACAGAACGGGACTAAAGATTGCTCAAAATATGGCGGGGATAAGAATATAACTTTGTTTGTTTAAAACTACTAATTATTAAGGGCAACGTTTCAAAGATATTTAAGGTACATGACTTTGGAAGCCTAATAATTATTGTGATAGGGAAACAATAATAATAATAAGAAGAAAATGGCATCAGAAATGACTAGTGAAGAGGCAGATGATTGGGAGACAACAGAAATTGGATATCTTTCTTGGAAACAATTTCAAAAGTTGAGGAAATTCAGCAAGTGGTGAAAACAGCATGCAAAAATCTTTTGGGAAAGCCTCAGAGCCTCTCTTTGGATTTGGATATTGAGAAAGAACCAGGATTTTCCCAGCAGAACTTTGAGGATCAACAGGTCCTACACGAAGATAAAATGATAAATGATATACTACCTTTACATATAGAAAGTGAAGGGAGGGAAAGTAACCAAACGTGTAATTCAGAAGAACCAGCAAGCAGTGTGTTAAAGCTGGAAGTAATAAAAAGAGGTTTGCAAAATTTCATACAAAAAGAAGGACTAATTTGGTTAAAAAGAAAACAAAGCACTGTGCAAAGAAAACTAGCAAGGCCAACAAAAACTTAAAGATGGGCTTGCTGAAATACAAAGGGGAGAAGCTAAAAACAAAGATCCACGTGTACAAAGATGAAATGGACTTGCTGAAATACAAATGGGAGAAGTCAGACTCAATGATTTATGTGTATAAAGATGAAAGGCATCTAAACATGGTTGTAAAAAAAAATGCAACAGAAAAACAGGGGAGCATGTAAGAAATATGATCAGCATCTTAAAATATTTTCCTTCAGCTTTTTTTTTTTATTTTGTATATGTATCATAAATATACTGCAGTTCTTAAATGAGAAGCTGAATAGCTAGTTGTAATAAATTGAGATTGAATATACTACAATTCTTAGAACAGGATGATGAGAACTTAAATGGATATTATGATGTGGTAAGTTTTATTTTGGGTTGCCTCAAAGAGTTTTTTTCCCCTCTGTACTTTTCTTTTAATAGTTATATAATATGGAAGAACTGAGCTGTATTATATAGCAATACTGATAGTAATAAGCAGGAAGGTTATATATTGTATGTGATTTGAAAGTTTTCTCATTTATGTTGTTACAAATTGATATCTTTTCTTGGAGGTTATATTTACTATTGAGGAGGAGAACTGGTTAAATAGCTATGGAAAGAGAAAAGTGAATTTTGTTTGGATGTTAATCTGCTTGAGCAGTGAGAATATTGAAATATAAAATGGAACTGTACCTTAGTAAATTTTATATTTTGTTGCTAGAAAGCTTTGAATTAGCTTGAAATAGGAACTGAGTAATAAATTTTATATTTTGTTGCTAGAAAGCTTTGAATTAGCTTGAAATAGGAACTGAGTAATTTTGTTGTAATAGGAGGAAAATTATAACAAAGTTGTTATGTATGATTATTATGTTTATAACATTTCTTTGTCTCACCTTTTTAAGCTGGAAAATTAATAAACAGATGATAAAAAAGGATAAATGATGTGAGTTCCTGATAGTTTGAAGTCCTGGTATAGTGCCTCTTATTATAGACATCAAGGAGCAGATTTTCTTTTTCTCAGTACATTTACTTCTATGTTAGTCCTCTACTTTACTGGAAACTTTGCTCATATTGAGTAGCTTTATATCCCAGGTGGTCTCAGTTACATTTATCACAATTACTGGAAAATGCTCCTGATGATTTTGCAAACTAGCTGGTAGTGTCCTCTCAGTGTTGAATTGTGCAGAGTGTTTTGTTTCTAGAGAAAAATGTCATCTGGACAAATCTTTTGATCTACATCCTTAAATCTTATTTTAATAATCCAGCACATAAAGGGACTATTTGTAATCTTCGTGAATTCAGTGTGCCTTGTTATTTTGAAGTTCTCACTCAAAACAAATATCTGTTCTCTTTCTAGTGAATCATAGATGATGAAGTATCTCCCTTACCTTGCATTTTAGCTGTGTAAGAACAGCGTAATTGTATAGTCTCTACCCTTTCTATAGGGGGATCAGGGCTTTTATTTTCAGTAAATCAAAAGCATGTTGCAGACAATCGCTGTCCTTTCATTAAATAAATGGTGGCAGAAGCATCTTCACTGAAGCAAAACACCTCTTAGCAGGAGAATGATCTTGTTCCCATTCAGCTTGTAAACAGATGACTTTTTCATGTTCTGGAGTTACTTCAGCCAGGACTTCAGTTGCCATTATAGCAGCACTAACCTGACAGTTTTCAATTTTATGTATCTTTTTACACTTTGTTTTCTCCTCATATTCCGTTACACCTTGATATTTAACAGCTGGTCTTATGGTAGGTGTAGAATCTGAGGGAAGCATTCAGTGGTTGTTAATGCCACTGAAGCCCCATACAGACATTACCAATTATGGTATATTTTGAATTATTAGACCTTCTTTCTGAATCTTATCTGGGATTTCCAAGATTAGATTGAATATTGGAGTGTGGATTATTATCACTTTACTGTATATACATTTTATGCACGAAAGATACACACTTTATGTTGTGGTGTAGTCGTACATATTGAAATGGTCACAAAATGAGTTAGATCCCTAGAATTGTTCCTTTGATATTTTTGCCAAATGGACTTGGATCCAGTTCAGAGGACAAGAATAATGATTGCTGTCTGGAAGACAAGTCCTCTAAGGAAAGGTTAAAGTAAATTTGTGTTGATTCTGATGCACTCTTCAAGTTCCTGAAGAGCTATTGTGAAGAAGAGTGCAAAAATGTGTCCTTTGCTCCTCCAGAAAATTAAGAGAAACTTCCTAATAGTAAAAGAGGTTTTCAAGCTGGACAGTCATTTGTTAGGCATGCTTTCAGGTTCCTGCATTGAATATAGAGTTGGACTAGATGGCCATTAAGACCCCTTCCAATTTTATTATTTATATGAAATCCTGTACAATTTTCACCTTAATTTGATTCTCAATGTATTGGTAGCCATCCAAATAGGTCTTGAAAATGCATGCTAGAATTTGCACCACTGGGTATTTTAAAGAGTCATTTCACTGAGGATTCCTAGAGAAAAATGGGAGAGAGAATGTACTTGACATTGGGGTCTCCCTGTCACAGCCTCAGGTGGCTACTGTTGACAACAGAACAGTAAGATTTTGTCAGATCCAGGTAATTCTCATAACCAAAGAGAAGATCTGGTTCCCCATGAGCAATCCCTCCACTCCACTCGCAACCTCTTCCTCTACATATGAGTTCATACAATAACTGTGGCATGGACTAGATTGTACCTAGAGCTTCATTGGATCTTTGATCTCAAAAATGGGACTTTTTGTATTCCCAAACTATTCTCCCTTCAAAACACATTTTTTTCATGCCTGGTTAATATACCCCTGTGCAGCTGCTTGAATGTCATTCTTTTAAAAATGCTTCTCTTGCTTATTGTTTACTACTGGATCCTAAAGAATCAAGAGTCATATAAAAAGTCTCACCCCTTATCTTACAATAGCAATCAGATTTGGGTATGTGATATTTACACCACACAGCAAATTCAGACTTGTGGGTATGTGAACACTTTACTTGGTTCACAGTTTCTTCTGAAAAACTGCCAGAAGTGCTTTGTTTTTTTTGCAGGAGAACACACATACACATGCCTTATACTGAATCAGACCCTTGGCCCATCAAAGTCAGTATTGTCCATTCAGACTAGCAGTAGCTTTCCAGGGTCTCAGGCAGAGGTCTTTTACATCGCCTACTGCCTGGTCCTTTTACCTGGGGATGCCAGGAAAATGCCTATGAAAAATGCTCCATTCCAGTTCAGCCCTAACCATAATACAAATCATCCTCACTAAATTGTGTGGATTTGGACTGATTTGGGACTGGTGCTAAAGTTGGGTATATTCATTTCAGAGATCCATAATACCATTGCCAACAACTTTTGAAAGTATTTAGAATCTGAATCTGGTTGCAGGGTCCAGCTTCTTTCCCATCACTTTAGTCATGAAACTTTTGGAATTTAGCTTGAGACATCAGAAATATATTTTACACTTTTTTAAGAAGTACCAAATTTGATGACATTGTTAATATCGGTACTCAATTTTTATACCAAAACAAGTGAAAACTCAGTCAAAGTCATTTGAAGGAATGACCACTTGATGGTCCCCAGCATTGGTCCAAGCTATATTTTGCTTGCTTTTCTGAAACAATGTTTCTTGATGTTCATTTCACTATGTAGCAAATAACCATATTTACTACATGTAGATAAACAGATGCTTCTCACAAAATGCATTAACATCAACACTTACCATGGCCTGGAACCACAGTGCCTAAAAGACAGTCTCTGTTCATGCGAACTACCAACTAACTGAGGACATCTTTGGGGGTCTTGTTCTGTGTGTCTTCATACAGTAGGAGTCGATAGGTGGCAACAACAAATAGGGTCATCACTTGGGGCAGCCTGGTTTTGGAATGCCCTCCCAATATCTGTCTTCTTGCTACTGAATTTTAACACATTTCATCTGGGCATTCTGTATGTCTGTGGTGTGCTTGTGTGTGCCTGTCTTGCTATATGGTTCTATGTATCACTGTTTTGCCACAATGGATTTGATATGATTCAAATCTCCCCGCCATGTTCTCTCCCTGATGCCACTAGACACGTTGCCTGCTGCCAGTTTTTAGTCTATTTTAATTTTAGTTATAGAATCATAGAGTTGGAAGGGCCATCTAGTCCAACACCCTGCACATCACAGGAAATTCACAAATATCTCCCCCTCCACACCCACAGTGACTGCTGCTCCACGCCCAGAAGATGACAAAAAACCTCCAGGATCCCTGGCCAGACTGGTCTGGAGAAAAATTGCTTCCTGACCCTGAAGTGGCTATCAGCATGTCCCTGGGTGTGTAAGAAAGGGCCACAACAACTAAGCACTGAGGCAACCCTTTCTGCCCTCCCTCTCATGATCTGCCTAAGTTCACAGAATCAGCATTGCTGTCAGATGGCCATCTAGCCTCTGTTTGAAAACCTCCAAAGAAGGAGAGCCCACCACCTCCCAAGGAAGCCTGTTCCACTGAGTAACCGCTCTGTCAGGAAGTTCTTCCTAATGTTTAGCCAAAAACTCTTTTGATTCAATTTCAACCCATTGGTTCTGCTCCAACCTTCTGGGGCAACAGAAAACAACACTGCCATCGTTTAGATGACAGCCCTTCAAGTACTTGAAGATGGTTATCATATCACCTCTCAGTCATCTCCTCTCCAGGCTAAACATACCCAGCTTCTTCAACCCTTCCTCATAGGACTTGGTCTCCAGATCCCTCACCATCTTCGTTGCTTTCCTCTGGACACATTCCAGCTAGTCTATATCCTTCTTAAATTGTGGTGCCCAAAACTGAACACAATACTCTAGGCAAGGTCTAACCAGAACAGAGCAAAGTGGTACCATCACTTCACGTGATCTGGACACAATACTTCTGTTGATACAGCCCAAAAATGCATTTGCTTTTTTAGCAACGACATCACACTGCTGACTCATGTTCAGTGTATGGTCTACTGAGACCCCTAGATCCTTTTCACACATACTACTGCCAAGACAAGTCTCACCCAACCTATAATTATGCATTTGATTTTTCCTACCTAAATGCAAAACTTTATATTTATCCCCTTTGAAATTCATTTTATTTGTTTTAGCCCAGTTTTCCAGCCTGTCAAGATCATCCTGTATCCTGACTCTGTCTTCAACCATATTTGCTACCCCTCCCAATTTAGTATCATCTGCAAATTTAATAAGCATTCCCTCTAACCTTTCATCCAAATAATTGATAAAAATGTTGAACAAAACAGGTCCCAGGAGAGATGCTTGAGGCACTCCATTTGTCATTCCTTTCCAAGAGGATGAGGAACCATTCACAAGCACTCTTTGGGTGCGATCTGTCAACCAGTTATAGATCCACCTAACAGTCATAGGCTCCAAACCACATTTTTCCAGTTTGTCAAAAAGAATATTATGTGAAACCTTATCAAAAACCTTACTGAAATCAAGAAACTACATCTACAGCATTCCCCCGATCCAGGGGACCAGAGGATCCAGGGGATCTTTTGGTTATTTAAAATATTTGTGCTATATACATATCTGTAAGGTGGCAAATCACAATAAATGGTATAAAAACAGTAAGAATCACAAGGTGTTTTTTTAAAAAAAAACAGCAATTGTATGTTCTTGTTCTTAGTTACTGTTTGATTGCTGTTTTCAGATTCCATGATTTTTGATACTGTTTTTTTTATGGAATTCTTTGTAAGTTATCTTGAAAGTCAATTGAAAGGATAGCGTGAGGCTTAAGTATCTAAAATGTTTTACACGCAATCGCTTTTTAGCTGAGTTTATATGTGCCCCCCCCTCTACGCACAAGTGAAATGTTCCCTTCACAACATGTGGTGATTCTGTATGTCTTCCCACTGACTGGTACTATAATTAACCTGGCTCTAATTACATGCAATAGCTGTTTGCACAAGGAGAGTATGCAATTAAAACACTCAGGCATTAAGATTAAATTAATTCCACCAGAATGGCCAGAGGTACCCTGCTGGGAAGAACTCTGTTTTTCTTGCTGCCTTGATGACTTGCGCTATATGTGTCCTTCAGACCTTGCTTGCTTGGTAGTCAGTAACTGAGCCTATTGTCTTGTAAACATAAATACAGGGCCCTTTCATACTTGCTGTTTTACCCCCTGGAGTAACTGCATCTGATCTTAGTTTCATGGTAACTTTAATTACTTTGCTTTGGTTCTGTCTTATTCATGGGCTGTAATTAATCTCTTGTAATTAATGACTTGCCAGTTGCACTGATTTCTTCTGCACTGTCCCTCAGACTTGGGAGTGACTATCCCAAGCCCTAACTATGTCCCCCAAAGTGCATGCAGTATTCTTGTTACATAGCCCTATGTACCCTATGTACATATGGGTATAGAGGGCTGGGATAGTATAGGAAATATGGATTTGATGGCTTTAGGCAAGTCTGTTTCTCACCATGTCATCACAGCTTGTTTGTTTATTTATTCTTTAAAACATCCCACCTTTTCTTGTGATTCAAGGCAACTTACAGGAGTCAAAATAAAATAGCAAAATAGCAAACCAAATCTCCCTAAATTTGGTTTTAGGAGGTGAAAGGCATTCCCAAGGTGGCGTTACTCCTTTTCTTTTACAGTAACATCTAGAGGCATGATGTGCTGAGATGCCATCCTTTTAAAATAAAATTCTTGTCTGCTCTGTTTCATTAATGTTAGCCTCGCAAGAAACAGAAAATAAAGTATTTAACAAGGTAAGTATCTTGTATGGAAATGTTTCAGTGTATAAAGGTTTTCCCAATGAGAGTAGCCACTTTGTAGCTGAGCCTCAGTTAATGTAAATAAACTCTGAGGAGAGATTTGATTCTTTCTTCAGCTTGGTTACCTCAGATTATAGAGTTTCACTGGAACCTGTTTCCGTAACAGACAGGATCTTCTTCAGGGTCAAAGCTTCTCTTTCCAGCACATAAAACCCCTGTCCTCACAACCTGTACACATAAGTTAGGAATGTTGGGCCCTCACTAAAACAAGGCTTCTTCCTTAAATTGCCCCTCAAACCCTAAGTAAAAACCAAATAGAAGCCTTGCTAAGCTGGTGGTCTTTTCCAGAGTCACAAAATCCTTATCCAAAGGGGGGAAATGTTTTAATTACCTTTCTTAAGCTGAGACTGGCTCATCTCCTCCCATCTAATGGAGTTCCATGGGCTCTGACTGGCTGGCAATCATTTGGATTTGCATGAGGCCAAAAGCACAAGGGTTGGTTCAGAACCTTGGAAGAGAGATGGGGCTTTTGTGGATGATTGCCACAGAACCCTAACCATGCACCATCTATACCACTGCATTATGATATTGGCTGTTGTGTGTTCAGTAGGGGTATGAACTGGCTGATGAACTAAAGTTCATCACGAATTTTGGCTGCTTCATGAAGCAATGTTTGCAAACTGAAGAACTGCCATGAACTTTCATGAATTTCAGTGCAGTTCATGGAGGTTCATGGCAGTTTGTGAAGAGCCCCCATGTTAAAAAAAAATGGCTGGGAGCCATTTAAACCACTGCTTTCTGCTCCCAGCAAAAAGCAGTGGGGAGCAGAAAGCAGGGGTTTAAACTTTAAATGGCTCACAAACCAATACAAATCAGATCAGTTTGTGAACCAGCCCACTCATTTGTATGGGTTCGAGGTTCAGCCTATCCTTAGTGTTCAGTCTCTTGCACAGAATTTGCTTTTTTCTTCCCTGCTGTATGTAGTGTCAACACTTTCATTGAGCTATCCAGTATGACACCCAGATTTGTTTCTTGGTCAATTGACGTTCGTTTCAGACACCACAGTATATTTAAAGTAAGGATTTTGTATTGCCCCACTGTGTAACTGTACATGTACACTAAATCTCTTTTACCATGTTATGCAATATCTCTGTGTTCAAATCCTTGTTCTTCCCCTTCCCTGCTGGAAAAAGTTACTGTGTAGCTAGAAATAAACATACCCCTTGGTACCAGAGAAATTTTGCTGGCTATCTCAAAAGTCTTCTGTTTCCTCTGGAATTCTTCAGATGTCTTACATGGGGATGAATTCCCAGATCTGCTTCAATTTTACTTCTAGGCAAAATCTAGTTGTTACTTTCCTATAATGTTGCTCAGAAATCCTGCTTATCAATTTTTCTTTAAGGCCCTTGAAGTTCCTAGCTGAATCCTCAAATTATCTTTTCTTCACATTTTGCTGTCAGTAAAATTTTGTGGTAAAACTGGTTGTGATTCAAGTATGTTGAGGGTCAAATTCCAATCAGATTGTTTACTGGAGTCGTCCCTAAAAGATAATTTACATATCAAACTTTATTGTCCTCTTGGTCAGCCATAGACCATGGTAGTCATCAAATCCTCTGGAGCTTTCAGGCATGTTCAGCTAATATGGCTAAACTTCCTGCTACTTCTCTATTCAGAACCATGCCTTGAACAAAGAAAGAGATTTACAACTTTTAGGACTCTGCTAGGTCTTAAGACCTGCCATGAGACAATGAAAGGAATGTTTGCATTATAGTTTGTACACCTTTTCCCACTTTTAGAAATGGTCTGTTTTATACCCGTAAATGCCATATACCTTCTTACTTCCTTGTATAATACTTTAAAAAAATTAATGTGCATCTGGAACTTTTTGATGCCTAGTTTGGTGTAGTGGTTAAGAGCATGGACTCTAATCTGGGAGAACCGGGTTTGATTCCCCACTATTCTACATGCAGCTTGGGTCAATCATAAATTCTTTCAGAGCTGTTCTCTCAAGGACAGTTCTGGAGAGTGCTCTCTCAGCCACACTTACCTCACAGGGTCTTTGTTGTGGGGAGGGGAAGGGAAGGGGATTGTAAACCATGCTGAGACTCCTTCGCGATATAAATCCAATCTCTTCATCTTCTTCATGATTATCAACTGCCTATGTTCAGACTACTCTAGTCATGCTATCAATATTTGGCTGTTGATATTCTTTCTCTTCACAAAAGATTGAACAGGCAGCTTTTGAACATCCAAAGTGGTGAAGTTAAATGTGTTCAACTTCCTTGTTGAAAAGGTGACGTGGGTTCAGCTTGTGGTCTTTAAAGGGCCTAATACTCTTGGTTGGTTTAAGGAGAACTGAGCTGGATGTGGAGGAATTTGGGCTGAAAAGCACTCTGCAAGTTTCTAGAGGCCTGTGATTTCTGTCATAGATGCATATACTCCAAATGTAGGGTTGACTTTTACATCTGTCACATCTGTCTTAATTTAGGCTCTTTTTCAGATATTATGCTTGCTCTGTGACAACAGAAAATGCAGCTCATTTATCCACCACCACCCCCAGACCGGGATGAAACTCTTTTTCAAAGGCTAGGACATGTCACTGCTATCATCTGTACCAAAAACAAATAATTTTCTCTTCAAGAGTTCCTGATAACTTGGTATGTACTTGCTGTCATATCAAGGAACCTTGTGGGTCTTCTTCATAATGATTGTATAATTCCTTGTAAATGCTAACAAGCAGCTCAGCATGTTAAATTGTTGGCATGTTCTTTTGGTGTTCATTAACACTGCTGAACACAGCAACTATTAAATACTAACTGTTTTTGCTTTACAGTGCATCCCAGGGTGATAGAACCATTCTCACAGTTTTCCCTGGGTCAGCTGTGTCTTCCTTGCTGTTTGTTCATAGACCAACCTGCACTTCTTTCCAGTTATCATTGCTGAATTATTTATTTACCTCCGTCTTTAGTTCCTCATTTGAAATGCCATGTTATCCCCTATTCATCAAGGAAACAGCATTTATTGTTTAGTTTATAAAACCCCTAACTCTAGAGCTGATGTGTCTGTGAAATTTCTCTGTTTTATTGAAAAGGCCCTGGAAATGGCTTGGTGAGTATATTTCTTATTCCTGCATAAGGACCAAATTCATTGTCAACAATCAGTCAGACAAGAGGCAAATCTGAAACAGTGGCTACTCTTTTTCCTGTCAAGGCTCCTGTGTTTCCTACATATACTGGAGAAGTTCTGCTTGTTGTGTCACAAAGCATTGCCTTGCTTGAACAGGCTGGGGATTATTAGGAAGGGAATCGAAAACAAATCAGCCAGTATCATCATGCCCCTGTATAAATCATTGGTGTGACCTCATTTGGAATACTGTGTACAGTTCTGGTCACCACATCTCAAAAAGGATATTATAGCATTGGAAAAAGTGCAGAGAAGGGCAACTAGAATGATAAAAGGGTTGGAACACCTTCCCTATGAAGAAAAGTTAAAATGCTTGGGGCTCTTCAGCTTGGAGAAACGATGGCTGAGGGGTGACATGATTGAGGTTTATAAGATTATGAATGGGATTGAGCAGGTTGAGAAAGAAGAAGAAGAAGAGGAGGAGTTTGGATTTATACCCCGCCCTTCACTGCCCAAAGGCATCTCAGAGTGGCTTACAAACTCCTTTCTCTTCCCCTCCCCACAACAGACACCCTGTGAGGTAGGTGGGGCTGAGAGAACTTCTGACAGAAACTGTCCTTGAGAGAATAGCTGTGCCAGAGTTTGTGACTGACCCAAGGTCACATCAGCAGGTGCCAGTGGAGGAGTGGGGAATCAAACCCGGTTCTCCCAGATAAGAGTCCACGCACTTAACCACTACACCAAACTGGCTCCCTTTCTCCTTTTCTCACAATACAAGAACTCGTGGGCACTCCATGAAATTGCTGAGCAGTCAGGTTAGAACAGATAAAAGGAAATACTTCTTCACCCAAAGAGTGATTAACATATGGAATTCACTGCCACAGGAGGTGGTGGCAGCTACAAGCATGGATAGTTTCAAGAGGGAATTAGATAAACATATGGAGCAGAAGTCCATCAGTGGCTATTAGCCACAGGGTATAGATGGGAATTCTAAGTCTGGGGCAGGTGATGCATTCTATTCTTGGTGCTGGAGGGGCAGCAGTGGGAGGGCTTCTTGTGTCCTGGCCCCACTGCTGGACCTCCTGATGGCACCTGGTATATTTTGGCCGCTGTGTGACAGAGTGTTGGACTAGATGGGCCATTGGCCTGATTCAACATTGGCTTCTCTTATATTCTTATGTTCAGTATATCAGTTTGTGCAGCGTTCTTCACAGTAAAATGTGAAATCCTTTTTTTTAAAAATCCACACAGTGAGAACTAATATTGCAATGCAATATAAGCAGTGTAATAACACAATTACCTTGGATTATTTAAAAAAAAACAAAGAAAAGAAATGGAAACAATAAGCTAATTAACCAGAAACTGTTCTGTAGTAACGCTGGAGAAAAGACGGCTGAGGGGTGACACGATTGAGGTTTATAAGATTATGCATGGAATAGAGCATGTAGAGAAAGAAGTACTTTTCTCCCTTTCTCACAATACAAGAACTTGTGGACACTCAATGAAGTTGCTGAGCGGTCGGGTTAGAATGGATAAAAGGAAGTACTTCTTCACTCAAAGAGTGATTAACACATGGAATTCACTGCCACAGGAGATGGTGGTGGCTACAAGCATGGACGGCTTCAAGAGGGAATTAGGTAAGTATATGAAGCAGAGGTCCATCGGTGGTTATTAGCCACAAGGTACAGATAGGGACTCTGGGGCAAGTGATGCTCTGTATTCTTGGTGCTTGGTGGGGGTCAACAGTGGGAAGGCTTCTCGTGTCCTGGCCCCACGGGTGGACCTCCTGATGGCACCTGGTATTTTTGACCACTGTGTGACACAGAGTGTTTGATTGGATGGGCCATTGGCCTGATCCAACATTGGCTTCTCTTATGTTCTTATGTGGGTTGGAGGTGGGACATGCAAATGTGGAGGGAATGAGAGGGTGGACCTAGGGTTGAAAACCACTGGATGAGAAAGATTTCCACACTAAGTTGATGCAGGTTCAATGCTGGGATTACAAAAACTTCCCAGAAACGGGATTTGGATGCCATGCAGCAAAAGCGGGGCGAGGGGAGAGTGCATTTTTATGCCTGAGAGGGCAAAATCATCTGCAGAAACTGGGGAAAGCCACAGATGAATAGAAGTGCAGGTGCAGGGAAATTTGACACTGAGGAATCAGTCCTGGTGATCTCCCAAACCAGCCAGCTGCCCGAAGGAACTCACAAGAAGAGGTACAGGATGAAGGCCTTCCAGTTGTTTGGACCTAGCATTTAGAATTATGTTGCCTCAATTTGTCTGAAGAGGTATTTGCTTCATTGTCTTGAACCTATTGCCATCCAGTTTTAATTAGATGACTAAGGGCCTTTCTGCATTCAGTCTTTACTCCCGATTATTCCCAGAACTTGGCCAAAGTCAGGCAGTGCTGATCCAAAACCAAGAAGAGAACTGGCCAAGAACTCTGCAGATGCCATATATTCCTTCCTCTCCCCCTATGATTATTTCTTCTGTACTCCAAATGACATTGCTAGTTATCTAGCTGAGACCCCATCAAAGGAGAACAGGGTGAAAATACTTTAATAGCAGCCAGCTATCTGGTAACTGCTTATGATGCTAAGTTGTGTGAAGCTTTTTCTTTTTTAAAAAAATTTAAATCTTAACTAACTCCTCTTTCCCCCCAATGCAGCTACCAAAGGCGAAAACTGCCCTGGAGAATCCATGGGAAAAGGGGCTTATTTAAACGTCTATCTTCTGATAACTTTCCACCAAATAGTACCCCCAGCTGCTTCCACCCACTGTTTGGCTCTCTGTATCATTTCTCCTTAAGGAAAATGCAGGCTCAAATGGGATTTCAATGAAAAATCACTGGAGGGAGTAATGGTAATTTTTCAGTGGAAAAGGTCTGCAAGATAAATGTTATTGTTTATTTTAGAATCCCCACCTCCAGTTTCTGGGACAGACCCAGTGTCTTTGTGATGGCTTAATACACACACACACACACAATTGCATACAATTCCATGTTGACTATCTCTACAGTCTTTTGGCCACTCCTTTCCATTGCTAGATTCCTTGCCCAAAAACTCGTGACTATGCTATTGTCTGAATCCCTGCTAACCATCAAGGGAATCTCACTGCCGTTTCACAGGGGCCATCTGTTGAAGCCTCTTCTCACTTCTTTCTGTCCATGCTTTTTTCTGCCTGTAATGCTGGTTGCTGCTTGTCATCTAAACATGCTGCATACCTGGCTGTCCAGCTGTTGCAAATGTCTGTTAACACCCAAATGTCTGTTAACACCATGTGCTGCCTGATCTCTGCTCCTACATATTTCCCCCCTTAGAATCTCAAGCCTCCTGGCTTTCTTTCCATCCTTTCTGCTCCTAATGAAGAAAGTGGATAGGCCTTCCCACTTCCTGCTTGCCTGGTGACAGTTTTGGAAACGTGGTATAAACAGAGCCTGAAGAGTGAGCTATGGCATCATGTTCTCCAAACTTGTGGCAAGCTCTTTGCCTTCAGAAAACAATGGAAAACTTCACCCTTAAAATCAAAGAGGGTTGCTTTATTGTGAATAGGAGAATACATAACTTGCCCTCAGAGGCAGTCCATGTTTCTATTCACTGATCTGGTTGTGTCTCCTAATTTTAAAGAGACAAGTTTAGAGCAGTGGTTCATGCAGAGATGCAGTGGGCACTTCCTCTTGATAGCAAGTAATTCTGCTGTATCTCTGGACTGGAAATGATTGGATCATTCAGTTGTGCTGATGTATAGATAGGGTCAAATTAGCACCCTTCAGCTGATTCCTGGGAAGCAAGTCCAGCCCAATGATTCATGCTGACATGTAACAGACAGCTGTATTTGGTAGTGAATCATTGGGGCTAATAAGAGCTTTTATTTGTGTGGAGGAGGGTGTTTGTCTATTGCAGATTTCTAGCTGTCTTTTTACAGTGTGCTTGAATACAAAGCTTGGGAACTGCTGATCACATCCTTGTTATATGGACTTCAAAGCAGAGCCAAAATGATGGAACCGAAGCTAAACCCGGCTTTTACATTTGTAAGCAACTCTATGCAAAGCTGTTCAGAGTGCTTACTCTTATAGGAATTGCACATCCAGATCACATTCTGAAAAGCTATATAGGAACATGGGTTGTCTTTAAAACTGGGGGGGGGGTAAACTTTGTGTAAATAACATTATGGAAACTCTAACACAGGGGTGTCAAACATACAGCCCACAGGCTGGAACTGGCCCCTGCAGGGCTCCTATCCAGCCCATGAGCAACTGGCTCCTGCTTCCTGCATCACACCTTGCTTTTGCCCAGCTCTCTCCTCTCCTCTTTCCTGTTTCACTAAGGAGAGGAAGAAAGCCAAGCCTCCTTTCCCTTCACTGGCTGAGTGCTCCTCCCCCTCCTCCTCTTCCTCCTTTGGGAAGGAATGGAGGGAAAGAGCCAGAAGCAAACAGATAGATGGAGTCCCATGGCACCTTTAAGACCAATGAAGTTTTATTCCAGGTATAAGCTTTTGTGTGCAAGCACATTTCTTCAGAGAGAAGGAGGGAGGGGGAGTGAAAGAGCCTGAGAGAGAGAGAGCCTGAGATGGGGGGTCTCTCTTTCCAGTTCTAACAAATGGGGGGGGGGGAGAAGCCTAACAGCACAGCTTTCAATCTTTATTAGTGGAAGGGAGCAAGAGTCCTGTAGCACCTTAAAAACTAACAAAATTTGTGGCATGACATGAGCTTTCATGAGCCACTGCTCTCTTCTTCAGATATAGCTAGAATCTGAGTGTTGGGCAATTTTTCAATGGAAAGTTCACAGACCCAAGCTCATGGACCCACAAGAACTCATGGGCACTCAATGAAATTGCTGAGCAGTCGAGTTAGAACAGATAAAAGGAAGTACTTCTTCACAGAAAGAGTGATTAACACATGGAATTCACTGCCACAGGAGGTGGTGACAGCTACAAGCACAGACAGCTTCAAGAGGGAATTAGATAAGTATATGGAGCAGAGGTTCATCGGGGGCTATTAGCCACAAGGTATAGATAGGAACTCTCAGGCTGGGACAAGTGATACTCTGTATTCTTGGTGCTTGGGGGCAACAGTGGGAGAGCTTCTAGTGTCTTGACCCCATTGCTGGACCTCCTGATGGCACCTGGTATTTTTGGCCACTGTGTGACAGAGTGTTGGACTGGATGGGCCATTGACCTGATCAAACATTGGCTTCTCTTGTGTTCTTATGTTCATTTGGTGGGTAGGCTGGCTGGGCACTTCTTTGCCAGAGAGAGTGAGAAATTCACAGACAGAAGTTTCCTTCTATGTCTTTTAATTGATGTCTATGTTTATTATGTTCTAAGTAGACATCAATTAAAATAAATGGTTAAACATGATGAAAAACCCAGTGTACACTTAGACAATAAGGAATATATTCTGGCTACTGACATCAAGGCCCCTGGGCATTGATGAGCAGCCCTGACCCTTGTTAAACCAGAGGTATATACCTGTCTTGGTCCAATAGCTGGTACCATACATATTGACATCCAGCTGATGGACCTAACACATCAGGACTATCATGGATGTGATGTCAGCCCAACCAGAACTGACTAGAACTGACTTGATGCACCCACCCATGATCTCTATCTTTGGGGTCAGGAAGCTCTCAGAAAATCAAGGAGAGTCAAGGAAGCTAGTTTCAGATACCCTATCCATTTTGATTCTGATAGTGACTCCACTAACTTTTGGAATGTATAAACATCCTCTAAGGCAAAAGTCATGTACATTTGATCCTGAAGGCCACAGCACTTAGCAGAGTCCTGAAGCCTCCTGGAAAACAAAATCAAAGATTCAATTGTAGAAATCAAAGTAGTATAGTTTTAGCAGAGGACTGAGGCTAAATTCAGGCCCTAATTTCCACAACAGTTAGTCTATCTGTCCTTATATCTTGGAGAGTGAAGTAATTTCAGGTGCCAAATGATGATAGCAGACATTGGTAATGAGAGAAGAACCCTAGGTATCAGTTCAGTCCCGGAGGATGCATTGTCTTGAGCTTCATTATCAGATGCAATTCAGCAGTCTTCTTTTCTAATCTTCCTTTGAAATTCCTTTGTAAGAGAACTGCTACTCTTAGGTCAGCAACTGAATGCCCTGGAAGGTTAAAATGTTCCCCCACTAGTTTTTGAATGTTGTGGTTTCTAAAAGCAGTAGAAAGAGTTCAGTAGCACCTTGAAGACTAACAAAATTGGTGGTAGGGTATGAGCTTCTGTAACACATTGCTCACTTCTTTAGATTTATTTCCATTTATTCTTTGCATCCTCCTGGACTGAATCCTCCTGGACCAAACTGAGACCTGGTTTCCTGTCTCATTACCAATGCTGATATCTCCAGGCCTACTACCCCTCTGCATATCACACCTAATACAATCAAGCCTGCTATTGCCATTTGGCATCTGAAATCATCTTTATAAAGTTTATATCTCTGGTACCTCTTGTTACATTTATGGCACACATGACCCAGCCCAAGAAAGCAACATTTATGTCAGATTTGACCCTCATAACAAATGAGTTTGACACCTCTGCTTTGAAACCCCAGACCTGCATTAAAAGGCAGTGGCTTATTTTCAACAGCTCCCCCCCCCCCCCAAAGTCTAAGGTTATGACAAGGCACAGGTTGAGGTTTGATACTGTTTGCAAGCTGATCAAGGATGTTTGAAATTTTTCAGGGGTTCCATAAAATCAAAGAAATTCAGACTTAAAGGCAGCAGGAGGAAACAGCAAATTAGCCTAGAAGTTGTCCAGATTATAAATCCCTAAAAATAATAAATTCAGATTAGTAATGCTAATTTGATTTTGGCAAAAGCATGTTGATGATTCATGTAAAGAGTTAAACACAAGCCTTTTGGCAGCAGAACAAGAGACACATGAGTGGACATCATGCAATCAGGAACTGGACAGAAAACATCTGAGCTAGTTCTACATGACATATCTCAATGGTTGGTAAAAAGCACAGTGCAAAGAGTAACCATGTCAGCAACTTTTGTCAGAGATTATATGGATGCGGAGTGTATTGAGTAGGTGGCTGCATGCTCCACAAAACGGGTGTGTATATATTCAGCTCAGAAGTTGTGTGGTCATTCTTCATCTTTGCATTCCTCATGCAAGTTATAGGGAGTTGATGGGAGACCAGCAAATCTGAACCAAGTGACACTCCGCAAGGTGAATGGGTCTGTGAACCTCCTTCCTTTCGAAAGATTTAGTTGCATCCATAAATATAACAGGTTCAGAACCGACTGAGACAGAGATGTCCCTAAGGAATCTGATGTCAGATCTTGGAAGCTTAAGGGAGGTCCCAGTCCTTGGACAATGCCTACCCATTTTTTTCAGGGTTCTAAGTACCCTCCAGTTCCATAAAGAAAATTTAGCTGCCTTGAAGAGATTAGTCTTTCACTCCCTGAGGCAGTAACTTCATAATCCACAATACAAATTCATGATAAGCACTGACAGTCCAACTCAATGGTTAAGCAAAGTCTGATGGAGCTGTTGATAATCTTCATCTTCCAGGTAATTTGCTCAGTCTTTCCCCCTTCCCCACCTGGGGCTGCTTTCAAACTTTATTTTACCCTCACAGAGCTAACCACCAACATTTTTCAAATGTTTGTGAAGATATGGGAATTTTCCTCACACAATTTCAGGCACTGAAGAACTTGAGGATCTAGGTGAAGAAATGTGACAGACTACTAAAGCAGGACTCTCACTGTATTGCCTTGACATGGAAATTGTTTGACTATTGTGGAACTTTATCCAAGGGCCCAAACATGAGCAGTTCCTTCTGCCAGCTGTTGCGTGTTATAAGAACGTAAGAACATAAGAGAAGCCAATGTTGGATCAGGCCAATGGCTCATCCAGTCCAACACTCTGTGCCACACAGTGGCCAAAAATACCAGGTGCCATCAGGAGGTCCACCACTGAGGCCAGGACACTAGAAGCCCTCTCACTGTTGCTCCCCCCCAACCACCAAGAATACAGAGCATCACTTGCCCCAGACTGACAGTTCCTATCTATACCTTGTGGCTAATAACCACAAATATATGTTGAGTTTCCACTAGAGCTCTTGGAGTATGTGAGAGAATACATGATCTCTCAACAGGAGTGAATACTCTCTGGATGCTACTGCCAGAGATGGTAGCCCACACTCAAAGTCCTAGTGTTCACCCCCATACACACACACGCATTGCATACAAACATATATACACATGCACACACTGGTTGGACTCTCTCCCCTCACTGTGGGCGTATTTGTTCTGTTGATGAAATAATCACCCAAGCTGCACCTCATGTACATGTTTTAGTGTTTGTGCTTCCTCAGTCAGCGTTAACTGTAGTTTAGTAAAACTGCTCTGTGTCTTTAACAGTAGTTGCACCTGGGAATTGTAGTTCTCAGTTAGGGGTCCCAGAAGCTCCCCTCTGACTGGCTTATTGTTTTATTGTTCTTTTCCGTTTTCTTTGTCCATCTACCCTGACCGCAAGGAGAGTGGAAGCCTATCTCTTTTCTCACCATGACCATAGAACTGACCTAGATCACAAAGATGTAACTTCTCTATCCAGCTATCACCTTGATCATGAGTAAATGATCAACTGAATGCATGCGGAGTTAAATAAAGATTGATTTAAGAGCTCTTCAGCAGTCGTGCGTTGATTCACACCTAAAAAAGGCGCCGAGCTTAGACAAAAACTGATGCTGGACAGGACAGTGTTAATGGGGAAATATATAATCCATAAAGTAGCTGTTATGGGGCCAAGAGTATAACCCTGCAATGAATCTGTTAAATACCTTGAGCTAGCCTGATTTTTTTTTGTAGATGTTACTGGCCAGAATTGAAGTCAGAAGAATACAGCCAGAAGAAAACACCTCTTTTAGCATCTGTTCTAAAGAATTGGGGTTAAAGGTTCCTGCTTCCCAGGCATGCTGTCCTCGGAAGAGCGAAGCTGGGATAAAAAAAATTATAGAAGAACTCCAAAGATTTGTTGAAGAGCTTACAAGAGGTCAGTCTGAATTTATTAGTGTACCTCACAGAAGACTCATTCAGTACATATAGCCAGAGAAGTTAATAACTATTTTCCACAAACTTTAATTTAAATATATGCCACTCTTCTAAGAAGTAAAGAAAGATGTTAAGGCAATAAAAGACACAAGTTAATCCTGTTTATTGCCTTGCATTCTTATTAGACAGCTGTTGGCCTCTGTTCTTTAATTTCCACCAAGGGGGATTATGAGTCTTGCCAGCCCCATCTGCTCCAGTACATTTTAGAGATATACCTCTCTTGCTTGTCTCTGGGAAATTTAAGATATTATGTGTTCAAGAGAGCTTCTTTGGTTTAATGGATTTGAGAGTTGGATTTGAAGCCTTAGATTCCTGTCTGTAAAAATGGGCTCTTCCACATTCTCATTTTTGTCACTTGTTTGTCCCTGTTGCTTTTCCACATGTGTTTTGTTCCCTCTGGGACTACTGGAGAGAGCAAAACACATGGGGGGGGGGAACCCTGAAGCAATAAGAACACACAAGTGATGAAAATCCAAATGTGGAAGAGCCCCTCCCCCCCGTCACATACCTCACAAGTTTACTGGGGTTAAAAAACAACCAAACAAACTTAGAAGACATAAAGCAAATGCACAAGGGTTGTAGTAAAATAAATGCAAGCTCACAAGAATCTCTCTGAAATTTGCCTCTGTCCAAATGTGTCAGGTTCAGGCAAGTTCATAAAAGCTTCTATCCCTCCTCACCTTCTCCCAGAGTGGGCAAGAACTGCATTTGCACTGTCCTGCAATCAGGTGAACTCTCAACATGAGGACTTGCTCTGGCCAAGAGAATCCCCAGTTATATTGAATGAGACCCTTGCCCAAGCCAGTGAGCCTGCCCTGTGAAATGAGGAAATCCTTTGCACGGAACCAGTTGGAGAGGACCCTATGGGGTGTAAAAGCAGGTGAAGTGTTTGGATTGGATGGCATGTCTACTAGGCACAGATATGTTGAGTTAGGCACTCCTCTTGCGGCCCTGCCCACCCCCTCCCCTCCCCCTCATTGCTTGAGGGAAATGAAAGCCGACAGCACGGTACAGCAGTGGATGTTGCTGCATTGCCAAGAAAAATGGCCAGATCTGGCATAGCTGATTCAGCTTTGCTACCTTACATCAGCTCTCCAGAGAGAGGGGAAGAGAAATCTCATACCTCCTAGGAGCTTCAGCCTCCTCACAGCTGCCTGTTAGACAGGAGCAGACCCTTTCCACATCTGGGAGACCATTCTTTTTAACCGTTATCACCTACAGAAGAACCAGAATCTGATCACTCTGGGCCATGAGGAATGGTCTCCAGTGGCCATATCTCTGTACGTGTGAGGAGGAGGGAATGATTTTCTAGGTTCCTCTTCATTTCCTGGTACTGTTCCAGAATCCACTCATTTGTGCAGCTAGTATTAAAACTTATAGCCTGAAATTTGTGGAATAGAGCTTTACACTGGTGGGAGGAGGGGGGAACATATTTTGTCCCAAGTCTGGACAGTGTTTAGCAGTGACATAGAAGGAACAATGTGTGCTGTAGGGGGTAGGTACAATGTGTGCTGTAGCTATTTGCCCTCCCTCTCCTACTCTTATCCCACTGGTGTTAGCATACAGCCCTCTAGAAATCCCGAATAGGGCATGAGTTCTTTTTCTCCAGTCATCTGGCCATGCTGGTACCTAGTCCAGGGTCACCTTGCTTCACAAAATCCAGATCCATAGTTTGGGATGCTTCTCCATTTTACTGTTTTGCACAATTCAGTGTTGGTGGAGGATGCTGAAGGAGAATGTCATAACTGTTTGAAACCATCCTTTATGACTGCCTAAAATGTCTAACATAAAAGATAATTTAATGACACGTTGTGAAAGATGACACATTGCATGGGCTCTCGTGTGAGGCTGACACTGAAATAGTCTGTGCTATTGCAGACCTGACGATGAGTAGACTTGAGCCTCATTTGCCAAGCTCCTCGCTAAATTCATGCATTACAGCTACTGTGCCCTCAGGTGTTGCATTATAGCTAACAAAAACCCTCTCCTTGAACGAAACTGGAAGTTGCCATAAAACAGCATCACAGCTATGCATCAAAGTTCGTCCATATTGGTAAAAATCCCTGTGGGTGTAGGGTTTAAAGTACCTTGGATTGGAGTCTCATTTCCATTGCTCCACATTCCCACCAGATCTAGGGGAATCATGACAGGCTCAGGATAATGAATCACTCCAAGCACCCTTCTCCAGCCTACCCTGGCAGGCCTCAGAGACTGGATGCAGAGGAAATACTTTTGTGGCCCAACTTGTATGAAGGATCCCTGGGTGGGTCCAGCAGAGAAGGGGCCCACTTGGGCTGTGGTCACACGGCAAACTAATTGCGATTTTTTTCCCCGCTATAGTTTTGATCGGGAATATTTTTTTCCAGGTTGGGATGATTACACATCCCTCCCCAAACTGCAAGCATTGTGCGATGAGGCTCTGGGCACCGTCTAGATAGCAACACAATTTTTAAAAAACATTTGCTTTGTGCATGCGCATGGCCGAATCAGCGCCCCCACCTGGACTCGCTGTCCTCTCTTGTTTTTACAGCCCCCCCCCAGTGAACAAATAATAAATAATAAATGTTAGATGCTTTTCTGTTCTGCTTGGGGAACAGTTTGAAGTTGATGGCCGCGTATTTTTTAAAAAATGTGTATCTTCCTAGGCTTTCATCTTTTAATTGAGGGCCCCCTGGAAATGGTGCCAGCAGCTCAGACAGGCAGAAAGTCTCAGTGTCACGGGGAGAGCCGGGACCAAAGGGTGGCTGGGAGAGGCGCTCTTCACCTGGGAAGGCAGCTGCTGCCCAGAGCACAGCCAGCATCACTCAGCCAACCCCTGCATCTCTCTCCGCTGCCCGCCCACCCACCCGCCAGCCCAGCCCTCACTTCTAGTGAAACAGAAAAATGGGAGTGGGAGAAAATTGTACTTCACTTTTCTTCCCAAGGAGAAGGTGGTAGTGGTGGTGGCTGCACAGAGCACAACAGTTCCTCTGCCAAACCAACATTGCACAGCCAGCCCCTGTGTCTCTCTCCACTGCCCACCAGCCCGCCGGGCAACCTGGTCCTTCCTTCCCCACCCACTTGCCTCCCCCCCAGCAACTTTCCACACCGCCTCCTGCTGCCTGTCTCCAGACAATGGGACCCTCCCCAGCACCAGGTGTTCCCTCCCTCCCTCCTAACACTGCAGCTATATATGCGCTTGGACATTTAAATATTGAATTTGTTCAGCACACAATTGCTCATGTGCTCAGAGGAGGAAGCTCAGGAAAAAAATATTGTGCGAAGAATGGTCAGACAACCCTAATCGCAATCATTATGAGAGATGGCTGACCAGATTGGCAAAATCGCAGATTCAAAGCACAAATACCCAGAAAGTACTTTATTTTCCCCGTGTTGGAAAAATCATTAGGGAACCGGGAGGATTGCGCAAGTGAGCCCACTTTGGCGCAGGAGGTGGATTGGCCGGTCTGATCAGCAAATTTAAATGCCAGAGGGAACAGCAATGAAACCTGATCAAAACAACCGTGTGACCACACCCTTGGGTGAATTCTATGTGGACAGCAACAGCCCACGAGAAAACATGTACCTTTTCTGACCAAGGCAGCTTGAAGAAATGTCTTTGCAGCCATCCATGTGCCTCTAGTGGCCCTGAGCAAGAGGATCTGACAGCCATAAGTTATTATTTTAAAAAAACAAAAATTGTGTTTGAATCCTTGCATGAGAAAGTTCTGGGTTCAAATCTCAGCTCAGCTACAACCCTCTGCTGTTTGCTGTTTTCTTTCATCCCATCCCTCTGGTGTCTCCACCTTCTCCCAAATGCAGCAACGTGTCTTTTAGTCAAGGTTCCATATGAATTGATGGGACCATTTGAACAATTGTAGCATAACTGTAAGTTATCATCTGGCTTGAGTCTCAGGGAGAAAGGCAAATGATGATAAATGAAGTAAATATATATAATAACTTTCTCAGTCTATCTAAAAAGAACTCTAATGATTATGTAATTAAAATGTTAGTAAACTTGTGCATTACTAGAGACACAGTAGACAAGTTGGAGCAGCTATAAAACAGAACCAACTGAATCATAAAGAACTAGCCCCACAAAACCCACCATATTTTAAATAATAAGTAAAAGCAGGGCTATTTTGGGGCAGGAAGGCACAGGAACAGAGTTCTGGCTGGCTCCAGAGTTGGCCATGCCCACTACAGCCAAAACCTCTGTGTGCATGGCTACAGAGGGAAGTCCACACACCGCCAGCGACTCTGAGGTGGGCAGGCTGGGGGGTCCTGGAAGGATTGGGGAGCCTCCCCGTGCCCTCCCTTCCCTTTAAGGGGGGGCTTGCCCAGGCTCCCCACAGCTGCGGGTTGCCTGGGCAAGCCAAGGGAAGGCATGAAGGTGTGGCCTAATAGGCTAATGAGTTTCTGCTGTTGAGTGTGGCTCGTTATGCTAATGAGTTCCTGCTGGGCTTTTTCTACAAAAAAAGCCCTGAGTAAAAGCCAACTTCATACTAACAGCAAGGGCATATGGTTAATTCTCTCCTGTTGAAACCAGTCTGAAAATGCTTAGCTGTGTCTGGATCATAGCTGTTACTTTTGGGAATATGCATGTTTCTCTCTTTATAATGAAGAATCTTTCAACTAATGTGAACTGATTGATACTTAAGACATTTTCTAGCTCCCTACTATTTATTATTAAAAGATTTTATGTCCCACAGTTTAAACACTCATGAGGCTGCTTATATTAATAAAGAATAAATAGGCACAGTTAAGATCTAGCAACACAAAGCAGCTATATATGCACATGTATTGCTACTCAGTGAGTAACACTGTCTCTCTTCCCCTTCTACAGCATGACTAGCTCCTGTTGAAGTGAGAAGGAAGGTGTGGCAAGGAAGTGAAGTGAGAAGGAAGGTGTGAGCATTGGCTCACAAGAGCATGTAAAAGCTGCAGTTGTGTTTAAATGCAGGGAGCCAGTCTAAATGGAATCAGTTTATGCCCTGCACCAAAGAGGAGGTGCCACACAACATTTGCATTATATGACTAGAAGGTGAGGGGCCTTGATCTTGCGCTGATCAAAACCCACGCCCTGTGAAAGAATCTATATACCTGTTCAGACCATGGGAGGCTATTTTAAACCTTATGCATCCCTTGTCAAGGACATTCTTGAAGAATAAGAATTTAAATGGGCAAGTTATATAACCTGCAGGAAAGAACAGTGTTCTGCAATTAGTTCTCAGAAGAAGCAGGATGAGTCTTTGACTGAAAGAGACAGGGATGTGTCAACTAAAATGCATCATTTCACTAAAGTACCAAAATGGTTACCCCATTATCTAGCCTCAGGATTGGGTTGAATAAGTTACCTCATCTCCTCTTTCTTCTGTGATCAACCTGTTTGTGGAATTAATTTTCATGTGTGGCTTTATAAACTGACACTTGAGATCCAGGAGTCAATTGCCATTCTGTTTGCTATTAATTTTAGAGGATTACAATAGAATCCACTTAACTTGGTGCCCTGGATTTGTCCTGTCATCTTTGCTTTTGTGAGAAGAAAAGGCATGCCAAGTAAGTGACTGGGCTGGATCTCAACAGCTTTCCTTTTTCTTTTCTTTTTAAATACATCTTGCCAACTGCCTTGATTTAGCCATTGTTTTGCAGGGTATAAAGTGTCAAGCAATTAACTGCTTGTGTTGTAGATTGTCTCAGTATTATGTTGTACTACTATCCTTTCTGTGTATTATCATCATGGTGTAGCTATTATCTGTCACTCAGTTGCTGTGTTGCCTTCCCCATTTTTCTTCAGTACAGCATCTCTGTTTAATTCAGAGAGCTGGCAAACAAAAGTGTCTATACAGCATTTTCCTGTGAACTCAAAGAACAAATGCACATGTTCTTGAACATTCTAAATAGGCTAATTCATTGTGACCACATATTAATCCTTGCTACTTCCTAGTATGATAGCACCAATTTTCAGTGTGGAAATTTTGCCATGCTTTGGTGATCTCTACATAGATTGTCATGATTGGATATTTGTATAATTTTAATGTTTACACCTTTTTCTTTGTAAGACCTTCTGAAGTTACCACACAGACAAAATGGACCCCAGGATGTGTGTGTGTGTGTTTTAGATAGCAAAGGCCTGATTTGTACATGCAAGCAGCCAAGAAACAAAACTGCATGACAGTTCCATCACAAGTGTGAATCGTTTCTTGTGCAGCTTTGGTGACCTTCACCATAGGATTACAATCTAAAATGGAAGGTTTGCACAGGTGAAATGAAACTGACTGACATTCCACATGGAATCACTTTACTCTAAAAGCTAGCCATGCTGAGTGGCTGCCATGTAACCACATTTCAAGCAGTCAGACATGTGGCTGTTCAAAATATAGGGATCTGTTCCTGAGCAAGGATAAAAAGTAAAACCAGTTAGTGAATAATGGGGGAAGTAAGGGTTAAAGTTTCTCACTCTCCCAATGCCATTCTCCTCCTTGAGAAAGCAACCCTGGCAGCTAAATTTGCAAAAGACAAAAAACCATGGTTTAAAATAAACATGGAAGAAACCAAAACATGTTGTTGAACTAAGTCCAGCATTCTAAAAGCTGTGCTGACTGAGAAAGTTGAAAGGGACAGTAAATCGAGTCTTTTGGAGGCTATAATTTCTAGGAGTGTGCAAAATGGGATTCCTAAGCTGAAAGCATAATGTCAATTGCTGTTTTTGGGTCATTCCAGCAATTTCCTGGAACAGTATTATGAATCTGGGATTCTTAGTGAAACAAAACTAACCCCCCCCCCAAAAAAAAAAAAATCAGTGTTATTTTTGAGTTTGGGGCTTACCAAGCCAGCAGCAACATGTACATGTGTTTGTCATAAGAACATAAGAACATAAGAGAAGCCAATGTTGAATCAGGCCAATGGCCCATCTAGTCCAACACTCTGTCACACAGCGGCCAAAATATACCAGGTGCCATCAGGAGGTCCAGCAGTGGGGCCAGGGCACCAGAAGCCCTCCCACTGCTGCCCCCTCCAGCACCAAGAATAGAGTGCATCACCTGCCCCAGACTGAGAGTTCCCATCTATACCCTGTGGCTAATAGCCACTGGTGGACTTCTGCTCCATATGTTTATCTAATCTCCTCTTGAAACTGTCCATGCTTGCAGCTGCCATGACCTCCTGTGACAGTGAATTCCATATGTTAATCACTCTTTGGGTGATGAAGTATTTCCTTTTATCTGTTCTAACCCGACTGCTCAGCAATTTCATAGAGTGCCCACGAGCAATGCTCCCTCTAAGCTCTGGAGTCTTGTGAGCAAAAAATTCTACTTTGTGAGCCACTGGCATTAAAGCTGTGAGTGAGCGATTTGGCTGCTGCATAAATTAGTCTGCTCTGGAGCCCTCCTTCCTGAGCTAAGACAAAAAAATCTGTGAGCCGGAGGCTAAAAAACTGTGAGCTAGCTCACACCAGCTCAGCTTAGAGGGAACACTGCCCACGAGTTCTTGTATTGTGAGAAAGGGAGAAAAGTACTTCTTTCTCAACCTGCTCAATCCCATTCATAATCTTATAAACCTCGATCATGTCACCTCTCAGCTGTCGTTTCTCCAAGCTAAAGAGCCTTGTCACGTTTTTTCCTTTATTCTGCTCATTTTCCTGGGCAATAACATTCTTCCTATCTATCGGATCCTGGCAAGGGAGAGCACAGTTTTGCACTCTCATCCAGTCAATTTAGCAGACAAGTTACAGAGAGTGACTGCAATCCCAGACCCTTCAGATGGTTGTCCATTGAAACAAATGCTCCAGAAAATCCAGAACCTGAAAACACTGTTATGTAAACCCAGTACTTTACACATCACATGGATTTCTTACCTAAACTGGCAACATCCTGCTCAAAATGAAGCAATTACAGTAACCTCACCCCTCAGCCTGGGTACAATTTTTTTTTCAGTGTACACCCCTATTAATTTTCATACCAAGGGTATGATCTACTGTACCAGCAAATAAATATTTTGTATGGCAGACCCATTGCAGCAGCACAATTTGTGTTAAAAAGCCACAGCTGAGACATAGGACTGGATTGGTACATGTAGGACTGTAGCACAGTCACTGTTGCTCGGTGAGTTATGGCAATGTCACAAATGCTATCACACATCTCAGATAGATCTAATTTATGGAGGAGGGTTTAGTGAGGACAAGATTGAGAATGCCCCCCCTCCATATATTAGTCCTAAAGCCAGTATAGAAATGGTCTGCAAAATAAACTGGTAGTATTTTTTTACTCTTAATTTTACTCTTAATTTTTTAAAATTTTTACTCTTCATAGCTGCAAGTGGGAAGCATAGTTTTCAGTGTTCGACCATGTTTATTTTAAAAACAAAACTGTCCCAGAAAGCAGTAAAGAAGTAGGCCAGAGAGTGCTATTCTCCGAGAATAGTTTACAACAGATGAGGGGCAGGGAGTATTGTAAAAAGATCTCTATTCACAGCAGCTTGAAGTGATATAATCCAATCTTTTACTGACACATTTGCATAATGTGTTAGGTCACTATGAAACCACCAACATCAGAGCAGCCATATCTACCTGTTACTTAGCAATTTTTTCAGGATTTCAGTTGACAGACAATGTAAGAGGACAGATATGTCCCACTTAGTAAGGAGGATGGGTCCATCAATGGCTGCCAGCCATGATGACGAAAAGGGGCTTTGACTCAGTGGTAGAACATCTGCTTGACATGCAGAGTGTTCTAGGTTTAATTCCTTGTATGTATCTTCAGGTAAAAAGTGTTTTTAAGACCTGAGACCTTGGAGACCTGCTGCCAGTTTGAGTAGACAATGCTAACCTTGATTGACCAATGATCTGATTCAGTGTAAGGAAGCTTCACGTGCTCACCTCCACACTGAGAAGCAGTAAGTCTCTGCATACCAGTGTCAGAAGGCAACATCAGGGAAAGGGAAGACTTTAGTCCCTATGTCCTGTTTGTTGGCTGTCCAAAGATTAAACAGGGTGACGAGACCACTAGTCTAATCCAGCAAGGTACTCCTTATATACTTGGGATGTTGATGAGAGCCACACTTTGTTTTATTACTTTTGGGTTGATAGGATTATTCAGCTGTAAGTTTGCTGTTGTACAATCAGTTATTCCCATATTATGATGCCTTTGGTGATGATTTCCCATGTGGGATAGAAGTCTCTGTTTCAATGCTTATTAAGATATTCTTCTTTTAAAAGAAAGTCTTAAGGCAAACTTGAGCACAGCAAATCTGCAATGCAGGGTTTTGATTATATGGGAGTTCCCCCCCACCCCAGCACTGACCCAAAATATCTGCATCTTTCTTGTTCCTCCATAACGTGGTCAATAAATTGGCATAATTTTTGAAGATGTTTTCATTCATTATAATAAATGCGTAGTTAGGCTTTGAAACCTGAAGCTTCGATGCACCATTTCCGCTCAAAGTCCCCAGCTATAAGGAGGGGGAAAAAGTGTTCAGAATTGCACTAAGGTATTATTGCCTTGAAGGCCTCTTCTTCAGATCTCAGAATGGTACTAATTAGTGGATTATGACTGATCTGAGAGATTTATTGCCAACTTTTTTCAGTTCACTGGCATTAATGTATTGTAAATTAGTAACTTGCTTCTTGTTCCTTTCGGTGGTCCTATTACACAAACCAAGAGAGCATTCTACTTGTAATCATCTCAGTACACATGATTCCCATTTTGTCTGAAGAGGGCAATGCACATATTCTGCAGCTTCAGTATGCATGCATACATCCCCCTGAAAATCTGGTTTTCAGGCAGTGCATATTGAAGCTGCAAAATGTGCATGCTACCTTTTTCAGACAAAATGTCAATTGTGAATGTGGAAATGACTGTATATAGCATTGTCTCCTGGGGTGCCCAATAGGCTAATGCTAGTATCACGTCACATTAACCAGGTGTCACGTCACATCAACCAGGTTTGAAATCCTAGGTGATAAAGTGTTGGAAAAAATGAACAATGTGATAGAACAAAAAGTTTCATATAAGTAATATAGAAGCGGTCATCTGTCAGTGGTCATCATATTTTTCTAGAAAGAACTGAGTGAATCTGGCTATGAAAGGAGAGAAGAGGGTACAGATGAGGCCACTGGAAGGAAGTCTGGGTATGTTTGCAACAGGGAAATGGCTAAGCATGCATACTGTAAGCACAGGTAACTTCAAATTAAGCCAAGAATTATGAGACTGGATGTCTAAGAGCTGTCCTGTTCAATATAAATGCCAGCAGAACCTAAGAATTCAGATTTGAGTTCTTCAATTTTGACTCTCTTTAAAATGTGAATTTCCAAATTTCATTCGTGGTATATTGAGAGAGTGTTCATTCTGTTATAAAGTTTTACTTTTTAAAAATTCCACAAGCTTGGAGCTTGGGAAATGTTTCTATACTGCATGGCTATGTTTTCAGTTGTATTGACGGAGTATTTAAAGTATTGATGGAGAAGCCACACTGAAACTGACTAGGTGCAGACTAGGGGGAGGTAGGAGGTGTTTGCTGGTCTCTCTTTATGACTACACAATTTATGGCTGTGATCACGCACACTAATTAATCCACTGTCAATCCACTTTCCAACTGGATTTTGCCAGTTCACAGAAAGTGCATTGAAAGTGGATTGAAAGTGGATTGAAAGTGGATTATTTAGTATGTGTGATCAGAGCCTATGTCTGAGTGCAGGAGAACATATGTTACAAAAAGTGTGAAAATCTGGATGTATAGCAAAGAAGGTACATGTCTCCCAATCTAGCATTGATTTAATGTGCTACAAAGGAACTAAATTTTTAGTACAACATACAACAAACTTCCTCATTTTGTAATTAGACCCAGTTAGGGGTTAATCAGCTGCATTCGTTTATTAGTGTAGTTATTTCTGGGAACCAGAGATAGCAGAGGAGAGTATAGGCCACGTTATACTGATTGCGCTACTGAAGATGTCCTTCTAGTTTTAAGCTAATTGAATTGCATAGCACTAATTCAACAGCTGCACATTCAGTCACTGAGCAAGTAGGAACTTAGTGGTCTTATTCTCTAGGCTGAACCTGTGTCATATCTAATTCCATAATCAATTATTTTTTTTACTTAGGGCAATTTGAAGTTGAGGGTAAAGGACCTACCAGGACTAACCCTACAATAGAGGACTGCAGGTAAATCTCATGGTCATAGTTGCGCCTTTCTTCCAAAAGCCCTCTTGCATTGGCAGCGAGAATGGGCTGGTAATGCTTTCATGGAGCTATGTTTGGCTCAGGCTCCAACAGTTGCTACTCTTTATGCAAAATTTTAGTATTGATTGATTTTCTTGCAGATTATTTTCTGTGATTATCTGTCAGCACCTTGAATAGTTCCACATTTTTTTAAAAAAATCTTGACTTCCCAGCACCAAACATTGTTTTTGTTTCACTTTCTACAGGTTTGACATCCTGATTCCAGGCAACTAACATAGTATCTAAAGCCATAAAGTAATTTACGAATTTGCACTGAGTTTTAGCCTGTGTTGTCTTTCCAAAGTACTTTAAAACCTCATTATTAAGCAGAAATAGAAAGTGCCTGTTGATACTGATGGCTGAAATCAAAATGACTTGCCAACAATAATCAGGTGGCTTTATTTCTTCCATCAGAATGAAATTGATAGTATATTACATCACCTTATTTGTTCTTCTGCTCATCATCTTGGTTAGAAAAGAGCATATCATAAAATCATTTCACAGTCTAGACATTTTGAATACTGAGTAAAATAAAGAATATTTTGTTGCCCAGAAATAATGTTGTGATCTCACAATAACCTTGAAGAAGATAATGCAGAAGGAGATAAAAACGTTTGGTACTTAATTATTTTGATATCCAAGTAGGATGATTGTGAAGATAATTGAACTTTCATTTATAAAAAAAGATACAGAGAAAGAATTTTATATATGCAGCATTGCATGCTTTTGTTTCACTTTTTGCCATAGGAAGACTATATTTTTGTCTGGGTTTTTTAATTGACTTTTGATCATTTTAGATCATGAGTCTATGACAGGCTTGTCCTCATAAGTAACAATCTCTAGTAATTGCAAGAGATATTATGTCCAATAACTGCACCAGGTAGACCTTTTTTGTGCGTCTTCAAGAAATGTGAGCTGTATGAAGCAACTATTGTTTATTTAGACTACAGGATATGCAAACACACCTCTGATCTATGTCATATGCTACATGATTAAAAGCCATGCTATTTTATGTAGAAATGTTTCTTGAAGTAGAAAATCTGACACAATTTTAGTGGGAATATATATCAAACCTTCAGCATCTCCGATCCTGTTACTATGTCATAAGGTTTATGGACAATAATGCTAATTTGTATGGAATTTCTTCCTAACATACAAAAGATTGTACTAATTTATAGACTCCCCCAAGCACACTATGGTGATTCTGAACTTCCCTTTATCTTTTTCTTGGCTTAGCAGCTCCTCTTCTTTCTTCTTTGTTTCTCTATCTGTCCCACCCAGTTGTTTACATGTGTATAGAAATATGCTGATCCAGGCTAGGGAACTGAAAGACTGAGTAAAATCCTTCTTTTGCTTTTGTCTGATAATGGCAAACAAAAGGGTGGTGGTAATTTAAAATGAACAACCTGCTTTATTTCACTTTTGAGGGGAAATGGTCAGGTAGGTAGAAGGTGAATAGACAACAGGAATGAAGTAACTTTATATAAATACAAATGTTAGTTTGTTACAGTCAAGTAGCTGTTTTGTTATACAGACAGGCCTTTAAAACTATGGAGAGCAGTCTCTTGACAGTCACTGCTTAAATAAACAAGCATAAGTTTCTTTGTCTCAAAAATACTTAAGTTTGTGAAGGCAGGAATATTCACATCCAATTTTCCTCATTAACCACTTGACAGGGATCACACACACACCTTTACAAGGAGCTATTTCCCTCAGGGAAGGACTACTTGTCCCGCTTCCCTATTCCAGGATCCTCCATATATTTAAAGGGGTACAGAATAAAAAGGAACAAAGGGAAATGTGAGAAGCATAAAACATCATTTGTTAAACATATTTTAAGGACATTGCATAATATAAGAATATAAAACATAAAAAAGTATCATAGCAAATCAAAGTATGGTAAGACCTAGACTTTATAGCGAATGCTAGACTTAACAGAACATGGTCATCTCCCAGCAAAGCTGTAAAAGCTCCAATAAACATTAAACTTAATCTTATATGCGACGTTTGGAGATTACTTCACGCAAATGAAAGAAACTACACCTACTTTTCGCCCAGACACAAAATTTTCACTAGAATTGACTATATTCTCATCTCACAGAAGTTAGCTCACTCGGTTACCTCTATAGAAATAGGATCCACATATTTGACGGATCATGCATGGATGGAGGGTAGATTAGACCTAAACACAGAAATGCCTAACGAGCGAAGGTGGACTTTAGAAAGAAGAATTTTATTGAATACATCGGTGAGGGAAAGAATTGAAAAAGAACTGCAAAATTTCTTCTCTGACAATGTAACTACAGAGGTATCAGCTTCTCTGGTATGGGACACTATGAAGGCTGTGATCAGAGGCTCTTTGATAGTTGAAACAGCTAAAATATGAAAAGAAAAAGAGAGGTTAATAAGAGAAACAAATTACCACATCAAAACACTAGAAGACTGGCATAGGAAAACAGGAAAGCTTATCAGAAATTAACTGCAGAGTGCAAAGTACTGGAAAACCTGGAGGTCACATAAATAAAGAAAAATCTGATATACCTGAAACAGAAGTTTTGGCAACCCCCCCCCCCTAAAAATATAAGTATATTATCTTGGAGACTAAAAGATAAAAGGAAATCAACTTGTATAGGCTCTTTACAAAACAAAGAGGATCTGATGAAATACTCCATGAAGGAAATGGCTAATATCTTTGTAGAGCACTACAAAACCCTGTACAGCACTACAAACCCACAACGAGATACAATTATGGAATACCTTAACTCCCTGACAACCCTAACGAAGCTCAATAAGGAGCACTCAGAGTTAATGGACAAGGAAGTTTCAACAAATGAAGTGATGGAGGCAATCAAACAACAATAAAGCCACTGGGTTAGATGGAATACCGGTGGAATTTTATAAAGCTTTCAGTGCAACCATAGTGAAAAATCTAGTAAATAATGTAATGAGATCTTACATAAAGGAATTATGCTGTCTATTTGGTCTGAGTCGGCGATTATAGTGATACACAAGGATGGAAAAGACCCAACTAATTCCTCTTCATATAGACCAACAGCACTGTTCAATCACGACAATAAAATTTTTACGGCAATTATTGCTAAAAGATTAAAAACTTTCATCACAGAGTACATCAAATCAGACCAAACAAGCTTCATCCCAAACTGACATCTAACAGATAACATACAGAGAACAATCGACATAATTATCCATGAGAAACAACAGGGAAAGGACTCGATAATTCTTGCAGTAGACTTCGAGAAAGCCTGTGACTCGGTTGAGACATCATACATGGGAGAAGTATTTCAGATGCTAGGTTTTGGAGACAATTTCTTGACAGCAATGTCTGCCTTATATTCGAGAAATAAAGCCAAAGTTCAGATCAATGGTTATGCCTCCCCATTCTTTCCACTAACAAGAGGAACGAGACAAGGATGCCCATTATCACCGTTAATTTTTGCAATTGCAATAGAACCATTAGCCAAGAATCTCAGAAATAACCAGCACTTCAAGGGGATTGAAATAGAGGGGAGAGCTCATAAAATAAATCTTTACGCTGACAATATGACATTGTATGTCTCAGACACAGCACACTCTCTACATGCAATCCAAAACATCCTGTTGATATTTGGGGAAATATCAGGTCTGCGAGTCAATTCATCCAAATCAGAGATATTCCCTATACAACTGGAACAGATGGTGATGTCGACACTACAAAGTATGTACCCTTATAAATGTGTCACAGATGATTGGAGACATCTGGGGGTACAAATACCCCTGAATCCAAAACATCTCTTAAAAAGCAATTACAAAATGCTATTTCTCAACATAAAGGAAGAATTTAAAAAATGGGATGCCCTACAGCCCTCACTGTCTGATCGGTTTCACATCATTAAAAACTTTATTATACCCACATTTTTCTATTTAGAGCTCTCCCAATCTACATAGCAAAAAAAGATCTTAACACTTGGCAAAACCCCTTATCTAAATTTTTATGGAATGGTAAAAAATTAAGAATTAATCGAAACATATTACATAGACCATCAAGCTTAGGGGGATAGATTTTCCACACTTACTCTCCTATCGCCAAGCAACTATATTGTATCAAATAACCAAGATGTTATATAAGGATCAGCATAATCCCTGGATACAGATAGAAAACAAATACACCAAGCCATACAAAATTCAAGAAATATTTTGGATCCCACCTAAGTGCAAACCAAAATCGATAAACGATAATCATTTGATCAGGGCCCTGATCAGGGCCCTGCGGGACCTTATGCAGTTCCGCAGGGCCTGCAAGATGGAGCTCTTTCACCAGGCCTTCAAGTAGGGGCTGCCACCACCTCCATTACCGCCTTCATCACCATCATTACCATCTTGGCATTGTCATCTTGAGGCTTACTGGCCCCGGCATGGGATTTCAGTCCCACAGGATATTATGGGTGCAATGATACATTAATGTATTACAGAGCAGAATGTGACCGCTGTTTTAATTTTTTAGTTGATATCTTATTTATGGTTTTAGTATTTATTCTTGGCATTGCCTCGGTGTTTTAATCTTGATGTTTGGCATTATGCCTCTTGTTCGCTGCCCTGAGCCCACGTGGAAGGGTGTGATATAAATCAAATAAATAAATAAATAAATTTGCTCTTAACATCAATTAAACTATGGGACCAAGGGAAGAAGCTTCTCCCTCAGGGTTTATCATTATTATCAACTTATAAAAATCAAGAATGGTTCCCTCAAGGTATGATAGCCAATGCATTTGAGAACTGGACAAAGGCAGACTTGGGCCAGCTGTGGGACTTGGTTCAGAATGGCAAGATACAAGACAAGGTCTATTTTGATCGAAAATTAGGGGAACAAGCTCCACGGTTTCAATACCTACAGTTAAAAAACTTGATAGAACATCTAACTCCAACAGGAATATTTCAACGAGGTCTAACAAATTCGGAAAAGATAATTATTGCTATCCAAGCACACCAAAAGGAGTGTTTTCAAAAATCTACAAAGTAATACTGATAGAGGATTAATTAATAAATAAATTAAAATACCAAAATAAATGGGAAGAAGAACTCAAGTTGGATCTATAGGAATCTAATTGGAACAACATATGGGCATTTCTTGCAAACAAATCTTCAGTATATAACATCAGATTACAATTCTTTAAATTGATATTGAGGTGGTATCTTACACCTCAACAATTACATAAAATGAATCCAATGATCCACCCCACCTGCTGGAAATGATATGGTCAGATAGGAACCTATCTTCATTGCTGGTGGGGCTGCCAAGTAATAAAACAATTTTGGAACAAGGTGATGACACAAATACAGAGTATTATAAATCAAACTCTTCCATGCAGACCAGAAATAGCACTGCTAAACTTATGGAATAACTCTTTGACAGGGGATACCAAAGAACTCACATCAATACTACTCACTTCAGCCAGGCTGACAATAGCAGTGGCTTGGAAATCACAGACTCACTGAATAGAGTGAACAATAATAATACTCCAACTATGTCTAAGTTTATTTGGATCTGAGTGCTGGTTCTTGACTATATGACAACAAATGATATTCAACATCTAGGCAAGTATATCATAAATGGTTATATTTATAGACCTCTCTGATTATAACAGGTCTTAAAATAATTATGATAATTTACAGTTCACAAGATGAGAGAAGAAGAAGAGATTGGATTTATACCCCGCCCTTCATGACCCAAAGGTGTCTCAGAATGACTTACTAACTCCTTTCCCTTCCCCTCCCCATGCCCTGTGAGGTAGATGGGGCTGAGAGAGCTCTTGACAGAAATTGCTCTTTTTTCAAGAACAGTTCTTATCAGAACTATGGCTTGCCCAAGGTCATCCAGCCAGGTGCAAGTGGAGGAGTGGGGAATCAAACCCGGTTCTCCCAGATTAGAGTCCGCGCACTTAACCACTACACCAAACCACTACACCAAAGATCACCATATTCAAATAGTAGCTACTATACAGGTACACACCCTTTTCAATCTCCAAAGTGCAAGTGCTTTACAGTTTGTGATGTTTTTAGTTATACTATGTATTGTTGTACAAAACATTACTGTTGAAATGTTATGTAAAGTCTTTAACAAAACCAATAAAAACAATTTGGAAAAAAAAAGTATGGTAAGATAATCAATACTTCAACTTAATATATTTTCATTCTTTCCCATCTACAAGGCTAGGTAGGAAAGCATTTAAGCAAGAAACATAAAAAAGAAAAGAGTAAAAAAAAATCTTATTGTTATACAAGGTTTATACTATCGTATAATAACTAGTAGATATGTAACTATAAAAGAGTAATGAGTATAACTATGAGAATATGATTATACAATTTGAGTATTAATCAATTTAAATTTCTTTGTAACTCCTCTAATAGCTTTATCTAATCTGTGTAGCTTGTCTGTAGTAATTGTAACAGGCTGTCCGCTTATTCTCGAATTTGGTGATCAGCTTTTTATTTATACAGTTCATCATTTCCCAGGATCCTCCTTGATCTTCTCACTCTGCTTAACTCTCCTTTACCATTCTCGCTCCACTCCCAAAAGACATTCTTAACTGACACTCTTAACTGACACTCTCAACTGTAGAATTCCATTTGAATGCCCAATCACTCAAGGTTCTCAAACCAGGGTAAGGCATTAACCATGTACTGTCTGTTACACACACTGTACATAAATCTAATTCCTCTGGATGTCATAAGAAATTTTTTTCACACACATACCAGTGCTTTGGATATCATCACAGGCACTTCAGATTAAAGGATCACTGATATGGATGGAATGGAATCAAAAACACTAATTGGCAATCAATCCCAGCAAGTCATCTGGTACCTGCCTCAGATCAACATCACTGGCTGTAGTTAAAGAAATAATGAAAATCGAACAGCATATTATGCCTGAGTGTGCTCAGATGCATACAATGGTCACACACAACATTATAACCACAAAGCTGCCCTTGAATATGCAACTTTATAAACTCTTCATCCTATTGATGGATTTCAAGTCCTTCAAATGACCTTCTTTAAAGCTGTGGGGTAAATGTGTTGAAGAATCTGGAGAGCTCTATATGCTCATAGAATACGGAATACTAGCTGCAGAATCTGAGAGGATTTATTTCAACCCATGTAAGCTTCTGTGCCAAATCCTGTCAGTTGCCATAGAAATCTTGCATATTGAAGAGTACTTAAAGAGCAGAAAGCCCATACCTGACATGGTCTTCAAAGATCAAGCTGTATCAGTTGAATTCACTGAAGTGAGTGAACAACCTTCAGAGATGTACCTATGAGATTCTGGCAGGAGATGAAAAGTTCTGCAAGGTAACTGAAGGTGTTCATGCACCTTTGCAAAGTACAGGATGACTTATTTTTTATATATTTTCTATAAATCTTCAAGGAACATTGGAAAATTTGAATATTTCCTATGGAATTAAATATTGTGGCTAAGACGGGCATTGACTGAGCATAAATATAGAGAGGCTTCATACAAGGACACTCCTAATGTTTGTATAATCATACTATTTATGAATATTCCACCTGTTCAAAATGTTCAAAAATGTTACTGCATGATTGCTAGATACAAATTGGATTGTGTGTTGTTAATGGGTTCAGCATGGGAAGTGTCAGCAAAATGTTAAGCTATAGATACGACTCTGAAGGATGTGTGGGTACGTATATGGCATGTGTGAATTTTGTGTGAGGGTACACTTCTGAGAGGGAGAGTATCTGAAGGTGGAATAAACTCAAGATCTGGTATCATCCCCATAAAGTCAAATTCCCATCTATATTTGGGGTTCCCCTAGTTATGTCATGTCTTCTCAACCAAATATTTCTTACTCGGGAGGGGGAGGTATTTCTTATGATCACATATGATGACTAAATGAAAACAGAGAAGTACCATCTGTCAATTTCTGACAACACCTTCTAGCAACTGTGGCTAGCCATATTGTTGTGATTACTTAATAAAGAATTATGTAAGTGTCCATTTCTGTAAGCATGACAGTAACCAGTAACTAGATAGATAGTGCTGGGGAGGAGTCAGCAGTCATGGTGCATATTGGCACCAGTGACACTGGAAAATGTAATCATGTGGTCTGAAGGAAAAATTTAGGCTACTAGGCAGAAAGTTAAAGGCCAGAACCTCAGAAGTAGCATTCTCAGAAGTGCTTCCGTTTCCATGTTCAAGGCGAGCTAGATAGGCACAGATCAGGGATCTTGATGCATGGATTAGAAAATGGTACCAAGAGGAAGGATTTAGATTTGTTAGGCACTGGGGAAATTTCTTAAACAAGCTGAACCTGTATAAAAGAGACAAGCTTCACTTGAACCAAAAGGGAACCAGACTGCTGGTGATTAATATCAAAAAGGTAGCAGAACAGTTTTTAGACTAATCCCAAGGGGAAAGCCAACAGGAATTTGGGAGCCTCCAGTTTAGGACAAGTCAGTCCAAAGCAGAGGTGTCAAACACATTTCTTATGACTTTGACATACATGTAACTTTGTCAAGGCAGGCCATGTGTGTACCATAAAATTTAATGCCAGGTACTGGAGATATAAACTTTATAAATGCCACAGACAAACCCAATTAATGATATTATTTTTTACTCAAAATACAAACAAAAGCAATTGATTCCTAGCTGTGAAAGCAACTGATTTACTGGGGAAACCATAAAAGCATCAATAAATATATTTAATCATGTGCAAGACTGGGTTTTTTCCAATGGATACCATAAAAGGGGGGTATCTTAAATTTCTATACAAATTAGTTACTTTTTGTATATATAGCACTTTTTGGAGATGAGTCACCTTTTTTGCAAGTAACTAAGGTAGTTTTTTCAGCAGCACCCCCATACCCCCAACCTCAGCAGCCAAGCACAGCTATGGTCCATCTCTCGCTTTGTTTCCTCTCTTCCCCCACCCTACCTCAGCTCTGAGGATCTCAAGAAGGCACATCAGACTTCCTCCTCCACCACCCCATCCCCTCCAACAAAAAGAACAACCCTGTGAGGTGGTCCAGGCTGAGTGACTGGGCTGGGTGGCCCAGAAGACAGGGTCCTGGCTCAGGGGGGAGGGGGTCTGAACCTGGCTCTCCCAGATCCCCTCCTGCATTTCCCACAGAAGCGACAGGGTTGAGTGGAAGGTCTGGTGGAGAAGCTGTTTTCAAAACCTTCAAGGGGTACTTTTTGTCTTCCTGTGACCCCTTTTCCTTCATGGGCTGCAATCAGTCACTGTCCCCACCCTCCCCGACACTCCCTCTGCCTCCTGGCTCCATGGCTGTTCAGATGTGTGATGGCAACAATGGTGCAGCTTTTCTGCTTCTCCACTTGCTTCTGAGGCTGGGAGGTCTTTCTCTTCAGACCAGCATACACAAGACAGCTCAGTTGCCTCCCAATCCATACACTGGCCCTCCTTTTCCTCCCTCCTCTGCTGGCTCCATCCCTTCTTCCCTTTCTCTGCCTTCACTGCCATTTCCTCACACTATTTTACCTCAGCCTCATAATTCTTCCCTCTTGCAATTTTTCTTTCTATTTCTTGACAGCTTCAATCACACACACCTCACCACATGCACCTGCTCACACCCCCCCCAGCAGCCTCCTGCCTTCCCTCCCTTGCACCAGTTGCTCGCAGGCTGGATGAGAGCCCTGGATGGGTCAGTTCTGGCCCCCAGGTCATATGTTTGGCACCCCTGGTCCAAAGGGATAATTGTATAAACACTCAGGGTAATACTGATTGGAGCATAATAGAACTTTGGAGTTAAGAGTAGGATGGCAAAGGAGGGTCATATGCGGCAACAAATGGGCCAAGGAAGGCAAGAGCTGCTGAACAGGAAAACATGTTATAGGTATCTGTGTGCCAATACTAGAAGTCTCCAGGCAATACAGGGGAGCTGGAGTGCTTGGTGTTAAATGACAATTTAGATATAGTGGGTATCTCTGAACCATGGTGGAATGGGAGAAATTAATGGGATAGAATCATCCCTGGTCATAAACTGTATAGGAAACACAGGAAGGACAATTTGGGAGAGGTATAGTACATCAAAGAGGGCTTAGGATCAAATAAGTTAGAAAACATTAGGGGAAGGAACTATCCCCAATGGAAGCAATATGGGTGGAAATACTGAACCTAACAGTTACTTAAAATGGGGGGAGGGTACTATTGCCCACCTGATCAAACCCTTGAGACTGATCTTGAGAGGGAGAAGGAAATACGGGAAGTGACTGAAGCAAATAATATTATGACACTGGGAGACTTCAACTACCATCACAAAGACTGGGTAAACACATGTTTGAGTCATGCTGTAGAAATGTGATTCCTAGATATCATAAATGACTGCACTGGAACAGTTGGTCACAGAGTCAACAAGCATCAAGGAACATGAACATTTCTTTAAATATATCCAGAGAAGGAAACCAGCCAGAAAAGCACTTGGGCCTTTGCTAAAGGAAGACAGGGAGATGGCAGAGAATCTCAATTTTATACAGAGAGAGAGAGAGAGAGAGATGAAATTCTAGACCTATTGAGGTAATTTAAAAAGTTCCTGATGGCATATACCCAAGGGTTCTCAAATGTGACATTGTTGATCTACTAACCCATATATTTAACTTATCACTAAACTGTACCAGTGTACCAGAAGATTGGAGAGTAGGAAATATTACACTGCTTTTTAAAAGGCGATCCAGAGGGGAATCAGGAAATTACAGGCCAGTTAACTTAACATATTAGAAACTGTAATAAAAAATAGAATTATTAGGTACATAGATAGAGGAACAAATCCTGCTGAGGGAAAATCAGTATTGCTTCTGCAAAGGGAAGTCCTGTAAGCTCAAGCAACAAGAGGATGGGTGATTTTATGGATTAAAATAACAGGAAGCAAAGAGTAGTATTAAATGAACGCTTCTCATGATGGAGGAAAGTAAGCAAGGGTGTCTCACAGGGTTCAGTATTGGGGCCAGTACTATTTTATATGTTCATAAATAATCTGGAAGTAGGCATTGGTAATGTAGTGGCCAAGTTTGCAGATAGCACAAAATTATTCAGGATGCTGAAAACCAAGGATGACTGTGAAGAGCTCCAGGAGGATTTCCACAGATTGCATGAGTGGGCAACAATGTGGCTGATAAAGTTCAATGTTGATAAGTATAAAGTGATGCACATTGGAATTAAAACTTCAAGTACAGACTAACAGGGCCTGAACTTGCTGAGCCTGGGTGGGGAAGAGGTCTTGGGGTTGTAGTAGATAGCTCAATGAAAGTGTCTACCCAGTGTGTTGCAGCAGTGAAAAAGGTAAACTGTATGTTAGGGATTATTAGGAAAGGGATTGAAAATTAAATGGCCAATATTATGATACCCCTGTATGGATCTATGGTGCGGCCTCATTTGGAATACTGTGTACAGTTCTGGTTACCGTATTTCAAAAAGGACATCATAAAGCTGGGAAAAGTACAGAAGAGGGCAATCAAGGTGATTAGTGGATTTGAGCACCTTCCCCATGGGGAAAGGCTGAAGAATCTGGAACTTTTCAGTTTAGAAAAGAGTTGACTAAGGGGAAGGATGTGATAGAGGTTTATACAAATATGCATGGGATGGAGAGAGTTGACAGAGAACTTTTTCTTCCTCCCACAAAATACTAGAACTCAAGGGCATCCAATGAAACTGATGGGCAGTAAATCCAGAACAGACAAAGAAAATACTTCTTTACACAGTGCATGATTAAAATCTGGAATTCACTGCCCGAGGATGTAATGACGGCCATAGGAACAGACAGCTTTAAAAAGAGATTAGATAGATTCATGAAGGATAGGTCTACTAGTGGCTATCAGCCATGATGACTAAAGGGAACCTTCACCTCTGAATCCCAGTTCCAAGAAGGAGGAGGAGGAGGAGGAGGAGGAGATTGGATTTATACCCTGCCCTTCACTACCCAAGGGAGTCTCAGAGCGACTTACAAACACTTTTCCCTTCACCTCCCCACAACAGACACCCTGTGAGGTAGGTGGGGCTAAGAGAGCTCTGACAGAAATTGCTCTTTTTTCAAGAACAGCATGCGAGAACTATGGCTTGCCCAAGGTCACCCAGCAGGTGCAAGTGGAGGAGTGGGGAATCAAACTCAGCTCTCCCAGATTAGAGTCGGTGCACTTATCCACTACACAAGGAGAACATCAGGAGAAGGCCTTGCCTTTTATGCCCTGTTGTTGGCCCTCCAGAAGAACTGGTTGGCCAATGTGTGAGACAGGATGTTGGACTAGATGGACCCCTGGTCTGATCCAGTAGGGCTCTTCTTTTGTTCTTATGTTCCCCACAAAGGTTTGAATCCAAACTAACACGAACAGCATTATACTCACAGGATGGGTTTCTTCTGTTGCCTCCTTCCCACAACCATCCTCCCCTGACTCATGGCTCCTGAGAACTAAGGAGCCCTCTGAAATAATATGAATAGCGGCATAGTGGTGCAGATGGAGGAGGGACCTTCAGACCCACAAAGGTTTGTCTTCAGTCATGCAAGGAGCGCAGATTCCAGCCACAGTGTTGCATGGAGATGATAAGCATCAATAGTTCAAGTGTGTCATGGCTCATTAAGTGTCATAGAAGCACACTGAATTTCTCTAGTGCCTCTTGTTCAAAGAGTTTGAATGCAGTGCTACAAAGGATAAAATAAGACACAGGAGAGCACAACCCCCCCCCCCGATATTTGCCCTTTCAATATTTGTGCTGCTTAAGCCTGTGTCTTACTGTGATTGTAGCTCAGTGCTTTGAAGCTGTGACCTTCAAGATCTAAACAAAAGTCATTGTAGCTTAAAAGCAACAGCAACAAGCTAGCAGAATGCTAAATTTGCCTGGACGGGGACTAGTCATCTTGTTCTGAAAAGATGTTATGGCTCTTTAATGCCCAGTAATTACCTCCTTTTGCTACTGAGTTGTTAACATGTTAAATGTGTCTCCCTTTCTTTGTTTAGAGATAACTATGCAAGGAATGGTGCGTGTCTAACAAAAGTTCAGACTGTCTGGCCTCTTTGTAGTCGGAGAAATGTACACATACAAGGCCACACTCTCCCTGCTGATAGAGTTCCTGTAGGAGTGTGCAGAGCTCTAAATACTCCAGAATCACGTATCCATTTGCAACTCAGAGAAAAGCAGAAGCAACAATCTGGAGTAGAGCCCAGCCTCATCTCCCTGAAGTGCTAAATCCTGGACAGCAGAAGGAGATTTGTCATTACTCGGATTGCTGTGCTGACCAGATCCATTGTCAAGTAGATCACAATGCATGCAGACTTGGCTGTACACCATCATTCAAGGAATAAACGTATACTGGAGCTGCAGCATTAAATGTCCTCCCTCCTCCAGGCCTGTTTCTATGGCTTAGGTGCTGGATCCAGAAGGGCCACTGCTCTCAAGGAAGACTCCTTTCTTTCACAAATAGAAGGGATTTGGGGGATTTTGATCCAATTTTTAGACCCAAACTTGTAGTCTTTAAATAGAACTATTCTTGCAAATATATTCCTAATCTAGGAAAGATTTCAATAGAAGAAACTTCAAAAAAATAGAGCAGAGGTTTTCACCCTGTGCATCTGACAAAATGAAATCTTTGTATCTCCAATGCAGGCTTTGATATCTTTCCTTTAGAAAACTTATTTTCATGTTTCCCTTTGAAGTGCATGCTATCCATTCAGACCAGCTTAGTGGCTGATATATGTCAAATGCACAGCATTTAAAATATAAATGGAATCAAGATTAGTTTTTGAAGGAAAATTACAAAGTTGAAGTATGTTAACTTGCTCCTTAAAAGTATGGCAGTTGTAGGTTCTGACAGTCATGCTTTTCTTATGCATTTGCCTATAGGCAGAAGAAACTGACCTGGATGGCCCAGGCTAGCCTGTTCTCATTAGATCTCAGAAGCTAAACTGAGTTGACCCTGGTTAGTATTTAGATGAGAAACCACCAAAGAATTCCAGGGTTGCTATGCAGAGGAAGGCAACGGCAAATCATCTCTCTTAGTCTCTTGCCTTAAAAAGTCTATGGGGTCGCTATAAATTGGCTGCAATTTGATAGCATTTTACACACACAATATATTGAGTTATACAATTGGGCCATCTAGCTAAATAATGTAATGTATTCTCTGAGTATTTATTTATTTATTATTTATTATTTCAATTTATATCCCACCTTGCCGGAAAAACTGGCTCAAGATGGCATAGCAGCACTCCAAGCTCTAAGATTATTGATGGGCCAAATCTTGCAACCAGATGTGAAGCCATTTAGGCACCCAGTAGTGATATCAGGAGTAATCTGTGGATTGGAATCCATTGAGTTTACCATACATCTCTTGGGACCATACTCTCCCTGCCACTCCCTCTACAGAAGCAATGGGAGATAGCCCTGCAATCTTATTGACCTCAAAGACCTATCATGCTCCCAATTTATTTATTTACATTTACATCACCTTTCTCCCCAATAGGACCCAAAGTGACTTACATCATCCTCCATTTTAACCTCACCATAACCCTGTGAAGTAGGCTGTTTGTGACTTGCCCAAGGTCACCTAGCAAGCTTCCATAGCAAGGGGGTTTGGATTTGGATCTCCTGGATCCTGGTCTGACATGCTGACTACTATATATACTGGCTTTCAATGACATCAATAAATATAGGATGGGATCCAGGGGCCTTTCAGTTTTCTGGAGACCAAATTGAGAAAGGAACTAATGGCTTCCCATCCTGCAGATATCAAATGTATCAACCATGGACTTCTCTCATGTTGCAAAAAGCACAACACACATACAAAAGATTATACCTTTCACCAATTTTTTTTGCACTGAGCCTTTGGGGGAAGGACTGGTTTGGGAGTTTGAGGTTCAGCCCGTGTCATGACATGACTAGTGTTTATTCAAGGCAATGGTGAATGTGACACCAACACTCTACAGAGGAGCAGAAGTAGTTTAAATGGCCCATCCTTGGGGACTTACGGAACGTCAATACTGTTGAGATTGCAATAGGAGCTTGCATGGTGAAACTTGTAGAAGCATTAGACAAGGTGCAGAGGCGGGCGGCAAAACTCTCCGGGGTGGCCATGGCGATGAGGACGTCATTGAAGAATGGCGTCATGCCAGGGATCCCTTTAACAAAGTGTCCATTCGCTGTTGGAAAATCCCAGGGGCCACACTAACCCCGAACTGCAGCCTCTTCACCTTGAACGCCCCCCTGTGCATCACAATGGTTTGTGCTGCAGCTGTGGCCTCATCCACTGGCAACTGCTGGTATGCCTGGGCGAGGTCCAGCTTACTAAAAATGCTCACCCCCGCCAGTGTCGCTAGCACATGACTCACCACCGGCACTGGGTAGGAGTGTGCCTGTAAGGCTTGATTAAAGGTGCACTTATAATCCGCGCAGATGCAGATGTCCCCATTAGGTTTAACAGGAGTCACAATCGGGGTTTCCCACTGTGAGTTGGTGACTGGTTCTAGAACCCGCTGAGACACCAGCCAGTCTAGTTCGGCTTCGATTTTTGGGCATAGGGCCACGGGCACCATGCGAAAATGCCGCTGGATGGGCGTAATGTCAGGGTCCAACTATAATGACACCTTTTGACCGGCAGATCTTGGTGAGATGCCCTTGTTTGCCGCAGGCATGGCAGATCGCGTCCTGGAACCTACACATTTTCTTTCCATGCGCGTCTCCGCAGCTTGCACAGGGGGAAGAGTTGTGGAGGGACTTAGCCATGTTGAAGCCGGACTGAGGCTCTAATGCTTGCTGGTGTTGTGGTTGCTAGATGGAGCAGACATCTTCGGCATCTGAGTTCACTGGACTGGGCCCCGTACCGACCTTATGAGCCGATGTGGTTGGGCGCTCCTTCAGAGATGCCTCGTGTGTGGTAGCGAGTTGCATGGCCTCTTCTAGATCTAGCTGCTGGTTGCTGATCAGCTTTCACCGCAGCTTGGCGTCCGCTAACCACCACACAAATTGCATTAACAGGTTGTCCGTCACCTTCAGAAAGACGCAGTCCACTGCGAGTGCCCTCAGTGCAGCCATATAAGCAGCGGCGGATTCCCCTTGGGCCTGTACTCGGCCCTGAAACTCCATTCTCTTGTCCAGGAATGTCAGCCTTGGGCTGAAATAGTTGTTGAGGGCCTCTAGGATGTCTTCAAACGAGCACTCCAGGACTGCATGGGGCACCAGGAGGCTCTTCACAAGGCGGACGGTATCTGTCCCGCACAAACTCAGCAGGAGCGACCTTCATTTATTGGCATCAGTTAAGTTGTTGAGCTCCATGTAGTTTATGAGTTGGTCTGTCCACGAGTCCCAAGCTTCGGGACGGGAGGGATCAAACCTCTCTAAACTTCCGTGTGTTGTGGCCATGGCTGGATTGGGAGCCCGGTGCCCACAGAGCGCGTGAGCAGGGCCGGAGGCATCGGTTGCTGTGAGCGGTGCAGTGCTCCTCTCGGGATCAGCGATGCGATGCTCAGGAGCGGACGGGAAGCTGTGGTGTTGCGGATAGGGCTCGTCCTCGTTGTCATTGTTCATGGAGGGAGTTTTAATCCCATCCTCGTTGCCACTGTAAAGTACTGGGTTCTGTGCCTCATGACTTGGACAACGACATACAAGCAGATGCATTTATTTGTACTTCACACAACAAAAGACACACAACAATGGCCAGAGGCCAACTATATACAGTGTGGGGGGGTACGCCCCAAAAACCCCATTGGCAGGTTTGAATCTCCCGCCAAGGTTCCCATTGGCTCCCTCCTGTGAGTTCAGGAGCCCAGTCCCTATTGTTCTCAGGAACGGAGCTTGGCAGCTTTTGGCTATCTCTAGTTCCTGGTCTTAGGACATAACACCTTGCTGACCTCTCTCTCCTTGAGGCAGAACCCAGCTCCTTGGTATACTACAGAGCTGCGAGATCTGAAGACAGCCAGGAGGTTCTAGAATGGCATTGAGGGAAAACTTGGGCTGATTTCGCACTAGAGCTGCCTTGATGTTGTGCTGCTGTTTGCCCCAATACTATTGGTCAGTTTCACACACTTCAAAAAACAGGATCACGAAACTGCAGGGGAAATCGGGCGAAGCCGCAGGTCAAAATGCAGCCCCGCGGCTTCGGGTGTGAAATTGACCAATAGTATCGGGGCATATGGCAGTGCAACATCGAGGCAGCTCTAGTGCGAAATCAGCCTTGGAGTGAATCCAACAGAACATGCTATAGAAGTCAATGGAAGAACTATGAAGTGACGGCAACACCAACAAAGAAATGTTACTTCTCTGCTACCATTGCATCAACTAGTTTGCAACCAGTTCAGTTGTTTAAAGTATTTTGCTACTCTCTAACTCCTGAACCTTTAAATTCTCAGGAACAGGTGATTAGTTTTGATGCTTTTGCAAACTTTTTTTGTTGATCAAATCTCTTAAACATAGCGTTGCCAGGTCCCTCCTGGCAACCAGCAGGGGATGGGAGGATTTACCAGGAGCAGCAGGGAGCCCCATCCAATGTGCAACAGCATGTCTACATCACTGAACACGTGACCTCGAAATGATGTCATCACTTCCAAGATGTTGGGTCAACACTCTGGTATTTGGGCACAAACTCTATAGTAAATCTGGCTTCAACTATAACGTTTTTGGCCAAATACCAGAGTGTCACCATGACAACCTTGATGTGATGTTACTTCCGGGTCATTTGGGCAGTCATACAGACATATCGCTGCACGTTGAATGGATCTCCCTCTTTTCCGGGGTAAGTTCCCCCCACTGACCAGCTGATGGTTGGCGGGGCAGTGGGTCCTACTTTGAATTGGTATGGTGATCTCAAGATTAGACTATTTGTAATGCACTTGGCACGAGTCTGACGTTGAACTCAGCTTGGAAACTCCAGCTGGTACAGAATGCCACAGGTCTATTGCTATCAGGAGCAAGCAGAGTATGCATATTACACCCATTCTGTAGTTGCTCCATTGGTGGCTGCAGCAATTGAAAAGAAGCAGATGAATTCCCTAACTAATCAAAATCCTGACTCAGGTATTCTCCATTAGTTAACACTGGAAGGGCAACAAGTTGAAATGAAACCTTCTCCTGACTTTCAGATCCAAAGTGACTAGTTGCCCCTAGGTCTTGCAGATTTTCTGGCAGCACCACAATATCTAGAGCTGCACTCTGCTTTCAGTTTCCATTTCTCCACTCTATGTTTAAATTTCTGTTTTCCATGGACAGTAGGGGACAATGACTCAGCATATATTTTTGTGATAGGCACATCAGTCAACCAGAACACTTAGTCCCTTTTCATGGCAGATATTGTCACCTTTGATTGGCATTGCTGCCCACAAATGCCAGTGTAGTATAGTGGAAGAGCCAGTGTGATGCAGTGGTTGAACTAGTGTCTGGAAGACACAGGTCTGACTCCCCACTCATGCCATGGAAGCTCGCTGGGTGACCTTGGGTCAGTCCCATTCTCTCAGCCTAACCTACCTCACAGGGTTGTTGTGGAGTTCAAATGGAAAAGAAGAGAATGATGTAATCTGCTTTAGGTCCCCACAGAGGTGAAAGGAAGGGTATAAATGAATTAAATAAATAAAGTAAAATAAACAAATAACCAGGAGCTAATGGTTTGATTTAAGCTAATGGTGGCACAGCAAAAGGTGTGTTGGGGGGGGGGTAGAGACAAAGGCTTGGGGTTCCAACTTTACCCCTCTGGGAAACCCACTGCTTGCCTGATGTCTTTGGGGAAAGAGGCAAAAGCTTTGCTTGTATTCACTGTAAATCAGGAAAGACTGCTGTGCTGATTTAGGATGAACAGCCAAAGCAGAGATTAGTTCTGATCCTATTTGCAGATATGGCATGAGTGGGAATGAATGCATTTATTTTGCAAAATGCAACATGTCAGGAAAGGGAGGCGAAGCCTATGCCCTCCATACCTTATCATGTGGATGAATCATTCAGTTTCCCCCCAAACAAGCTGAACAACACCTGAAATGGTACAGGGGAAGTTAGATTAGGCAAATTAGTATCCCTCACCAGTTTCTAAGCATGCCACTTACCCGTTCCATCAGGATCCTGGCAGCAGGAAAAGTTAGACCATTAACCCTTGTCTCTACCTCTCCATTCAAAAAGGGTAAACATTTAGCAGGTTGTAAAGTGAAGGAAACCCCCCCCCCAATAATTCACGCCAACAGTCCATGCACTTAACCACTACTCCAAACTTCATTTCTTAAAAAAAGTTATGAGTTGATATCAGCTACTGGCTGAGACATAGTATGAGGTCTTCTGCATACAAAACAGATTTTTTAAAGTATAGAGCTATGACTAATGAAGGGGAGAACCTGCTCTAGAATCCACTAATCAGAGCTTAGAAACACAGACCTGCACTCTTTGTACCTTAGTCTAGTCGCTGTATGGTTTTTTAAAAAGACATTGGTGTTTCATTAGCCCCATCAATAGGTAAGACCTAGAAGTAGAAAGGAAATTTTCAGCAAGTGCTCAGAACCTGGCGGTGCTTTGCATGAGGCTGGTCAAACAAAAAAGAAAAGCATAAAGCTAAATTTATATTATCAGGTGTATCTAGTTTCACATATATTTAAAGGATTATCTCATCCTGATTTGCTTATTTTAAAGCCTCTATTAAAGAAAAAATTGGGCTTCTTAAATCCATTTGATTGAGAAACTGAACAAACCATCCAATCTGCCATTTCATTTCAGAGCCATCTCCTTTTAGTGCCTTTACAATTCAAGGCTGATAGCACATCTTGACTGCCATTTTCCCCATCCACACACTGGACAAATCAAAGTCACAAAAACTGAAACTCTTGGCTATTGCAATGAATTTTATATTGGCAATCCACTAGGTAGACTTCTTTTCAATTCACCACCAAAACCAAGAATTGTCTTTGTGAGCTAATTTTTTGCCTTTCTATAAAAGGCCAACCCTTAGCCCCTTTTTCAGCAGGCAAGTGAAGAACAGCAAATGTACATAATAGCTCTGTATTGCCTGGAAATGAATATGGCTCATCTGCCCAGAACTTGAGGATTGGAGCTGTTGCATTAAACAGTTTTATCCATAAATATTTTACAGAAGAACAATGTGAGCTAAATATGCAAAGTCTGAACTTTAGGTATGCAAAATGTTCTTTGCTCCTGAGGTATGGACTCTAAACATGTCAACTAGAAACCCAGACATCATTCCTTGCTTACTGCCATCACTAGATGAGCCTCTTCTCTCCTTCAGGGGAAAAAATGGGGGCAAAATAGGCATTGAGCCTTTCTGCTTTCTCTCTGTCCACTGTCAGAGTTTTCCCATTTTCACCGAACAGTAGTCCTATCACTTCTTTTACCATGTGTTTGCTTGTCATATCTCTGAAGAAGCTTTTCTTGTTGTAGCATGCCTTCCTGGCCAGCCTCAACTGACTCTGAGCTTTGGCCTCTCTTATGGTTGACTGACAGTGCTTAGCAATCCTCAGATACTTTTCTTTAGAAGTATGTCCTTCCCTCCATTTCTTGAACATTTCCTTTTTCTTCCTTAACTCATAATGGAGTTCTCTGTTCATCCACATTGGCTTCTTGGATCCCCTACCATGTTTTCTCTTGTTGGAATGGTGCTGACTTGAGCTTGTACAAGCTCCTGTTTTAGGAAAGCCCACCCTTCTCTTGCTTCTTTCCCTTCCAGCAGTCTTGCCCATGGAATGACTCTCATCATGCCTCTGAGTTTCTTAAAGTCTGCCCTACTAAAATTTAACACACATGTCTGGCTATGAACTTCCTTTCCTCCCCCACAGCAAAAGAAATTCTAGCAGGACATGGTCACTTCCCTCTAAGGTCTCCACCACCTTCACCTCATTTTCCAACTCTTGCCTGTTGATTAATATTAAGTCGAGTATGGTTGAGCCCCTTGTTGCTTCCTCCACCATTTGAAAAAGGAAGTTGTTGGCCAGGCAGGTCAGGAGTTTGTGTGACTCTGGACACTTAGCAGAGTTGGTCTTCCAGCACACATCAGGGAAACTGAAGTCACTCATAACTACAAGGTTATGTTGCTTGGCTTGGGTACTCTGTCAAGTTGCTCAAATAGGGCATCCTTCTCCTCCTCACCTTGGTCAAGCAGTCTGTAGCAGATTCCAGCCATTACACTTTTTGTCCTTCCTTCCTTCCTTCCTTTATCCTTAATGTAAAGTACTGGGTTCTTAGATGTAGTGAATCAGCTCATAGTTTATTCAAGAACACAAAACTAAGACCAAAGCCTTGCTTAAATCCCCAAACAAAACCACACCCCCAACGCACACCACACTCTGTGGTTGGCTACTTACAGTGTACCATCTCCCATAGGACTGTCTTGGATCCAGGCAGTCCTGTTGGTTCGTTTCAGGATCCTAGGGGCTATTGCTCCTAAAGGTTGAAGCTCCGTGCATTCGCATGACCACATGCAAACCCGAACGTGTGTGCGGTCTTGGTTGATACACAACACCCCTCCCCCCAAGGTTCAGACTCTCCTAGCAGACAAAGTCTCTTAGATACGCTGGTTGTTGCTGGTCCTGGGTAAAGCGGCATAATGCTGGGACTGGGGCCTGCTGCTTGGTGGGTTGCACTGGTTGCTGAGTCAGGGCCAGTTCCCTGTCGGCCTCCAGGGTGCTGGCCGGCTCGGTTGCCTCACCTCCATTACCTGCTGGTGGTGCACTTGGCCCTGGGTGTGCTTGCATGGCGGGCATGTCTTCTCGTAACTCTTCTGGCTCCTGGTTTGGGGTCTCATCCTCACTGTCCCCTGTTTCTTCTGGGTCTATGGGGAGGAGCCAGTGTCATAGCTGACTGATGTGCTGCCTCCACAGTTGACTATCTTCTGCGGAGACCTCATATGACAGGGGCCCTGTCACTCGGACCACCCTGGCTGGGATCCATGTGAGGCCCCTGGCAAAGTTCCTTGCATAGACAGGGGCCCCTGGGAAGAAGCCATGGGGAGCTTCTTGGTTTTCCAGAGCTGCACTGTGCTCCAGGGCGCAGTCAGGGTGCAGTCGGTCTAGCCAGGTCATGAGGCGCCATCCTATCAGGAGATCTGCTGGGCTCCAACCGGTGGTGGTGTGGGGTGTTGTACACTGGCCGAAGAGGAAGGCCACGAGTTTGTAGTCCCAGTCCCCCTGGTCCATTCTGCACAGGCACAAGGAGTCCTTCATTGTCCTGACCATGCGCTCGACCTGGCTATTGGTTGCGGGGTGGAAGGGTGTGGAGCAGATGTGCCTAATCCTGTACTAACTGACAGACTCTTGAAACTCCGTGGAGGTGAAGACAGTCCCGTTATCTGTTAGTAAGGAGTCTGGGATGCCATGGGTGCTAAAAATCCTCCACATTGCTCAGATGTTGGAGCGTGATGAGGTAGAAGGGACCCACAAAGTCCAGATGTAGTCTGGCCCATGGCTTGTGTGAGGACTCCCATGGACGCATGGGGCTCTGGGCAGCTTCGGTCGGGATTCCTGGCATTTCTGGCAGTGCTTCACCCAGTCCTTGATGTCTCCATCCATTCCTGGCCACCAGACATAGCTCCGGACCAGAGCCTTCATGCGCACGATTCCCAGGTGCATCTTGTGCAAGGCAGCAAGCACCCACTGGCACAGAGGTGGGGGAATTACTACCCAGCTTCCCCACAGTAGGAAGCCTTTGTGGGAAGACAGCTTGTCCTAGTGAGAGGAAAATGCAGCAAATTCTGGGCCCAGACTGGAGGGCCACCCCCTCCCCACCCAGTCCCTGGGATAGGAGGTGGTCCTGGGCGGTGTGGTGGGAAACCTCAGAAACCTGAATGGGATGGTCAGGCAGGTCTTTGAGCAGAGCGATCTGGTGTGCAGGAGCTGGGTCAGGGTCGCAGGGCGCCAGTGGAAGGCAGCTGAGCACGTCAGCATGACCAATTGCTTTGCCTGGGTGGTGGACGAGTGCATACTGGTACCCCACCAGGAAGGTGGACCATTTGAGCACTTGAGGCAACAGCATCTGGGGTGTCTATGTCAGTGTGGCATTGCCTGCCCACACCAGTAGGATGCAAGTAGCTGTAAGTATCCAGTAAAGAAGATAGTCCAGGTAGCTCTGTGTAAAATTATATACAAGTTTATTTACACAAGCTCCACAAACTCCAGCAATGTTAGTAGCATGGACAAAGTGCTTCGCAGACAACAGGTACTCCATCAGAGAGAAGACTGTACAATACATCAGTACTTTTATACAAATGTTAGCCAATCACAGCAGACTGCTGAGTCACTCTGACTCTGCTAATTAGTGCCAGACTGCACTGCTCAGAACCAGTTTATTCCAGCCATAATGGCTCTCTGTAACTGTCACCTACTGTCAGTTAGATGAAACTCATCTACAGCTGAGACTTACATTATTAAGTGAATGCTCACAGTCTGGCAGTCTGGGGTTAACATACCCAGCAGGGGTTTCTGGTTCGTGACTACAGTAAATGGGGAAACTGGAGGACTGGTGTAGTGGCCGAGCGTCCCATCAAATGCAGCTGGGAACTCAGCACATACTGTGTTAAAGTCCAACGGCCGCACTTGGTTCACCCCGGTCACCCCGAACCCCAGAGGCCCCAACCATGATAGTCCTAGTAGGCTGGTGAGCTTGCCCTCCACCACCAACAATTTTAAGAGTCCATTAAAGTCCTTATACTGAACTCTGAATTTGCCCCACTTATTGATAGCCACTGGGTTCTTCTGGAAGCCCCTCAGTGTCAGGCGTACTGGTTTTTCAAGCGGGGGCTCCCCTTGAGGACAGAGCCTCCTAAGGGTCTCGGCTGATATGATGGAGAAGGAGGACCCTGTATCCAACTCCATCTCACAAGGGGACCCCTCTATCAGCATAGCCACATGGATTTTGTTGGAGGCATCCCAGGGCAAATTCAGTACCTGGTAATTTGTTGTCATGGTATGGAGGTCCACGGATTCCTGGTGCATCATCTGATGTCTGCAGCTGCCACGGGAATGGCAGGCTTTTGTGATGTGTCCCGTCTTGCCACAGGACCAGCAGGTTGCATCCTGGAACTGGCAGGAGTGGTGCTCATGCGAGTCTCTGCAGCTTACACATGTTGGTTGAGCATTAGGTCATGCGGTGTGCAGAACGGTTGATGGAGATGGCCGTGGCCCTCGGTGGTCCGGTCATTGTACCTGAAGGACGTCCTGCTCGTCTGATGTGTCTGCGATGGGCATGGTGGAAGCGTGGTGGGTCGCCAAAGGCTGTTGGTTCCTCAGCTTCCTCCTGAGAGGAGGAACAAATGGGACTTTTATTTTATAAACAGAAAGAGAGACAAAATTAATCTATGCAATACAGAAAAAGCAGCAATGAAAATTACAAAATTGAAAAAGTAATGCGTTAAATAACACACAAAAAGCTTTCTTTAGAAAATTGCCTGCCTACTGGGGAAATACTACCTACAGGGGAAATAAACCTGTAAAAGCAAATAAAATATCCAAGCCTATCCTGAAGAGAGGTAATAGAAGGTGAGGAAGAGTTGTTCTTCCCAGCAAAGCAGCAGCATCAGGAGCTGAAACTGGCCAAGCAGGGGAGAGACGCACTGCGTCAGGTTGTGGAGCAAAGAGCTGAGATCTGAAAGATGAGGAGTCAGCTGTGCGGCTGGGTAACAAGATAAGAGCTAGGTAGTTTTCTGTGGGGGGGCAAAGACCAAGAGCTGGGAGCTTAGTGGCTAATCTAATTAGTGCTGATCTAATTAAGAGGTGGAGAGCCCACAGACAAAAGAGGTGAAAAAGACTGCTTTACCTCCAGATGAAATGTTCCACAATCTAGCAGACTCTCCTCAGCAGCTCTGCCCTGTGGACAATCTTCATGGAATGGTGGCCGGCCAGCAAAGCAGCACCCTTGGAAAGTATATCAGCCTTCGAGGAAAGGCGGACAGTGAGCAGTACCCTTGGAAAGTGTCTCAGCCAGGAACCAGTGCCAGGAGTCAGCCCTGGGGGAGAAGCCGGGCTGGGAAGCTGGGCCTTCCTTAAGGGCACTCTGCAGAAGCAGCAGGCTTCCCACCTGGGAATACGTTCGGGGTCGAGGGACTATAGCTAGGCGGGGCAAGGAGATCTTCCTGCTTCCGGCTGTGGCCGAGCAGGAGGGGCAGGAGAGAGGCTTTGAGAAGCCTGCTGCGGAAGCAGGAAGACCTGGCAAGGCCGCAAGGAGGCTGCCCACTCCTTGCCCTCCTGCTTGGCCGCAGTTTCAAACTTTTCCTGTGCAAAATTGAGGGACCCTCACTCACACCGATGGGGTTTCTGGCATCCTCCCAGAGGGGCTGGGCACATCTTTTTTGGGGGTGTAGCCTTTGCCTAGCTACAGGCCTGGGTAGGGGAAAAGGGTTACAGGGTTTGTGAGTTTGCTGCTGAGAAAAGCTCACGTATTGACAAATTTGCGCAAGCAGATTTAAGGGCCATAGGGTAGGACTAACCAAGAAAAGAGCTAGAGAAAGTACAAACACTATCCTTTGTGTTTTGCTGAGATCCATCAAGAAGTAGATTGAGCTAATCAAGCTTTTTCAGTGTGTGATCATGCTGAAAACATATTTGCACTGCTATTTCTGCTCATTTTTTTCTGCCAAGGAAAAGGCTGAAGTTAATTGTGTTGCTTCAAAAATAGCCTCAGATTTACTGGACCAGAAATCTATCCAGTTCTGAATTCATCATGGTTCCATTCCTGACATGATGTTGGCATATTTTCTCTTCTGTTCAGCTTCCTGCCTTCTCAATAGGTTATGCTAATTTGGGGTTAGAAATTCAAATGTGCTGCTTCATTAATCTGATGCATTAAAATAAAACCCACCATTTTTGCATGTTGTTGGAAATAGGTTAATAAATACTCCTGCATTACAAATGTCATCTTGCAATGCTTCAGCACCAGAGAACATAGAAGCATTGAAATGTGGTGGCAGGGAGATTACCTTTCTCTACTAGGTACATTTCAATGACATGCCAAAAGCATTGAGAAAATGATTTAGCATTCTAAATTTGGCACACGTATAGAAATTTGGTTCAGGTTTTGCTTATTTCGTTTGATAATATTTTAATTGACCTCCTCCAGGACCTTTCCTGATACCCATTGAGTATTTTTAGAAAGTCATTCAGGGCAGGGGGGCCTTTTGCCTAGCAGGGCTTCTGACGGGACACTGGCAATCTGATTGGCTGTGCGGACTTAAAAATTATTGCTTCAGCTATAGCAGCTGCCAAGGATCTTTCCTGTGTGATGGCAGGAAACTTGAGGGTATGCAAGGAAATATTTTTAAACACTGTGGGTGATTTCCCACTAAAGCTGACTCGGGGTAGTGCCGCCATTTGGCCCGATACTATTAGTCAATTTCACACCCAAAGCCGCGGGGCTGCATTTTGACCCGCGGCTTTGCTCGATTTCCCCGCAGTTTCGTAATCCTCAAAAAACAGGATTACGAAACTGCGGGGGAAATTGGGCGAAGCCGCGGGTCAAAATGCAGCCCTGCGGCTTCGGGTGTGAAATTGACTAATAGTATCGGGCCAAATGGCGGTGCTACCCCAAGTCAGCTTTAGTGGGAAATCACCCTGTGTTCTTTTTAAAAGGCATCCTGTTAAGCAGAACTTCTACCCGAAAAGTTGCAGAGTTGCTATTAGAGTTATGCAGAACCTCACTCGCTGACATTTCATGGTTGGCTCTACCTCCTGCAGCATCCATTTTTGGTTGCACCCACCACCTTGTGCCAGAACCCAAAAGTACCCGAAGCCTCAAAAAGTTGGAGGCCCTGATATGGTGGTTATGTTACTTCTTTGTGGTTGTTAATAATCCAGCAATCATGTCCATTCATTTCAATCGAAAATATTTTTCCATCTCAAACTTTGCACCCTCCAGGTCGGGATGGGGTTGTAAAGGGCTGTAATCCTTAGCGAAGAAGCCTCCCTCACGAATTCAGCCAGAGAGGAAAGCCTTCCTATTCATGAAAGGCATAAGGAATTTCTAGCTCTAGCAAGGTTCTCTCCCCCCACATCAAGTTGGGAGAGTGACCCTTGCCAAAAGGATACTTCCTGCAAAACTGCACACAGTGAAGAAATGTCTTCATTTTACAACCTGCTAAATGTTCACCCTTTTTGAATGGAGAGGTAGAGACAAGGGTTAATGGTCTAACTTTTCCTGCTGCCAGGATCCTGATACCCTGCCCCTTCACTCAGAGTGGCTTACAAACTCCTTTCCCTCCTGCTCCCCACAACAGCAGTGTTCTCTCTAAGCTGAGTTAGTGTGAACTAGCTCACAGTTTTTAGCCTCTGGCTCACACATTTTTGTCTTAGCTCAGGAAGGATGGCTCCAGAGCAAACTCATTTATGCAGTAGTCAAATTGCTCGCTCACAGCTTTAATGCCAGTAGCTCACAAAGTAGAATTTTTGCTCACAAGACTCTACAGCTTAGAGGCAGCATTGCCTGAGAGGAAGGGAGGGCTGAGAGAGCTCTTTCAAGAACAGCTCTGACAGAACTATGGCTTGCCCAAGGTCAGCCAGCAGCTGCAAGTGGAGGAGTGGGAAGTCAAACCCAGTTCTCCCCAATTAGAGTCCACGCACTTAACCACTACACCAAAGTCTGACATCACTTTTGCCTACTCAGTCAGGGTTCCCACCACGGAACTAGGGAGTCAGTTAACAACCATAATGTCTAGTCTCTCTGTGGAGCCGAACAAAAGCAGCAGACAGTCAATAGTTTTGCCTTGGAAGTCTGCAAAAGGGGAAAGACTCATGGCTAGTAGTCTCCTTCTCCTTAGCTTCCAGTGCGGGGCTGGTGAAGAACAGCATAACCAGTTAGAGACAAACACACCGGACCATTTTTCCCCCTCAACCAAATTCTGTTTACACAAGCCAAATTATTTTCCCCCTCCAACAACAACCCAGAGTACAAGTTTTGTTCCTCACCAATCTGGTATTTCATAATATTGAAGAAATATTTAAAGAAGAGAAAGAGGAAATATGGTCCTTTGCATCAGTATATCTTGGGATGGAACAGAGGTTAGATTAGCAGTGAGTGCTCTTAGGTGTCACTAGGCATTGTTGAAAACTCCCACCTCCATATCTACCAGCTCCCAGGTGCTCTGAAATAGTATGTTCGCCAAACATCCTACCCCATGTAGAAGGTGCCACCAGAACAACTAAGACCCCCCCCCCATGAAGCACCCTTTTTGAGACTCCTTAGGGTAGGAAGAGGGCAGTATAAAAACCAGGTCTTCTTTTTCATCATCATCCTATCTATCCCATGGAAGCCATAGTGCAGTCCAGGGCTAAACTAGTAATGTGCCAAGGCTATCATTGTCTATAAGGCACTGTCTTAGTCCATTTATAGGTCCAGGGCTATTTTTGGGCAGGAACGCACAGGAACGGCGTTCCGGCTGGCTCCCAAGTTGGCCACACCCAGCAAGAACTCATTAGCATAATAGGCCACACCCAACAGCAGAAACTCATTAGGATTCGCTACATTAGGGGTGTGTGGCCTAACATGCAAAGGAGTTCCTGGTACAAAAAAAGCCCTGGGTTTTGACAACAAAGAAGATAAACAGAATAAGAAGCAAAAGGTGGGTGTAGCTGGATGACCACACTTCTGGTAACATGGGGTGTGTGGCCTAATATGCTAATGAGATGTGCTGTCAGTTGTTTGGCCTAATATGCTAATGTGTTTCTGCTGATGGGTGTGGCCCATTATGCTAATGAGTTCCTGCTGGGCTTTTTCTACAAAAAAAGCCCTGTATAGGTCAGTGTTCCTTCTGGGTTCTAGGTATAAGACTGGTGTGTCTCGTTTTCTCTCTCCCTCACAGGTGGAGGTTTTTCCCAATCATGGTGTGAAACACTTGGGGCCCAAGCTGCAAGCCCGAAGCTAACAGCCACAGGGCCTCTGTTGCAATTACCTATGGAGAAAGGAGACAGGAAAGACATATGTCCTTGTGAGCATCCAGTAACTAGCTCCCAGACTCAAATCAAAGTTTCTAATGTAACTTACTTTAGGTAGCATTTATTCATGAAAAAGGACTATTTTCACTTTATCACTAGATAGCATTGCTTGCCTTGGTCTACATTATAGTTAATCTCTACAAGACTCTGAGAATGCTTAGAATTTCAATAGGAGGTGAAGCAGGAACAAAGCAAGGGTAATTGAGGTGCAAAGAACTTAGGAAGATCTGTCTCTTTGGTGACACCTTCAAAGCAGCAGATAAGCCCTTGCACAATAAAGAAATAAGCTACATACACAATCAAACCTTGATGTTGATTTTCCCGATCAGCTACTGCTTGTGTTTTCTGTGAGAGCATAAGAGCAGCTGATCATGTATATCTGGATGCTATCCATCTTTTGGACTATCAATGAGATGTTGATCTACGTTGAATAGGTTCTAATTGAGGCCTTTGCTTTATCCTAAACATCAATAGGGAAATGAATACCTGAAATGTGATTTCATCAATCCAGATAATACTGTTTCTACCTAGGTACCTGACATGCATACATGACAGACATGTCAGTGGCTATTCAGAAATTGTGGGAAATTTTCTCTTGGAATCTCCCAAAAGACTGATATTTAGCCTCTGTTCAGCCACTTAGCACACTGATGACAAACATTTAGTTGACTGATCATCCACCTTTTAATGCTTCCTCAACTATTTTCAGATACATTGACATCTTATCAAAACTTCAATACAGGTGACTCTTTGAGGTGTTGAAGCAAGTGCAAAAATTTGCAAGATAATAACCGCTGACCACTCATTGTTCGATGTTAAGGCCAACATTGTTTTCTTTTTAATGTTACAAGAACATATCTGAATCAAAATAGTCTTGAATTAAATGTGTGCCCTGAACAACTAGACCCATAATTCACAATATGTTTCCCCACTGACTAATCAACTACAATTTGATAGCCTTTTTAAATGCAGCCTTTTTAAAGCTAGCAGCCCATGCTGTAAGACCTGGAAGCGGGGGCTGCAACTTAGACTACAAAGGCATACACATAACTTCAGTCTGTCTCTAGCATTATGTCTTTTTATTTATCATAATAGATTATATTTAACAGAGTGGCTCACGTGGTTACTTCAAACTACCTTACCCTATGAGATCATTGTGCTTGCTTTTCCCAAACACCTACTACATCCCAGAAGGGCACAAGGTTTTAAAATAGTATTTCCCCCTGGTGTTTATCTCTTTACCCGCCTCCATAACATGAGCTACAGACACACCAATTCTGTAGAGATTTGTGTCAAAGGCATGACCCACAATTTGAGAAATGTTGCTCTGAAGGAGGATTTATATTTTTCTGTTAAGCTCCCAGTTCTGACAGAAGGCATAGCTGGGTTACCGGAGGCTCACATTTCATGTACTGATGGGACTATATTTGGAGAAGAAGTATACCCCACCCTTCACTACACAAAGGAGTCTTGGAGCAGTTTACAATCACCTTCCTTTCCTCTCCCCACAACAGACACCCTGTGAGGTAGGTGGGGCTGAGAGAGCTCTGAGAGAGAACTGTGACTGACCCAAGGTCACCCAGCTGGCTGCATGTGGGAGAGTGGGGAATCAAACCCAGTTCTCCCAGATTAGAGTCCACCATTCTCTAACTGCGACACCACAGCTGTGGATGGTTTTGATAGAAAGTTAAATTGGAATATATCTTTTCCCTGTCACTCTGCTCATCACTTCTGTTGTGTCCGGAGATCAGGGACAGGTGCCAGCCAGAGACAGCCAAGCTTCAATCCTGGGACTAGGCTTCTGAAATTCACAGTAAGGAGCCAATGGGGACCTTGGCAGGAAAATTGAATGGAACAACGGGGCATCTCCCCCGCAATGTATATAGTTGGCCACCCGGCTGTTGTTTGTTGTCTTTTGTGTGAAGTACCATTAAACACGTCTTTGTTATGTCGGAGTCCGAGTCGTAATGTATGGAACCCAGTACTTTACAGTGGTGACGAGGATGGGATTCTGTTGAGTCGGGCCTCGATCGCACCAGCCCCGAGCATCGTTCCAGCTGACACTGTGCTGCCTCGCTTCCGCTGCTGAGCACTGCATCGCCCCCAGGCACCGCATCGCTCCCAGGCACCACATTGCTCTCGAGCACCGCACTGGCACCAGCCACCACATCACTCCCAAGCTCTGCGCAGTGCCCTGCATGCTGGACTCCGCTCCCACAATGTGCTAACATCATGGCCGCCGCTCACGGAAGCATCGAAAAGTTTGATCCCTCCCGGCCTGAGATTTGGGACTTCTAGATAAATCAACTCATGTGCTACATAGAGCTCAACAAGTTAACCGATGCCGGGAAACAAAGAGCACTCCTCCTTAGCTCCTGTGGGACCGACACCGTCCGCCTCGCCAAAAGTCTCCTGGTGCCCCGGGCTCTCCAGGAGTGTTCATTCAAGGAGATCCTGGAGGCCCTCAACAATTACTTCAGCCCGAAGCTGACCTTCCTGGCTAGACGGATGGGGTTCCAGAGATGGGTGCAGGCCCAAAGGGAATGTGCTGCCACATACATGGCCGCCCTGCACGCCCTCGCGGTGGACTGCTCATTCCCGAAGGTGGAGGATAACCTCTTAACACAATTCATATGGGGGTTGTCAGATGCCAAACTGTGGAGGAAGCTGATCGGAAACTGCCAGATCACCTTGGAGGAGGCCATGCAGCTCGCCATCACACATGAGGCTTCTCATCAGGAGCGGCCATCTGCAACGGCACATCAGGTCAGGACAGGATACAGCCCGGAGAACTCGGATGCCAAAGAGGTCTGTGTTGTTCGGCAACCGCACTGCCACCAGCCACAGGGGCCGCCGACCAGTAGCCATGCTACAAGGGCCCCAGCTGCCCCCAATGTGCTAGCTGTGGGGAGACCCATGAGAGGAAGTTGTGCCGGTTCAGGGACACCACCTGCCACACCTGCGGAAAACAGGGCCATATCGCCAAAGTCTGCAGGTCCAAGGGGCCCAGGAACATGCCGGCTTCTGCACAGTCTTCCTGCCAGGTCACCACAGCACACGAATCCACCTCGGAGACCACCAATCTCTACCACCTCACTGACCAGCCACTTCAGGTACTGCGCCTTCCTAACCTGTCTACTGCCCCGAAGATCCAAGTACAAGTCAGGATCGAGGGGTCCTCCTGCTCCATGGAAGTGGACTTGGGGGGTCTGCAGTGTCCATCATATCCGTGGACATGCTAGCACAGCTTTGCCCTTCTGGGGGACCCCCTCTGCAACCCTCACCCTTAAGCTTAGTGGATTTTCAGAGAAATCCATTTCCCATCAAGGGGGTTGGAAACTTTCAGGTTCAGTATCAGAGTTTTGATGGCAATCTGGACTTGGTGGTGGTGGAGGGAAACGTAAGCCTGCTGGGCCAGGCCTGGTTTGAGGCCCTGGGTATAACCATAGGGGGGTGAATAAATGCTTGCCGAGGGATTTTGGGGAGGTCTGCTGGGAATTCCTCAAGGTGTTTGATGGGGCACTGGGTTGTTACAAGGGGCCCCCATTGTCACTACAGCTAGACTCAACCATCACCCCCATCTGGTGGCGTTTCCACACAGTGCACCTCTCCTTACGGTCGAAAATCGAAGATGAACTGGACCAGCTGGTGGGTCAGGGGATGCTAGAGCCAGTCGCAAATTCCCCTTAGGAAGCCCCAATAGTGACCCCAGTAAAACCAAATGGTGACATCCACATCTGTGTGGATTATAAGTGCACCATCAATCAAGCCCTTCAGACACACTCCTACGTGGTGCCAGTGGTGAGCCATGTGCTGGCGTCACTGGCAGGGGTGACTATCTTTGGGAAGCTGGACCTCACGCAGGCGTACCAGCAGTTACCAGTCGATGAGGCCACAGCCTCAGCCCAAACGATTGTAACACACAAGGGGGCATTTAAGGTTAAGAGGTTGCAATTCGGGGTCAGCGTGGCCCCTGGGATATTCCAGCAACTAATGGACACTTTGTTGAAAGGGATCCCTGGTGTGACGCCATTTTTCAATGATGTCCCCAGAGAATTTTGCCATCTGTCTCCGCACGGTGTTGGAGTGCTTCCACGATGCGGGACTGAAAGTAAAAAAAGAAAAGTGCCTCCTGGGGGTTCCAGAGGTGGACTTTTTTGGGTACTGGGTGGATGCATCGGGCCTCCACCCTGCCTGGGACAAAGTAAAGGCCATAGCAGAGGCCCCAGCGCTGCAATGCAAGGCAGAGCTCCAGGCCTTCCCGGGGCTAATTAACTTTTATCACGCCTTCCTTCTGCACAAGACTGCCGTGGCGGAACCCCTCCACAGACTGTTGGACAAATCAGCCCCATGGACCAGGGGGGCGCGGGAGGAGGCAGCATTCCGGGGGGGGAAACGTTGTTGATATCGAATGCTGTTCTCACTCATTTCGATGAGTCTCTCCCTGTAATATTTGCTTGCGATGCGTCGCCTTATGGGGTCAGGGCGGTTTGGGGGCACCTACTACCGGACGGGTGGGCGGTTCCAGTAGCATACTACTCTCGTACACTGTCCCCTGCTGAGTGCAACTATGCGCAGATAGACCGGGAGGGGCTCACTATCGGGGCCAGCGTAAAAAAGTTCCACGATTTTATCTATGGCTGGCCCTTTACGATTGTAACAAACCACAGGCCTCTCCTGGATCTATTCACAGCCGACAAGCAAACGCCGCAGGTCCTGTCACCCTGTGTGTTGCGCTGGTCCCTGTTCCTGGTGGGGTACCAATCCAGCTGGAGCATCGGCTGGGCAAGGCGATGGGACACGCCGATGCCCTGAGTTGGCTGCCACTGCCCCTGACAGAGGAGGACCCGGCTCCCACCCCAGGCGTGCTCATACTGGAAGGTCTCCTGGAGGCCCCCTTACAGGCAGCGGACATGGCCAGCCACATGGCCAGGGACCCCGTCCCCCCCGGGTCTTGGGCTGGGTGGTAAGGGGATGACCGCCTGCCCCATCAGGGATGGAATATTCCGTATATAGGGCCAGGAAAGATGACCCCTCAGCCCTAAAAGGGTGCTTGCTATGGGGGCACAGGGTGGTGATACCAGGATCCATGAGGCAGGGGGTCCTACATACACTACATGAGGCACACCCGGGAATAGTCTGCATGAAGGCCCTGGCAAGGAGTTACGTGTGGTGGCCCAGGATGGATGTGGAGATTGAGACATGGGTCTGGGGGTGCAAAATTTGTCAAGAACCACCCCAACCTTCCGAGCCCCGACACAGCACTGGAAGTCCACACACAAACCCTGGTCCCAGCTTCATGTGGACTTGACGGAGCCATTCCAAGGCCTCCTATTTCTAATAATGGTTGATTCCTACTCCAAGTGGGTAGAGATCAGCCCAGTGTCCATCACATCGTCTAAAGCCGTGATTAGGCCCCTCTGCCAGATCGTCAAAGTGTCCCTGGTGAGCAAATGGAAATCAGATACTCTCCCAACTATGCAGCAATGGCTCCACAAAGTTTGGGACTTCTTTCTACAAGAAAAAATCTCACTATGGACAACTAATATAGATGTTGAAAGCCAGTTATTCAATCCTCTAGACAAATGGTCCCCCATAATCGAGAAAATGAATGTGGATCAGTTTGACTGGGAACACATTAAAACTCCCAGATTCAAGATACTATTATTTGGGTAGTTTGGATTTGACTGGCCAAAAACAAGTCTTCGGAGCAGAGAATAATCCTTGGGTCACCCCAATTGCAGATCAGTTCCAGCTTAGCTTTTTCCATGTATTTGAATATATTTGTTCAGAAATATACAAATACCTTTATGGCGGACACATGCAGGCCGACACTGACCCTCCGAAGAAGAACAATGACAAATCCAAGAAGATCAGTCGTAAGCCTCTGGCTGCTAAGAACATATAAGGACCCAGCATGTCCCAGTCTGCTATTTTGTTTTGCATGTCCCTCTCATTCTTTTTTAAAGATATATCTGTTAAGACAAATTTTATTAATCAAATTTTCTTTTTTAAAAAATGGTGTTTTAAATCCAATTTAATTGACAGCAGAGAAATTCCCTAATGAAAGCAGGTGTTCTTACACCAACTTTTTAATTGGGTTGGTATGGTTTGCCACAATAATGGCCTGTTATAGTGGAGATTTATGACCAAACTCTCTGCTTCAAAGAGAATTAAGTTCAGAAGTCCACTATGATCTTTCAAGTAGCTTTAGCTATAAGGAAAAATCATACTAAACTCTCCTTTCAGTTTAAAATGCTTTAAATATTGAATTAGTGGAAATCTTAAAGCAATCTATAAGCAATGTACCTGCCTTTTAACAGCTTATTACTTTAAGGACTGTTTGTTTGCTTGCTTAGAGAAATAGCTATATTTTTAATGAACTGAGCTGGTGATGCTCAGAGAAAGGAATTTTATAGTTGGTGTCAAGATGACTGATTAAGTTCAACTAAAGTACAACTATACTTTCTGTAAAAAGAGACTTAAGCCTGAAAAACTCTTTTCCTTATGTGTGCTTTTAGAAAGTAAAGTGCAACTTTAATATTTTGCTTATAGCTAAGAATGAAAGCTTATGGTACAGAAAAAGGAATAGCTAGCTAGATATTTACTAAGACTATTTTCTTAAATAAAAAGCCTTGCTAAATACATAGCTATAAACTATAAGGAACTACCAAGCTTATTTTAACAAGCAGAAACTGGGAAGATGCCCAGCCAGTTTATGAAGTCAAAGAAATCAATCATGGGCACCTGGCAATTAAAATGGCTAATTAGAAGGCCAATTAACAATGCAGAACTTATGTTATGTGAAAAGGACCTGTACTGGCCAAGGTAAAGCAGCATATTTTACAAAACTAGAAGTTTTAACTTAGACTAAAAAAACCTTTATAAAATTAAGAAAAATCTTCTGATGGATCAAGATGAAGAATAATAGGTAGATTCATCTACAAAAGTTTTATGCCATAGGCCACTTTGTAACATTAGAAAGTGCATATAAAGAGTTTAATTTTTAAAATAGTGCTATAATTTAGTATTTTCCATAATTCAATGTATCCTTCATATATTTTTAATAGAAATAGTTCACAAAAAGAGTGCCTTTATACTTTTATATATCAATAAAAAGAACCATTTTTGTAACTAAACTGATAGATTTGTACTAAGAATGAACTTAGCCTGAAAAATTTATTCAAAGTTGAATCAAGTCTGGGAGAACGGCCAGAGATGCATTCATAATTTTTAATGAGATGAACACCTGCACTGTAAGGCTGAAATATGTAATTAATGATTATTCAAACAAAGAAACTTAAACTGAGCATTTGAAAATGATGTCAACAATGATGTAAAGTTGGGAGGAGCAAGAAAAGTATATAAGCAAGATCCCTGCTGTTACTCACTGGACATCTGAGTTGAATTTTTGGCTGTAAGATGTCCCTTATTCAAATAACAGTTTTTTTCTACCCCTTACTGCCTGGAATTGTCTGTTGCACTGTGTGGTTTATTGGCTAGCCACACAAGTCAAAGAACCTTAGCACCCTCAGGGCATTGCCTTCAATTAGGCCTGCTCCACCTCCATGCAGTAGAGCGCAACTGCAGAATTGGCAGCAGGATCTTAGTCTGCCATAGAAACAAGATGCCTAAACTGTAGTCTGAGATTACAGAAGAGGCCATAACACCCTTGCCTCAGTTCCTGTTAGTGCTGCCTACTGGGTGGAGGAGTGGTATGGGTAGATGGTAGCAGGTCTCAAGGTGCTCTTGGCCTCAGCAAACTTTGAGAACTCTCTTGTTAGCTGATGCTAACAAGATTGGTCAGGGATTTTATACAGCAATACATCAAATACAACATCCTTTTCATGACTCAGATGCCAGGGTTGGATAACTGAATTGCCAGTGTCCTGGCTTGTTTTCAGGAAGCACATTTTAGGGTCCTTGCTCTGATGTCAAGCTTGACGATTGAACTAGAGCTGAAGGTGCTTTGGCACCTTACCATAAGGGCATCCAAGTGTGATCAGCTCCCAATACAAGGGTAAATTACAGCAGAAGTCTCAGGGAGTTTCAGGGGCTTATATACAGGGTAGGACTGAAGACTATATGGTAAGTTAAGATCATAGAAGAAAGTACACAGGCATTTCACGGAGAGGTAGAGTATAGCTCTTTTCATTTGTTTCATTTCATCACTCAAATGGATAGAATGTACTACATGCAATGTTTGTATGTTTATAACAATAATTTTTAAAAGAACAGACCTGTAGAGGGTTTGGGATAACTAGTAGGTCTTCTGTGCTGAGTGAAGTTGCCACATGGACAGATCAGGAAAGAGAGGAATGTAGGCCCAGTTTACTTCTCTAGATCTTTTCAGGAATTCACAAGAATTATCCATTATAATGCCAATAGATGTTTGTAGTATGGACTTGCCATTTTATCTATTTCTTTCAGATTCTTCTGTTTTCTGAGGGGTGAGGTTATTACTCCAATAACTGTTACCATTGTGATAGATTCCGGTGGGTAGCCATGTTGGTCTGAAACAGGAGAACAAAGTTTGAGTCCAGTGGTACCTTTGAGACCAACAAAGTTTAATTCTGGATATAAGCTTTCATATGCATGAACACTTTAACAGATACCTTTGCGCTTAGTGGATCAAACACCCAAGAATTCAGTGGCACCAATGGATGGCTGACATGACCTTTTCTTTTGCAGACATGATCCCTGATGGTGTTAAGACCAGTTACAACAATCTCTTACCCTAGTGTTGCTGAAGTGCACCCTCCTAGCAAATGTGCTGTTTAAACAGCATGCTGATTATAGTCACATGACTCTTTGGCAAGTGCTGCAATTTAGGACCAGCCAGCTGCTGTGATGTGTGAAATACATCTTAGTTCATTAAGATCAAAGGAACCCGGCATTTGTTCACAGTGTGGATGTCTCCAGCTAAAAGTATTTACGCTGATTAACTGCTTTTGCTTGAATTGTTAACCTTCAAATAAGCTGTCCCTTGGGAAATAGCTGATGCCATAGCTACTTGTCTCAAAACTCAGCTGTCTGCTCTTTATTGAACTTGATGTGCAAATATTTAAAAGATAATTGAAACACTAATTAAATACTGTTTCTGGGCACTCTACTCAGGCATTCATAGATGGGGTAAATCATCTAATGACAATTTCAGGAGCAAGAAACTCTGGCTCAAGGGGGAGGGAGAAGCCATCTTTCATCCATTCTTGCTGATCTGTCATTATCTGCCTGTTCTCAGAATATCACAGTTGGTAGGCGAAGAGTCGGACTCGACTGTGCAACTGAACAACAAAAGGCAGAAACAGCCCACAACACCAAGGAAGAAACAGGGAGAAGAGGTGCAATTAATTAAGTGATATAGATAACCCAAAAGGCCCAAAGTAAGGTAATCTGAGGCAAATACCTAGACATAAGATACATTTAGGGGGCAGGTAATTGTCACTTATTTTACATTATTGTTTTAAGAGCTCGATTTAAAAACAGATTCCATGTGTACAGTCTTCGGTACTCTCCTGTCAAATATAATGATTATGGATTTGGGAGGAGAAGAAAAGTTAATGTGGGTGATGGAAGAGTTTTCTACCAGCCAGACCAGTGTATCAGACTGCTAACCAGTTGCCAGATGATGATTTTAGTTTTTAGTGGGGGAATAGGAGAGGGGCCATGTTTTCCCATTGTTTGTTTGTTTATGCATTACTTTGGGGGGTGGGGATTCATCTGTTGAGCATGCTTGACACTTGGATGGAGGGAGACTCTGAGTCTTGCATGTGCCAAAAGACCAATAGAAGAAATAGTAGTAGTGGTTTCAGCTGATGTATTACTTACTCATTATATATTATTTCTAATATTCTGTGGCTTCTGATTGCCCAGTCATGATACTTGCCAGCTGTTATGATTTGAGCTGGCTCTGATCTGCCTGCAGGACAGGCAGGTAGGGCTGCAAAGTTTATGGTAGCAGCAGCAGATTCAGCTGGTGTGAATGTAAAAATATAAGATCTACCTTGCTGGACCAGACTAGTAGTCCATCTAGTCCAGCATTCTGTTTCACACAGTGGCCAACTAGTTGTCCTGGAGGGCCAGCAAACAGGGCATTGAGGACAAGGTCTTCCTCTGTTGTCGCCTCTTAAAATTGGCATTTAAAGGTTTAATGCCTCTGGATGTGGAAGTTCCCTTTAGTCACCATGGACCTGTCCTACATTAATCTATCTAATCCCTTTTAAATCATCTTCTTAATGTTCATGGCCATCTACTAGCAGTGTATTCCACAACTTAATTGCTCTTTAGGTAACGAAGTATTTCCTTTCATCTATCCTGAATCTATTGCCCAATAGCTTCATTTATGGCACAGTGCTAGCATTATGGGAAAGGGGAAAAAACCTTCTCTCTATTCACTTCCTCCACCCCTTGCATAGTTTTCTAGACCTCTGGCAGGATCCAGTTAGCCAGGGGCGTAGTTAGAAAATTTGGGGTGGGGCATTGGGAAATCTGGGGGGGGAGGTGCAGGGGAAAGAGAGAGATATCCCATCGGCAGGCAGGCAGGCAGGCAAAAAAGAGAAGGGTCTTTCCTTACCAGCTGGCCACATTCATTCACCTCAGCTGCTACAGAAGAAGGAGAGCCAGCCAGTGCAATTAACACTTGGTGAGTATGTGCTCTCTGCTACAGTCTTGGGCAGGCGAGGCCTTTCACTACTATAGAACAGAGCACATACTCTTTGAGTATTAATTGCACTGGCCGGCCAGCTCTCCTCCTCCTCTAGCAGCCAAGGTGAATGAGTCCAGCTGGCAGAAAAGGGTACGGGCCGGGGCAGCAGGTGTTGTGGGGCATGGACCATGAATGAAGGGGCAATGCCCCTAAATGCCCCACTGTGGCTGTGGGCCTGCACTTAGCCTTCTTCTTCCTAAACTGAAAAGCCTAAAGCTCTTCAGCCTTTCTTCACAACAAATGTGACCAGATGTATACCATGCCATTTGGGCATGACACCTTTCAGTACCAAAAAATATTGATTAATGAAATGACCAAAATCCATAATTTGTTAGCTGAACATGCTTAAACTATTTCTCCTGTATTAGCTTCACAGAATATGCTGTGATTCCCATCAAAGGAGTGTGCCTGTGTTTTTAATGTTCTCTTATTAATCTCAGTTATGTCTCTGAAATGGCACTGTTTTACAGTATCATGGAAACTTAAATATTACAATTTGCTATGATATATGGTTTTGCAGGTTCGAAGCCTATGTCATCAGATGCAGGAAGCAGAGGTGGTAGGCTTATGACAGAAGCATATTCGACCTTCTCAAGCTAAATATGTCTTCTGGGGCATTCTTGCATGCAAACTTCCTCCACCATTTCTCTCCTTCAAATGCCCCATGGCCAAACCCCCTGCCCTTAAATAGGGATAGTTATTTTCAAGAAAGGATCAGAAAGGGGGAAATTGCTTTCTTCTTATATTCCACCTTTCTTTTTTGAAAGAAAAGCTCAAGGTGGCTAAAAAATAAAATACATACAACTAATACACATTGGTGGAAACAGGCCAATGAGAGGGGCCTTGCTGCATCTCCTACAGAAGAAGCACTTAACAAATGTCCAGGCAGGCCAATGGAAAAACCCCTTCCAGATCCCACTATAATGAAATGGGGAATGTGTGGATGTGGAATGGAAACACTCTTGTTCATGTCATTAAATAAATGTTTATTTTCTTATTTATTTGATTTATACTCCAAGGTGAGGATGAAGAAATTGAAATTGTTCAAGACTTTCTATTTCTTGGCTCCATTATCCACCAAAAGGGAGACTGCAACCAAGAAATCAGAAATCTGAGATAGAGACTGGTTAGGGCAGCCATGAAGTAGCTAGAAAAAATTCTTAAGTGTAAGGATGTGTTGCTGGCAACCAAGATAAATCATGCTACAATATTCCCCTAGTGAACTCTGAACAATGAAGAAAGCTGACAGGAAGTAAGTTCATTCATTTGAAATGTGGTGTTGGAGGAGAATTTTATGGATACTGGTGGACTGATAAAAAGACAAATAAATGGGTTCTAAATCAAATCAAGTCTAAACTCTCCCTAAAAGTTAAAATGGCCAAACTGAGGCTATCGTACTATGGTCACATTACAAGAAGACAAGAGTCACTGGAAAAGACAATAATTCTAGGCAAAGTTGAAGGCAGCAGGAAAAAAGGAACACCCAATATAAAATGGATTGATTCAGTCAAGGAAACCACACCCTTATACTCACAGACACTCTTTTGAATAATATTGCAAACATAGTCATAGGCTCGTTTATGTGGAAATGCAGCTTAAAAAAATGATGAGGCAAAAGGACAATGAACATGGAAGTTAAACAATTCCATTGTATTACGTGACCAATACAAGGACGAAATCACTCAAACCATCAAAATATACTTCAAAGAAGACACCAATGGAGAAGTAGCAGATCATATAATTTGGGATGCTTTTAAAGCAGTGACCAGAGGGAAACTGATTGCTGTGGCTTCAAAGTTGAAAAAAGAAAGAGACCAGAAGATTAAAACACTATTGGAAAAGATACAAAATCTAGAATCTACACATAAAAGAACAGGAAGCAAGAAAATCTACAAAGAACTCCTGGCCACCCATAAAATCTTGGAGTCAATGGAAACACGCCAAATACAAAAAAATATTTTGTATTTAAAGCAATGCTACTGGCAGAAAAACCCCAAGAGCATTAAAATGCTAGCGTGGCAAGTGAAAAAAACAAGCAGATAGGAAGATTTTCTCCATAATTGACAAATATTACACTAAACTCACAACTTCGTCAGAAATAAGTGAATGCTTCACACAATTTTATGAAAACTTATATGCCTCAGATAACCCTAACTGGGACATAATTCAAGAATTCCTACAACAGAATAACCTGACAGACAAGCTAAAACCCAAACATCGTCAAAGGTTGGATCTACCAATTTCATCCAAAGAAGTGTTAGAAGCCATAAAACAAGCAAAACCGAACACTGTACCTGGCAGTGATGACTTTGGCCCAGTGTTTTACAAAATGTTTAATATACATCTTGCTGATCATTTGGCACGAACCTGCAACTTTCTTTTGGAGACAGGACATATGCCACCTTCATGAAAGGAATCTCATTTCATAATCATCCCCAAAGAACACAAAAATCTGGACTCTCCTGCCTCCTACAGGCCTATTGCACTTCTGAACTGTGATGCTAAATTGTTAACCAAAATCTTGGCTAACCGGCTCCAAGGAATTATTCTGGATTATATAAATCCTGATCAGGCTGGATTTCTCCCTAAAAGAACAATGATGGACAACATCCATCGAACCTTAAACGTAATATCTCAGTGCAAAAAACAAAAGGAGGAATCTCTCCTGCTTACAGTTGATTTAGAAAAAGGTGTTCGATAGTTTGGAGACAACATACTTAAAGCAACTGTTGAAAGCAATGAACTTTGGGGGGAAAAATTCCAAACTGCTATCAGAACTCTTTATGATAATCTGACAGCTCAGATCCAAACCAATAACATCCTAGGCAGAGTTATCTCTATGCAATGGGGCACTAGACAAGGCTGCCTCCTGTCACCCCTGCTCTTTGCCTTAGTAATCAAGCCTATAGCCAAAGCAATTAAGGACAACCCAAAAATCAAAGGAGTACAGATTGGCACCTCTTTGCACATGGTTAGTTTATATGCTGATGATTTAGTCATCTTTATCATTGACCTGGAAGAATCTCTAATGGAACTATAAAATCTTTTTACAAAAATTCAACCTCTACTCAGCTTGAAGGTTAATCTAGAAAAATAAAAATAACTCGAATTAATATCAACTCAAACACCAAGAAGGCTATCCAATCACAATTCCCATACAAATTGACATATTCCTCTTGGAGATGTTTAGGAATTCAGATCCCTCCTGATTTGAAAGATTTAGTTACTTGCAATCTACAAACGATATCCCAAGAGGCCAAAAATCAGACGAAGCAATGGGATTCAATGGGTCTTTCCTGGGCAGATAAGATCAGCATTATTAAAAGCCTAATCTTACCTAAATTTTTATTTGTTTTTAGAGCATTATCTATACAAATTCCAAAGAAAGACTTAATACATTGGCAAAATGCTCTTTTTAAATTCTTCTGGAGTTATAAGACACCCAGGATTAAAGGAGGCTTGGATTTCCCAGATCTCTCCTTATATTACGAGGCTATACATCTCTCTCCAATAGTCAAGATACTAACTTCAAATACTACTCCTATATGGCAACACATAGAAGAATCAAAATGCAGCTCAGTACCACTATCCAATATAACTTGGCAACAACCTAAAGAACGCTCTCCACTTGTTAAGTCAAATCTGGGACAGATGGAAAAATCTTGGACAGAAATCTGGGACAGATGGAAAAAACTGCTAAGTCCAGAAAGATCAAGACTAACTTCATTTTTGAATCAGGATTGGTTCCCTCTGGGAAAAGAGGGCAAAACCTTCAAGGCATGGAGATTAGCAGGACTTACTCATCTAATAGACATTGTGAACAAAGGGATTCCACTCACCAAAGTGGCCTTGGAAGAGAAAATTGGAGAACACATCCCCTGGTTTCATTATTTTCATGTCCACCATCTACTGCATGATCGGCTTCCCAAAGATGCACCTCAGACACCATTTTCTGCCTTTGAACTCCTGATTAAAACCAAAAACAGCGACATCAAATATATATAAAATCCTAATCACCAGCCTGAAACAACACACCATGCCATCACAACTTCATTGGCAAATAGATTGCCAAAATAGGATTCAACCAGAGAACTGGGAAGAAATCTAGCACTCACCAAGTCTGTCCTTGAGAATCTTCTGCATTAAACTGAACACTTTTAAAATTCTACATCATTGGTACTTGACACCAGCAAGTCTAAACAAAATTAATCCAAGGATTAGTAAATTCTGTTGGAAGAATTGTGGCCTGATGGGCGACTTCCTACACTGCTGGTGGCCTTGTCCATCAGTTCAACAGTATTGGTCACAAATCTTATTACAGGTTACAGTTTACCAGTCTTATCTGAGACAGTTCTGTTGCATGTATTTCCGAAAATCTGTAAAATAAACACATCAAACATATTAATATCAACTTTACTAGCAATTGCTAAGATAACACTGGCACAGAAATGGAAAGATAAAAATCCCCCTTCTCTGTTCTGCTGGCAAAACAAAGTATGGGAGTATTTTGTCTATGGCAAAATAGTTAACCATCATTTAAACTGGAACACTATGACTTACCAGAAAACATTCCAAGCTATATGGTTTCCTGTAGCCAGCTATCTTGCAGAGGGAGGAATTATCACTAAAAACAAACATTACCAAGAACTGTTATATTTTTGATGTGTGAAGGTTAATCCTTGAATTTGGATAGAATAGTTGTATCTGCTGTAACAATTCACTAGAAATTTGCCAACTTTAGGTATGTATGTAGTAACTACCTCAAAAATGTTGTTGTACTGTTATATGATGTTAAAATAATAAAAAATAAATTTAAAAAAAGGAAGCCACACCCTCAGTTTGCATGACCTGAACAAGGCTGTTACCAATAGGACATTTTGGAAGTCATGAGTTGGAAGCAACTTGATGGCACTTAACACACATTTTCTCCCCGCTTCAATTACCTCTGGCAAGTTTACAACAAAAATTTGGTGGTCTTAAGAAAGGGGGCATCATTATTTAGGAACTGTCGGGAGTTCTTTCTGATATTCTTGGAAATATCTTCCCTTTTGCCTCCCTTTATATAGAATTTTTAAACTTGAGAACATTTAAGGAATGTTCAAGCACATTGACTTGAATTGGTTTCATTCAATTTACTTTACTTGGTTTCATGTAATCATGTAATCAAACCTGATTGGCTATGTCATCCTTCTTATTGTGTGATCCTTGACTGGCTACAATCACCATTATTGTTGATCTCAGAAGGACAAAAAACAATTTGTGGGTAATTATGATGAATTTTTAATAACTATATGAAACAATGATGCCATGTTCAAAACAAAATAATTATTTGTACAGCCAAAGTCTTTGGGTGAAAATATTTCTGTGCCACTATTTTTTATTCAAAAATCAAAACTGGAGAATAATCAGGATAGCCTTAGATAATAGCAACATCCCAGACTCCTTGAGTTTATAAAACCCAGCTTGCTGGAGTCTAGCTCCCATCTGAATTGGTCACCTTGACTCATTCTGAAATACCTATTGTTCTAATATCCAAATGAATTACGTGTTGATGAAAGGGTCTTGCAATTTGTCAAAGTAAGCAATTCTCTGCTGGCTAAAATAAACTTTTCTGTTTCACTAATGAAGTTCCGTGAAAAACAAACCTTTAAAAAGATTTTAATATGGCTACAGAGACTTACTTCTTCATACACACACACACACACACACATTTCCAAGCAAGTCTCCATGGAACCCCTTCAACCTTTAAAGGTTCTTTTTTTTACAATTTATATACAGACTCTCAGACTCAGACATGAACTGATAGGTTTAATGCAAATGATTGTGCAGCAGTTTCTTTTCACTTAAAGGACATGGTTTGGCATTTTTCCCAAAGGATAACAAGATTTCTTTTCTTCCTGTCTACAATTGTCTAGGGATTCTTCTCAGGAAGCATAAGCACCAGAAACCTGCTGTTTTAAAAGCTGTAAAAGTCATGTATCTAGAAAGGAATTAGAACTGCTAAACGGTCTAACTTTTATCACTTCTATTTTGCTATGAATAATCGAGACAGTGGTTATGCTTCGTGTTTACTTACTCAAATTAATCGGCTTGAATCTTCTGTAATGATGATCCTTGTTGCTTTCTTCTGCACCCTCTCGATTTTGCCCACATCCTTTTTGAAGTGAGGCCTCCAGAACTGCACACAGTACTCAAGGTGCGGCCTGACCAAAGCAGTATACAGACTTCCTGCAATTTTGATGCTATGGCCCTTTTAATACAACCCAAGACTGAATTAGCCTTTTTTGCCACTGCATCACACTGACTGCTTATATTTAATTTACAGTCCATTCTTACTCCAAGATCTCTTTCGCATACACTATGTCCTAGAAATGTATCCTCCATCCAGTATTTGTGGTTGACATTTTTGTGGCCCACATTTATCTTTGTTGAATTGCATCCTGTTCACAACTACCCACTTCTCTACAGTACTCAGGTCTTGTTGAATTTTAACTCTATCTTCTTGGGTGTTTGCTACTCCTCCCAATTTGGTATCACCAGCAAATTTAATGAGTAGCCCTTACCCCTTTATCCAGATCATTGTTAGAAATATTGGAAAGTACTGGGCCCAAAACTGAGCCCTGTGACACCCCACTGGACACCTCCCTCCAATCTGATGAAGCACCACTGACCACCACTCTTTGGGTGTGGTCCTCTAACCAGTTCCCTATCCACCGAACTGTCCTATAGTCCAGTCCACAGTCTTCCAGTTTTCCCATTAGAATGTCATGGGGAACCTTATCAAAAACTTTACTGAAATCCACGTAAATCACATCCACAGAGTTCCCATGATCCAGTAAGTTCATCACACAATCAAAGAAGGAAATCAGGTTGGTCTGACAAGATCTTCTGGGGGCAAAACCATGCTGACTTCCCCAGATCACTAAGTTGTCCTTCAGATGCTTACAGAGTGATCCCTTTAAAATCTGTTCTAATATCTTCCCAGCAACAGAAGTCAGACTGACTGGCCTGTGGTTTCCCGGGTCATCCTTCTTCCCTTTCTTAAAGATTGGGATAACATTCACTCTTCTCCAATCTTGTGGCACATCCCCAGTCCTCCAGGAGGCCTTGAAGAGAGGCTCTTCAAGTTCATTAGAAAGTTATTTGAGCACTCTTGAGTAGCAAATGTTACTGAATTCTTCCTGTTTGCACAGCACATGGAAGTTTATTCTAAACTGATTGACAAGAGATTAGACACTGCCTACATGCAAAAAGAACTATAGGACTGTTTACATTACACTTTTGTTACAAAAAAGAAAGGAATATCAAGTTACCCCCATTCCTTCTCGCTTCCCATGCATTAGACTAGGGTCATCTGATCTATCATTCTATTTCCAAAATCAGCCAACCAGATACTTCTTGGATAGGCCTGCACAACTTGTGACCCACCATGCCAAATACAGTCTCCCACCCATGAATTGTGATCTCTCACTGAGATCACGTAAGTTATAAGGCACCAAAAAGATAATGTTGCTAGACTGCTATGTATAGGTTCTAGACTGCATTTGGACTCAGGGCCAAAAGAGATGTTACATCTGCCATGACAAAGGAACTGATATTCCCAGACACTCTTGAGAACTAATTCATCTTGGGAGCTGGTGCGTGGAGAGCAGGAGCTTCAGCCTTCTCTGGGACAAGGGTTGCCAGGCCTCAGCCAGCAACTTCTGGGAGAAATTGAGGGGTGGGGTCCAGTGTGCTGTGCTGGTGCACTTATGTCTCTTTTGCTAAATACTGAAAGTGAAAAATGTGGAAACTCTAGCACTTACAAATACTTTATGGTTTTCCTGCAGTGGTTCCGTAAAATGCTACTGTGTCCATATGTCACTTCTGACTTTTACTGGAAGTGATGTAGGCATGCTGCCAATGCTCAATCCACCCCCTGCCATTTCCTCCTCCTAGCACCTCAGGCATTGGTGGGCAAAGAGTCAGAGAGTCAGGATGCCAGGGGGCCTCCTGGTATAGCAGGAGGCCTCCTGGCATCTGTACTTCCTCATGTACTGGATTCCTGAGACAAAACAGCCACAGGGGGCTCTATTTACCCCACTCGGGGACTCCATGTGCTGTAGTCAGTGCATATGGAGTCCCAAAGTGAGTCAAACAGGGCCCCAATGGACATTTTAGGTTGGAGAAATGGCACTTGGGGAAGGCTGAAGATCCTTCTCCCCCAGTGCCAAGTTCTTGAGCCAAATCAAGGCCTGGGGAGCTTGGGAATGTTAGTTTCCTGTCACAACTGTCTCTAAAATGGATTGGGGAATCCCAAATGGAAGACGTTTACTCTGGGCCTCAGTAGATCATGAGTTCTGCAGACTATTCAGGCAAAAAGCATAAAGGGCATAGTCAATCCATTTTAGTTTTCTTGCCCTCAGCACCTGGTAATTTAGATGGCTGCTGGGTCTAAATATAAACTTCCATTTAGTTAATACCTATCAACAGACCTACCTATCATCATCATCATCATTATCAGAAACAAAGTCAGTTCACCATAAAATCAATGCCCAGGCAAACCCCTAGACCTAGAAACACAAAATTCGGGGAGAGCACTCCTACCATGACATAGATGCTCACTAAGAAGGGATTTTTAGAAATTCAAAAAGGGTGAATGTGCTCCCCCCATTGCTTCCTATTTGGCTGCCAGGCTGCTGCCTTCTTGCACTCTCTGATTGGTCAGCTGCAGAGCTCAGTGTTCTGAGGTAAAAAAACAACAACAACAACCCACCAGTTACAAGAGACTGCAGAGAGCTAATGACAGTTGAGGAAATCAGTTGAGGAATGGCCAATCATCTGTGAGGTGCAACAATGCGGCTGGCCCAGCCTCTCCAATGGCTTCAAACACATAAGAACCTAAGAACATAAGAGAAGCCAATGTTGGATAAGGCCAAGGGCCAATCCAGTCCAACACTTTGTCACACAGTGGCCAAAAATACCAGGTGTCATCAGCAGGTCCACCATCCCTTCATGCCTGGCCTCAGTAGTGAGGACCCTACCAGAACTAACAGCCAGGATCTACCCTGATATTGCCAGTGTCACCAAGAAGTCCATGGACAGCTTGTGTAACCATACAATTCTGATCCCCCAAGAACGACAGGACTACCTGGAGTAAAAGGAGTAGTGAAGGATGATAGGGAAATGGCTGAGAAGCTGAATGCATTTTTTGCCTCTGTCTTCACTGTGGAAGAGGAGAAGTGTTTGCCCACTCCAGAAGCACTGATTTCGGGAGGGGGTTTGAAAGACCTGAATCAGATTGCGGTAACAAGAGAGGAAGTCCTCCGACTGATGGACAATTTAAAAACTAATAAATCACCAGGCCCGGATGGCATTCATCCAAGAGTTCTGAAAGAACTCAAATGTGAATTTGTGGATCTCCTGACAAAAATATGTAATCTTTCTTTAAAATCTGCCTCCATTCCTGAGGACTGGAAGGTAGCTAATGTCACTCCCATCTTTAAAAAGGGCTCCAGGGGAGATCCAGGAAATTACAGGCCAGTCAGTCTGACATCGATACCGGGTAAGTTGGTGGAAACTGTTATTAAGGAAAGAATTAGTAGGCACATTGATGAACAAAAACTATTGAGGCAAACTCAGCATGGGTTCTGTAAGGGAAGATCTTGTCTCACTAACCTGTTAGTGTTTTTTGAGGGAGTGAACAAACATGTGGACAAGGGGGACCCAATAGATATTATTTACCTTGACTTCCGGAAAGCTTTTGATACAGTTCCTCATCAAAGGCTCCTAAGTAAGCTCAATAGTCATGGGATAAAAGGACAAGTCCTCTTGTGGATCAAAAACTGGCTTATAAATAGGAAACAGAGAGTGAATATAAATGGGAAACTTTCTCAGTGGAGGGTGGTAAGCAGTGGGGTACCACAGGGATCAGTACTCGGTCCGATGCTTTTTAACTTGTTTATTAACGATTTGGAATTGGGAGTAAGCACTGATGTGGCTAAATTTGCAGATGACACAAAGTTGTTCAGGGTGGTGAAAACCAGGGAGGATTGTGAGGCACTCCAAAGGGATCTGTTGAGGATGGGTGAGTGGGCGTCAACGTGGCAAATGGGGTTCAATGTGGCCAAGTGCAAAGTGATGCACATTGGAGCCAAAAATCCTAAATATAAATACACGTTGATGGGGTCTGAACTGGCAGAGACAGACCAAGAGAGAGATCTTGGAGTTGTAGTGGATAACTCGATGAAAATGTCTACACAATGTGTAGCTGCAATAAAGAAGGCCAACGCTATGCTGGGGATTATTAGGAAGGGAATTGATAACAAATCAGCCAGTATCATCATGCCCCTGTATAAATCATTGGTGCGACCTCATTTGGAATACTGTGTACAGTTCTGGTCACCACATCTCAAAAAGGATATTATAGCTTTGGAAAAAGTGCAGAGAAGGGCAACTAGAATGATAAAAGGGTTGGAACACCTTCCCTATGAAGAAAGGTTAAAATGCTTGGGGCTCTTTAGCTTGGAGAAACGACGGCTGAGAGGTGACATGATCGAGGTTTATAAGATTATGAATGGGATTGAGCAGGTTGAGAAAGAAGTACTTTTCTCCCTTTCTCACAATACAAGAACTCGTGGGCACTCTATGAAATTGCTGAGCAGTCGGGTTAGAACAGATAAAAGGAAATACTTCTTCACCCAAAGAGTGATTAACATATGGAATTCACTGCCACAGGAGGTCGTGGCAGCTGCAAGCATGGACAGTTTCAAGAGGGAATTAGATAAACATATGGAGCAGAAGTCCACCAGTGGCTATTAGCCACAGGGTATAGAATGAGAACTCTCAGTCTGGGGCAGGTGAGGCACTCTATTCTTGTTGCTGGAGGGGGCAGCAGTGGGAGGGCTTCCGGTGCCCTGGCCCCACTGCTGGACCTCCTGATGGCACCTGGTATATTTTGGCCGCTGTGTGACAGAGTGTTGGACTAGATGGGCCATTGGCCTGATTCAACATTGGCTTCTCTTATGTTCTTATGTTCTTACCATCATTAATGAAATTCTACTTAACTCCTTCAAGGGGGCAGAAATGGAGTACAGATCTGAGGGCTTGGTGCAAATGGATGATGTGGTCCACTACCCTGTAGAGTTCCTCAACACCCTCAACCCTCCTGGCTTCCTAGGCCAGAAGCTTCTCCTCAAAGGGGGGGCTCTAGTGATGCTGCTGCAGAACCTCAACCCACTCAAACTCTGCAATGGCACCAGACTGCAAGTGAAGGCCCTGCACAGGAACATCATTGAAGCCACACTACTGACCAGCAGTGCTCAGGGATAGTCAGTGTTCACACAATGCATACCGCTCATACAGGCCTATAGCTAGGAAATTTTTAGTGGGGGGGCCCTGGGGAAAGTGGTGGGGGCCCTCAAAAGCCCCATGCATGTGCACTAACGTCACATAAAGTGCACTAATGTCACAACAAATAAAAAATCAAATAAAAAAATGCTCACACTGCTACTGCCACCAGCACTGAGATGCACCCCCCAGTCTCCATCCCTCCCTTCCTCCCTGATGCCGAGCCAAAGCATGGATAGAAGGCACCCAGCATATCTAGCTCTATATTCAAATGGCCATGTGATGCAGAAACCCGGCAGCTCCAGCCCCCAAACAGGGCCTCAGCTGTTAGAGACAAATTATTTTGCTTTTAAATGGACAAGGCACACCAATTTAGTGGCCTCCCACTACTGCAGAAAGATGAGATTCCAGCCCTCACTGGGTGTGGAGCCTTTGGAATTGGGCTAACAGGAAAAAGCGGGAGCAGGTGGTGGTAGAGAAAACTAACCCAGGAAAGAAAAACAGAAGTGGTTTTTGGGGAGAGGCAAAGCGCAAGCAGCTTGAAGGGGAACAGGGTCTGGGTCTGGACCAACACTGACAGGCAGGTCAATCAATTGGGGGTGAGGGGGCCAGAGGGAGGGAAGGGGAGCTGAGGATCAGGGGAAGGGCCTGTAAAACCCGAGGGGGCCCTGCAGTAGCTATGGGCCAGGACTCATACCATCAGAAAACTCCTTCGAGTTCAAGAGGCTGCAGTTCCCTCTCAAGGTCTGCTTTGCTATGACCATCGACAAGTCCCAAGGCCAGACATTGAAGATAGCTGGAATTGACCTAACAGATGACTGCTTCTCACATGGACAGTTCTATGCAGCCTGCTCCAGAGTGAGCTCACCAAGCAGCCTGGTGATCATAGCACCTGAAAGCAGAACCAGCAATGTGGTCTACAGAGAGGCTACTCTAAGAATGAAATCAGAAGAGTGATTAAACCTAAGGTAAAACAAACAACTGAGGAAAAACAGTCTCCGACAGGAAAAGTGTTTTTGCCATATATCAAAGGAATCACTGATCAGATGGGAAAATTTATGAAAAAACACAACCTACAAACAGTATTCAGACCCACCAGAAAAATACGATGCTACGATCGGCAAAAGACAGAAGAGACCCCCTCACTTCTGCAGGAGTATACCACATACCATGTGGTTGTGGACAAGTTTACATTGGGACCACACAGCATAGCATTCAGACAAGAATAAAAGAACATGAAAGACACTGCAGACTTGGCAAACCTGAAAAATCAGCAGTAGCTGAACATAGCCTAACCCAAACAGGACACAGCATTTGGTTCCAAGACACTGAAAGACTGGATAACACTTCCAATTACCATGTCAGGTTACATAGGGAAGCCACTGAAATTCATAAACATAAACACAATTTCAACAGGAAAGAATAGAGTTTAAAAATAGGGCATGGTTTCCTGTCCTGAAAAACACAAAATGCTCTACAGCTGACAGTAACACTACAGATAAGATTAGAGTTTCAATAGCCATTCCACACACAAAAGAACCTCCTCAGGAAACAGGAAACCTCCTCAGGAAACAATCCATAGACAAAAGAGCCTCCTCAGGAAAGCTCCTCCATTAGCATGTTCATAGCCTGGAGAACTACTATAAGATAATGACTCAGCCCTACCCCACCTTCCAGGGTAGATATAAATTACCTGCCTACCATTTTTCTGCTCAACTTGACACAGAGAGTACTCCATTTTTCTGTGTTATACCTCTGAGGATGCCAGTCACAGCTACTGGTGAAACATCAGGTCCTACAATGCCAAGACCACGGCCACACAATCCAGAAAATCTACAGCAACTAATTTGTTTCACTTCTCTTCACAAAATTCATGACTTCATAAACATTGATCATGTCCCCCTTTTGTGTGAAGTACTCTGTTATGGCTAATTCATACATGCAAATCAACATTTAGCCAGTTTGGTGTAGTAGTTAAGTGCGTGGACTCTAATCTGGGAGAACCGAGTTTGATTCCCCACTCTTCCACTTGCACCTGCTGGATGACCTTGGGCAAGCTATAGTTCTAGCAGAGCTGTTCTTGAAAAAAAGCAGTTTCTGACAGAGCTCTCTCAGCCCCACCTACCTCACAGGGTGTCTGTTGTAGGGAGGGGAAGGGAAAGGAGTTTGTAAGTTGCTCTGAGACTCCTCTGGGTAGTGTATAGATCCAATCTCTCCTCCTCCTCCTCTTCTTCTTCCTCTTCTTCCTCTTCTTCCTCTTCTTCTTCTTCTTCTTCTCCCTTAATGCTGAATTTGTGTAATAGCCTCAAGGCCCTTTCATCTTATTAAAATAATAAACATTGCCAGAACATTGATTTCCAGCTTTCTATTAGTATAAGGTATATATACAATACACTGAACTGAACAGTTGAATTAAAACGGCAATGACTTCGTTCAGAAGATTTTCTTGTGTCTGTGCTGTTCATTGTCCATCCTAGTGAATGAATCTGATCTACAATTGCAACAATTTTAAAGATAAATGAATTGAACCTTATAAGACTATAAGCATAAATAAATGAGCATATTCTATAAAGATTGCTTTGTGTAGATAATTATTCATTATAAAGCTATAATTGTTTAGTGTGGATAATTATTCTTTATAAAGCTATAATGAATAATTATCTACACAAAACAATTGCTGTTGAACAAGCTGTGGAATTATTCACAAAGGTAAGAGGGAGCAAGCCCAAACTTAATTGAAATACCTAATAGAGTTATATGTCAACAGGCTCTCCTTTATGAGAGGATGAAGACATCCTATTGAGAGGAGAATCAAGAGAAAAACGGTGCAGTTACTTTGCTCCAAAGTTGAGGGCAATTGAGTACATTTTCTATTCACCTCTTGAATATCTATTATACTTTTATTGCCTCTCCTCCATGAATGCTGGGAAGAAACTCTATAACAAAGTTCCTCAATGTGGCACCTGTGAGCCTCATGGCTCCTGTCAGTATTTCTCCTGGTGCTCTCCAACCTTTTCAGAAAGTGGGTGGGGCCATTGTAAGGCAGAGCTTGCAATTGGCTGCCCTCATTCAAATATATGGTGTTTCCATGGCCACAAAAGCAGCTGTAGCCACTGAAGAACCAGGAGGACTGGTGAGCATCTGGAGTTTCCTAAGTCAGTATATGGTTTCATTCTCCCTTCAGGCTTTCCTTCTTTTTATTCCCCCTTTGTGATTCTTTTGCAAAGCAAGTAGGGAGCTCCTATAGCCGCCATTTTGGGGTGGCATTCACGCCACCATCTCAAAATATTAAGGGTATCCACAAGCTAAAAAATATTGGGGAACCCTATTTTATACTGTCAGGTCTATCAAGATTAATATTGTCTACTCTGGCTGGCAGCAACTCTCCAAGGTCTCAGTAATCTTTCATGTCAGCAATTACCAGATGCTTTTAAACTAGAGACATGGGGATTACACCTGAAACTTTCTGCAAGAAGCTCAGGGCAGTGTACGTGATCTGTTTTATCCTCACAACCACCCTGAAAATTAGCCAGGAGTGAGATAGGCCCAAGATCTCTCAGAGCAGGGATTTTAGCCTGCATCTCTGCAATGTAGTCCAAAAGCCTCTGCATACCATACTATGTTGCCTATCTATCTTGATTAATCTTTTATACTATGGTTTTACCAGAGTAAAAGTATAAAGGTAGCATGTTAGAATAGCCACTGAAAATTTGGCTGACATATAAAATTTAAAGAAATATTAGGCGGCTGTTCCTCAGATGAAACATGTGAGGGATTTTGACATATGATTAAAGAGTTCAGTAGTACAAAATAATTACTTTTGGGTGGTCATGTATGCCACATCTGTACAGCATGTCAAACAACAATAAAATACTTGCATTTAAAATACGTGTGCAGTCATAACCAGAGGAGAATCAAAGCAGTCACAATGTAAATATAAATAGTTAATGTTTACAATTGTTTACTTGAATTAATGATAATACCTGTCATTTTTATGTTTATTTGATTAATTCATTTATATCCTGTCCTTCTCTCCAGTGGGGACCCAAGGCAGCTTGTGTCATTCTCCTCTCCTCCATGTTATCCTCACAACAACCCTGTGAGGTGGTGTTATGTATTGGGACTGAAACATCCCAGGACTGTTCTACCAGAGACAGGCTGAGCTTGGAGAACAAGAACAATAGCCCACCAGGACTCTGGAACTAACCAGTCAAGAAGTAATGTTATGTAAATAGCCTATTGTTGGGAGTGGGGTGCATATGGGTGTGGCAATTGCATGCTATTTAAACAGGGCTGTGGCCCTGGAGTTCAGTCTTGTTCTTGCTGAATCACTAATAAAGTAGAGCTGAGGGGTGATGTGATCGAGGTTTATAAGATTACAAGTGGAGACCCGCAAGAAACTTGCGGGATGGTCATCTCATTCCTCACACCTTTGCTTCCTCCCCTCTACCCTTACCTATCTCACATTCCTTCTCCCTTCTGGGGGTGGAGCCATAGACTCAACCCTCCAAAGCAGCCATTTTATCCAGGGGAACTGATCTCTGTCACCCGGACAACAGTTGTAATGCTGGGTGATCTCCAGCCCTCACCCAGAGGCTGGCAATGGTAGTTCTCATGGAGGAAATGGCTGGTTTGGAGGGTGGAGTCTATGGCATTATACTGGTCTGAAGTTCCTCCCCTCCTCAAACCCCACCATCCCCAGGATCCACCCCTTAAATGTCCAGGAATTTCCCAATCCAGAGTTGGCAACCCTATCTCCTTCCCACCCAACAGCCAACTTAACCTTTATCTGCCTTTATCTGTCTTCAGCTTTTCGTCTCCACCCCCTCCCCCACAGCTTCTACCAACGAATATTATAGTCTTTCTCCACAGTGGGGACCAAAGCAGTTTACATTATTCTCACCTCCTTTTTATCTGCACAACAACCCTGTGAGGTTGGTTAGGCTGAAAGTATGTGACTGGTCCAAAATCACCCAGTCAGCTTCCACCGCAATATGGGGATCTGAACCTGGGTCTTGCAGACCCTACTCTGAGGCTCTAACTGCTGCACCACTGCTAGCTTTCATAGGGTGGCTGCTGAACAGCAGCAAGCAGCCAGGCCAAGTTGAGTCATGCAAATTAGATGGTATCAAGTCACCCAGAGGGTGCTGCCTAGGGATGCCAGCCTCCAGGTGGGATCTGGGGATCCCCTGGAATTACTGCTCAGCTCCAGACTACTGAGATAACTTCCCCTGGAGAAAATGGATGCTTTGGAGGGTGGACTCTAGGGCATTGTACCCCACTGAGGTCCCTGTCCTCCCCAGGCTCCATCCCCAGATCTCCAGGAGTTTCCAGACCTGGAGCTGGCAACCCCACTACCCCCATCCCCTGCCAGTGCCCATGGGGGGACCTGGCAACCCTAGACTGCTGCCAGGCCTAGGGTTGGCAACCTCCAAGTGGGGCCTGCTGGAGAGTGAACTCCAGAGATCTGTGAACAACAGAGATCTGTCTCCCTGGAGAAAATGGCTTCTTTGGAGGGTGGATTCTGTGGCATGATGCCCAGCTGAGGCCTCTCCCTTCCCCAAATCCTGTCCTCCTTGCACTCCACCCCAAAACCTCTAGGAATCCCCCAGCCTGGCCCCAAGGCTCCCTCCCTCCCCCTCCCTCCAAGGCTGAAAGAGGCCTGGAAAGAAAGGGCCCTTCCCCCACCCTTTACTGACAGAGCCAGTCAGAAGCCTCCCCCCCCCCAACGTTCTAATCTCTCACCGTTGCTGCCTGGAGTCAGGTCCCTGCAGAGGCCATTTCAAAAGGTTTTGGGGGTAATTCAACCGTCCCTGCAGGGATTTTCTCACTTTTCAGATTTTTCTACAAACCCAGGAAGTCTACTGACTATGTAGGAAAAGCTGTTGGGGGAGAGTGAGGCCCCTGTTGGAGGGAATAGGTATCCGCACAGAAAAAAAAAGTCTGGGAATTAGAATAAGGATGCATGGGATAGAGCAGATAGAGAAAGAAGTACTTTTCTCCCTTTCTCACAATACAAGAACTCGTGGGCATTCAATGAAATTGCTGAGCAGTCGGGTTAGAATGGATAAAAGGAAGTACTTCTTCACCCAAAGAGTGATTAACACATGGAATTCACTGCCGCAGGAGGTGGTGGCAGCTACAAACATGGACAGCTTCAAGAGGGAATTAGATAAGCTTATGGAGCAGAAGTCTATCAGTGGCTATTAGCCACAAGGTATAGATAGGAACTTTCGTTCTGGGGCAAGTGATGCTCTGTATTCTTGGTGCTTGGGGGGGGGCAACAGTGAGAGGGCTTCTAGTGTCCTGGCCCCACTGCTGGACCTCCTGATGGCACCTGGTATTTTTGGCCACTGTGTGACAGACTGTTGAATTAGATGGGTCATTGGCCTGATCCAACATTGGCTTCTCTTATGTTCTTATGATCACTAGACTTGTGGTCTGCTCATCCATGGAACCCACTATTTAACTAGTAGGTTAGATTGAGAGTATGTGACTGTCCCAAGGTCATCCAACTTCTATGGCACGAGTAGGTATCCTAGCCACTACACCACACTGGTTCTCTACAGTGTTTTGGTGTTTAAGGCACACAGCAATCCTTTCAATAGCCATGTTAATAGTAGTAGTACTATCCCCATTTTGCAGATGGAGGACTGAAGCTGAGGCACAGCAGTTTGCTAATTATTGAATTTATGGCTGAGATAAGATTTGAAGCAGCAGTCTCCTGGATCACTGCTATACCAAGTCATATTAATGACATAAAGGTTAATTTTATGGAAATTGAAAATAAAGTTAGCCCTCTGCCTTTCCATCCATTGGCTAGAATATATGCAAGACAGGAAGAGATTCTTAATGACCCATTGATTATAACATAGTTTGCATACTTTTCACATATTTTTTGCAAATATTTTTAAAATTAAGAAGTTTTATTAAGTGTTGTTTTTTCAAATATTAGATTAAGAAAACCTTTAGGAGAGAGGGAGAAAGAGAGAAATAATGGTAGTAGTTTTCTGCTGCTTTAGTATTCTAGGAAAGGTGTCCATATACTCTGGAATTTATCTTCCATTTCTCAGTCGGCAAATGTTGTTGTTTTTCTTTTGCAGCAAGGTCCAGAAGATCTTCCATCCACTTTTCTGTAGTAGGTGAAGTAACATTTCCCAGACTGAAGTACAGAATCCTTTTAAAATAAAGTCATATCTTTAAAAAAAATAAAGTTAAAAACGTAGGCAGGACCTAGACCCTCCTTCAAGGGGCCACCGACCCCCAGTGATGCTCTTCACAACCGTCCCAATTCTCTTCCAGTTGCCACTTTGTAAAATACCCACAATTTTAAATTATTCAGACGCAGCCTTTTTCGATATGGACTCAAGGTGGCTTACTGCAAGAATACCAACCATCCTCAAAACGATAAAATCACTTAGGAGCACTACTGTGAGCAATAATCCATGTCACTACCCAAACCCCAAATTTATATATAAAAAAATTACAAACCTTCTGGCACTACATTTAAAACCAGCACTGAAATTTGCACATCTTACAGAGAACCTTCCTTACCTTCTCCAGTAAGCCATTCCATAAGTTTGGTGCCATAGTTAAGAAGGCCTGGGTTCTAACAGTGGAAGATCTAATCTCCACAGGAGGAGGAATCACAAACTGAAGAAGTTCATATGTTCATAGCTGATTTCTGTTCAATCAAATTCTAACTTCCAAACAGTTTATAGAAAGGCTATAGTGATATACTGAAAACAGGTCTTAGGTTTGTTCCTTTGGGTTGCACTGATGTTAGTACAAGGAATCTGATCTTTGTTGACTTTGCATATGGCCTACAGATTTTATATTGTTTGACTCTGTTTTAAATAAAGATGGTCTTATATCAGGTCCCAGAGTTGGTGGCCTTCTATATCCAAACTTTGAACATTCTCTTTCAACAAGAAGCAGAGGTTTGCATGGTGAATATATGGTGTGCTATACTCCAACAAGCCAATTATGTCAATAAAACACTCCAGTTTAACATTGTGCTGTGTTGGCTTTTTTTTCTTGCAATGCTCCTGGGAACACGGCCAGTTGTACAAGCAACAAATGCTTGGATAAGGATAGATTGTCTGCCTGTCTCAAATACTGTATTCTGCAGAATGTATTGATTTCATTTGCAAATAAGACCCTAGCTGCCAAAGGTGAGCTTTAAAGCACTTGAGCACACAACTGTAATCATTTTGTGTTCTACCACTAGCAGCAGCTGGTTCCAAAAAATGTGGCATTTTTTAAAGTAATTAAAATAATGTTCTGAGGCACCAAAACTATTTAGCTACAGAGAGCTTCTAACTGATAACTGTGGGACTATAATGAGCAGATAAGCTATAGGAGCGATTATTTCAAGAGTGCACAAGCCCTGGAATGTACTCTGTCACTATGTGATCAAGGCATTAGTTATAGAAGTAAAGTTGCTTCTGTGCTGGAACTCCTAGCTTACCTTATTGCATCTTAGAGAAACTGATGCAAATGACTTTTGTTATAGCTGGTGTCTTCCATACAAAACTAATTAAACCATGAAATAAATAAAAACGAGCAGTAGTTAAAAAGAAACACAAGGTGGAACCTAGTTGAATTAGTTGGATTTGGTTTTTGAATTTTTTTAAAATTGATTGTAAGCCATTTTAAGTAGATGGCTGGGTTTAAATCTTATAAAAATTGTTTACAAAGTGCCTTTATTTACAGATGGGGAAAGGAGGTTGAAACTGAATGACTTGCTCAAGGCCATCTGGAGAATGTATGGTTGACATGACAAAGCAGAGATCTGGACCAACCTGTCTCCCCTCTAAATTAAACAAACTATCTACAGGCTCTATCCTAAATATCGCAAGCAATCCCAATTCATTAAAAGGGAAAGAGGTGCCTGATACACACAATAGGGAATTTCACATTACCGAGATTCTGCCGGATTGAAGCCGTTTCTGATTCGTCTTGAAGTAAACCGGTACAGAGCTGCCATTTCACACATGGCTTGACCTTACCGGAAAGGAGCCGAATCAGAAGTGGGTTGGCAATTCAGACTGCACCGCTTTGTTTTCCCGCCGTTTCCCGCCGCGTTTTTTTTTTCTCGAACGTTCGCTTTAGAGCGCTATAGCGCTATAACGATGTAACGAAACCGTAAAACAGCGCCATAGCGATCCCATAGGAATGCCTGGACTCCACTGGGAGACTTGCGATGGTTACATCTGCCACCTGGAGACAAGCACCCCATTGGATAGAGGCTTCCGGCGGGACATCGGGGCACCACTGATTGGAGAGAGCCTGATGAGCCCCCATCCATGCCAACCCAGCCTGATGAGCCCCCATCCATGCCAAGAGGCAATTGGCTGGCGCACAGCTGGACCCAGGTATAAAGGGCAGGGAGGCAAACCCCTCATCTCTGTGGGTTGAAGTTGGTGAGTGGCAGGCTTGGTGGGATAGAGTGCTTTTGTGTGACTGTGAGAGAGATTACTGAGCTCATAGTCATGGTCTCCATAACTACCTTGTTGCAACTGATCCTGGAGGTGTTGCAGATGATGATCAGCAGCACAGCAGCTTTGAATGAGGTGCTTACGCACTACCTCCATCTCTCCAGGAGGAGGGGGGGGAGGAGAACTGACATGCCTGCCATGACCCATGCACCCTTCAGGTACAACCGGAGGGCATCTATCAGGGCATGGGCACCTGTCATTGCTGCCCATACAGTCCCTCGACGTTGGTGGGTGAAAGAGAGGAGTGCGGACTGGTGGGACAGCGATGTGATGGGCAGATGGATTGATGAAGATTGGCTCAAGAATTTCCGGATGTCTAGGGCAACCTTTTTTGAACTGGCTGGCACCCTGAGGCACCGCCTGGAGCGGCAGAACACGCACATTCGAGTCTCCATACCAGTGGAGAAAAGGCTGGGCATCGCCTTATGGTACCTGGCCAATCAGGAATACTTCCGGAACCTCAAACAGCAGTTCGGTGTGGGCCTGTCAACCGGATTCCTTATTGTGAAGGAGGTGTGCCTAGCAATTTTGGAGGAGCTCTTCAAAAAGAAGGTCTGTCTTGGCAATGAGGTTGGATCGGTGAGTATGGATTCTTTATTTTCAGGAGGAGTTCAGTGGGATTCTTTTTGCACAGATGCTTGCCAAGGGTCATCTGTAGGTTCAGTAATAAACCAAGGGGTGGGAGAGAGGGACTAACTGTACTAGTGAGTGATGGTCTTATAGTTCTGGAAGAACAAAACTGTGATTTGGGTTCCACAGATTAATTAGCCCTAAGTAACTCCCTGCTGTTTCCATTGATACTTACTCTCACTATTCTGTAATGGCATTTGTGCTACTGCAATGTGGATATGTGTCATATACCTAGTGGCCTTTGTTTGTTCCCCATTTCTATGTCTGTACTGAAGGTATTGTCACAAGTAGCAGGTAGCTAGTATTCCTGGTATTAAATTGAAAACTTATTGCAGATATCATTGCTGTTCTTCCCATACAGATAATGGATGGATTCTCCAGACTGGGGTTTCCAAATTGCATCGGTGCACTCGATGGGACCCACATACCAGTGGCTCCCCCAGCTCATCGGGCACACATTTACATAAACAGGAAAGGCGGTCACTCCATTCTGCTTCAGGGGGCGGTGGACAGCACAGGCCGTTTTATTGATGCTGAGATTGGCAGGTCAGGCAAGAGACATGATGCCAGTGTTTTCAGGGCATCTAAGCTCTGCAGGGCGATGGATGGTGGGGTGTTTGTCCCAGGGAACCCCACCATCATTGTGAATGGAGTGACTATCCCCCCACTGATGCTGGCTGATGGGGCTTATCCCATCAGAGGGTGGCTTATGACACCATTCAGAACCCCCACTGACCGGATGGAGAAACTTTTTAATAAGCGGCTGTCCAGGGCACGTATTGTGGTGGAGCATGCATTTGGAAGACTGAAATCTAGATGGAGATGCCTCAGTAAAAGATTACGTCTCCAGGAGAAGGACTTCACCCCCATCACTGCAGCATGTGTGGTTCTCCATAACATTTGTGAAGAAAAGGGACACTTTGCTGAGCCCCTGGGCTCAGGGGACATTCAAGTACTACCTGTTCCCCCCCCTGATCTACTGTCTGATGGCAGACACACAGCACGGGGTCAAAGGGTGCGGGCTGCATTGATGTCTGTGGTTTGTAACACTAAATAAAGTGCAGCTTCCTTTTGCACACTAAGACAGTTCCTTATGGTGGGTTTGGGTGGGTATGGGAATCCTAATTTGTCACTATCTGTTCTGAAATAAAAGTTTTGCCTTTTTGTTTCGCAATCATAAGACTCAGATTCTCCTGTATGGTCTCAACTCTGCCCTGGTTTGCTGCCCTGGTTTGCTAACAATCTGGTGTTCTCTGGTCATTCCTGCCCAAAGTAATGGGGCAGGGGGTTGGGGGGGGTTATCACACTACACTCCTCCTAGGAAATCACAGCAGAGATGCAAGAGGTATCATTGCACAGCAGAGGTTAAAACATATCAAGGGGGATATATCACTTACTGACAACCATGATTCACCTTTTGTAAAAAGTTTTAGTAGGTAGAACAAAATGACAACAGAATACAACAAGAAATATAAATGGTTGGAAAATGAACTATGTACAGAATAATAAACTATATACAAATATCAGTGGCCACCAGCATCCCCCTCTGGTGGGTTCACAGGAGGCCTGACAGCACCCTCCACGGCCTCAAGGCGCTGGTGTATGGCATCCACTGTTGGGGAAAGGCACAGTGGTTAGTTTATATTGCTGGACTTTACGGTATTCCACCCATAAGAGAACACAAGAGAAGCCAATGTTGAATCAGGCCAATGGCCCATCTAGTCCAACACTCTGTCACACAGTGGCCAAAAATATCCAGGTGCCAGCAGGAGGTCCAGCAGTGGGGCCAGGACACTAGAAGCCCTCCCACTGTTGACCCCTCCCAAGCACCAAGAATACAGAGCATCACCACCCACCGTACCCTCTTTAAAGAAAACATGCATCTGTTACTCACAGCTGGCCCGCACTTCCATGCGGAAGGGCTCCAGGACTGCCTCCACCTGCAAATGCCCCGGTGGCCGTTCTCCCCCTTTTGAAAATACAGAGGTGATCAATAGATACATGAACACAGGGAGCTTCTTTGGTGTTTCCAATTTGCTTCCATCCTCTTAGAATGGAAGAGATTCTCATGGTGCACAGGCTTGGGTAGTATCACCTGACACCTTAGGACTGAACCTGGAACTTTCAGCATGGACTGAACAGGCTGTCCTAGCCTGCCATGCCACCTTCCCCTCATTTGTGAAGAAATGGGGACCCGCCCTCAGCCCTGGGAGACTGAGCAGCCGGTCTGCAGCTCACAAGTCCATGTTTTCGCCTACCCACACTGCCTGGTGGGGCTATTTCCCTTCGTAATTTGGTGCCACTGCTCACTGAATTCACACCGTCTTCCTAGAGGGACAGTGAGACCCCTCTGACTGATCCCCCAACCTGGGAAAGCGGGTACCACAATCTTTGGGCACCCCCTGGAGAGTTGGCAACCCCTCTGGTTTGAGCCCATTTTGGTTCCCTGGCCTCCCTTTTGCCTCTGGTAATGTGCAGAGTAGGGAGGACCACGTGGTCAGGGCACATCAGGTCTTGTAACTAAAAAAAGGTTTATTTTAACTATATACAAGTTTGGCACAACCGGGCACAGAAAATAAACAGGATGAAATCACAACTCCTCTGTCCCTACACACAATCCCTCTCTACCTCTTGGGGGTTGTGGGCCTCAGGGTGGGATTTGCTTTCCCCCTCCTTCTTGCTGTTGAGAAACTCCAGCCCTCCTCAGGACTGGTCACCTGTACTGCTGATGGATGCTTACCAAGCGCTGCAGCTCCCTGCGCAGGCTCCTCCTCAGGTTGCCCTGGCTGCTCTTGTACATCTGCATGGAAGACCAGTTCAGAGCAGTGAATTGAGTGACCAGTATTATTTTCCCCAGCTGTCCCATCCACCAACCTGCTGAACATTTGTGTACCTTCAGCCACAGGCTCATCCTGTCCTGGGGGAGGGGGGGGCTCTGCAGCTGCTGCCTCCTCCTCCTCTTCCTCCTCTGGTGCCTGCTGCTCCTGAGGCCGGCCCCTACGGGCTGCTACAGAGGATTACAGAAACGGTATATGCAAATGAATTGAACCACCAGTTCTTATAGTTAAACCTTATAGTTTCCAGCCCTTTATAGTTCACTACTTACTAGGGTTGCCATCTGGTTTTGGAAATTTTTCATACATGTCATTTCAATTCAGGTGGGGTACCTGTTCTGAAGCAGCAAAACTATTCTTGAGTCCAGTGGGACCTTTCAGACCCAGAAAGATTTAGTTGAGGTAGAAGCTTTTGTGTGCATGCACACTTCACTGTATCTGAGGAAGTGTGCATGCACACAAAAGCTTCTACCTCAACTAAATCTTTCTGGGTCTGAAAGATCCCACTGGACTCAAGATTAGCACTGCACTTTTATTGTTTGTTTACTAATTGTGCAAGATCAAGGGAAATGCAGGCATTTACATATGTTCACTGGATGGACTCCCAGTGATGTCCCTGGTCTGCCCCGGCTCCAGCACCAATTCTCCAGCAGATTATCCCCCCTGCAAACTACATGGGATCAAGGGTTCTGGATCCCCCCCCTTAAGGCACTCTTGCATTTTAGGGAATGGGGAAAGGACAGGAGATACATTTGGGGGGGGGGCATACTTACAAGCGTGCCTTCTATGGGACCAGTGAGGCCGGTCTGCCTGGTCCCAAAGTTCAGCCAGGAGCGCGAAGTACGGTGGCCTGGCTCTAGTTGGGGGAAGCCCCTTCAGGCCTCTAGGGCACTATAAAAGTCCCCCTTGACCCTCTTGAATTTCGAACGGCACTGAAGTGCCGTTCTGTGGTACCCCTTGGCCTCCAGTGTCACAGACACCCTCGAGAACAGCCTGATGTTCTCCTCGTGGGTGCTGTGCATGATTCTGGAGCCCAGGTGACCATCTATAAGGATCTGGAGCATTGTCTCGACCTCCTCATCGCTCCAAAAAGCGCCTCTCCTTCGGCGGGCTGCCATGGTTCTTCAAAGAATTAAAGATTTAAAATTAAAGAACATGGGTTTCGCGATAGCGTCATAGCGCTCTTATAGGTCATGTGTGGAATCGCGCGGTTTTATTGGAGGATTTAAAATCAGAGAGTGCGGGAACGCACGGTTGGAGAGCATTTCTTGAAAAGTGGACAGCCTGCTTTTGCTTTTTCAAGCCCCAAGTCCTTCCAGATTAGCAAAGAGGATCCTCCTTCTGATGACCGGCATTTAGGGATTGACATGACTGGTAATACTAGGTGCGGCGTGGGGGGGATTGGCAGTGCATAAGACCCTGGGATCCCAGACCAGCCCGATCTCAGAGGCTTGGCTGGGTCAGGGCTGGTTAGACCAGCCAGGAAGTCCAGGGGTGCTGTGTAGAGGCAGGCAATGCCAAACCACCTCTGTCTGTTTCTTTCCTTGAAAACCCTACAGAGTCCCCCAGTAGTCACCTCAGCCAGTGTCCTCTCTAAGCTGAGTTAGTGTGAGCTAGCTAACAGTTTTGTAAGCCTCTGGCTGACACATTTCTGTCTCAGCTCAGGAAGGATTGCTTCAGAGCAAACTTAATTTATTCAGCAGCCCAATTGCTCACTTGCAACTTTAATGCCAATAAGCTCACAAAGCTGATTTTTTGCTCACAGGTCACCATGGCTTAGAGGGAGCAATGGAGGACTCCATTGAAATCCCTGTTCTCCCCAGGCTCATTCCCAATATCTCCTGGAGTTACCCAACTAGGAGCTGGCAGCCCCCCCCCCCTCATGACTCTCATCAGATGTACACATGATTTAGTTAGTATTTCCATGCAAAACCATTGAGGGCTCCTCAAGTTATGTCTCACTTAGGACAGGAATTGATTCTAAACCTTTAACTATACAGTCTGATAAACCTCCCCACCTAAATGCAGTGGTGTAGCCAGGAATGACCAGGCAACCTTTTGATAGTTCATGTTGTATATAGATCTGATTTTGACATTTTGATATTTCTTGTTCCAATAGGTGAATGTTTTTTTAAAAAGTGGTCAGCAAATGATATATCCCTTGATATGTCTCTCTCTGCTGTGATTTCTTAGATAACCCCACCCCATTCCCCACCAGTGTTCCCTCTAAGCTGACTTAGTGTGCGCTAGCTCACAGGTTTTTTACCTTTGAGCTCACAGGTTTTTGCCATAGCTCAGGAAGGAGGGGTCCAGAGCAAACCGATTTATGCAGTAGCCAAACTGCTCACTCACAACTGTGATGCCAGTAAGCTCACAAAGTAGGATTTCTGCTCACAGGACTCCAGAGCTTAGAGGGATCATTGCCCCCCTGCCCCATTACTTTGGGCAGGGATGACCAGAGAACCCCAGATTGTTAACATATTAGGGCAGGGGAAAAAACCCACATACCAGGGCAGAATTGAGACCACACAGGAGAGTCTTATGAGTGCAAAACAAGAAGGCAAACTTTTATTTCAGAACAGATAGTGAAAAGTTAGGATTCCCATACCCACCCAACCCCCTTAGGAACTGAGTTAGTATGAACTGTTAGTATAAACGAAGCAACTCAACACTAAACTTTCTGAACAGAACAGATTAGTAATATTATGGTGAAAGTCTCTCCCTTGGACATCCCACACTTTTTCTTTTCCCCCTTCCACCCCCACGGTTCTCAGGAGCTGAGGTCTGCCTGTTCTGCAGCTCCCTCTCCAGCAGATCCGTGAGCCTTGAGAGAGTCTGGGAGCAGTTCCTTAGCACCTCATTGTGCTGTGAGATGGCTTCACAGAGCAACTCCCTGTCCTCCCTGCTCTCCAGCAACTCCTGCCTCCTCGCCTCCATATCCTCAGCATGGTGGCTGTCCATTTGTTGTAACTGCGCAGCATGCTGCCTGTCTGATTGTTCCATTATTTTATCTGCCACAGCATACAGCCCATATTGTCGCTTCCTCCGTGCTCTTGTGAGCTGCCTGGGTTCTTCCAGGATGGCATGATGTTCTGGTGGAGAACAGTTGCCATGATGAGAGGGTCCTGGCTGCTCCTCCTCATCAGGGATGGTGTTTGGAACTGTTGGGAAATAAAATATAACAGCAAAGTGAAAATTCCTATTTGTGAATGTCCCTGGCAAGCAGTGTTCTGCAGCAACACAACAGTGATTTATTCTGTTGGAATTATATACCCACCCCAGGTTTGCATTACACCTGTAGTTAGAATCAGTTAGAATTCCAATAAAATAAAAGTGCAATGTGCACCTTTTACTTGAAGGGAGGGCAATTGAGAGAGCAGATTTCTTGCTGACATATAGGATTAAATCAAGACTCACCAATGAACTCCTCTGCCACTGTTTCCTCTGCCTCCTCTGCCTCCTCCAAGGGATCATCTATGAAAGTAACAAAATGCAAATGATTACACAACCAGGTTAATCCCTGACCACACCAGCTATATACCAATAACAGTGTAATAGGCATACACTGACTCCAGTGGCACCTTTAGGACCAAAAAAGTTTATATCTATGCATAATCTTCTGTCTGTCCTTCATAGTCCTCTAACTTGAAGCATGTCTGAATTCTAACATGCTGCCTTGCCTCCCATCAAATACAATTGTGGCAGTGCCTGTTGGCATAGGTGAATTGGTACAGTACAGAGTTTTTTGGGCAACCAAAAACCAAACGGTTCCTGCCTTTCTATCACTGCAAGAATACAGTTGGAGAAGACAACGACATCCCTGTAAGGTAGACAGCACCCATAAACAAGGTCCATTTTAATAAGCCCCCAGTTCAGAATTCTTGCAAGCCACAGAGAGACCGAGACAAAACTAGGGAAGCAACAACTTTCATTCCACTTCACTGAAAGGTCCACCCAGCAATCAAGCAAGGAAGATCTGTACATGCATACTACAGTCATCTGTGCATCATCTTCGACAGTGAACTCACCCCCCCCATCCCTTATATACATGACTTACCAGGTCTGATGTCCTCCAGATCCACGGTCTCTGGGCAAAAGAGGTCCTGTGAATGTCCTGGCACCTCGTCCTGGAAGGTGATGGCACTTGCCACCTCCCCCTTGGCCTCAGCATTCCTTCACCTTTGAGGATTTGGTGAAGCTCCCTAAAATAGGGACAGGACCTTCTCCTATTACCAGGCCTGGAATCCTCATCCAGAACCTGCCTGTACCTCATCCTCGTAGCTTTTGTTTTATTCCGGCATTCCTCTGCCGTCCGGTCATGGCCACGTTTGGCCATTTCCAAAGAAATTTTTTGGAATACAGAATGATTCCTCTGGTTAAGTTTCAGGACATCCTGTATCCTTTCATCCCCCCACAATACAAGGAGGTCAAGAACCTCCTGCTCTGTCCAAGCTACCCCCTTGTCACACTCATCCTCCTTCCAATAGATCAGTCTCTCACAGTCACACAAAAGCACTCTATCCCACCAAGCCTGCCACTCACCAACTTCAACCCACAGAGATGAGGCGTTTGCCTCCCTGCCCTTTATACCTGGGTCCAGCTGTGCGCCAGCCAATTGCCTCTTGGCATGGATGGGGGCTCATCAGGCTGGCTTGGCAACATCTCTCTCTCCAATCAGTGGTGCCCTGATGTCCTGCCGGAAGCCTCTATCCAATGGGGTGCTTGTCTCCAGGTGGCAACCTGACAACCCATCCCCTTCCCTAACACTTCTTTGGGCATGGCAGGGTTGGCAACATCTCTCTCTCCCCAATCAGTGGTGCCCTGATGTCCTGCCGGAAGCCTCTATCCAATGGGGTGCTTGTCTCCAGGTGGCAACCTGACAACCCATCCCCTTCCCTAACACTTCTTTGGGCATGGCTGGGTTGGCTACATCTCTCTCTCCAATCAGTGGTGCCCCGATGTCCCGCCAGAAGCCTCTATCCAATGGGGTGCTTGTCTCCAGGTGGCAGATGTAGCCATCGCAAGTCTCCCAGTGGAGTCCAGGCATTCCTATGGGATCGCTATGGCGCTGTTTTATGGTTCCGTTACATCGTTATAGCGCTATAGCACTCTAAAGCGAACGTTCAAAAAAAAAAAAAAGCCGGCGGTCACGAAAAAAGGCGGGGAAAGAAGCGTATCGGGTCCGGGAGAAGAAACCGACGACTACTTGGAAGCGGTTGACAGGTAAACGCTTCAGCCCCGTTTCCTGAACGGGACAGAAGCGTTTCTGTGTGAAATTACAAATATATTCCGGTAGAGAACCGGTTCTAAAACGGTTCTGTCTGAAATGCCAGACCAGAAACCGTTTGGGAACCGTTTCTCTTCCGGATTATATCCTCTGTCTGAAATTCCCCAATGTCTCCACTAGAGGGTTGTGATGTGTCAGGTTCAGCCTCTCCCTAAGAACAGCCAATGAGAGTGGACAGAATGTTGAGAGTTGGGGTTGGATAAAGAACAGTTGAAAATGACAGTTAGAAGTTGGTAGCAGAGAAGTTTCCTCTGAGGAAAAAAGGAGGATGTTCTGACAAAGCAGAATTTTACGGAAGATCTGCTTAGAGCAGGCTGAAAATAGTAAAGTTTAACTAAAGGATTCCAGTTGTAGAAATAGGACCTCAGTTCAAAAGTTCAATGGAAGTGAAACATTACTTATCCCTTACTTTCCTCAATGTTTCATTCAACTTCTTTTTTTTAAAAAAACAACAACAACAACACTGCAGGCTGCGTGCCTAAGGAAAAGAAATACACATGCACAATTCAATATCTCAATCTATACATATATAATAGGATAAAGGGATTGGAACAGTGTTTGAACCCTGCCCTAATAGTTCCGTGTAGTGAGGGCCTATTATTAAAGGGGGCTGGGCTACCCTGTCAGTGGATTTCTCTGAGAGAGAGGACCTGAGGTGTGAAATTGTCATAGATGTATATTTTAAAAGAGATGAGAGGAGTAGCTTGTGATGTTCTGACTGATGTATAACCTATAACCTGATAGAGAGGTTTGAGAGTGGGCACTCTGTGTGAGGGGAAAAGGGCATCATAAGGGCGCTATAGGAACATCCATTCATAGTACTGTCAGCAGGGTACTACTGAAGCTGGGATTATCAGTACTATTGTAGATGTTGCTAAGTCACTGTCCTTATGGGTGGACCATTAGAAACCCTCTGAGTCATCTTGGGAACTCACCTGCCCTGGTTCATCAATCCTTGATCCTGTTTCTGATTTTTTTTCTTGCTCTATATTTGGTCCAATAGCATGCATTGAATAGTAGCTTTCCAAGGTCTCAGAGATCTTTCCCAGCCCTGCTATTGGAGATTCTTTTAACAGGTCTCAGGGACTGAATCTGGCAAAGGAAAACAATGTGCTCTGGGGCCCCTACCTCAAACAACATGTCATTGTTTGGAGCCCTGTGAAACTAACAAGATGCAAACATAATCAACTTGTTGCATTGAACTGAAACTGTTAACAATTTTATTGTCATCAAATCTTTGTCAAAGTTCCCCCAACCACTCAACAGAATAGCTGAAGAAAACAGCAACTAACAGACATAATACTCCTTGGGGATATTTTAATGTGTTTGCTTAGAGCCTTCTGACTTGTTCAGTTGCCAAGGTGTGTGCATGGATGCTCTAATTACAGTGGCTTTTATGCTTCCTCCCTTTTTCTCAGCATGTGAAATGGTTTGCCAAATTACAGCTCAGAACCTCATCAGGATTCATCTATTTCTGATGTTTTGGTTTCAACTTTTCACTACTCTTGATCATATTCTTCATTATTTTGCTCTATAAGTTTCTATCACCCTTGGTGGTGGTCATTAAATGTTTTGAGGGGGGGGCAGGAGTTAAAACAGCATGGCTGCTTCCAGTTCTTCCTTGATGAGAATCAAGTTGTCGTCATTTTTATGGTACTGCACTGTCACCTTTCTCATGCAACCCTGCTGTTGTAATAATCACTTTTCTTAGATGGAATCAAAGGCTAGTCCTCAATTTAATCCTAAAATTCTAAAACCAAACAGTGGTTATTTCTTCTAGAAGGCATCAGTAGTGATCAAAAAGTCATAATGCGTTTCAGTACTGGTTTGAGACTGGGGGAGCTACCAAGGGAAAGAAGTAATTAAAACTCATCTGGGCTGATTATTTTGGAATCTCAGAAGTCTGGAAAACTGAATGGTGTGTTGGACATGCCAAGCTTTACTTTGCACCTTATACTAAATGTATTATTTGTCTAAGAACACTCCTAACAGGGTCTTTCTTTTCTGCTCCTATTCCATTGTGACACATTGCAATTTGGATGATAATTGTTCTAAGAGTGTTTAAAAATAAAAGGCCCTCCTGCATCACTCCGAGATTTAAGAGGAGATGAATCTGATTGAGTTTAGATCAGGAATTCCTAGCATGGTGTCCATGGTTGCCATGGTGCTCCCAACACTTTTCCTGGTGTCTGCCCAGTGTTTTTAGAAAGTGGGTGAGGCCATGTGGGGCTTTTGTCCAGCAGAAATTCTGATTAGCCATTGGAGGCTTGATTGGCTGTGCAGATTTTCATAAAAGTTACTTCAGAAGCAGCTGCCACCACAGCACAAAGATCTTAACTGCATTACTGAAAATCAGCTGTGTGTATGCAAGAAAGTAATAAAAGGTTCATTTAAAAATGTATATTATTAAACAGAACTTCTGACTGAACTGTTGCACTATGCATAACTTCACTCCCTGACATTATATGGCTGGTTCTCTCTCTTGTGACAGCCATTTTTTGTGCTGGGGACCCCAGTTTAGATAACAATCATGCTGAGATACATGGCACCTCTCCACAGTGCCACATCCAGGAGCAGATTGCATGTTTCTCAACTAAGGATTCTTCTGTATAGGTTGTTACAATATATGCCACAGCAATTTCACTTTTACAGATTATGGCCTGTATCCTACCATTCCACTAAGCAAAGTCTGAAGTTTCCCTCAGGCCTAAAGAAACTTCCTCCAAATTGTGCTGCTTGTTACCACTTAAGTTGGTGGAAGGTTCCTTAGGCTGGAAAAACTATGGATGGATTTGTTTTGAGTTTTCAGGCATTTATTTTCTTTCTTTTATTTTATTTTCCTTGCTATAGCCAGACTCTATCCTGATGTACGTTTGTTACTTGTTTTTTATATCAAGGAACAGTTTTTTTTATTTCGGATTTTTTTTTCTGGGAACAAAGAAATGTGCTAACTCCAGAAAGCAGTCCTATATATATAAAAGCCCAATGTATTGGCACTTTCCATCTCTCCCATTGGCCGTGCTGTGCACTCCATCAGCCATTGGCCTGTCAACTGTCACTCAGGAGTATTCATGTGCCATTGGCTGGGGGCTGGGTCCATTCCTCTCCCCTGCCCACTGCCAGTCTGGCCACTCTTGCCTAACAGAATAAACTGCCAAAACGGATGTCTCTCCTGACAAAGATGCTTCTCCTGCTTGGCTCCTCTGTGGTTGGCTGGCTACTGAGGTGGGCCACCAGCTATCAAACCATTCTCTTCTCCTCCTGCTGTGGAGTTAACTTTTCCCTCAGTGGCTGTTCCTAGGCAACCAAGCTTGGTTCTGTCAGTAAAAGACAAAGGCAGGAGGGTGTTCAAGGCTTACTTTGGCCTTTGTGGGGAATTCATTAAGGCCAGTCCTGACTAGGGTTGCCAGCTCCAGGTTGGAAAATTCCTGGATATTTTGTGGTGTAGTCTACAGAAGCCAGAGTCTGGGGAGGGGAGAGGCCTCAACTGAATAGAGTCCACCCTCCAAAGCAGTTATTTTCTCCCAGAGAACCACTGCTGCCAATCTCCAGGTGAGGGCTCGAGATTACTCAGAATTAAAACTGCTGTCCAGATGGCAGAGTTCAGTTCCCCTGGAAAAAATAGCTGCTTTGCAGTGTGGACTCTGTGTAATTATACCCTGCTGAAATACCTTCCCTCCTGCTTGGGTCCCCACTGTGGAGAAAGACTGTACTTTTCCTAGGTAGAGGCTGCAGGTGTGTGGAAAAGCTGAAGTCAGAGGGGCAGATAAAGGTAGGTTGATGGTTGGCTGGGAAGGAGATAGGGCTGCCACCTCCGGATTGGGAAATTCCTGGAGATTTGAGAGGTGGAGCCTGGAGAAGGTGGGGTTTCAGGTGAGGTGGGACCTCAGACAGGTACAATGTCATAGACTCCACCCTTCAAACCAGCCATTTCCTCCTGGGGAACCATTGTTGCCAATCTCCAGATGAGGGGTGGAGATCACTCAGAATTACAACTGCTCTTCAGGTAGCAGAGATCACTTCCTCTAGAGAAAATGGTGGACTCTGTGTCATCATACCCTGCTGAGGTCACCACAGCAAATTGACACTGAGTGCCCATGGCTGGAGCACCCACATAGAGCCTCTTTCTAGAGCTTGTTGTATTTATTTCCACAATGGGCCTTATTCCTAGTTTTAATATAATATGTTACAAGAACAATAGATTCTAACAAGGTACAAGTAATGTTCTGATGTTTACTTAAGCTGTTGTGATGTTGGACTTTGGCTTGTCAAACTTATCTGAAAGCTCTGGAAATCTAAAACTTCTTTTTAAAAAATCAAAACATAACTATATTAGGTGAAAATACCATTACAAAAACCATATTTCACTGCCATCTTAACCTTAATAATTAAAATTCAGCCTAAATAGGCATTTCATTACAACATGTTCAGCTTTCAACTTTTTTAAGTTTCCAGGGGAAGAAACCTCTATAATGTGGAAACAGGCATGTGTATGCAAAATGAACCTTTAAAAAAAATGAGAGCCTCATTGATCTTCTCCATCCAATATCACAGAAGAACAGCAGAAGTGTGTGTGCCATATATATAGTTAACTGCTTGGCTCATATCTGAAAAACTTAGCAGAGTTCTACATTCTTTAGTTTTGGAAAAATAAAGTTCCTGTTGCACTGTTTGTACGTTTGGATTCTTTGTAACTAAATACGAGAGGGATAGCCATGTTAGTACACACAGTAAAATTCAAAGGAAGCTGTGGCATCTCAAATTCTAACAGATTTATTGGGTCACACATTTTGGTGATGAAGTGGGCTCTAGTCTCTGAAAGTTTATGCCGTGATAAATCTTTAGTTTTTAAGGTTCCACAAGACCTTTTTTTAAAAAAATTAAATAGTATCTGGTATCGGACATGTTCGGCAATAAGCTATTTTAGATTAACGTTTCTATCAATGTGTCGTGAAAACATCCCTCTTCCTTTTGAAGTATTGACTTCATGCTTCCAGCTTCTCTGGTGTGTCTTTGTCAGACAGAGTGAACAGACTATGAATTTCCTAGTTAGAGTTAGTATCTGTAGTTCTGTGCTCTGTAATTAAAGTATAGTTACTGCACTCATCCAAATGTAGTCAAGGGATGCAGAATTTCTTGTGACTGATTTATTGGTATGGCATTAGAACTTGGTTAGAATTGATTTTTGTTCCGGATTTCCCTGAACACTAATGATGGATTGTTTGGTAGTTTAAAGCTTTGTCTTCATATCATAAGATTGATTGGAATGGTTATTGCTGCCTGCTGTTTAATCATTCTGTTGCACAATTCTTGTTGCTGTGATTATTTTAGACTAGCTCTTTCATAGCAATATTTATTGTCAAATGGCATGGCCATTTAATGATTTGTCAGGAGATGGTAATTTGGTCAACACTCAATGGGCTTTAAACTTGAACCATCTAGCTCTTTGCCAAGATTGGTTTTGCTGACAGCCCTTTCTCTCTTTACATTTTTAACATGTAATTGCCAAGTACTATGCATGTAGGAATAGTCATTGCAGATGAAGGGGAAGTTCTTACTCTGGCTGTCATGGATTTGTGAGCTGAAGAAAAACTGCTTTCCTGAATTTGGGGAAAGGTCAAATGTAGTATATTGTCTACATGCCATTCCAGAGATACTTTCATCATAACAATCCCAGAGGCATAGCTATTGACCTTGGCTGTTTGTTTTTTTTCATATTCATACACCTACATAAAATGGCTGCATATGTAGTAAGGAGTGTTCATTGTATCTGAAGAAGTGGGCTTTAGTCCACAAGAGGGTAACTAAGGCCCCGGTCACACGGGAGGATTTGCCCATGGGAGGGACAGATCGGGGGTGCATCAAGCGGGCGCAATCATACCTCAACATCTGGGAAGCGGCATGCATCAGTCCCTGATCTGTCCCTTCCAGCCAAAAACCCACCACAAAAAGGTAGCACCAAAAGAGTACTGCCTAACAGTTGATGCGCAGCATGGACCGGCGTCTGATCGCTGACGCACCCGTCTCCCTGCAGCATATGGGAGGCCCTATAGAATTGCATGTGCGCACGCGTGCACAGTGGGCTCGCCTCGTGCACAGATCTGTGGCTTCCCCCCCAGCATCTGATCATGCTGGGGAGCAACTGTGCGGCGGCTTGGGGGATCTGTCTGATCCTGCCGCCACGCTTCTCTTTTGATGCTGCTCAAAAAAGCCGCACTTCAGCTGCACCTTTTCCCCCAGTGTGACCGGGGCCTAATATTGTGTTAGTCTCTAGGGTGAAGTAAATGAAAACTATGGAAAGCTGCACACAATCAGATTCTAGAATTAATTAGAAATTCTGGAATTAAGCAGCAGCAGAATGAAGCGAGAAGTGAAAGGAGAGAATAATTCTGGAACAATAAAGGAATGGAACAGGGGAAATCTCTTTTCTGCTGTTTTGATGGAAGTGTGAAACACAGGTGACACGGTTGTCGCCATCAGGATTACTTTACTCCTCAGTGTTTCTCCCTTGGGTCAGTCATTATCTCTCACCCTAATCTACTTCACAGAATTGTTAGTAAAAAAAATGGGGGGGGGTCAGGGACATAGTATGCCATTGTATGCTCCTTGGTGGAGAGGTCAGATAAGGGTCAAATAAAAGTGCATGGTTGTTTAACTTTGTCACTCAATGACATACTCCTTGGCAAGAATAATATAATACAATAATTCTTAGTTAAATTCAAATTTCTTTTTCTCTCTCTTTCCAAGTACTTTTAAATCTTCAGATTTTAATTTCTTAATCTTACGAGTTCATCAGTTATAAAAATACCTCTCTAATATAAAGGTGATCTGCTGAGTCTTCCTGCTAGGATGAAATCTTCATTGTTTATTTCCCCCTGCAGGCATCACATTACATTTCACCTTTGATATAAAATCTGCATCTCTGTTTAAAAAATCTCTGCAGCAGAATATGTGTAGAAGTATCTTGATTCCTGTTTCTTGCTAATATATCTAATTTGCTTTCTAATTTAAAAAATAAACTTTTTGACGGGGACACATAATTGTGCTAGCAATTGCCTGACTGGTGGACAAAACATGTTTACATATTTATTTGTTCACATTACTTTTTGGTCCACCATTACCATTTGGTCTTACATTACTTTTTGGTCAAGGTGGATCCCACAGTGTAAGTCAACACAATCAACAGGATGAGACATCCAATAAACAATGCAATGGGGTTTGGACTGCAGAAATCTGAAACAGTGTTGAAAACAAAGCTAAAACAAAACATAAGCACTAACACGACACATTAAATGATGCAGAAATTATGCAGTTGTGGCATGCTATACATATTATACTCAGTGGTAAGTTCATAGTGCATATCCCATTACCAAATCATCCTTCTGAAACAGTTAGTTACATACAGCCCTATTACCTGTATTTTAGAAAGCCCTCCTGAATAATAATTTAGTTTTGCAGAATTTTGCATAATTCAGTTTGTGGACAGCCAGGAGACTGGGACCCTGCCTAACCTCATCAGGCACACCATTCCATAAGGTGAGAGCCACAACAGAGAATGAAATTGTACAGGCAGTTGTTGATTTTGTCCATCTGCAGGGCGGCACCTGCAGAAGGCCCTGCTTAGATCAGCAAAGCTGTCATGGTAGAGCATAGTGGGAGAGGCAGTCCCACAGATATGAGCAACCAAGGCCATTAAAGTCTTTGTGTTTGTCCTCATTATAGGGCTAGTAACATGCTTAAGTTGTAGATAGAAGAACCAGAGTATAGTTTGTCCCAACTTCCATTCTAATATTTGTTTTGAGTAAATACCTGTTACTGATGTTATATCTGCTATCCTTGTCATGTTTGCTTTCCCCCAATATTTGGCTATATTGATGTCATTTCCAGGTGGGAACCATCTTTGAAATAAAAAGGATGATTGCTTAGATGTTCTTGGTAATAATTTGTTTCTGAAGCTGTCCCATATCTGTAGTAGTGATGTAAGAAAAATATTAGACTGAATTTTTTTTGGTCGTTCAAAGTATCGTTCCATATGACCTCTTGAATTGTCTTAGGGTATATCAGTGGATAGATTGGCTTTACCGAAGCAGCATTGTCTCCCTTCTGTATCATTTAAAGTATTGTAGTTATCATCATTGTCTTGTAGTAAATGGTTAAATCTGGGTATTTCAAACCACCTTTATTTTTATTACATCTAAGCATTTTGAAATTTATTTGATGTTTTTTGTATTGCCATAAAAATGAATTAAAAGCTGTTTACCATTTAGCTAGTAGTGGTAAGTTCAACTGTATAGGAATTGTTCTAAAAAGGAAAAGTAGTTTAGGAAACAGAAACTATTTTATTAAATTAAGACTGTCTAGAAACGTGTGATTTTGTTTATCCCATTTGTGGTGTGGTTTGAATTTCTTGGAATTTTCCTATGTGATTAAAGTCTGGGACCTACTTATCATGGAAAAGATTACAGAAAACATAAGACAAAATGACTGGAACCCACAGCACTCCAATTTCCAAATGAAATGGCTACCATTCGAACACATAGAATAGTATGTAAGAAGTGAAGAGTATGGCAATGATGACACTAACACTGTAATGAGGAAAAAAAATTATTGATACAATTTAAGTAATATATTGGCATTTATTCTGATATTAATTTGAGAAACTCAGTAAAATGAAATTATATCTATGTATCTATGTACCTGTGTATTTTAATAAAAACATCAATAAAAAGTCTTTGTGTCTGATAGCCAATACTTTGAACTGAACCTAGTAACTGATGGGCAGCCAATGGAATGACTGCAGAATGCTTCTCCTGGCTCCTGATAAAACTGATAGGTATGGGCACAAATCGGCTCATGAGCCAAAATTCAGCATGAACTTGGGCTGGTTTGGAGCTCGGGAACCAATGTCTGGGAAAGGCACCTTCCCTGAGCATTTATCCAGCTTTTGGCTGGTTTGGTTCAGCTATTTGGGGCCACCCATTTAAACCTAACAGCAGAGCGACATGGGGTCCAGCACTCAGCTGTGAGGTTTAAATGGCTAGTTTTGCTTCCCTCCCCTTCAAAGGGGGTGGAGCAAAACCAAAGGGTTCAATGGATCACAGCTATTTAAACCTAACAGCTCAGTGGATCTGCCATGGAGCTGTTAGGTTTAAATGGCCACGAGCCATTTAACCGTTCAGATTTGCAAAGGGAAGGCACACAACCAAAGGGTTAAATGGCTCACAGCCATGTAAACCTAACAGCTCAGTGGGTCTGCCAATCAGCTGTTAGGTTTCAATGGCTGTGGCCATTTAACCCTTTGGGTTTGCTCCCATTACCCCTTCTTGGGCAATCCCTGCCCCGTTTCTCCTGGCTGCAGTGAGCCATAGCTGGGAGAAAGAGAGAAAGGAAGTGCTTTCCCAGGTGATTCTCCCCCCCTTTCTCCTGGCCCCGGTGAGCTGGAGGCCAGGTGGAAGGTAAGTACCTTCCAGGCCCATCTCCGCTCCTTTTCTCCCAGTTGCAGCAAGCCGCAGATGGGAGAAAGGGGGGACCGAACTTTCTGGACTTTGGTTTGGGTGGGGCCCATTCGGGCCCATTCAGTTCAGGGTTAGGTTCGTGGGGCATCCTGAACCCTGAACCAAACTGCCCTTTTTAGGTTTGTACCAATCCCTAATAACTGAGCTGTGACCTTTGCCAACTGTAGTCTCTGAGTTGACTTCAAAGGGAAACCTATGCAGAGTGCATTGCAGTAATCTAGTCCTGATAATATTGTGGTGTGGATCGAGGTGTCAGATCAGTTGTGTCAAGTTAGGCAGCAATCTTTTGGTCTAGACTGAGTTAGAAGAAAACATTTTTGCAGATGCAATAACATGCTTCTCTAACAGTAGTGTGGGATCCATTATATCCCCTAGTCCTTTAATCAAGTCAGCAAGTGTCTGCTGAACCCCATCAAAACTGGAAAGCACAAAGTCCTTCAAGATCTCTGTCTTCCCAACCAGCATTGCTTCCATTGTGTCTGGACTCAGTTTCAATTTGTTCACTCTCACTCATTTAACCACAGCAATCAAGCAATGCCTCAAGACCTTTACTGCACCACCAAGGGATTTGGATAGAGAGATACAGAGCTGGATGTCATCAGCATATTTAATGATATCCAATTCCAAATCTATGAATGATTTTCCCTAATGGTTTTATGTAGAAGTTGAATTACATGGGGGATAAGATTGTGCCTGTGGAAACCACACTGAAGATGGCTGGTCTCCAGTGGCAACCCTTTGAGTCTGATCCATGAGGAACAATTACTTTGGCTCCTACTTCTTCCTCCAAATGCATCAGCAAGATGGCGTAATGTACTTATGCAGACAGATACAGTAGGAGCGACAAGGAAGCATGACTTTTGTCTAAATTCAGATGGAGGTCATAAACTAAACTAACTAGAGCCATCTCTGTCCTGTAGCTTGGCCTGAAACAGGACTGAAAAGGGTCCAGAATGCATCAGTTAATCCAAGAAAATGTGGAGTTGGTCCACTACTGCTCTCTTAATCACTTTGCCTAAAAAGGGCAGATTAGAGACTGGTTGATAATTGCCAACATCATTTTTGTGTAGGGGTGATTTTTTAAAGCAGTTAATAGGTAACTGCTTCTTTGAGTGGCCAAGGAAAGGTGCCCTGAGTTAGTGATTGACTGATGACATGTATCCAAAGGAATGAATAGGCACACTTTAGGAGTCTGGAGAGGGTCAGGTGATAGTATTCCCTATAAAAAAAATCCATGTTGGGTTTATTCAACAGAGTGAGAAGTTAGGAGATCTATTGAGCCTGATTATCTTTCCACGAGGTTAAAAAATCACTAGATTATTGTTCTTGTAAATATGCTCTTGTATGATTTAATAGAGGTACTGCTAGAATAAGGAAAGCTATTTTTCCCCAGTAGAATAAATCATTGTGGTTCCATTTGATCTCTGAAAAACTATTTATAAGGATGATGTATGGAAAACCGTGTTGGGTACCCAAAGATTGGGTGAAATAATTTTTTTGAGAAATAAATTAAACAAAATATATGTATTTATTACAAAGTACACTAAAACTATGCTTTAAAAGTATTGGCAGGATCCACCCTTGAAGTGGCGAGTATGTGAACTCAAAAGTCCTAAATCTACATAATCTGATACATTTCAATATTTCTAGGTTAAAAGCCTTGAACCAATAATACAGGACCAATAATTCAATATATCTAGGTTGATAATTTTGAACCACATTAAAACTGGAGCAAATGCTTTTCAGCCTCCAAGGCCTTCCTCTGTGATCAAATTTTTGTATATACATGCACACTTCCTCTTTCTGACCATGGTTCTCTAAACTCTTGAAGCGTGCATATATGTATCAACCTTTAACTGACAATTAAAGACTACTTAATCTATGTGACTTCCACACTAATAATTGGAACAGCATAGGCATTTTTGTAAATTGCTCTGATGATAAGGAGAAAAAAAACTGAAATATCAGGAAGTTAATTTAAAGCAGTGATCACCTTAACTGAATTCTCCCTGCTGTTCCTGATTCTTTATTGATAATATTACAATAATTATCTGGCATGCCTTTGCAAAATGGGCATGTCAATGAGGTAAGCATACAAAATTTCATAGATGCTTCATCATTCCTTGTTTCCATTCCTTTCCTCCTCATCCACCTTGTATGACTATTATTTCTTGTCCTACTTCAATGACCACACAAAACAAATTTCCCACATTATAAAATAGCTGGCGGGGGGGGGGGGAGAGAAAGTAGAGAAGATTTTTAGACGCTGTGCGAAGCTGCAAGATCCATGTGCAAGTGCAGGCACCTGATATTAGACACATTTACTGGTTTCACTGAAGTGTAGGCTTCTTCTGGATTTACTATTTAAAATACACACCTTAATACCCATGTTTCTGTACTGAGAAAAGCCATGCAAACTAAAATTGGAGAAGCCTGGGATTTGAAATGAATTTTTTATTCAACTCAATATATATTTGCAACTGTTCCCACTTTATCATGTCCATGTCCATTTGTGCTAGTAGGAGAAGCTTCCTAGACAAGCTACCTTTGCTATAGATTCCACCCAGTAGATTCCCTTGCTAAAAACTATTGGATGATCCAGATTATATCCATACACTCTTGTTACCCTACATCTCTTATGTTTGGTGTAGTGGTTAAGAGTGGCAGACTCTAAACTGGAGAGTTGGGTTTGATTCCCCACTCCTCCACATGCAGCCAGCTGGGTGACCTTGGGTCACTTACAGTTCTCTCAGAACTAGGCTTGCCAGCCCCCAGATCCAAGTGGGGGATCCTCAGATTTTGCAGGCTTCTCCTTCCCACTGGCCAGCTGGCTGGTGGGGGGAAGCCTGACTCCAACAGCCATGATGTGCCTTTAAATCTCGGCAGGACATTTTAGAAGAAGCTTGCAAACTGTTTGTGTTTGGGAATGTGTGTGTGCCTTTAAATCTCAGCAAGACAAAAGCTGCATGGGGGGCGGTGAGCAGGTATGAGACATGTGGCTCTTCCCAGTGAATGTGTGAGACAGGAAGAGAGCACAAGTCCCTCTGTTTGTTTTGCATTTGTTTCAGAAGTTGTATGTATAGTAAAATGGATAATAAAGAATTAAGTAGAACCTGATTATGAGATGGAGAAAAACTCCATGCCCTCAACTGCTCTCTTACTTACTTTCATTTTTCTGTGTTAGTCTGAAAAAGTTGGTTGAAATAAAGTAGATTGTTACATTCAGCAAGTCCCTTGAGTAAAGAAATTTATACCATTGTCCAAATAAGATCACAAAGTGTGGGCTTGCGAATTGTTTGTGTTTGGGAAAGGATTCATTGTTTATTTTGGCTGCTTTGTATGTGTGTGTATCCCTTAATAGAGCCATGCTTGGAAATGCTACCAAAGCCTGAGAAGGGACTTGTAGGGGTATGACAAATTACACTTTCATTTAGTGGAAGTGCAGTTGCTGGGGAACCCTTTGAAGGCAAAAAAGAGAATGAGGAAATTATGATTGTATTCAGGGGAACTGCACTGTTGTATTATTTACTTATTTACTTATTTATTTAAGGGAATGGAAAAGTCTCCAGGCTTTACCCCTAAAGTCTCCAAGTTCTACCCCCAAAGTCCCCAGGTGTATCCTGAGTTGGACCTGGCAACCCTACTCAGAGCTGTTCCCTCAAGAGCAGTTCTCTCAATGCTCTCTCAGCCCCACCTCCTTTCTGTTGTGGGGAGCAGAAGGGAAGGAGATTGTAAGCTGCTCTGAGCCTCTGAGTGAAGGGTGGGGTATAAATCCAACTCTCCTTGTCCTTCTTTTTATATATATTGTCCAAGCTCTTGAGGTGGGGAGGAGGTATATCATTCATGCAGAATTTAAGAGTAGAATTACTTAGAAGTTCAGAATCTGTCCATCCAAGATTCCCAAAACTGTCCCCCCACCCAGGTAACTCATGCTTGCTAATTGTGAAGTTTAGAGGAAGGAAAGGAGATAGAGAGAGTGTCAGAGAGAGAAACTTATACTTTCCAACCACCTTGCTAAATTATTGTCTGATACCCACTTCAGCACAGAAGAAGCATTTCATGTTCTAAACTAAAATATTTTACTGATGTTAGACTTTACCATCCCCTTAAACCAGTGGTTTACTATGCTGTTTGGCTAGAAATCTAAATTTCTGATGTGGTAGTATATCTGGCATGAACAAGCACACTGAGTTGGAGAAAAAAATTATAAGCAATGAAGGCCTGTGTGCCTTATCAAGGGGTAACCAATGAAGCTTATCTTATCTAATTATTACAATGCTTCAAGGGAAATTTAAAACCATTATGGATATTTGAACTTAACATGACCCTCTGCAGTTAATTTTCTTTAGAGAAAGGTGGTCTTGATAAGAATGGTGGTGTTCTATCTATCTATGTTTAGTCGGAGTGCTTGTTTAGGAATGGACAGTTTCTCTTGAGTAAGCATAAATTCCATATTAACTTAACAGCACTTTCAAATGGAAACCAATTAGACACTGTATGAGCTCTTTTCAGAGAAGCTAGGGCCAAAGTACTGATGAATCAAGGAAGCTGTGTTAGAGAATATTATTTTTAAAAAATAATTTTTAACAGACATGTTGTTTGTTCCTGGAGATACATATATTTTGGTAAGCCTGGCATTTTCTGTTGACTCTCTGATCTTCAGATTAAAAAAAAAACATATATCTTCCAAGGCTAGTGAATGGTGTTTATTTTTCACCTCTATTTGGCATAAGGAATGCATCATAGAAAGAAATGTATAGTTAGAAACAACTGTTTATCTCACTTTTTTCATTGCTGTTGACACTTTCATTGAGCTATCCTCTATGACCCCAAGGCCTCTCTCCTTCTCAGTCTAAGCAAGTTCAGAAGCCATCAGTACATACCTGAAGTTGGGATTTTTTTTTGTTTTGTTCCAGTTTGCATCACCCAGCACTTACCTACATTGAACTTCATTTCCTACATTGTTTCCCACTTTGTGGAGATCCTTCCGCAGATTTTCACAGTCAGCCTTGGTTTTCACCATCCTGAACAATTTTGTCTCATCTGCAAACTTGGACATTACACTGCTCACTCTCAGTTATAAATAATTTATGAACAAACTACATAGCAATAGCCCCAATGCTGATCCTTTGTGGGATCCCACTGCATACATTCCTCCACTGCAAGAACTTTCGATTTATTCCTACTCTCTGCTTCCTGTTGTTTAACCAATTTTATCCTAAGAGGATCCATCCTCTTACCCTATGACTAGCTAATTTAGGAGTCTTCAGGGCTATTTTTGGGCAGGAATGCACAGGAATGGAGTTCTGGCTGGCTTCTGCATTGGCCACGCCTACAGCCTCCCCCACCCTGGGTTCCCCATGCACCTCGCAAGCCGCAGGGCACCTGGGGAAGCCAATCTAGAAACTGCCCTCCTTCCCTCAGGTTCCCCATGCACCTGGAGAAGCCAATCCTGGGAGGGAGCTGCACTGTCAGGGGTGTGGCCTAATATGCTAATGAGTTTCTGCTGTTGGGTGTGGCCTGTTATGCTAATGAGTTCCTGCTGGGCTTTTTTTTGTAGAAAAAGTCTTTAGTCAGATATCTTGTCAAAAGCCTTTTGAAAGTCCAAGTATATAATGTTAACTGGGTCACCACAATCTACATGCTTGTTTACTGTCACCAAGAATTCCAAAAGGTTTGTGAGGAAGGACTTCCCTTTGCAAAAGCCATGCCGATCTTCCCTCAGCAGATTTTGTTCCTCTGTGTGCCTAGTAATGCTATATTTGATTAGAGTTTCTATTAATTTGTCTTGGACAAACAGACTACCTGACCTGTAATTTCCAGGTTCTCCACTGGACCTCTTTTCCAGTGGAGTGCCAGTTTGGTGTAGTGGTTAAGGGCACAGACTCTTATCTGGGAGAACTGGGTTTGATTCCCCACTCCTCCACTTGCACCTGCTGATGTGACCTTGGGTCAGTCACAAGCTCTGGCACAGCTGTTCTCTCAAGGGCAGTTTCTGTCAGAAGTTCTCTCAGCCCCGCCTACCTCACAGGGTGTCTGTTGTGGGGAGGGAAAGGGAAAAGGAGTTTGTAAGCTGCTCTGAGACACCTTTGGGCAGTGAAGGGCGGGGTATAAATCCAATCTCCTCCTCCTCCTCCTCCTTTTTAAAAATCCATGTAACATGGATGGGCCATTGGCCTGATTCAACATTGGCTTCTCTTATGTTCTTATGTTCTTATGTATTACTCTGCAGTCTTCTGGTACAGTGGCTGATTTTGGTGATAAGTTACATGTTCTGGTTAGCAGGGGCATATACGTCTCAATTTCCGGGGGCAGCATGGGGCTGAACCTGGTACAGGCCCATACTTAGTAATCTATATTACTACAATACGAAATTACTTATATTTCCAAAAATCATGTACCACCAACAATTAATCATGTGGTTTTAAAAATATATTTTTTCACTCATAATAATCTGAATGTCAGTCAAATAAATAGGACTCTGTAAGAAGAGATGAAAGTTATAATGAACTTCTTCACTGACACAGAGTAAAAATTTCATTCATGTATGAAAGGAAATACTTCCTCCCCCTCTTTCTTTTCCTCACAACTGAGGCTGAGTGTATGACAGGCAAAAGGTCACATAGTGTACTTTGTGGCTAAGTGAGGATTTGAACTCTGGTTTCCCCAATCTTAGACCAACACTAACAACTGCACCACTCACATACTGGATATCCAGTAACCCCATCTCCTCAATTTCTTTTTCTCTAAAGCTGCAAGCCCAAAATCACCTTCACTTCTAGTACACTGTCCATTTGAATAATCCACAGGTTGAGAGTAGGGGCTTTAGGCAGAACTTCAAAAGTCCCAAAGGAAAAAATAAAGTAAGGCAGTGAAGGGGTGCTTCTGTGTAGCAACTAAATGTCCCAAAGTCCCAGAGAAAGAAGAGCAGAGTTGGCAGCCTTTATGCAAGTGGAGAGGATGAGACTATATAGTTTTGGCTAGCAGATCAGTGATATTTGTAGGATCCAGCACAAAAGAATTTCAAATGAATAAGGGCCAGGAAATCAAAATGAGTCCAGGATGAGAATCTATGGATTTCCTGGCTCTGACTGAGTTGGGGGGAGGGGCTTCCAGAAAGGCGATAGAAGCCGATTACATCCAATCAGGGTGAACAACAGTGCTTGAAGGGTGGAGGCTTTCCCCCATGCCTAGAACAGGCTAGTAGAACAGACATTCACAGAAGGCCAGCAAAAGGTAATCAGCTCTCCAGGCTGCCTGATAGTAATTAGATTTTGTACTCAGGACAACTTGCATTTGCTGATGAAATTACCTTGATAGACCAAGGTGGATTGCCTGACTTTGCAAGCCCCTGTGGCAATGCATAGGCATGCAGATGACCCATCAGTGAATCAGTCTCTCACCCAAGGTTTTGAACACTCATTAACATAGCCTGAGGAGAGACTTGACCTCACCTTCTCCAAAGCAAGGCATGGCTAGTTGCTAACAGGCTGCCAAGGGAAATTTAGCCAGGGTGGACACACACACATATCTAGGTAGGAACAGGGTCCTTGGTAACACTCCCTCCATAGCTAAAGATAAAATTAGGGTTACAAGCCCCCAGGTCTGAGCAGGAGATCCTCTGCTTTTGGGGGCTTCTCTTTACCGTGGACCAGATGGCCAGTGGGAGAAATCCAGCCCCTAAACAGGGACATCACAGTGCGACGTCCCAGAAGTGATGTCATCACATTGGGGATGTTCTGGTTTTTTAGGCAAAACTCTATGGTTTGAGGGCAAATTGACCATAGAGTTTTGCCCAAAAACCAGAGTGTCTCCCCTGGTGTCACCAGCACAATGGTATCACTTCTGGGTGATGTCCATGCCCACCTCCAGAATGCCCCTCAAATCCTGGCAACCCTGGATAAAATTGAGATGGGACCATTTCTTTCTCTAAGGCAGGGCCACCAGAACACAGTAACAATGCAATCATTAGTATCCCATCTGTGCAAGGAGACCATAATTCTCTTGATCTATTATTTACACTAGATAATTTCACTAAGTAGCTATGCTGGCCTGCAGTAGAACAGCTAGATTTGAGTTCAGTAATCTCTTAAAAGATCAACAAAATTTGGGGGGTATAAGCTTTTGGTCGAATCTGTATTTGCATTTTTAAATCAGTTTCATGCTGCTGTGACGCTGTCTTTCTCTATGTGTGATGGTGTCACAGCAGCATGAAACTGATTTGAAAATGCAAATGTAGATTTGACCTTTGAAAGTCAACCCTCCCTTTGTCAGATACAAAGGAAGGAAGTTTGACTCTCAAAATCTTATAGCCCAAAATCTTGTTGTTATCTAAGGTGTTACTGGAGTCAAATCTAGCTGTACTTACATCAGAGTTTGTGTTGCAGGCTACAGGAAATACATTCTTCAGTTCAGCCATTGAAGCCACCTGATTGCTAGATGGATTGATAAGAACATTAGAACATAAGAGAAGCCAATGTTGGATCATGTCAATGGCCCATCCAGTCCAATACTCTGTCACACAGTGGCCAAAAATACCAGGTGCCATCAGGAGGTCCACCAGTGGGGCCAGGACACTAGAAGCCCTCCCACTGCTGCCCCCCCCCCAAGCACCAAGAATACAGAGCATCACTTGCCCCAGGCTGAGAGTTCCTATCTATACCTTGTGGCTAATAGCCATTGATGGACCACTGCTCCATATGTTTATCCAATTCCCTCTTGAAGACATCCATGCCTGTAGCCACCACCACCTCCTGTGGCAGTGAATTCCATGTGTTAATCACTCTTTGAGCGAAGAAGTACTTCCTTTTATTCATTCTAAGCCGACCGCTCAGCAATTTCATGGAGTGCCCATGAGTTTTTGTATTGTGAGAAAGGGAGAAAAGTACTTCTTTCTCAATATGCTCTATCCCATGCATAATCTTATAAACCTCGTTCATGTCACCCCTCAGCCGTCATTTCTCCAAGCTAAAGAGCCCCAAGCGCTTTAACCTTTCTTCATAGGGAAAGTGTTCTAACCCTTTTATCATTCTAGTTGCCCTTTTCTGCACCTTTTCCTATGCTATAATATCCTTTCTGAGGTGTGGTGACCAGTACACAGTATTCCAAATGAGGTCACACCATTGATTTATACAGGGGCGTTATAATACTGGCTGATCTGTTTTCAGTTCCCTTCCTAATAATCCCCAGCATGGCATTGGCCTTTTTTATTGCAGTTGCACACTGTCTTGACATTTTCAGTGAGTTATCTACTACAACTCCAAGATCTCTCTCTTGGTCAGTCTCTGCCAGTTCAGACCCCATTGATGTGTATTTATAGCTAGGATTTTTGGCCCCAATGTGCATCAGTTTGCACTTGGCCACATTGAACCCCATTTGCCACATTGACTCCCACTTACCCATCCTCGATAGATCCCTTTGGAGTGCCTCTCAATTCTCCCTGGTTCTCACCACCCTGAACAATTTCATGTCATCTGCAAATGTAGCTACTTCACTGCTTACTCCCAACTCTAAATCATTAATGAACAAGTTTCCCTTCCCCCTTCCATGCTCTTTCTTCTTTCTATTGTTTCTTCACAGACAGTATTATCCACTAAATGTCCCCTCTCTCTCTTATCTTTGCAAAAACAAACAAAACCAACTGTGGAGCTTGTTAAATCACTACAAAGACAAACAGGACTGACTGAACTTGAGAACTTGATAGTGTGAGCATCTTCATGATGCTACCTGGCAGCCGGGGGGGGGGCATTGCCCCCACTGGGAAATCCTGCTGCCCCCTCCATAGCTTATGCCTCTGCTGGTTAGTAGATCCACAATCACAAATTTTAGCCCCCTATAAGATATTCTACTTATTAAGGAGGAGCTGTTCTTCATGAAATGCTCTTAGCAATTTGGTTCTGACCTTATACTCTTTCTGTTGGTCTTTTTGGTATTAAGAAAATTCCATCATGGCATCATAAGCAAGTAAACCAATCAATATACTTTCTTTAACTCATTTAAATGCTACATTTCCATATAAACTACTCCTACTATAGTGAAAAGTGCCATCAAGTTGCAGCTGACTTATGGCAACCCTGTATAATTTACAAGGCAATAGACATTCAGAGCTGGTTTGCCATTGCCTGCCTCTGCATCACAGCCCTGGACTTTTTTGATGGTCTCCCATCCAAGCACTAACCAGAGCCAACTCTTCTTAGCTTCTGAAGTCTATTGAGATCAGACTAGCCTGAGTTATCCAAGTCAGGGCTCCTGCTAGTAGAACATATTTAATTTTCTAGTGAAAAAAACCCTATATATTCACATTTTAAAGAAAACATAAAACAGGCAAATATTTATGCCCTTATCTTCATATTTCAAATAGATTCACATCTCAGATGGCTTTAATGGAATTTTATTTCCTGGGCTTTACATGGAATCTTTGACCCCCTGATAACCATTCTACAGAGAGGACTTTATGTGAAACTGTCAAATCCATAAATGAGCGTGGTATTTTTCCATTTTCCCCTGATCAGGTAAGCATTATTTTACTCACCTAGAACATATACAGGCTAATATCTTGCAATGTACTTCATCCCTTCTCTTCTCTCTGTAGTTACAATGAAGCTGTTCAGTGCATTACCATTTACATTATGCCAAGTGCTGAAATTGAAACATTTATCTTGCAATTTCCATATAAATGTCTTAAAACAGCTCTCCAAGTCATCTGCATGTTCAACTATAAAGGTTCATCTCTTGTTGAAGAAGCTAATATCAGGTGCTGTACTACCTTTACCCCCTACTTGTAACAATCACCTTTTAAAAAATAATTTAGGTTCACTTGCTTTTTGCAAGGCAGACTTCTTCTTTCATAATGAACTTAAATACAAGCAACATAAACCCATCTAGAGATAAAAATTATGTACAAGCTACACTTTAAAAAGATGTAATTACATTATAACAAAGCCGCCACTCTTAGTGGGCAAAATGGCATACACCATAAACTGAGAGGCTGCCAATTATTCTTACAGATACTATTCTGAAGAAGAATCCAGATGAGAATTAGAGAAAACAAGTGGGGATCTGCAACAAAATGCTGTGTATTATTATTGTCTGTCTCATAGGAGTTGGTTTCTGTTTAAATGGCTTTCTTGCAGTCACTGATTTGTTAGCTTTTTGGATTTTCTCATTTTGGCAGGGCGTCCTCTTTTGTGTGGTACTTGTATTTTTCTGTATAGTGCTGATGAGGGATTGTTTGTTTGTTTATGATAAAGAAAGCTGAGATTCTTTCAGTTGTTCTGAGCTGTGCCCCATAATGAAGGAGGCAGCTCTGTGACAGTCTTCTGTGAAGGGAAGGGAGTGACAGTTGGAGCCCACTTTCCCCTTTTCCCCTTTGTCCCTCCCACCCCTTTTTCTTTATTGAACCCTGGGAAGAAAGCCGTCTAGCTTTGCTCAGTTCCCTTGTTCATAGTCAGCCATCTGACTGAAGCTGGCTTCAAAGAGGAGTTTGCCTGGGAATTACAATCACTTTGTTTATGTGAAGTGAGATTTCAAAGATTGCTTTACTGGGCACTGCAGGTCTTGAGGTGCTAGAGGTGTTATGTACCTAGTGTTCCCTCTAAGCTAGCTCACAGTTTTTTAGTCTCTGGCTCACACATTTTTGTCTTAGCTCAGGAAGAATGGCTCCTGAGATAACTAATTTGTGCAGTAGCCAAATCACTTGCTCACAACTTTAATGCCAGTAGCTCACAAAGTAGAATTTTTGCTCACAAGACTTCACAGCTTAGAGGGAGCATTGCCTGTACCGCTCTTCTTCTGAGTGCCCTTGCCAAAAGCAACTGTTTAAATGGCCTTGGCTTTATCAATGGATCAGCCTGAGGCACCTTTGCTTGTTCAGTCTCTTGCCTTGCTCTGGAGAATTGTGTGGTTGCAGGGCTCCAGTCTTCTTCAGCCTGAGATGAGTCCACATTCATCACAGGGCACTCAGCTGTCTTTGGTAGTTTATTTGTCTGTCAATGTTGCCAAGGAATGTTTTAAAAGGTGGTGTGTATCATCATGGAGAAAACTGCTGAAACCTCCAATCATTCCTCATCTAACTCCAACAAATCTTACAATAGATTCGTCAGAGCCTGGTTTCCTCTTCTGCAATATATGGCAGACAATGAGATTATTCCTTTGAATTCTAATTATGATGCTTGGCTTCACTTCTGAACATCAGTATACTTAGTCTGAACACTCTCATTTGGTTTGTTGTGAGCTCTCCTAAACCTTATTCCACTTAACTTCTCTCTCTCTCTCTCTCTCTCTCTCTCTCTCTCTCTCTCTCTCTCTCTCTCTCTGTGTGTGTGTGTGTGTGTGTCTTTCTCAGTATTAAAGTTGACTTCACACCTTGACACTCCTAATACTTGGATGATGTTATAGTTTTAAGTTGATCACTGTTCTGCATTATTGGTACAATGTCTACTGTTTTATTACGATAACTTTCATAGTTCTTGGGAATATTGTTGTATTGTCTAAATTATCTTCAATAAACAAAATTAAAATAAAAAGGTGGTGTGTACAAATTGACACTGGTTGGAGAAAATCCCATCTCTCAGTCACTGTGCTCACCCATCCATTAATGACTCTTCAGCTGTCCTTTTGTAACTTCCCTCTGGCTTCTAGTCAGTCAGAAGAGAGAAGCAGTGGGAAGAAGCAGTGCTCAAGCTGGTGTGGGGGAGAAGCACTTTGAAGCCAGAGAGAATGGTTTTAAAGGACAGCAGAGATTGAGGTGAGTATGATCCTTCTCTCCTGCTTGCAAGGCTTTGCAGTTGCAGGCTCAGATGTCCTTTTAAAACTTACCCCTGCTATTTAGGCATTCATACTGAAGGGAAGACAGTGTTGGAGATGGGTGAGTGGCAGCAAGGTATCCTCCCCAATCCCAGCTCCAGTTCTGCTGTTGCTTCCTCCCCTCTTCCCCCACCCATTATCCCTCTCTGCCTGTTTCTCTCTCTGTGTCTTTCTCACTCTCAGCCAGCCAGTCTATCTCAAGCTAGTAGAGGGGGGAGAAGCAGTTAGAAGCCTCCCCCCCAAGACAATTTTAAGAGGACAGTGGATCCTGCAGCACAAGAGGTGAGAAGTTCTGATGACGTTTTAAATCCCCCCCCTGCTATTTAGCCATTCATACTGCAGAAGGAATCCTCCCCAATCCCAGCTCCCGTTCTGCTTTTGCTTCCTCCACTCTTCCCCCACTCATTATCTCTCTTTGCCTCTGTCTCTCTCTCTGGCTGTGAGCCAGTCTATCTCTCACTGTCGATGCGGCAGAGCCTGGAGTAGATCCCTGCAGTGGCCATTTCAAAAGGTAAGGGGGGGATTCAATATTCCTTGAGGGTTTTTTTACTTTTTGAATTTTTCTGTAGACCCACGGAGTTCCCTGAGTCTGTAGAAACACTTGTTGGAGGAAAGTGTGCTCTCCGTGTAAATAAGTATTGGCAAGCAAAGGTAACTGTTGAAAATTAGATACACAAATTATTTACACACACACATACACACATATATAATATGATGGAGACGAATGTAAGGTTCTGCATTTAGGCAGGAAAAATCAAATGCATAATTATAGGATGGGGGAGACTTGTCTTGGCAGTAGTATGTGCAAAAAAGATCTAGGGGTCTTAGCAGACCATACACTGAACATGAGTCAACAGTGTGATGCAGTTGCTAAAAAAGCAAATGTGATTTTGGGCTGTATCAACAGAAGTATAGTGTCCAGATCACGCAAAGTAATGGTACCACTTTACTCCACTCTGGTTAGACCTTACCTAGAGTATTGTGTTCAGTTTTGGGCACCACAGTTTAAGAACAATATAGACAAGCTGGAATGTGTTCAAAGGAGGGCAATGAAGATGGTGTGGGGTCTGGAGACCAAGTCCCATGAGGAAAGGTTGAAGGAGCTGGAGAGGAGATGACTGAGAGGTGATATGATAACCATCCTCAAGTACTTGAAAGGGTGTCATATAGAGGATGGTACAGAGTTGTTTTCTGTTGCCCCAGAAGGTTGGACCAGAACCAATGGGTTGAAATTGAATCAAAAGCGTTTTCATATAACCATTAGGAAGAACTTCCTGACCGTTAGAGTGGTTCATCAATGGAACAGACTTCCTTGGGAGGTGGTGGTCTCTCCTTCTTTGGAGGTTTTCAAATAGAGGCTAGATGGCCATCTGACAGCAATGCTGATTGTGTGCTTAGGCAGATCATGAGAGGGAGGGAGGGCAGGAAGGGTTGCCTCAGTGTTCAGTTCTTGTGGCCCTTTCTTATGTGCCCAGGGAAATGCTGATTGCCACTTTGGGGTCAGGAAGCAAATTTTCTCCAGGCCAGTTTGGCCAGGGATCCTAGAAGTTTTTTGTCATCTTCTGGGCATGGAACTGTGGTCACTGCAGGTGTGGAGGGGGAGGTATTTGTGAATCTCCTGGATTGTGCAAGGGGTTGGACTAGATGACCCTAGGGTCCCTTCCAACTCTATGATTCTACTGTTCAATAGAGAACTCTCAGACATATTAACAGAGCTAGATGAGAGTCAGGAGAAGATTCATCTGCATCCTGGCACCTTAACAGGCCTCCAAAGAACAATGCACTGTTAAACTAGCAGTGGACAGTTATTTCCACAACACTTACCATACCTTTACTAGCATTTAACAAGAATGCTATTCTGTGGGGCTGTCACACCATTCACAGAACTTCCATGAACTGCAATTCCATCATTATGGAACTGAGGTAGTTGTGATTCAGATAGGATGACAATATTTTTACAACTAAAAATGCTGAAAATTTCATGTCAAACATTTTCTACAATCACACTGAGACTGATTTCGCACAAGGAGCTGTGCCGCCGTCACGCCTCCCTTTGCCCTGTTTCCATTGGTCAATTTCCCACTTGAAGCTGCACAGCCACATTTTGACCCGCCGCTTTGCCCGATTTCCCCAGCGGTTTCCTGATCCTGTTTTTTTTTTTTTTTAAAGCACCCCTGAAAGAGGCATTTTTATTATTTTTAACACAACAAAATAACACAACATAACATACACAGTTACACAAAATACAATACACAGAACACAACCTAAACACTACACACCACACAAAAAATACAACCACAACATTCAACATTCACGGGGGGAGGTACAATTCCCAGAGCATATCACCCGATTAAATTCCCTCCCACCTTACCAATTGAAGTGTTACTATCCTTACTTCTGTATCCACAAATTTTATCAATCTATCTTATCTATTTCTAATTTAACATGGGTTAATAATATTCAATCATTATTGTTTCTCTCCATCCTTCTCTCTCTGATCGTACCAGTCATAAAAGCATCGCCACGTATTTGTAACGGCTGATTCATCATGCCCTTTCAGCATCAGAGTCAATTTGTCCATTTCTGCTGCCTCCATAATCTTCTCAATCAACTCTTGTTTCGTTGGTACCACCGTAGGCCGCCAATACTTCACATATAAAATCCTAGCCGCAGTTGCAATATATATTATCAAATATCTCTCTTCTCTCTGCACCTCCTTTGGGAGTATACCCAGCAATAACACCTCTGGTTTGAACACAAGAGTACCTTTTATGATTCTCTGCATCATTCTATGCACCTATATCTAGTATTTTTTTGTAACCTCACATGTCCACCACATAATGGTAGAATGAACCAGCTTTAACATTACATTTCCAACACTTATTAGAGCATTTCTCATCATATTTCGCCAACTTATCTGGCGTACTATACCACCTATACAGCATTTTATACATGTTTTCTTTATATGAGACCGCCTTAGTTATTTTTACATTTGTTTTCCATATTTGGTCCCACTGTTCCAACTCAATATTGTAACCAAAATTCGTAGCCAATTGAATCATATTGTTTTTCACCATTTCATCTACCATATAATCAGCCAACAATAATGCATACATTTCCTGATCCTATTTTTTGAGGATCATGAGACTGTGGAGAAAATCGGGCAAAGCCACAGGTCAAAATGCGGCCATACGGCTTCAGGTGGGGAATTGACCAATGGAAACGGGGCAAAGGAAGGCATAACGGTGGCACAGCTCTTGTGCAAAATCGGTCTTACTGTGTTCAAACACAAAAATCAGAGGTGAGCTGATCACCCAGCCTGTTTGACAGCCAATGAACAATCCATGCCTAATCAATTTGCATCATGGTTTTTGTTTTGTTTGTTTTGTTTCAAAATTGCACATGTGCAAAGCACTGCTGATCCAAATAGACTAGCAGCCATTAACTAAGTACTACTTAGACAAACACTGAAGGGTAAGGTGTTTTTTTTTAAAAAAACAACATCATTTTTCATGACATATATATCTGTATATCTATATCTATATCTATCTATATCTATAACTACTCTCCAAACAGCAAGCTACCATTTCCCCTGTAGTTTTCCCCTCCTGTGTCACTGAAGGAATTTTTTGTGTTTTTGAGTTCTTGCAATAACAATCTAAAATGAACTGGATGGTTTTTTCATCCAATTCATAGAAGATGTAATTTCTTGGCAGTTATATTTTTTAAAGGAAACTCTCTAGGCTCTTATATTTTTGAGGCATGTCTTTCACTGTATACCTTTGGTACAGAAGAGCCTAGAGAAAATGAAAGCTGGGAATTCCCTAAACCTGGTACACGTTGTTATAATGGTATATTGATACAAGGGTATGAAATTGCCAATTTTTAAAAAAATAACAAAAAGCCCCCTGCTGAGGAGAGAGAAAATGGCAACCACAGGGACAGAGCCAGAGAAAATGGCTGCCATACGGGCAAGTCTTTTCAACCCACACAGCAGCCATACTGAACAAAGCAGGGTTGAAACAGCTGAAGAAAAACATGGGAGATGCTGTGGAGAAGTAGGGGGGGAAATGTACTCAACAGCATTGAACCTGGGGCAGATAAACCTTGTGGAAATGGCCTCTGCCATCATATTTGAATGGCTTGTGCCCATATAGTGTTTAACAAATTAGCACCAGATCATGCCTGGAAAAAAACAAAGACAGAAAAACAGCACTGGAAAAAGTGGAATGCAATTGGTTTACTGTATCACCTTCCTCATGAGTACTTTTCAACTGAACCATAGCTGCTGTATGGCACCGGGGCGGGGGGGGGCATTGGTGGAGCTCAGTGTCTTTCAGCATAATTAATTGAGGAATATAAATATGGTGGAAAAATTGTTCTTCTCAATCTCAGTTTTTTTAAAAAAATTAAAAATGGGGCAGGATGAATTCACTGTTTTGAAACAATAAGCACAATTAAAGAAAATAGGAGCCAGGTGTCCCCTTAAAGACTAGACATGCTTTGACTCTGCAACTTTGGATTGCCTAGTAATCACTGGGTGTGAATATGTCACTGATTTATCACTTATTGGATTGATCAGTCAGCAGTGAGCCATTCGCTGTAGTTCACTGGGGACTGTGGTACCGTACCACATCACTTGCACAGCCTTAGCTTTCAGGCATGCAAGCTGTTGTGTATATCCCAATGTCAGAAAAAACGAATTAGTTTTAAAGTAAATTCTACCTTTTGTTCTTCTCATTAATGGTTATAGACAGCCAACAAGCATCTTTTACTGCTTACAACAAGTTTTTGCAAAGAAGATCAGCATAGAGGTCACAGTTACCCATAAAACGAGGAATGGTTTTCAAAGAACAAGGGAATGGATTTAATATGGTCTCTGCAAGTAGAATGAGGCTGGGTCCTTCATCTGAGTAGATCTGTTTGAAGATGGTCTGAAAAGCCAAAACACCCCTGGAAAGAACCCACCACAACCACAAACCCAGCTTCCTTGGTAATGAAGTATGCATGCACATGAAAACTTATACCCAAAATTAAACTTTGTTGACCTTAAAGGTACCACTGGACTCAAACTTTGGTCTGTTGCTTCACACCTACATGGCTATCCACCTGAATCCATCTTCCTTGGTTGGAAGAAGGGGACAGGACACAAACACTGTAAAAAACACTAGGCCATACCACCCAATAGGCTTTCTCTGTCACTCTTATACTCAATGTCTTTTCTACACCTAATACTAATAAACTTTTCTAGTAAAAGCTGCAGACTACAATTCTAAGCTTTCTTACTTGAGGACAGTTCCTAAGAAAAACATGGGAATGAATCTAATACAGTCTCAGTAAGTAGAGCAAGGATGCAATTCTTCCTGAGAGTAAGTTCATTGAAGAAAAGGGAACTTGCAGATGAGTGGATCAGGTTGGGGTAGTCTGGAAGGCCAAAATAGTGCTGGAAAAACACCCATTCCAATCTCATGGGCTGTCATTCTAGTCTGAGGGCTGACATTCTAGTTCTTCTGGACTGAGAATGCAGTCCTAAATTAGAAATAAGCCCCTTTCTGTTCAATGAGGCTTACTTCTAGGAAAGAAGATGGCAGCTTATTCTACTTTCAGGCACTGTGTCTGACCCACAAGTGGCTTTATTTGCTGCTAGTGCTGCTTTCCTGGTGGAAATTCACAAGAAGATTGGGCATTTGCCACTCTAATGAACTAATCCTAAAAATGGCTCACAGATTTGCTGCCTTCAATTATGGTAAATTCACCTGGTGAACTCATTTGTGGCAAACATCACAGCATCCCTGTTAAATGAACCTTTAAACATTTATTCCAGTGTGAGTTTTGATGAGTCAGAACTGACTTCATTGGATGCACGGGGAGTTAATCCATATCTAAATAAGTATTGTTTCCCTCACTATCTACTACCACAGATCCTTTCCTGAGGTTGTTTCCCCAGTCTGCATCCATTCAAGCACAGCCCAAAGCTCTCTTGCCTTGGGAATCTGGAGGTGCATTTGTGAAGGAATGTTCATACATACCCCCAGATTTCCCAGTAATGCTGCTGAACATTAAAACCCAGCTCAGCAGGGTAGGAAAAAGGGAGCGGGCAGGGGTGCTGTGCTGTAGTTTTGTGTATGCATGAAGAAGGAAAGGAGGAGCAGTTAGCACAATGGGAATTGGGATATTGTGCAGATGCTATGCCCACCAATTCCCACACTTCTTACTTCAGCTACTGTGGCAGAGGTGCATTTTCATGCTACTATGTGGTAACAGTCAGTGATGCTGTCTGGTTCCATCATTTTAAAAAGGCATGAACAAATCACAGGAATTCTGGACTGATTCCAGTCATGTGACTCACCTTCATATGGACATTGCAAAGACCTCTCCTGGCTGTGAAAGATTACTTTAAAAGCTCTGGTCAAGGAATGCATCAGTGGCTTAGATGCTTCTCATTGTATTCAAGTGATTCAGAAGGAAGAATTAGAACATTCTATATCCAAAAAAGAGTTCTATTACTTTTTAGCAATTTTTGCTGATTATCCTCAAATGAACCTACTGTTTCAACAGATGCCATGTAATGGAGCCATCTACAATGTCAGCTGGTAGCCCTCTGCTTAAAAACTGCAAGCGCTGGGAAACTGGCTGGGGGAAGGGATCGCATAAATATTTGCTGCTGAAACTGTGAATGTATACATGTTACTTTTGATCCCTCCTCCTCCCAAAAAATCTGTACAGTGACATTTTAGTTGAGTGAAGGCGTCTACCAGTTGTCCTTTCGACACGCTTAGCTCTTGAATTGCTGAAACCTACTCCTCAAAGAATGGGAAGAAAGAGCTTCAAACTTAGTTGCTTCACAAGCAGCTGTTGATATTTTTAACATTGCCATCAGGCTTGGATGAAGGAGGATGTGTAACACATTCTCTGGGTTTAATGTTACCTTGAATAAATCCACACTGAAATTCCATGAACATTCCACACCAAACTCATTGTTCAGAGCTTGTGATGAAGCCCTGCCTTTGAAGCGGCTGCTAAACACCAAGTGGGGGCAGATCGGTGCCTTTTTTATATAGCTGAGTACAACAGAGCCAGAGCGAATATCAGCAAATACTCATTGCCTGGCTTGTCTGAAGGCACATGGATTGCAGGTTGTGGGCTAAGAGCCAAAAGACCAAGAGCTCTTTGGGTCTTTTCCCTTGGCTCAAGCCTCCCTAGTCTGGCCACACCAAAATTTTATTGGTACCTGGAACAGGATGGGAAAAGTAAATCCTCAGCACAATGGTGTTGGCGGTAAAAAATGTTCCTCCCACCCTTTATCCACCTGGCATGAGAGGGACATATTTGGATTCAAGTTTTCCATTAGCAATTGTGCTAATTCTTTTCTCCCACTGCAGACTTCTAATTTACTCCTCATGCTCTTCCTGGGAATCCCCCTAGCCTGAGGAGTAACGTTTCAAGAAGATCAGAGAACAGCAGTGGGGGCGGAAATGCAGGAGAGTTTCATACTGCTGACACAAGTGCCTTCCGTTAATGGGAAATTAGTCTGGATACAACCCAATGCTTGCATTAGCCTTTCAATGTATGTATTAGAGGAGGAAAGACTGCCAAGATGTATATTATGGTTATTTTTATCCTACTTTATGCACACACAAATATGAATCTCTGCCTACATAGTGGCTAATAATAGAGAATGAGCTGCCTCCTATGATGTTTAGAAAGAGGAATCTGTGAAGATCTGTATGAGTTTGTATAGTTCAGGCCTTCTGGTCTTGCAGTGATTGTGAAACCAATAAAGAATATCCCTGTAAACTTAATGAAGCATAATTTATGTTGTGGAATGTTTGCTGCTCTTTTGTGGTCAGGCTCACACTTGTTAATGTAAATGTCTACAGTTCTACATCGTGTGGGTCATTTAGATAATGTTGATTATGTTCCATGCTAGTTCTGTAGCACAGATGAGGCTAACTCATGAATTGGATGACTTGTATGATGTAGGCTTCTGGGTTCACAGATAAAGACTAGTGGAATGAGGAATGACTTAAAATAATTTTAATTTTAGAGCAAGTTCTCAAATTATTAGTTGCCCAGCATTAGTAAATATAAAAGAACACCTGTAATTATAAATCCTCTTCCTACATCTTCTACCTGTTACCACATGAGGCTGGGGGTACATATGTGCATCTTCATGGGAAGGGGCTGTGGTTCGCTGGCAGACCATCTGCCTGGCATGCAAAAGGTCCCAGGTTCAATCCCCAGCATCTCCAGTTAAAAGGACCAGGCAGTAGGTGACGATGAAGAAGAAGAGATTGGATTTATACCCTGCCCTTCACTACCCGAAGGAGTCTTAGAGCAGTTTACAAACTCCTTTCCCTTCTTCTCCCCACAACAGACACCCTGTGAGGTAGGTGGGGCTGAGAGAGCTCTGACAGAAACTGCCCTTTTTCAAGAACAGCTGTGCCAGAACTATGGCTTGCCCAAGGTCATCCAGTAGGAGTAAGTGGAGGAGTGGGGAATCAAACCCAGTTCTTCCAGGTTAGAGTCCGCGCACTTAACCACTACCCCTCTGCCTGGGGCCCTGGAAAGCTGCTGCCAGTCTGAGTAAACAATACTGACTTTGATGGATCAAGGGTCTGATTCAGTATAAGACAGCCTCATGTGTTCATGTGTGTCTTTTTAATAGTTTTGGGATCCTGTGTATACATAGGTAGATACTTGTGGCAATATCTGGGAAATGAAGAGGGGAGGGGGGAAGGCTATTAATTAACGGAACCAATCTTTGTTGGATATAACTGCAGACTAAAAGATCAGGAAAGAGAGGCCAGTTTCAAAAAGGCAGCACAGCGCAGTCAAAAACAAAAGATAAGCACTAAGGTGAAATGCCAAACAGTTATGCACTTCCTAGAGAGGACAGTTTTTTATCAAGTGCTACCAGAACACTACTAGGCTCTTAGAATTATGTTGCAGCTGTTATTACAGGCATGTACTAACAAGAGAGCTCCCAAGCTATTTATTTCAAAAATTATTTCACAGAATGAACCAACCCTTTTAACCAAAATCTATACTGACCTGTAGAGTATTAATGCAGCTGCTCTCCCAGCAGTGCTCTTGATAATTAAGAATACTCTGTACATGCTCAGAAGCTCTGTCTTTTTAAACATGTTTTATCATTGATTTGATATGTTTTAAACAAATAATTAAGAGAGTGATAAGATATTTGTTAACCTTTTTGTTTTCTATTTCATTTTTAACACATGTATAGAGTTCCCTGAGGAAGCTTGGCATGAAATGCATAGGGGTATTGTTATTTGGAATATTTTCCCCCACTACACCATTGTTGTTGTTTTTTCTTCCTCTCCTTGCTCCAATTTGGTGCAGCCCTTCATTCTCTTTTTGTTGTTCCCTCTTCAGGGCCCTGAACTCCAAATGACTCCATACTGGTTAGATGGTCCCACTCCCAGCCTCCCCCCCGCTAACTTACCAAGGTCTTGAGGCTCAGCCTGGCTGGGAAGCCTGGTCCCACCCTCCAGGATGGACTCATCTTTGCCAGGCTGCCACCTCTAGAGGCACAGCCACCTCTAGAGGCAGTCCCCCACCAGCAGGCCTTCCCTACTCAGCTGGGATGGCAGTAGAACCTGGCCCCTCGCTTCTGGTGATGTGGGTGGGTCATCCACTGGCACCACAGGCATCCTTGCCCAAAGAAGTAATTTTGGCCAGGGCTCCACTGCTGGACACCAGGGAAGTGGGGGGGGGGAGTTAGCTATATTTACCAAATTGGTGGGGTTACTGTAAAAAGATTTAAGCCAGGCCCAACTTTTGATGAACTTTGTATGTGCTGGCAGTGTGGGTCAGACACGCTGTTTCAAATGTTGGTGATATTACATCACAAGGTAATTTTTCATAGCTGGTTTCTGTGTTCTTTCATTTGATTTTTGAAATAGTGTTAACTATTCTTACCGCTTGGAGTAGCACTATAGTTTTTTTTTCTAATTCCCATAAAGTTTGACAAATGTGTTCATGTGATATGTCTCAAAATGCACATACTAGGGTTGACTTAAAATCAATGCTACTTGGAGACAGTGACTAGTAATCTCAGTTATTATTAATTTGAGACTTCTGCATTGGGATTGTGCATTCAGCTAAGACTGAGACAAAAATACCCAAAAAAATACCTTATCGGTATTTTTCAGGTATTGATTTAACCAGATAGCCATTTTGGATATTGGTCATCTATCCAACTCCCTCATGGATCACTGCCTTGTCGTGGCGAGGGGGCTTGTGTGGTTCGATGAGGCTGTGGGCTATGCCGTGGAGGGCCACCCAGGACGGACAGGCCACAGCAGAGAACTCAGACCAAGCGTGATCCCCTGGAGAAGGAAATGGCAACCCACTCCAGTATCTTTGCCAAGAAAACCCCATGGACAGTAACAAAAGGCTAAAAGATATGACGCCGGAAGATGAGCCCCTCAGGTCGGAAGGTGTCCAATATGCTACTGAGGAAGAGCAGAGGGCAAGTACGAGTAACCCCAGAAAGAGTGAAGCGGCTGGGCCAAAGCCGAAAGGACGCTCAGTTGTGGATGTGTCTGACGGTGAAAGGAAAGTCCGATGCTGCAACGAACAATACTGCATAGGAACCTGGAACGTAAGATCTATGAATCAAGGTAAGCTTGATGTGGTCAAAAATGAGATGGCAAGAATGAACATCGACATCTTGGGAATCAGTGAACTAAAGTGGACAGGAATGGGCGAATTTAACTCAGAAGACCATTATATCTACTACTGTGGCCAGGAATCCCGTAGAAAAAATGGTGTGGCCTTTATAGTCAATAAGAGAGTGAGAAAGGCAGTATTGGGATACAATCTCAAGAATGACAGAATGATCTCGGTCCGTATCCAAGGCAAACCATTCAATATCACAGTAATCCAAGTCTATGCTCCAACCACTGCTGCAGAAGAGGCTGAAGTGGACCAGTTCTATGAAGACCTACAACAGCTCATAGAACTAACACCAAAAAATGATGTCCTCATCATCATAGGGGACTGGAATGCTAAAGTAGGAAATCAAAAGGTAACCGGAATAACAGACAAGTTTGGCCTTGGAGAACAAAATGAAGCAGGGCAAAGGCTAACAGAGTTTTGTCAAGAGAACACGCTGGTCATAGCGAACACCCTTTTCCAACAACCTAAGAGGCGTCTCTACACATGGACATCACCAGATGGGCAACACCGAAATCAGATTGATTATATAATTTGCAGTCAAAGATGGAGAAGCTCTATCCAGTCAGTAAAAACAAGACCTGGAGCTGACTGTGGCTCAGATCATGAGCTACTCATTGCGAAATTCAGACTTAAATTGAAGAAAGTTGGGAAAAACACAAGGCCATTCAGATTTGACCTAGATCGCATCCCCGATGAATATACAGTAGAGGTGAAGAATAGGTTTAAGGGACTAGATTTGATAGACAGAATGCCCGAAGAACTATGGACAGAGGTCCGTGACATTGTAAAGGAGGCAGCAATCACCGCCATCCCAAAGAAAAAGAAATGCAAAAAAGCAAAGTGGCTGTCTGATGAGGCTTTACACATAGCAGAGGAAAGAAGGAAAGCTAAAGGCAACGGTGAAAAGGAAAAATTTGCCCAACTGAATGCAGATTTCCAGAGAACAGCTAGGAGAGATAAGGAGGCTTTCCTGAATGAACAATGCAAAGTAATAGAGGAAAACAATAGATTGGGAAGGACTAGAGATCTCTTCAAGAAAATTGGAGAAATCAAGGGAACATTCCATGCAAAGCTGGCCATGATAAAGGACAAAAATGGTAGGGACCTAACAGAAGCAGAAGAGATTAGGAAAAGATGGCAAGAATACACAGAAGAACTGTACAAGAAGGACCTCGATGTCCTTGACAACCACGACGGAATAATCACTGACCTCGAGCCAGACATCCTGGAAAGCGAAGTTAAATGGGCCTTAGAAAGCATTACTAACAACAATGCTAGTGGAGGTGATGGTATCCCAGCTGAGTTATTCAAAGTCTTAAAAGAAGATGCTGTTAAAGTGCTGCACTCAATTTGCCAACAAATTTGGAAAACACAACAGTGGCCACAGGATTGGAAAAGGTCAGTGTACATTCCAATCCCAAAGAAGGGCAATGTCAAGGAGTGTTCAAACTATCGCACAATTGCACTCATTTCACATGCTAGCAAGGTCATGCTCAAAATCCTACAGGCTAGGCTCCAACAGTACGTGGATAGAGAACTGCCAGAAGTACAAGCTGGGTTTCAAAGAGGTAGAGGAACTAGAGATCAAATTGCCAACATTCGCTGGATTATGGAGAAAGCAAGAGAGTACCAGAAAAACATCTACTTCTGCTTCATTGACTATGCTAAAGCCTTTGATTGTGTGGATCACAATAAATTATGGCAGGTTCTTAAAGAGATGGGAGTACCGGACCACCTCACATGTCTCCTGAGAAACCTGTATAAGGGTCAAGAAGCAACAGTTAGAACCGGATATGGAACAACTGATTGGTTTAGCATAGGGAAAGGAGTACGGCAAGGATGTATATTGTCACCTTGCTTATTTAACTTATATGCAGAGTACATCATGCGAAATGCTGGCCTGGATGAATCACAAGCCGGAGTTAAGATTGCTGGGGAAAAGATCAATAACCTCAGATATGCAGATGATACCACTCTGATGGCAGAAAGTGAAGAGGACCTAAAGAGCCTCTTGCTCAGGGTGAAAGAGGAGAGCGCAAAAGTGGGCTTGAAGCTCAACATCAAAAAAACTAAGATCATGGCATCTGGCCCCATCACTCCTTGGCAAATAGAAGGAGAAGTCGTAGAAGTAGTGACAGACTTCACGTTCCTAGGATCCCAGATCACTGCAGATGGTGACTGCAGCCATGAAATTAAAAGACGCCTGCTCCTTGGGAGGAAAGCGATGGCAAACCTAAACAGCATGATAAAAAGCAGAGACATCACCTTGCCAACAAAAGTCCGCATGGTCAAAGCAATGGTATTCCCCGTAGTAATGTATGGCTGCGAGAGTTGGACTATAAGGAAGGCCGAGCGCCGAAGAATAGATTCTTTTGAACTATGGTGCTGGAGAAGACTCTTGAGAGTCCCTTGGACTGCCAGGAGATCAAATCAGTCAATCCTAAAAGAAATCAACCCTGACTGTTCCCTGGAAGGCCAGATACTGAAGCTGAAGCTCAAATACTTTGGGCACCAAATGAGAAGGGAGCACTCACTGGAGAAGACCCTGATGCTGGGAAAGATTGAAGGTCAAAGAAGAAGGGGACGGCAAAGGATGAGATGGTTAGACAGTGTCATCGATGCAACGAACATGAAATTGAGCAAACTTCAGCAGACAGCGGAAGACAGGAGGGCCTGGCGTAAACTGGTCCATGGGGTCGCAAAAAGTCGGACTCGACTGTGCGACTGAACAACAACATCTATCCAAAATGCCAAACCTTGAAAATCCTAAAAATATTTGGGATTTTTGGGACCACTTTAAAGGCATTTAAAGGGATCACTGTCCTCTAAATCCCTTCTCCAAGCCACGTGGCTCCAAGCCACATAACTGAAAACAAGCACTTAGTTCCAAGATGGTCCTCTATCAACTACTGACTCCTAAAGAATCCTTTTTGCTTTTTCAAAACATTAACCTGTCTGTTAAAATCTACTTTACAGACCTACATCCTATGCAGAACAGATATGTGCAAAAACAAACACCCACCCACCCTGCTATTTTTCGGGTTCGGGTATATTGGACCAAAAAAAAATTGGTATTTCCTGATATTCCTGAATCCTAATACCAGTATGATACCTGGAGTCAGGAAATATTTGGAAATATCAAATATGAAAAAGGCATTTAAAGGGCTCATTACCCCACAGCTTGGAGAACTCTGAAGGTGTTTAAAAAGTTTGCAGTCCCTTTAAACACCTTCCAAATAAACTCGTGGCAGCTCTGCTGGACTGGCTCCTTTGCAGTCCAGGGGTGGCAGGAGCTGAAAGTCCCAGCTGAGGCAGTGCAGAGTTCTCAGCTCCTGCCACCCCTGGGCTGCCTCCTTTTGCAGCTCAATTTACACCAAGCTGCAAGATGAGCCAGTCCCAGCTGAGCTGTGATGAGTTCACCTGGAAGGTACTTAAAGGGACTGTGAACCCTTTAAATGGTCCCCACAGGGTATTAATGGAGCTGGGGAAAACGGGTTTCCCAAATATTTCCTAAATCCAAACACCATACTGTTATTGGGATTCAGGAATATCAGGAAATACCAATAGGGAGTGGGGTTGCACACCTCTATTCTTCATAGGATATAAGCCTTAGGTCTGTAAAGTGGATTTTGACAGACTGATGAATATTTTGAAAAAGCAAAAAGGAGTCTTTTGGTGTCAGTATTTGATAGAGGTCTATCTTGGAACTAAGTGCTTGTTTTCTATAGATCCCATTTTCTGTGGGAGTCAGAAACGTTTTCTTCTGTGCATGAAATGTTCTTTAAGAAATGTACTTTGATGATTGCCTCAATGTAATAACTGACGACCAAGTAGATGAGCAAGATTTAAGTCCAGTAGCACCTTAAGGACCAATAAGGTTTCCAGGGTATAAGCTTTTGGAAATCATAACTCTAACAAAGGGAGCTTTGACTCTTGAAAGCTTACACCTCGGAAATCTTGTTGTTCTTGAAGATGCTACCAGACTCAAATCTTGTTCTTATGTTGCAGACCAGTATGGCTACCCACTTGAAAACTATTTCCATTCAAGTAGTTGTTCAGCATAACTTATAAATATGCTGGTCTTATCAGCCATTCCATTTTGTCATCAGTTATGATTCCCTAGTTCCACCTGTTATATCAGTGTGTGAGTTATTGATAAGTGGCTTGAACATAAGAACATAAGAAAAGCCAATGTTGGATCAGGCCAATGGCCCATCTAGTCCAACACTCTGTCACACAGTGGCCAAAAATACCAGGTGCCATCAGGAGGTCCAGCCGTGGGGCCAGGACACTAGAAGCCCTCCCATTGCTGCCTCCCCCAGCACCAAGAATAGAGTGCATCACCTGCCCCAGACTGAGAGTTCCTATCTATACCTTGTGGCTAACAGCCACTGATGGACTTCTACTTGTTGTTCTTTTTAAATGAATATGTGCCTTACTGGAGCATGTGGAGGAACAGGCCTGCTCGGACCTGTAGGCCCTGTTCCATCCTGCCCTCCAAAGTTTCCCCAACACTGAGAGGGACTTTTCTCTTTCTCTCTTCAACTTCTGCCACCATCTGACCTTTGTAGGAATTGCCCACTAGGAGGGTCAGGACTCCCAGCTTCCTTTCCATATTCTGAGGCCTTACCTCTGTGTCTCCTGCTACCCAGCTCCTGGTTACCATGGGAACTGCTTGCTGCCTTCTGCAATGCTGGGGAAGTAGCCACTTGCCAACTGACCGCCCTCCCCTTCCTCCTGGTGGTCCTTTTAAAATAGCATGTCCAAGATGGTGGAGGTCTATGGGGTACAGAGAACCACTACCAAGATCAAAAGTTATAAAGCATTTATTAAAAAGAAAATGTTCACAAGCATACTTTTAGCACAGCAGGAGATTAAGCAAGGGATTCAAAAGAAAAGGATAAAACGCAGTTCCTCTGTCCATCCCTCTGTACATGTCCTATCGTATGTTAAATATAAGGCAGGCTCCTTAGCTTAGACAGTTACAGATATTCTACAGGGTCACCATTACCTTCAAGCCACTTTCAGGTGCTCATGCCAGCACATAGCAATGGCCGCCTCCCACAGACCTCAGGTAAGAGTTCTGTCTGCTTTGATGAAATCAGCACAAAAAAGCCCTTCCTCCTTGTGGAAGTTTTATCATCTCTCTTTCTCCTCTCACTGACCAGGTCAGACCAGGTCAAAGAAACTTTTCCTGAAACCTCTAGGAGTTTATTTCTGCAGCCTTTCTAGTCTTAATTCCTCCAGATCTCTGTTCCCTGCAGGGGGCGGGGGAAGCTTGATCAACCCATTGTCTCTTGATAGACCTATTAGCATTTCTAAAAGGGTGGCACTGTTACCCCTCCTAGTTTTGATTTAAAAGGTGAATCACTGACTTCAGTTTATGGGGGGAAATTAGCCAAATGGCAAGCCTCAGCGAGAGGTAGGGTATTAGTGGGGATCGTCCTACCTATGCCTACGGGGATCTTTCCTTTTTATGAGAGCGCTTAATAAGCAGACACTTGCTTAACCGAAGGGTTATTTTTATTGAACAGAAGAAAATCCTAATAAAAAGCACACATACAGAAATAAAACAAATGTTAAATCAGACACACAAATAATGGAAGTACAGAGTTGAGTGGGAATAATAGGAGGGTATTGGGGAAATATACTTTACCTATCCAGGAGATCAGCAGTCCATGAAGCATAGACTGGAAAGATGGAAAATGGCTGAAACTAATTTGGGGATGACCTGCCAATAGGTGCCCAGGCAGACATACAGAGACTGGGACTGTACTGGGCTAGTTATACCCAAAAATATATCCTGAGGGCTTGCTAATGTGTGGGGTCCCTCAGAACAAAAAACTGATGAGATTAATCAGGGATAGAACAATGTAGTTTGGGAACTTTGCATAGAGTTCCCAGGAGAGGACAAAGAAGAACAGGAGATGTTCTTGGGAGGAGTTTTTGATTTAAAATAGGGTTCAGGCTGAAACTCTGATGGCTTTCTCCAGTGATTCAGAAGGCTAATGGGTTGCTGATTAAATTAATCAAAAGAAACGATGCTGCTTAGTGACCTTCTTTTTGTGTTAGATGGGAGCTGTTGTTATGAAAGAAATGTGGGTATGAGAAGGTGAGAGGAGGCTGACAGGTTTAGCAATCCAGGTTGAATGGTGTTAGCTCTGGGACAAGGCAGTTCCATTGTCTGGTATATGCAGATGTCAGGGTGGGGAAAAGATGCTGCAGCTGGGTCAGACCAAGATGTCACACCTTCCAATGTTTTTGCCTAGGCATGATTATGAGGCCTGCCTTTCTGGGATCCATCTGGGGTCAAATCTGCTTGGTGTATGTACCCCTGGGGTGCTGTAAAATGGAGGGGTTCCCCTCCAAATTGCTTCTCAATAAAGAGAGGGGGTCTGCCTGGTTACAGCTGAGGTGAGGATGGAAAGCCATTGAACTGACTTCTCCCTTCCTGCCTGTTCTTTGCCCAGAGAGAAAAACTTTTAAAAACTCTTGGTGAAGGTTTTACTCAGTTCAGACCTCCACCCAAAAAAGGTGTTTCTTCACATAGCACAATGAGCTGTGATTCAGTGACGGCCCCATGACCATTCATCTGAATATAAAGCTGTGTCTCACATGAATGGGCATCATTCTCTTATCCCCTATATGTAGTTGTTCTGTATGTGGGAGGGTTAGTTACGAAACAGCAGAAAATCCAATTATGAGATGAGGAGGAGCTTGGCGTATCACAGTGTTTTGTTTCATTAAATAGTTGGCTTTTTCTATGGCTAAGGACTATTGTTGGGATTTTAAAGATTATATTGGCTACATTTTTTATGTATATCAAGGCATCATTAGAAAAGTGAAGGTTAGATATGTCCACATAAATGTAGCTTCCCCTGTTGGTTTCCAAGCAACACCTGCAATGTGTTTGTAGAGCCAGTGTGGTGATTCCCTACTACTCCACATGAAACCTGCTGGGTGACTTTGGGCCAATCACTGTTTCTCTCAGAACTCTCTCAGCCCCACCTACCTCACAAGCAGTGTTCCCTCTAAGCTGAGTTAATGTGAGTTTAGCCTCCAGCTCACACATTTTTTCGTCTTAGCTCAGGAAGGATGGCTCCAGAGCAAACTGATTTATGCAGTAGCCAAATCGCTCACTCACAACTTTAATGCCAGTAGCTCACAAAGTAGAATTTTTGCTCACAAGACTCCACAGCTTAGAGGGAGCATTGTTCACAAGGCGACTGTTATGGAGAGAGGAAGGGAAGGTGATTGAAAGCCACTTTTCTATTCCCTAGGGAATAGAAAAGTGAGGTATAAAAACCAACTCTCCTCCTCCTCCTCTTTCTCTTTGTGTCTTTGAGAATGGTATAAGAAATGCTACTTTTTGAAAGCTGAGATTCAAGAGACACAGAATTGTGACTTCAACAATACTAATGGCACAAACAATGCCTTGTGGCACAGATGAGGAAAAATTACCATCAAATTCAATGCACGACTATCTCCTCCTCTCTCTCAGTGTGTGCATGAAACAAATGTTGAGTGAATCCTGGGTTTGGATGAGCAGGTTTGGATAAGGAGATGGGACATGCTCCAGCCTCCAGTTCTTAATAATGCCTAGAGTATCATGGTGCATGCCCTTTGCAGTATAAAATTCTGTGATTAACACTCAGTGATTTATCTTTTACCAAAAATAAAATGCTCTTTCATAACACCATGAAATTAGTGTAAGAAAGGACTCACATCAGTACTGTCAAATAATAAGGTTACAGTATCCTGTGAAATGAATCAGTTTATACAATTTACGAAGTGTGTGTGTGTGTGTGTGTGTGTGTGTGTGTCTGTGTCTGTGTCTGTGTCTGTCTGTCTGTCTGTCTGTCTGTCTCTCACACACACTTGATAGACTACATGAAACACCACTTGGATTATAAGCACCTGGTTTGTGAAACTGATCCCAAAACCCTGTGCTGAATGGTGCATATGAATGGGAACTGCAACTCCAGAGTGCTAGCTAACAGGAAGAAAATGAAATTACTGCATCTCAGTGGCACCAACATGCCGATGACTATGGAACAAGAATGATGGTTCATGCCTGTGCAAGGGAGCTACTGGTATCATTTCTTGGTTTTGCAGTAGTTGTTTCCATATTTTTTATAAGAGCAAACATGCTGAAGAATTAGATTTATAACCTCCTAACCTAGACATGTGGATGGCACATATTAGCCATATTCATGTAAAGATTTTCTGAGTTAGCACCACCAATATGGACACCACCCACTTTCCTTTCACGGAATTAAGACAAGGGGTTTCAAGGCATCAAATTACACAATTTTACACAACAAAAGCTCTTGGCAGTCAAATTTTGAAGATGCTGATAACAGATTACATATCACCTTATCTGTGGTAGGTGAACAGATGAGCATTACTGGAACCATGCCTAGAGAAAATAAAAGCACAGTCGGGTTTCCCAGAACTGGCTAATGAAGATGTTGGCAAAAACACAATGAACTGAACAGGAACATGAATTCTTCTGCCCACTGTGTCAGACTAATGTGGTACTCATCAATCCATAATGCAGAACCATACAGTGATCATCTTTATCCTGCTCTCAGCTGCTATTCATACTATCATTTAAAAAAAACACCCTGAAAATTCTGATAAGTGAAAGCTGATAAAAAGAAGCTGATGCCTGTCTATAACTTGGTTTTCATTATAGCTTTTCAAAGAGCAAAAAACTGACTCATCGGCCAGGCTTTGTGTCCAATAGCCAAGTGACTAGGCTCATCATACTGAGATTCAGATATGCTTTTCTCAAATGAATGTGGCAATTGTGCAGTTCATTAGCAAACAAAAATGAAAATTAATGTTTCTGCATTGCACCATTCTTTTAGCAAGCTAAAACAGTAAATTCAAAGCATAGGACCTTTACATGTTCCTATAATCAGGGAGCTATGGTGCTCAATATGACTCATTGGATCTGGATTCCATTTGAAAGAGGGTTAGTTTTTATTTTTAAAAATGACTTATTTGCACTGAATATTCATAAATGTATTAACAAGTAATAACACCAGTATTTTATTGTAAGTAACTAGTAACACAAGTTAAAGGAGGCAATGGGCCCACTGTTTGGTGAAAATGGAGAAACTCTGACAGAGGACAGAGAGAAAGCAGAAATGCTCAATGCCTATTTTGCCTCAGTTTTTTCTCCACTGAAGAAGAGAACAGGCTCATCTGAAGATAGTTTTAAGCAAGGCAGGGCTGCATTGAATGAGTACAGACCCCTGGACTTGATGGGATGCACCCAAGAGTTTTCAAAGAACTTTCTAGACAGCCTTTTCCCATCATCTTCCAGATCTCTTGGAGGATGGAAGACATGCCACAAGACTGGAGAAGGACAGATGTTATCCCAATTTTCAAAAAAGGAGGAGGGATGACCCAGGAAACTACAGGCCAGTCAGTCTGTCCCAAGGAAGATACTGAAGCAGATTTTAAATGGATCAGTCTGCAAGCTTCTAAAGGACAACTTGGTGATCGGGGAAGTCAGCACAGATTTGTCCCTTACATCAAATATTTAGATAGCTATAATCATAGAAGACTTGTTAACCTTTTAAGATATAATGCCTTACCCTCAGCTATATTGGAGGCCAGATTTACTAGATCACTGAGGAAAAGTTGTATATGTGGGATGGGAACTTATGAAATGTTGGAATATGTAATTTTTGATTGTAGTTTATATCATAACATTAAAGAAGTTCTGGTTAAGCCTATTGTTAACTCCTACTCAGGTCGCAATAGAAGGATACTGTAAAGTACTGAGCAGGATGCATCGGTAGTGATATCAGATCATACTTTATTGGAAGTGAAGAACAAGAGAGAGAATGCCGGCTCGCAGGCCGGCTTATATCCCTAAGGCAAACCACACCCAAACACATACCCCACACCCATGATAGGCAAGAGTTCCATAGGTCCTTTCTTGGATCCTAGCCCTCTGATAGGAACGGGCTAGGATCCGCTCTGGCTATTGTCTCTTGAAGCGAAGCTAGGACTTTTGCCTGATAGTGTGTGGTCAAACTCAGTACACAACAGATATTTTTGTCAAGTATGCTGGTGGGTAATAATCAAAAGCTGACTAGGATGGTTGCCAAATTTGGTTGGTCGGCATAACAAACTAGGAAAGTGATAAAGAAGTATGGGTAGGCCTAGATTTATTTTTAACCTCTAATCCTAATATTAATTTTTACCATTTCTGTATTTTAAACTTTTTAGATTCCTGTCGATAATTTTAGATGTTATTATATTTTATAATTTTACTGTTCTTATACCTGTTATTTACTTGCCTCTTAATGTATTGTTTGCTGGTCTATGACCATAATAAATTGATTAATTGTCTCCAACAAGTCCTGCCAGACCAACCTCATTTCCTTCTTTGATCAAGTGATGAGCTTACTGGATCAAAAGAATGCTGTTGATGTTGTTTATATGGATTTCAGTAAAGCTTTTGACAGGGTTCCCCATGATGTTCTGATGGGTAAACTAAAGGACTGTGGACTGGACTCTAGGATACTTAGGTGGATAACTTCCATTTTAGATCCTTTCCAGTCTGGTTTTCGCCCGGGAGATGGAATGGAGACAGCACTGGTCGCCCTCACAGACGATCTCCGGAGGCATCTGGATCAACGTGGTTCGGTGGTCCTGTTGTTGTTGGACCTGTCAGCTGCGTTCGACATGGTCGACATCTATGGAATGTATTCATGTGGTAACACCATCCATATGATACCAAATAACATTGTTTGCACTTTAATATTAATATTATATGGTTTTAATGAAATGTTTTAGATATTTTATGGCAATTGATTGTTACTATGTTTTTACTTGTGTAAGCCACCCTGAGCCTACTTTGGTGGGGAGGGCAGGGTATAAATTGGAAAATAAATAAATAACTGTTTGGAGAACTGCACTCAAAGAGTGATTGTCAATGGCATTTCATCTGAATGGAGGGAGGTGTCCAGTGGGTGCCACAGAGCTCAGTTCTGGGCCTGGTACTTTTCAATATTTTTATAAATGATCTGGATGAGGAGGTGGAAGGACTACTCATTAAATTGGCAAATGACACAAAATTGAGAGGAGCAGTGAACACATCAGAAGATAGAGATAGAATTCAATGAAGTTTGAACACACTGGGAAAGTGTATGAACAATATGCAATTTAACAAGGATAAGTGCCAAGTTCTACATCTGGTTAAAAAAATAAGGAGCATGCATACTGGATGGGGGATACTCTTCTGGGTAGCAGTGTGCGTGAACAAGATCTTGGGGCATGGGTGGTTGTTGTTGTTCAGTCACACAGTCGAGTCCGACTCTTCGCGACCCCATGGACCAGATTACGCCAGGCCCTCCTGTCTTCCATTGTCCGCTGAAGTTTGCTCAATTTCATGTTCATTGCATCGATGACACTGTCTAACCATCTCATCCTTTGCCGTCCCCTTCTTCTTTGACCTTCAATCTTTCCCAGTATCAGGATCTTCTCCAGTGAATGCTCCCTTCTCATTTGGTGGCCAAAGTATTTGAGCTTCAGCTTCAGGATCTGGCCTTCCAGGGAACAATCAGGGTTGATTTCTTTTAGGATTGACTGATTTGATCTCCTTGCAGTCCAAGGGACTCTCAAGAGTCTTCTCCAGCACCATAGTTCAAAAGAATCTATTCCTCAGCGCTCGGTCTTCCTTATAGTCCAACTCTCGCAGCCATACATTACTACGGGGAATACCATTGCTTTGACCATGCGGACTTTTGTTGGCAAGGTGATATCTCTGCTTTTTATCATGCAGTTTAGGTTTGCCATCGCTTTCCTCCCAAGGAGCACACGTCTTTTAATTTCATGGCTGCAGTCACCATCTGCAGTGATCTGGGATCCTAGGAACATGAAGTCTGTCACTACTTCTACGACTTCCCCTTCTAGTTGCCAAGGAGTGATGGGGCCAGATTCCATGATCTTAGTTTTTTTGATGTTGAGCTTCAAGCCCACTTTTGCGCTCTCCTCTTTGACCCTGAGCAAGAGGCTCTTTAGGTCCTCTTCACTTTCTGCCATCAGAGTGGTATTGTCTGTATATCTGAGGTTATTGATCTTTTCCCCAGCAATCTTAACTCCAGCTTGTGATTCATCCAGGCCAGCATTTCACATGATGTACTCTGCATATAAATTAAATAAGCAAGGTGACAATATACATCCTTGTTGTACTCCTTTTCCTATGCTAAACCAATCAGTTGTTCCATATCCGGTTCTAACTGTTGCTTCTTGACCCTTATACAGGTTTCTCAGGAGACATGTGAGGTGGTCCGGTACTCCCATCTCTTTAAGAACCTGCCATAATTTATTGTGATCCACATAATCAAAGACTTTAGCATAGTCAATGAAGCAGAAGTAGATGTTTTTCTGGTACTCTCTTGCTTTCTCCATAATCCAGCGAATGTTGGCAATTTGATCTCTAGTTCCTCTACCTCTTTGAAACCCAGCTTGTACTTCTGGCAGTTCTCTATCCACGTACTGTTGGAGCCTAGTTTGTAGGATTTTGAGCATGACCTTGCTAGCGTGTGAAATGAGTGCAATTGTGTGATAGTCTGAACATTCCTTGACATTGCCCTTCTTTGGGATTGGAATGTACACTGACCTTTTCCAATCCTGTGGCCACTGTTGTGTTTTCCAAATTTGTTGGCAAATTGAGTGCAGCACTTTAACAGCATCTTCTTTTAAGACTTTGAATAACTTAGCTGGGATACCATCAGCTCCACTAGCTTTGTTGTTAGTAATGCTTTCTAAGGCCCATTTAACTTCGCTTTCCAGGATGTCTGGCTCGAGGTCAGTGATTATACCATCGTGGTTGTCAAGGACATTGAGGTCCTTCTTGTATAGTTCTTCTGTGTATTCTTGCCATCTTTTCCTAATCTCTTCTGCTTCTGTTAGGTCCCTACCGTTTTTGTCCTTTATCATGGCCAGCTTTGCATGGAATGTTCCCTTGATTTCTCCAATTTTCTTGAAGAGATCTCTACTCCTTCCCAATCTATTGTTTTCCTCTATTACTTTGCATTGTTCATTCAGGAAAGCCTCCTTATCTCTCCTTGCTGTTCTCTGGAAATCTGCATTCAGTTGGGCAAATTTTTCCTTTTCACCGTTGCCTTTAGCTTTCCTTCTTTCCTCTGCTATGTGTAAAGCCTCATCAGACAGCCACTTTGCTTTTTTGCATTTCTTTTTCTTTGGGATGGCGGTGATTGCTGCCTCCTTTACAATGTCACGGACCTCTGTCCATAGTTCTTCAGGCACTCTGTCTATCAAATCTAGTCCCTTAAACCTATTCTTCACCTCTACTGTATATTCATTGGGGATGCGATCTAGGTCAAATCTGAATGGCCTAGTGGTTTTCCCAACTTTCTTCAATTTAAGTCTGAATTTTGCAATGAGTAGCTCATGATCTGAGCCACAGTCAGCTCCAGGTCTTGTTTTTACTGACTGGATAGAGCTTCTCCATTTTCGACTGCAAATTATATAGTTAATCTGATTTCGGTGTTGCCCATCTGGTGATGTCCATGTGTAGAGACACCTCTTAGGTTGTTGGAAAAGGGTGTTCGCTATGACCAGCATGTTCTCTTGACAAAACTCTGTTAGTCTTTGCCCTGCTTCAAGGCCAAACTTGTCTGTTATTCCAGTTACCATTTGATTTCCTACTTTAGCATTCCAGTCCCCTATGATGATGAGGACATCATTTTTTGGTGTTAGTTCTATGAGCTGTTGTAGGTCTTCATAGAACTGGTCCACTTCAGCCTCTTCTGCAGCAGTGGTTGGGGCATAGACTTGGATTACTGTGATATTGAATGGTTTGCCTTGGATTCTGACCGAGATCATTCTATCATTTTTGAGATTGTATCCCAATACTGCCTTTCTCACTCTCCTGTTGACTATAAAGGCCACACCATTTTTTCTACGGGATTCCTGGCCACAGTAGTAGATATAATGGTCTTCTGAGTTAAATTCGCCCATTCCTGTCCACTTTAGTTCACTGATTCCCAAGATGTCGATGTTCATTCTTGCCATCTCATTTTTGACCACATCAAGCTTACCTTGATTCATAGATCTTACATTCCAGGTTCCTATGCAGTATTGTTCTTTGCAGCATCGAACTTTCCTTTTACTGTCAGACACATCCACAACTGAGCGTCCTTTCGGCTTTGGCCCAGCCGCTTCACTCTTTCTGGGGTTACTCGTACTTGCCCTCTGCTCTTCCCCAGTAGCATATTGGATACCTTCCGACCTGAGGGGCTCATCTTCCGGCGTCATATCTTTTAGCCTTTTGTTACTGTCCATGGGGTTTTCTTGGCAAAGATACTGGAGTGGGTTGCCATTTCCTTCTCCCTCATGGATTACTGCCTTGTCGTGGCGAGGAGGCTTGCGTGGTTCAATGAGGCTGTGGGCTATGCCATGGAGGGCCACCCAGGACGGACAGGCCACAGCAGAGAAAGACCAAGCGTGATCCCCTGGAGAAGGAAATGGCATGGGTGGACCATAAGTTATATGAGCAGCCAGTGTGATGCAGTGAGAAAAAAGGCTAATGCAGTCTTGGGGAGTATTAACTGAAGCATAACATCCAAATTGCAAGATGTCATAGTCCACTGGTACACTGCATTGGTCAGGGCGCACCTGGAATATTGTGTGCCGTTCTGGAGACCTCACTTCAGAAAGGATGTGGGCAGAATGGAGCGAGTGCAGGGGAGAGTGACAAGGATGATTGGAGGCCTGGAGACCAAGCCCTATGAAGAAAGGCTGAGAGACCTGAGGATGTTTAGTCTTGAGTAAAGGAGGTTGAGGGGGACGATTGCTATCTTTAAGTATTTAAAGGCTTAAATACTTAGAGGAGGGCAGGGAACTGTTCCTAGTGGCAGCAGAAGATAAAGGTAAAGGTTTCCCTTGCTTGAAAGCTAGTCAAATCCAACTCTAGGGGGCGGTGCTCATCTCCGTTTCCATGTCGAAGAGTCAGCACTGTCGGAAGATGTTTCTGTGGTCATATGGCTGGCATGACTAAACGCCAAGGCACACAGAACACTGTCACCTTCCCACCGGAGTGGTACCTATTTATCTACTTGCAATTTCTTGCTTTCAAACTGCTAGGTTGGCAGGAATTGGGGTCAGAGATGGGAGCTCAAGCTGTCACGTGGCACTAGAGTCTTGAACTGCTGAACTACAGACCTTCCGGTCTGCTGCTCAGCATCTTAACCTCAGGGGATAGGATGCACAATAATGGGTTTTAATTAAGGGCTGGAAGGTACTGGCTGGATATTAGGAAAACCTTTTTTTACAGTAAGTGTTGTTCAGCAGTGGAATCAGCTACCTAAGGAGGTGGTGAGCTCCCCCAGACTGGCAATCTTAAAACAGTAACTGGACAAACACTTGTCAGGGATGCTCTAGGCTGATCCTGCATTGAGCAGGGGGTTGGACTAGATGGCCTGCATGGCCCTTCCAACTCTGTGATTCTATGATTCTAAGAATTTGCCTAACCAGTCAAATAGGGAATTGGGTCTGAAAAGTACAGAGATCCCTGGTCTGGTGTGATTACAAACTGCCTTTAGACACCTTATAAGTCAGTTAAAAACTCAAGATGAGTACTGATGTTTCAAGAGAAGGGGTTTGGGTACTAGAAAGAGTGTACCAGCCTTCTGGAAACCAAAAGAGTTGGCGAATACTCAAAGAAAGTGTACTGAAGTGTTTCAGGAAAACACTGGAACAAAAGCTCTCAACATAAAGTCACTGTGAAAAATTTAAGGAACTCTCATTAGCTTGAAACTTAAGAACTAAAGTCTGTGCGTGTACTGGTTTTACCTCAGAAATTTCAACCCCTGATTTCACTTGACCTTTCCCCTCTATGTTAAATAAAATATTTTGTTATCTTTGAATTTCAAAATACCTCTTGCTTGTTTAAGTTAAAGTGGGCTCCTGATCCTTCCCTCAGGTTCCTGGGCTGAGCCAACAGCCAAAATATCATACTGTGACCAGGTGGGACAGGCAGAATTCTTCAGCAAAGAAGAAAACACATTACTTGAGTAGCTCAGTCAGTAAAGGGAAGAAAAATGGAGGGAAAATCTTGCCTCTGAGGGAAAGAAATGGACGGGGGCCGGGGCCATCATACATGCCTCAGGTGAAGGGGGGGAATAACTTTTAAAGATTTCAAAGCCACAATTTTTAAACAGCTCGAACTGGGGGCTGACCACTTTTGAAAGAAATGGGGCCTATCCCGACAGCAGTGAAAAATATATTCTGAGTATGTGATAAAAATGAGTGAGATGGGGAGAAGACGGGTGGAAGAAGCAAAAGCAGGAGACTTTGAGGCTTTATTCCAGTTAGTGGTGCTAGACCAAATTTATTCCAAACTCCCCAAGGAGCTAAAACATCTGGTAAGGGACAAACAGCCCAAAGATGCCACTGAGGCATCAGAAATTGTGAATCAGCTGGTGCTAAACAGGGAAGGTTGGACTGGAGGACTTCCCAGCTGAGAAGGGAAGGAAAAGGGCTCCAGACGGGGGCAAAGATGGATTCTCAACCTAAAAGGGAAGGGGCTTCTACTTCAGCAGAGGTTAAGAAAGCCCCTGATTTGGCTAATTGGAACCAGCCCCGGGTGAGAAAATGCCTCAACTGTGGAGGTACAGACCACTGGCGAGCTGCCTGTCCCCAGTTCCAAGCAGGGACCTCCAAACCCACTCCAAAAGCACCAGCTATTCAAAAGATGAAAGTGCATGCAGCAAATGGCCACAATTATCCACAAGTGCCTCTTTGCCACCCTGGAGCCAGCAGAAGTCTGGGGTGACTATATAGAGCCAGTGTGGCTGAAAGACCAGTTGTTTTTGGGATATGCTGACACAGGTTCCTCTGTAACCCTAGTGCAGGCCAATCTGGTGTCAGATTCTGATATTGTGCCTAATATGGCATTCCAAATCTGGGGATTGATGGGATGCCCCTGGCTGTTCCTGTGGCATGGATGCCTGTGAAATGGAGAGGGCTGGTAGGCCTCACGGAAATGGGGTTTATGAAGGACCAGCCCTACCCAGTGTTACTTGGCTGGGATCTCCTTGGTGGTCAGTATTCAGCAAATGTAGTAACAGCCAAATCCTAGAAGGGGGGCAGGGTAAAGAAAGCGTTTCTGTGGAGACCAGCTCTCTATCAGCCAGGGGGAGGAAGTGGCTTAGGTTACTGCAGGAGAAGGGGGAGCCCAGGTGACCTAGGAGGGGGAGGGCCAGCCCATCTCACCTGAGGGAGGGGTCTCCCAAGAGGGGAAAGGGTGCAATTCTACCCAGGTGCAGCAGGAGGCTGTGGATCTTCCCAGTGAGGAAGAGGTTCTGTCTTATCTCAGTGAAGTGCAGTCTGAGTTAGAGAGGGAAGGTGAAGATTTCTCAGGAGTTCTTGAGTGCAGCAAGATTAGGGTTAGCTCAGAGGAGCAAATAGCTGAATGTTTGGGGGAATGGGAGGGGTCCCTGGAGGAGGTCCAAAGCAATCCTGATCTGGAACCAGTTCACCAAGTAGCTGTGGATCAAGAAGGTAATTTTCTGAGCAGGTTGTCTGGAAGCAGAGCAAACAGGTGTCCTGGGAAGCAGTTAGACAGCTTGTGGTTCCTGAGAAGTGCAGGAAAAGATTCATGGAGTTGGCACAGGACATTCTGTGTGCAGGGCAGCTGGGAATCAGTGGGACTAGGCCAAGGCTGCTGTTGAATTCTTACTGGCCCAAGTTAGTGCAAGATGTGAGAGACTGTTGTAAGTCTGATGGGACTTGCCAGAGAGTGGGCAAGAGTACATGTAAGGTCAGGGCACCTGTGCAGTCACATCCTATTCTGGAAGAGTTTGGGAGGAATGTCAAGGAGAGATGGAAAGAAAAGGCCCCTAAGGCTGAGAAATCAGTGGTAGATAGTGTGGTGTACTTTGGAGAGCAGCTGAAAAAAGATTATGAATGTTAGAGATAACCTGGCTGAGGCCAAGGTGAATCAGAACAGCTGGAATGATAAAAGAGCTAGGCCTCTGACTTTTGAGCTGGATGACAAGGTGGTGCTTCTTCTTCCTTTGTGCACTGACAAGCTGATAGTTGCATGCAGAGGACTTCCTGTGATTATGGATTGGCTGTCTCTAGGGAAAGGTCAGGGGAAAAGACCAAAGATGGTCTTATGAAGAGGTGGAAACCCTATCTTGATGGGGAAATCTTAGTGCTGAGCGTGAGAAAGAAGAAAGAAGGCAATGAGGGGCCAGATGAAAGTTTAGTAAATGTTTTGGCTCAGCTTTCTGAAACGACTCAGCCTGAGAAGCTGGTGTGGCTAGCAAGTATGTCTTTTCAGGATGTAAAGAGAATCCTTTCAGTTTTGCATCAGTTTGAGCTGGGTTTCAGGAAGAAACCAGGGGAAACAGATTTGGCTAGACATGGAATAGAGCCAGTTTGGTGTAGTGGTTAAGTGCACAGACTCTAATCTGGGAGAACCGGGTTTGATTCCCCATTCCTCCACTTGCACCTGCTGGATGACCTTGGACAAGCCATAGTTCTGGCACAGCTGTTCTTGAAAAAGAGCTGTTTCTGTCAGAGCTCTCTCAGCCCCACCTACCTCAAAGGGCGTCTGTTGTGGGGAAGGGAAGGGAAAGGAGTTTGTAAGTCTCTCTGAGACTCCTTTGGGTGGTGAAGGGCTGGGTATAAATCCAATCTCTTCTTCTAGATGCCAGGTCTCACCTGCCTGTCAGGTGCCCCCTTGCAGAGCAGATGGTAAAGGCTGTTGGCAAATGGAATTGGGGGAAGAAGCCAGAGTTAAAACTGCCTCCATCACACCAGACAGTCTGTATGAGGTTATTGTGTTGCATTTTGGACTTAGGAACACAACTGCATCTTTTATGAAGCTGGCAAATAACTTGTGGAGCGGCAGGTCAGAATGTGCAGTGGCTTGCATTGATTGCATCACTGCTTTTTGCAAAGACTTGGGTTTGTACTTGGAGCATTTAGCAAGAGTGCTAGGTGCCATCCAGGGGGCAGGATGGGACCTGCCAGAGGTGGTCTTCTTGAGATACAGAGTGGGTAGAGGGAACACCCCACCAATGAAGGACAAGGTAGAGTTGGGAACCCCTAATGACCAATAGGCAACTTGGGGTTTTTCTGGGTTTGGTGATTGTTTGGGCATTGGGCAATCTTAGACCTTATTTGTGGGGCCAAGAATTCACCCTCAACAGACCACTCATCCCTACAATGGCGGCAAACAATGAAGAACTCAAACACTAAATTTGCAGAGGTGGTCCAGGAAGAGTCAGGAGTTCAACATAAAGATTGAATATATTTCTGGATGCGACAACATGGTTGCAGATTTCCTTTCCAGGAGGGACACAGACAAAGGGACTACTTCCTATGTGTGGTCATGTGCTGAATGACCTGCATGTAGATTCTTTACTAGGCACTATGTAACTTGTAACCTTCGTATACCTGATTTGTTTTGATTCATTGCAGAGTACCCTTCTGTAAAAGGATGCTCTTCCACATGGAATTTTGGGAGGGGGAGGTGTGAAGAAATGTGTTTTTCCTTTGGAAGTTTGAAATTAGCAAAACTTATGCTCTGAGTTTTAAAAGTTTTTTTCCTCTTTGGGTTGAAAACAGGCAGGGAGGAGGAAATCAGTCAATGGCTTTCCAGGCTCACCTCAGCTACCCCTTAAGAAATGCTAACAGGTCAAGCTAGAGACAATGGGATGGTCAATCTCCCCCCTTCAAGCAGGAAGCAGAGTTGTGGAGGAACTAAATACTGGAGAGGCTTCAGGAAGAAACATTCTAGAAACTTCAGGAAAAGGTTTGTTTACCTGGCCTGACCTGGTTAGTGGGTGGGAGACAGAGAGATGATAAAACTCAGGGGAGCAAGGAAGAAGCCCTCTTTTTGGTGCTGTGTCCACCAGAGCAGGCAGAACTCTTAGTTGAGGTCTGCAGGAGGTGGCCATTGACCATGTGGTGGCCTGAAGAGCTACAGAAAGCTTAAAGGTAATGGAACCTCTACAGATGTCTGTATTTTCCTAAGGTCCTGTCCTATTTTTTAACATCTGATAGGGCGTGTATAGAGAGAGGGACAGAGGAATTGTGTTTTACCTATTTATTTTGAATCCCTTGCTCAATCTGGTGCTGTGCTAAAAGTATGCTTATGAACATTTTTTTCTTTAATAAATACTTAATAATTTTTGATGCTGGTAGTGGTTCTCTGTACAACATAAACCTCCACCATCTTGGACATGCTATTTTAAAAGGGGTGCCAAGGGGAAGTCAGGCAGTTGGCAAGTGGCTATTCCTCCAAGGGTGCACAAGGCAGCAAACTGTCCCCATAGTGACCAGATGTTGGGCAGCGGGAGACACAGAGGCAAGGCCTCAGAACATAGAAGGAAAGCTGGGAGTCCTGACCCTCCCAGTGGGCAATACCTACAAAGATCAGGTGGTGGTGGTGGTGGTGGGTTACTGGGGAGAAAAAAAGGCCTTTCCAGGTGTTGTGAAAACTGTGGAGGGCAGGGTGAAACAGGGCCTGAAGGCCAGAGCAAGTCCATTCCACCACATACTACATATGAAGAAAGGAAGGAGCCCAGGAAGGAACTCTTTCTTCTTTCCTAATTTGCTACCTTTCTTTTATCTTGATTTCCCAGCAGCTGACAGGAGGAAGAGAAGGGATGATCAGACACACCAGAAAGAGCAAGGGAATACATAGGTATTTGTAGGTTTTAATTATTATTTTTGATCAACTTGCACTAGAACTTCCAAAATGTTCTCCAAGTCACAGCTTCACATTTATACATCATTCTGTGATTTCTGAAGCTATAGCACAGCAAAGGTCACTTGTCTTAGACCATGTAATGGTGACACTTGAAAAAAACATCCACCCGTTCTGTCACAACAGAATAATGCTATCAGAGGTTGTCACAGAGTACTAGAACACTTTGCCCAAAGCTCATCACAGTTGTCCCTCTTCCTTCCATCCTCAAACCTATCCTGACACAAGACAAGAAATCTAGCGTCAGACTCACAGATGCATCATGAACCTCCTCAGGGCCCCTCTTTTGATGGCTGAGGAATTTGAGAGGAGGGGAGTAAAATCTATTTCCTTCCTTTCTCATGAGCCTCAACTTGTACTTTCTTATTGCTGGCCCAGTTTTGTTCACATTAGTATTGGATGCTGATTTCCTTATTAATTTTGTATGCATTGTGCTTTAGTCTGTCAAAAATTAGCTGCTTAGCATAGACAGTTTCCTTTGACTTTAATATACATTAAAATACATTATTGGGATGGGAAAAACTGTGCCTGCTTTAACCTCCAGAGACTATATACAGAGTGAGATTTAATCTGCTACAGGATGTCAACTCAGGAATGCAGATGAAAATGTTCTAATATGAATAACAAATTAGTCTGTATTTAAGGTTTTATAATTCATCTCCAAACTACTAATCTGTATTATTTTCAGCACTTAACTGATTGCTTGGAATTAACCATTTCAGAGATTCCTGGATGGGGCAAGTGCTTTGATCCAGGAATGTCTTGATATGGGATATCTGAGAGTCCTGTTTGTGAATGGACTTCATAATAAGTTTCTAAAAAAACTTCCCAATAGATTCAGTCAATTTAGCTGATAAATTTGCATGGCTTTATATAGTTTATCTAATCCAGCTCAACAGTTTTGGTGCTCTCTATAGTAAGGGCTAGGTAAGAACAGCTCCCAGTTTACAACCAATGGAATGGAATTAGGAACCATGGAGAATTACATTTCCCAAGATTCATTGCACCTGAGCTGCTGCTGTTGGCATTTTTTTTCCCCAGAACCCAGAGACAGAAGGAAAAGAGAGGGGAATTTGCCACTGCCATGCTCTTATGGCAGGTAAATTTGAAAGAAGAAAAAGGGGGGCACGAGGGATGGAGGACGAATTGCTGTGATGTTCAGTGTGACAATAAACAAACCCTGCCTGAATTGGATAAATTCATGTGGGGACAAGAAAATATGCATTTAGATGTTTCTTAATTCAAACTTCAGGTGCATTGATAATTTTATTAGTATGCTCCAGGACATGTACTTTCCATGACACATAACGTATATATTAATTATATCAAATGCCTTGGAAAAACTGCACTTCCTAGAGTTTCTGTAACCTGAAATGCTGCCTTTGTAGCATCTCAGTCACTGGAAAGAGAAAAAAAGAACTTCTTCCTCTGGGGTAGCAGCCAGATAGATGGGTGCGTGAGTGAGCTGTAGGAGTCAAATATTACAAAATTCATAATCTTTCCTGCTCAAACAAAAAGCAGTAATGTCACATCCTCTGTTAGCCAAATTGTCTTATTTTATTAATAAACTTGGGGAATTATGAATATTAAATGGAAATAGGCATAATATATAGGATCATAACCTGTGTATACTAGAGTCAGGGTTCCCAGAGCCTGTGAATAGATGAGGAGACCAGGTTGCTAAAATAATTAATTCCTTTATTTAACGATTCTCAGGCATACAAATAATAATAATAAAGCATTCACACTCACAATACAGGACTAAGAATATAGAGTTGAAAGGATAGCAACGTCTGCATGAGCAGGAGTATCGTTGATGTGTGATACACAGGGCCAGTGCCAGGGTTTTTTGCACACTAGGCGAGGCTAGCTTCTGCTTCCCCCCCCCACTCCCAATGTGCCCACCAATTTTCAAACATAAATGCATTTTAGGAAGAATGAAAAACACAAAATTTCAATTTATTTTCCTTAAAATTGTGAGAACAAGTAATACAATCTCTGATTTTCTTTCTCAAATAGAAAAACACAAACCACAAAGCATTTTGAAAAATCCTGTTAATTGTGATGTTGAAATTTAAGTCTCTTTAATGTTTCCATTTCAGGCATATCAGAATCTCATTTTGCGTACCTTTTCTTTAGCAAATGTTGTCACCAATTCCTTCAGGTCAAGCCTATGCAGAGTTACTCCTGTTTAATCATTGGGTTTAGACTGGGGTAACTCTGAATGAGATTGCACTGTCAATCTCAAATGATGTGCTTTTCAAGCTAGGTTGTTGCTTGCCTAAAACCTCAGGATGGAATGGGTTAGTAATGGTAAAAACAGTAGCCTAGTGAAAACTTAAATGGTATCTGAAATTAAAGTTACCCCATGCATGCATAACTCTGGTCATTAAATACCACTGGCCTCCTTTAAAAGGAGCTAGGGCTCAAAGTTGCTTCTAAACAACTCTTTATTTCTCATGTAGATGGCTGACCTGTGGTTATTTGATGGTGAGGGGGGATGCACATTGCACATGTTCAGAGACACTCTTGACAGTCCAGCAAAGAGCTCAACATTCAACAGTGGCTGAGCTATGATGCACTTTAGTAGCTGTATAACTAGGAAAATCCCAGCAAGTACATAAGAAGTACCTTGCTTGAGTCCACATTGTGTTCACAGGTGACCAGATACCCATGGAAAGCTTTGGCACACTTTATCCATTGTTAGTACCCAGCGGCTGGTCTTTAGAGAAACTATATATGTAACTTCTCTGTAGCTATCCTGGCTAACAGACCTTCATACAGTTGCCTAACCCTTTTGAAACCCCCTAAACTGGGGGAGCCCATCTGAACTTGTGGCAGTGAATGACAGATGCTAACGAATCCGGTTGGACTGCGTGTATTTCCTTTTCACAGTCCTGTGCCTATTGCCAGCCCACCAGATTCATGGGGGTGTGGCAGGAGGTAAGAAGAACCTGTAGAGTTCCCTCCCACTCATAGGCAGATCGTAAAGGGAGAGGTGCAGAGTCCACACACAGCTAGCAGACAGCTCTTAAAGGGACAGGCGCGGAGCCCACACACAACTAAGCAGGCACAGCTCTTAAAGGGACAGGTGTGGAGTCCACACACAGCTAAGTGGGCACAGCTCTTAAAGGGGCAGGCACTGACACAGCTAGCAATCTCCCTCCCCGGACATGCTGCAGCCTTTACCCGCCATCTGTCATGAGTTGCAAGACTGGCTCCTGGTCTCCTTTGCCATCTGTGCCTGCTTTTTGCATGGCAGTGAAAGAACTTCTCTGCCAGCCAGGCCTTCAGTCCTGTCCCGTTCCCCCCACCTTAAAAATCCCTGGTTCCTTGTTGTCCCATCAGAGAAGCGGAGACTATCATCTTTCCCCTCAGGGCCAACTCTTGGGAGCAGCATGAAAAGAAAGACTCCAGCAGCTGGGTGGCCTGCCTGTTTCCAGAGCAAGCTCCCCCCCCCCACGTTGGGACTGGTTCCTCACTTGGCCAGGTGAAGCTGCCAAGCCACAGCCATCCAGCAGGAGTGCCGCCAGCTGTGGGGAGGAGAGATCCGCCAGGGCCCCCTGCCAGGAAAGGGGCAGCCGCCCCACAAGTTGTCTGACCATGAAGAACTCCTGCAAGCAGAGAGAGACCAGGGAGGAGGGGGCAGAGTCCCAGGGTGCTCCAGCACCTCCTCCTCCTCCCCAGCACCGGGGGGGGTACTTACAATGACTGGGGCCATGGGAATTGTGTGTGTGGGGGGGAGTTTAACATTTCAACAGGTATTTTAAAAAGTGGCTTTTCCGCCCCCCTCCCCAGCACAGGCTGCAGTGGTCCCATCCAAACACCCACCTCCTGGGCAGAATCAGAAGGTGCCTGGACTGGAGCTTCTCCAGAGCGCTGTCAGTAGCCCTTCTTGGTGTGCAGCCACGTGTCCTTCCCCTGCCACCTGCCCTCCCTCCCTCCTTCCTCAGTCCTTTTGTGGTGGGGCACGCTGCCAGTGCCCTCATGTGCTGCCAGTTCCTGGGCTCTGCGGGGTGGGGGGGTGAGGGGCAGCACTCGAGAGCATGAGAGCTGTGGCACTTGGGTCTGCCTGGCCCAGCAGGCAGGGGAGGGAGGAGAAGTCAAGGAGAAAGGGAGGGAAGGAAACAGAGGTCCATCACGGTGCCCCTGTGCACACAATGAAGCCCGACTGCCCAGCCTCCCGGGAAAGAGGAAGCTCCTGGCTGGCACACAACTAGGTGGCCCCCGCCAGGCACACACTATGCCCCCTTGGGCACATCTTGCCTTGCATGCTCACTGGACACCTCTCCCACCTCCCAGCACCAAGTGAGGAAAGGACGCCAATGGTGGCGTGTCAACGTCATTGGCAGGGTGACAATGGAGCAGAGCAGGGCTTTTGATGAGGGGGGAAGGGGGCTGGGTGGCAGGCCACTGTGGCATAAGAACATAAGAACATAAGAGAAGCCAATGTTGAATCAGGCCAATGGCCCATCTAGTCCAACACTCTGTCACACAGCGGCCAAAATATACCAGGTGCCATCAGGAGGTCCAGCAGTGGGGCCAGGGCACCAGAAGCCCTCCCACTGCTGCCCCCTCCAGCACCAAGAATAGAGTGCATCACCTGCCCCAGACTGAGAGTTCCCATCTATATCCTGTGGCTAATAGCCACTGGTGGACTTCTGCTCCATAATTTCTAATTTCCTCTTGAAACTGTCCATGCTTGCAGCTGCCACGACCTCCTGTGGCAGTGAATTCCATATGTTAATCACTCTTTGGGTGAAGAAGTATTTCCTTTTATCTGTTCTAACCCAACTGCTCAGCAATTTCATAGAGTGCCCACGAGTTCTTGTATTGTGAGAAAGGGAGAAAAGTACTTCTTTCTCAACCTGCTCAATCCCATGCATAATCTTATAAACCTCGATCATGTCACCTCTCAGCCGTCGTTTCTCCAAGCTGAAGAGCCCCAAGCATTTTAACCTTTCTTCATAGGGAAGGTGTTCCAACCCTTTTATCATTCTAGTTGCCCTTCTCTGCACTTTTTCCAATACTATAATATCCTTTTTGAGATGTGGTGACCATATCCTTTTTGAGATGTGAACACCCTCCAGTGTTCACGCCCATAGGCAACTGACTTACCTCGCCTTATGAAAGCGCCAGCACTGGTGATACATTACCTGTCCGACAAGACGAGTAGATCATGCAGCGAAAAATAGACAAATGGGGTTGGGGATGAACTGAGTCAACCAGTGACACACATGAACTGATTCCAAACTGGCCGAGAATGGAACCAACAAGGTAGGTAGGGGCGAAGAGAGAGCGAAATCAGGGAGAGCTCACCTTAAATAGCTAAATTGTGACCTGAGGTTTTGGCCAGGTGGTCACTGGTTCCCAGGAAATGCTGGGTGAAACAAAGTAATTGACATTTGGACAATTTAGGGTTGATGGTCGGCAGGGAATGACACCTCTTGGGGAAGAGGGTGAGACAAAGGGGAGGGTAGAGGGATCCAATCGCTGCCCTGGTGCTTCATTAATGATCCAATGCTTGGCAGAGGCATTATCTGGATAGGTGGCAGGAAGGCTTAATGATTTCTTTTGTCTTAAACTGGGCAACAGTCTTTGAGAATTGCTGAGGAGGAGGGGAATGTGCTATGTGGTGGAGAAGAGATCTCTTCATGGCTTCTGTGCAGGAACATGGGTCCTCTGACAGAACATGGATTCTCTTCAGGGCTGCTACTGTCTGTGTTCATGGATGCCAGGGCTGTTGGTCTGCATCATAATATAGCTGTGGATGCAGAGGTGCAGGGGCAGAAGGCTTCTGTAGTCCCAGGTCCACGTCTGGCTTGGCATACTTCTTTGGCTCTAGGCTTCCCTTTTCCACAGTGTACAGTCCATAGTTCAGCGCTGGGCACCTCACTTAGGACCACAACTTAGGTCCATCGCTCTGGCACGCTCTCTTCACAGTTCAGCAGGGCAGTGATATTAAAGAGTCTTTAATAATGCCATCCGAAGTGGCTTTATAGCAACACCTCCCTGTCCTCTCCCAGCCACAGCCATTTGTCTGCCTTCTCTCCCTGTTGAAGAAAGGAGAAAGCCATGCTGCCTCTTATTCCAGCCACCACCACTGCCTTTCTGCCCATCCCGCTTCATTTCTGCCAGGCAGCAGCAGCAGCAGCCCAGCTCCTCTTTTCCTGACCTCCAGCTCTGCTTGCGTGCTTGCCTGACCTCTCTCCCCTTTGTCAGTTGCTGTTACCCTCACACACCACAGCTTCCTGAGAGCTGTTTCCCCTGTTCTGTGTGTGTGTGGTTGTGCAAATGACAGTTCCCATGCATGGGTTTTTTTTACCCCACCCACATTTTTTGCATTTTAAGATTTTTCTGAAAGCCTGGGGTGTACCCCAAATTTGCTGCAAAATCTTACTTCTGCGTAAATGACCCTGATCTGCAGATTTGGGTCCGGGGATAGTTGGCTAAATCTAAATCACACAGAAGATGTTGCGGACTGTAAAGGAACTTATGACAGACTGCTCACCTCCAGCTACAAGATGCTGAATATCACTTGTAATAAGTGATGGCAAACCTTTTCTGAGCCAGAACTGCATGCCACACCAGTGTCCTTGCTATCTAGGATGTTGCTCATGTCCTTGGCAATATTCAGCATGTTTACATCCACAGACTGTGGCTGTTCCATTCATGAAAAACTCTTTGAGATTTCACTCTGATATTTCAGGGATTTCCTGGGTGAAGGCAGCCAGAAACCCCCTCCCCTGCACATATTTTAAATTTCAGGAAATAAAATGAACAACATTAAAGTCATGATAGGTCTGCACCTCCAGTGACCTCCCAACTTGAATGGGTGTGTGCCATTTTAATACAGATGACACCTAAACTGATCCTAGGTTCCTAAACTTTTGTTTCCAACACTCTCAAAGCAGATGTAGATAACTGAGCCAGCACATTGCTGCCACAAAGGGTGGTGTCCCCATGTCTATTTCTCTCAGTTTTCCTTGTAATGTCTACTGAAACTCCCTGCATGACAAAATATCACCAAGCCAAAGTTTGAATGTAAATATATGTTTATTGACTGGCTGAGTAGATGAAGTACTTTAGAATTTGCCTAAGCTCAATACTCCCGCTGTCTTCCATTCATTGCTTATGCTAAGTTCTACAAATAGATTAAAGCTGTCATGGCCTGATTCTTGGTTAGAAGACAGAGGCGGAAACTTATAGAATGGTTTAAAACCTATGAAGCTTGGAGATTACTAACATCTTGACAAACATCTTGAAAAATACTTAGTGATTTTATTAAGCTTGGGTCTAACCAAATAAACATGTTTGACAATTAATGAATGAATACCATTCTTTCTGCAACTATACACAAACTAGACAACTTATATTTTATCCAGTATGTTTATCATCTGGTCCTTTTCACTGGAAAATATACTCACTGCTGATGAATTGACTTACTCTAATTATATACTCTCCACTACTCTGAGCAGCAGGATGTTCAGAAGTCATCACCACCAGAGCTAGAGCTGTTTGCAGGAGTGAACACTGGGGACCTTTGGCATTTTTGTGTGCAAATGGGCACACTTACTATATATTTATTGATTGATTGATGTAATTTCTACCCCGCCCTCCCCATCAAAGCAGGCTCAGGGCAGCTTACATAGGATATTGCACAACTAAAACAAATTTGACTAAAATCATAACAATATACACATAAAACATACAAAATGCTAGTGCTAGAACTAGGATGATTCATATGTGATGGTGGGCATGAACAGTATCCAACAGTATAAACAATCCGCTGCTAGCATAGTCTGGGTTATATCCGGCTGTTTATAATGATGTTAATACTGATATTACTATTGATGTTGATGATGGTGTAAGTATTGGGGCCAGGGCCTCTATTATATAGTGCAGCTCCCTAACCAAAGACCTGGTAGAAGAGCTCCATCTTACAGGCCCAGTGGAACTGTAAAAGGTCCCGCAGGGCCCTGATGTCATCTGGGAGCTCATTCCACCAGTGCAGAGCTGCCACTGAAAAGGCCCCAGCCCTTGTCACAGCCAGCCTGGCTTCTCTGGGGCAATTTTGGGATCCCAGTCAGTGCTCTCCGGGAAACATGTGGGGAAAGGGGATCCTTTAGGTATGCAGGTCCCTGACCATATAGAGCTTTAAAACTAAGAACCAGCACCTTGAACTGAATTTGGTATGCTATAGGCAGCCAGTGCAGAGCTTTTAGCGCAGGCTGGATGTGCTCCCACATGGGGAGGCCCAACAACAGCCTGGCCACCACATTCTGCACCAGTTGCAGCTTCCAGATTTGAGAGAAGGGCAGCCCCATGTAGAGAATATTAAAGTAATCTAATCTCAAGATGACCATTGCATGGATCACTGTTGCCAGGTCATTGCATTCAAGGAAGGGAACCAACTGCCTAATCAGCTGCTACCTGGGCCTCCATCATTACAGAAGCATCCAGGAGCACTTCCAGGTTCTTAACCTCCAACACTGGCACCAATGGCACCCCATCAAAAGTCAGGAGTGGGATCATTCTGACTCAGGCACAAGACCTCCGTCTTTGTCAGATTCAATTTCAATTGACTCAGTCTAAGCCAACCAGCCACAGCTTTCAACACCAAGTCCTGATCTTCCGGCTTGGAGTCAGACTGGCCACCCAACAACAGATAGAGCTGGGTGTTGTCTGCATAATGATGACAACCCAGCCCATGGCTCCAGGCAATCTGGGCAAGCGGGTGCATATAGATGTTAAATAATATTGGGAAAAGCACTGCACCTTGGAGCACTCTCTGCAGACTAGTGTATGCCTTTGGGACAGCTGCTCCCCAATGGCCACCCTTTGTCCCTGACCCTGAAAAAATGAGGAGAACCGTTGTAAGGCAGACCCCTGAATCCCTGTGTTGGCGAGGCAGCAGGCCAGTAGTTGGTAGTTGACCATGTCAAATGACACCGCCAGGTCTAACAACAGCAACACGACTGAGCCGCCCCAATCCAGATGCCTCCAAAGATCGTCTGTGAGGGCTACCAGTGCTATATCCATCCCATGACCTGGTCAGAAGCCAGACTGGAAGGGGTCCAATGCACAAGTGTCATCCAAAAAACCCTGCAACTGAATCTCTACCACTGTCAGAAGTCCTAACTTAGTCAGCAAACACCAGACCTTATGATGCAAGCAAGGTTAGCATTTATTAAGCTGCAATAGATAGGTCACTGGTACAGGTATCTTGTTCAGAATGACTTGGTTACAGAAAGCAAGCGGTTATACAGGGAAGGGGGTGAATGGGGACCCCCCTTCTCCGACTATATGAATAACATGCACCTGGGAAATCGAAACTTACTAAGCTAATGAATTTCCCATCGCCCCATTGCTACCCACAGCTGCTACATCTATGCCAGCGATAGGGAAGCAGGCAGCCTGACTTGCCAAGGTCAGAACGTCTAGGCTGCCAGAGATAATAGCAATAAAAGCCACATTCCATTCTCACACCCGAGGTGTAAATCAGCTACTCCCCGGATTCCAACCTCCCGCCTGTCACGCCACCAAGGCGCCAATAACCCACCTCCCTCCCTTGTATTCATAGCCCACCTCCCTCCCTTCCATCCATCATGGCAGGGCTACCTGACATGCAGCCCCCTCGAAAATAGTCCTACCCCTTCGGTTTATGGGGGTACAACTTGTGAAACGCTTTGACAAGCCGGGGGGCCAGAACATTTTCCGCCCGAACCCACTCCCTCTGCTCCGGCCCAAAGTCAATCCATTCAACCAGGTAAAACAAGCGATTGCGAGAGATTTTAGAGTCCAGAATTTGCGATACTTCGTAGTGAGGTTCCCCTCCCACCAGCAGCGGAGGAGGGGTCGGCCGTTGCGGTCTCCAGCTGTTTTCCTCAGGCGCTTTGCGTAGAAGCCTCACATGAAAAACAGGATGAACAGACTTTAGAGATTTAGGCAAGGCAAGTTCAACAGTCACATTGTTAATAACTCTTATGATCTCAAACGGCCCAACATACTTCCAACCAAGTTTGCGACTCGGCTGGATGCGACGCAAATGTTGGGTGGATAAGTAAGCAAACTCCCCGCACTTCGGAATCCAAGCCAAGTTACGTTTCTTATCCGCCTGGAGTTTGTACGCGGCTTTAGCCTCCTCCAGAGTTTTAGCCAAGGAGCCCCACGCCTCCTGCAGTTGTTTGCACCAGTCTCCAGCGTCTCCCGCCGGGAGGTCGGGAGAAGTCAAAAAGGGCAAAGGCGGGGCATCATATCCATGTACTGCTTTAAACGGGGACATCCCCGTCGACGAGTGCTGAGTATTATTATAACAAAACTCAGCCAAAGGCAAGAGAGAATGCCAATTGTCCTGCTGAAAGTTAGAAAAACACCGCAGGTATTGTTCCAGAGTCTGATTCACACGTTCGGTCTGCCCATCCGATTCAGGATGGTAGGCGCTGCTCACCCCCTCTCTACTCCAAGCAAGGACATAAGTTCGCTCCAGAACTTAGAAACAAACTGAACCCCTCTGTCCGAGATCACCTTAGCAGGTAAGGTGTGGAGTCTCACAACGTGTTGCAAGAAAGCGGAGGCTAATTTCCTAGCCGAGGGAATTGAGGCAAACGGAACGAAATGCGCCTGTTTAGTAAATAAGTCCACTATCACCCAGATGACTGTTTTCCCCCACTTGGGGGTAGATCTGTAATAAAGTCCATAGAAATCACCTCCCACGGCCGAGCCGGGGTGGGGAGAGGTTGTAGGGCACCTGGGGGTTTACCGGGCCGAGGTTTACTCATCAAGCACGTTTGGCAGGCTGACGTGAAGAGAGACATATCTTTTCGTAGGCCAGGCCACCAAAATTGTCTCTGTAGGAGCTGGAAGGATTTCACAAACCCCGTGTGACCAGCCAGCTTAGAACCATGCGCCCATCCCATTACCTCCCCCTAAGAGACCGTGGGACAAAGAGCTTGTCATTTTTAGTCCAGCAGCCATGTTCATTTTTGGCTATTCCTTCCTCCCCCTCCACCTCCTCCCTATCCGCTTGCGAGAGTTCTGTAGAAAATCTCGCCACCCATTCATTGGGGGGAGGATTTGCCGGTGGGGGGAACGACTGGCCTGTTTCCGAGTAGTCACCACTCCTCCCAACTGGGCAGGAGTAAAAATCGAGTCACGAATCTCCTCCCTTTTGCTATCGTGTTGAGGGAGGCGTGACAGGGCATCGGCCAGTGAGTTAGATGTCCCCAGGAAATGGTGCAGTGTGAAATTGAACTTGGAGAAGAAATCAGCCCAGCGGAGCTGCTTGGCGTTCAGGGAACGGGGGAGCGGAGCAGCTCGAGGTTTTTGTGATCAGTCCAGACCTCGAACGGGACCCGCGCTCCCTCCAACCAGTGGCGCCAGGTTGACAACGCTAAGCGGATCGATCCCGCTTCTTTTTCCCACACATTCCAATTCCGTTCAGTATCGTTAAATTTTTTTGACACATAAGCAAGGGGGTGCAATTTGCCATCCTCCCCCTCCTGCAGGATCGCCCCCCCATTGCAACGTCGGAGGCGTCAACTTGAACAATGAATTTTTTAAGTTCATTCGGGTGGGCCAACACGGGTTCCGACGTAAAAAGGGCTTTCAATTTGTCGAACGCCCGCTGGCATTCTGGGGACCATTCCAATTTGGCCCCGGGCCGAGTGCATTTGGGTGGTTTCCCTCTCGCAGTCGGCGCAGGGCCCCTGTTAGCCATCGCTGCAGCGTCGTCCAGCTTGATGGTCTTCAGGCGGTTCTCCATCGTGATGGCTGCCTGAACCCATCCGGTGAGGGTGTTCGGATCTTGATTTCTGGTGACTTCTCGGCGGATTTCCGCGTTGAGTCCCCACTTGTAGAAATCCACGAGGTTCCCTTCCCCTCGGAGTTTGGCAGCACATCTGCGGAACTCCGAGGTGTAGTCTCTCACCGATCGCGCTCCCTGTTTGAGGCTTCGGATCGTTGCCTTCGCTGCTTTGGTGGAGTGCACATCCTCAAATTGCTCTTTCATGGCCCACATGAAAGAGTCGATCTCTCTCAGCTCGCGCCCGTCGACTTGATGAAGCCCCACATACCAGTCAGCTGCCGCTCCCTTCAGGTGGGCTGCTATGACATCGACCATCCGCTCTTCCCTCTGGAACAGATGGCCCCAGGTCTCGATAAACTTTTCGGCTCGCACCAGGAAGAATGGGAATTTCTCGGGGTCTCCATCGAAGTCAGCGTCCAGAAGTTCTGTGGGCTTGGGTGGCAAGAACCCCCAAGGACGAGGGGGTGGTTGCCCCGGCGGCCCCTGCGGTCCTGGCCCTGCTGGTTGATCCACCGGCCCGGCTGGCACGTTCCCTTGGCCTTGGTCTGGCACCGGCCGTTGATCAGGAGGGACCTGGGCTGGTGGTTCCTCCCGCCTTTGCCGCTCGCGTTCTTCCCGGATACCCTCTGCGATCATCTGTGGGATGCGTGCGAGGGATTCGTCTAGGAAGCGCATCAGGCGGTCTTGGCTGGGTTCTTCAGTCCATCTCCTCCTCACCACGGCGCCTTCCATGGTCTCTGAATCGCGGCCAGTCTCCTCCAAGGCTTCCGCCATGATTAGTTTCCGGACCGACCTTTCGGGGTGGCTCACCCCCATGGAAGCTCGCGGGGTCCCGAACCACGCTTCGTGGGTCTCAGCCAGGGGTTTCACCCAGTCACGTCTGCGTCCAACTCGGGTGGTCACCCCCCCATATGCTGCCCCATAAGGATCTCCATAAGGCCCTCCAAAGTCGTACTCCAGACCCCAGTGTCTCGGCACATGTGTGTCTGGGGTCTCTCGGGGTGCGTCTTTTCCGGGAGGTCTCTTCTCCTTTTCATCTTCTTCAATTGGGATAGTGTCTTCTTCTCCGCCACTCATTTTGGAGTTGCGGGTTTAGGACCAGTCCCAAAAGTAATTGATGATTCTGAACAAACTGTCAGAAGTCCTAACTTAGTCAGCAAACACCAGACCTTATGATGCAAGCAAGGTTAGCATTTATTAAGCTGCAATAGATAGGTCACTGGTACAGGTATCTTGTTCAGAATGACTTGGTTACAGAAAGCAAGCGGTTATACAGGGAAGGGGGTGAATGGGGACCCCCCTTCTCCGACTATATGAATAACATGCACCTGGGAAATCGAAACTTACTAAGCTAATGAATTTCCCATCGCCCCATTGCTACCCACAGCTGCTACATCTATGCCAGCGATAGGGAAGCAGGCAGCCTGACTTGCCAAGGTCAGAACGTCTAGGCTGCCAGAGATAATAGCAATAAAAGCCACATTCCATTCTCACACCCGAGGTGTAAATCAGCTACTCCCCGGATTCCAACCTCCCGCCTGTCACGCCACCAAGGCGCCAATAACCCACCTCCCTCCCTTGTATTCATAGCCCACCTCCCTCCCTTCCATCCATCATGGCAGGGCTACCTGACAACCACCCTTTCAATTAATTTGCCTAGATAGAGCAGATTGGAAACCAGCCGGTAGTTAGCCAGTGTGGCTGGATCCAAGGATAGTTTTTTCAAGAGAGGGTGTGCCACTGCATCTTTAAGTGCCCTAGGGAACAGTCCCTCTAAGAGGGACTTGTTGATCACTTAGGGTACCTCGTAACCCATGGCCAGCTTTAATTAGCCACAACGGGCATGGATCAAAACAGCAAGTGGTCAGGTAAACAGTTGAAAGGAATTTGCCAACCTCTTCTAGACTGAGTGGACTGAAATAATCCAAAACTCAACAAGAAGATGTGCATGGAGCCTTGAGTTCCCTTACTGTCTCAACTGTGGTGGGAAAGTCATGGTGGAGTGACAGGACTTTATCTGTGAAATAGCTTGCAAAAGCCTCACAGCCAATCTCCATTTCCTTAGCGTTTGATCTGCCCAGATGCAGAGTAGTAATGGACCGAATCATTTTAAATAATTGGGCTGAATGAGAGCTCTTATTGCGGCTTTGACCACCATCTCATAGGATCTCATAAACGTCCTATAGGATGCTCTTGTAGCTTTGTCACAAACACACCGCCACTCTCTCTCTAGCTGTCTGAGCCCTTGCTTCATCAGCTGCATGCTACCATTGGATCCTATATCCTGATTTGCTTCAACCAAGAGAACTTAAAATTCTGTCTGCTTCACTCTCTCTAACATTTTCTCTGTCTCAATCAAAAGTTTCTTCACTACCTCCCCTTCAATTCTTCCTCCCCTTATCTGGGAGAGGTCACCTTCTCCAAGCTCTAATGAATACATAACAAAGCTATCAGGGGACTGTCTTTGAATAATTAGCACTCTATGAAAAAACATTAGCCAACCATTCTGATCCATTAACTTAAAGGAATGGTCAGCCAGCACTACAGCACTATTACCTGCCTAATGTTATTTGAAAGATCCAATACAAACCTAAGCATCTCTCCATGCTCTCAATCTGGCAAACTGTGTTATGGAGGAAATGCAGGAAATTGGTAAAGACAGGAACTACAAGATACATGCAGTGCTATAGAGCTGCTCCAGTCAGATGGACAGCTTGCCATAGCTTCTAGTGTAGATGGAAAGGGGCCGTAAGCTTGCAGAGATGTGGCATAGCGAGGAATAAGCTGTAAAGGTAATGAGCAGTAGGCAGGGTCAGAAGTCCACATAACAGATAGGCAAAAAGAGAGGCAGGCTTCAGAGAAGATAATAGGCTACGGAAGGGGCTCACAGAGCAAGAAGTAGACAGTAAAGAATAAACAGGTGGACTCAGAGGTACAGGCAGACAGATTCAGAGAAAAACAAACTTAGTAACTTCATTGACTTTCCAGAGGGAGTCAGGGGTTGTGCCCAGGGGGACTAAGCATGACAGATTAGCTCCATTTAGAGTTGCCAGGTCGCCTCTGGCCACCAGCAGGGGAGGGGGGTAGGGTTGCCAGATCCAGGTAAGAAAACTCCTGGAGATTTAGGGATGGAGCCTGGGGAGGAAAGAGACCTCAGTGGGGTACAGTGCCATAGAATCTGCCCTCCAAAACATCCTTTTTCTTCAGGAGAACTGATCTCTGTAATCTGGAGATGAGCTGTAATTCCAGGGGATCTCCAGGTCTCACCTGGAGGCTGGCATCCTTAACTCCTTAATTGTTTGACTAACAATTGGGAAATCAGACTGGCTCCTTCCAGGAACTGGTGAATAACTAGCATGGGATAGAAGGAGCCTGTGGGGACTATGAAGGATGAAGGTTCACTTGAAGATGGATCCATCATCCTTTATACCAATAGGTATCTCTAGGGTTCTCCTTACTGGATCTATCCATTGCTGTGTTGTTTACTGGGCCCCTCAATAATTCTGCTTTTTACCCTGGTTATTGAATAACCAGAAGTGGTTGTATTAAATTCAGGGCTGTTGCATGTCACTATTCGTGGGGCAACTGAGAAATCATTTCTGACCATAGGCTTTTCTCTCTCTGACCGAATGTAATTTAAGTTTATTTGTTGGCCAGTAAGAATATTCACAGTAATGCTTTGACTAACCAGAGAAACTGAAAACTAGCATTTGTTTTGGAGGAACTTTTACAGGCAAGAATTTTAAAAATTAAATAAGGAGACGCATGTAGAGTCTTGCATATCATGGATTATTTCTTTAAAGAGGTATCTTGTCAGGATTGAAAGTCAAGAGGTCACCTTCTTGATTTCTGGCCAATGAGACTGCTTTCTTCTAGGTGCCCTCCTTCAGATTTTATTTCTCTTGACTAGATTAGCCTGTGTGATTTCAGCTGGAACCAGGCATGCTGTGATGTCTCTCAGATTCTGTCTGCTTTCTGATTCATGTTATTAGCCAAACTAATTAGGATAAATATTCTACATTACCAGAGACTACTTTAGGTTTATCTTGATTTATTGTCTAGAAAACTGAATAAAAGACAAAGACCAGTCTAATTTACTTGTTGTTCAGTCGCACAGTCGAGTCCGACTCTTCGCGACCCCATGGACCAGATTACGCCAGGCCCTCCTGTCTTCCGCTGTCCGCTGAAGTCTGCTCAATTTCATGTTCGTTGCATCGATGACACTGTCTAACCATCTCATCCTTTGCCGTCCCCTTCTTCTTTGACCTTCAATCTTTCCCAGCATCAGGATCTTCTCCAGTGAATGCTCCCTTCTCATTTGGTGGCCAAAGTATTTGAGCTTCAGCTTCAGGATCTGGCCTTCAAGGGAACAGTCAGGGTTGATTTCTTTTAGGACTGACTGATTTGATCTCCTTGCAGTCCAAGGGACTCTCAAGAGTCTTCTCCAGCACCATAGTTCAAAAGAATCTATTCTTCAGCGCTCAGCCTTCCTTATAGTCCAACTCTCGCAGCCATACATTACTACGGGGAATACCATTGCTTTGACCATGTGGACTTTTGTTGGCAAGGTGATGTCTCTGCTTTTTATCATGCTGTTTAGGTTTGCCATTGCTTTCCTCCCAAGGAGCAGGCGTCTTTTAATTTCATGGCTGCAGTCACCATCTGCAGTGATCTGGGATCCTAGGAACGTGAAGTCTGTCACTACTTCTACGACTTCCCCTTCTATTTGCCAAGGAGTGATGGGGCCAGATGCCATGATCTTAGTTTTTTTGATGTTGAGCTTCAAGCCCACTTTTGCGCTCTCCTCTTTGACCCTGAGCAAGAGGCTCTTTAGGTCCTCTTCACTTTCTGCCATCAGAGTGGTATCGTCTGCATATCTGAGGTTATTGATCTTTTCCCCAGCAATCTTAACTCCAGCTTGTGATTCATCCAGGCCAGCATTTCGCATGATGTACTCTGCATATAAATTAAATAAGCAAGGTGACAATATACATCCTTGTCGTACTCCTTTTCCTATGCTAAACTAATTTACTAGGTATGCAAAAATGTAAGTCGTTCGTTTCACTGTGCAGGAATAGTATGGACCATTTATGGTCTTCACGTGTAACCTGTTTCAGCAGACAATATTTCTCCTGCTGTGGTCTCTGTACATTTCTTAAGAATTTATGGCATATTTTGTGGCCCTGATCAAGAGAAAATTAGTCATGCTTAAATCTTATTGAAACAAGTGAATTACTGGTTTGGATAAGTACATCCTCACTCTGTCATGGAGGCTCACTGGATATGAGAGAGAGAGAGAGAGAGAGAGAGAGAGAGAGAGAGATTGGATTTATATTCCGCCCTTCACTACCCAAAAATGTCTCGGAGTGGCTTAGAAACTCCTTTCCCTTCCCCTCCCCACAACAGACACCCTGTGAAGTAGGTGGGGCTGAGAGAGCTCTTGACAGAAACTGCTCTTTTTTCAAGAACAGTTCTTATCAGAACTACAGCTTGCCCAAGGTCATCCATCCAGGTGCAAATGGAGGAGTGGGGAATCAAACCCGGTTCTCCCAGATTAAAGTCTGCGCACGTAACCACTACACCAAACTGGCTCTCTTGGCCCAGTCATACACATTCAGCCTACTCTACCTCATAGATAAAATGGAAGATAATTATGTATGCCACTTTGGGAGAAAAGCAGGGTATAAATGAAATAACGTAATTAGTAAATTAAATTAGTCATGAATCAGCCTCATTAAATTCATTGGAACTTAATTGTGACTGACATCTGAATTTGGCCATAATTTTTCCTAATGTATTTGTGGAGGGAAACAATGAATTATAGTTGCTGCTTCACTTGACAAGGATCCTGGTACCAGCTGCACAATAGTATTTATAGGGAGAAATAAATTATTCCAGACTCTGGGCCGCATAAACTTTTGTAAGGAACTAGGGATTGCAACTATCTGCCACATTCTTGAGCTGAAGGTTCAAGAGGACATAGGAGTGTGGCTTTTAAAATATGGTAGAGCCGGACAATACCATTCTGCTTGCTTGGATGGTGATTTATCTTCAGTGGGAAACTGTGAGCATAAGAACATAAGAGAAACCAATGTTGAATCAGGCCAATGGCCCATCTAGTCCAACACTCGGTCACACAGTGGTCAAAAATCCCTGGTGCCATCAGGAGGTCCAGCACTAGGGCCAGGACACTAGAAGCCCTCCCACTGCTGCCCCTCCCCCAGCACCAAGAATAGAGTGCATTACTTGCCTCAGACTGAGAGTTCCTATCTATGCCTTGTGGCTAATAGCCACTGATGGACTTCTGCTCCATATGTTTATCTAATTCCCTCTTGAAACTGTCCATGCTTGTAGCTGCCACCACCTCCTGCGGCAGTGAATTCCATGTGGTAATCACTCTTTGTGTGAAGAAGTACTTCCTTTTATCTGTTCTAACCCAACTGCTCAGCAATTTCATTGAGTGCCCACGAGTTCTTGTATTGTGAAAAAGATACTTCTTTCTCAACCATGCACAATCTTATAAACCTTGATCATGTCACCCCTCAGCTGTCATTTCTCCAAGCTAAAGAGCCCCAAGCGTTTTACCCTTTCTTCATAGGGAAAGTGTTCCAACCCTTTTATCATTCTAGTTGCCCTTTTCTGCACTTTTCCCAATGCTATAATATCATTTTCGGGGTGTGGTGACCAGAACTGTACACAGTATTCTAAATGAAGTTGCACCAATGATTTATACAGGGGCATTATGATACTGGCTGGTTTGTTTTCAATTCCCTTCCTAATAATCCCAAGCATACTGTTGGCCTTCTTTACTGCAGTTATACACTGTTTAGATATTTTCATTGAGTTATCTACTATGACACCAAGATCTCTCTCTTGGTCAGTCTCTGCCAGTTCAGACCCCATCAATGTGTATTTATATTTAGGATTTTTGGCTGCAATGCGCATCACTTTGCACTTGGCCACATTGAACCCCATTTGCAATGTTGACGCTCACTCACCCATTCTCGACAGATCCCTTTGGAGTACCTCACAATCCTCCCTGGTTTTCACCACCCTGAACAACTTTGTGTCATCTGCAAATTTAGCCACCTCGCTGCTTACTCCCAATTCCAAATCATTAATAAACAGGTTAAAAAGCATTGGACCGAGTACTGATCCCTGTGGTACCCCACTGCTTACCACCCTCCATTGAGAAAGTTTCCCATTTATACTCACTCTCTGTTTCCTATTTATTAGCCAGTTTTTGATCCACAAGAGGACTTGCCCTTTTATCCCATGACCATTGAGCTTACTTAGGAGCCTTTGATGAGGAACTTTATCAAAAACTTTCTGGAAGTCAAGGTAAACAACATCTGTTGGGTCCCCCTTGTCCACTTGTTTGTTCACTTCCTCAAAAAACACTAATAGGTTAGTGAGACAAGATCTTCCCTTACAGAACCCATGCTGAGTCTGCCTCAATAGTTTTTGTTCATCAATGTGCCTACTAATTCTTTCTTTAATAACAGTTTCCACCAACTTACCCGGTATTGATGTCAGACTGACTGTCCTGTAATTTCCTGGATCTCCCCTGGAGCCCTTTTAAAGATGGGAGTGACATTAGCTACCTTCCAGTCCTCAGGAATGGAGGCAGATTTTAAAGAAAGATTACATATTAATGTAAGGAGATCCACAAGTTTACTTTTGAGTTCTTTCAGAACTCTCGAATGAATGCCATCCGGGCCTGGTGATTTATTAGTTTTTAAATTGTCCATCAGTCGGAGGACTTCCTCTCTTGTCACCTCAATCTGATCCAGGTCTTTCAAACCCCCTCCCGAAATCACTAGTTCTGGAGTGGGCAAGCACTTCTAATCTTCCACAGTGAAGACAGAGCCAAAAAATGCATTCAGCTTCTCAGCCATTTCCCTATCACCCTTCAGTACTCCTTTTACCCCTTGGTCATCCAAGGGCCCCACTGCCTTCCTGGCTGTTTTCCTGCTTCTGATGTATTTGAAGAAAGTTTTATTGTTGGCCTTTATGTTTTTTGTGATATGCTCCTCATATTCCCTTTTTGCTTGCCTGATCACAGACTTGCATTTTATTTGCCATAGTCTGTGTTCCCTTTTATCAGCCTCACTGAGTGGTTTTCAGTCGAGGGGATTCACACAGCCACTGATGATTTTGAAGAACCAGGCTTGTTTAAAATAAAACCTTTTCTTCACTTCTTCCCTTTAGTTATAAAATATATGTTTATGATAGAATGTGTAAAGGTTTGGGGGCTCATGACTGTTAGATAGTTTTGCAACGTGCGAGTAGAACATGGTCACTAAGGCAAAGAAGACTTAATTTAAAAGACTACTTCAGTGACACAAAATCTTGCTAAAGTACTCAAAATTATTTGCTAGTAGTAGTTTCAGGTTATGCTTTAAATTCACTTTAACTCTTGAGGTTACAAATAGGCTTTTATTGCCTAGCCAACAGTCGAGATCCTTTTGCTCACACACAGGGTTCCACCCACACATATGATATAGCAATCTTATAAAAACTAAGTGGGTCTAGGTCTTTTCATTGTCTGCAAAAGAGACTTCCTGGAATCCTATGCATTCCTCTTTCACTTCTGTGATGAAAGAAATATGGGTTAATCTTGTAATTTTTTTAAAAAAAGAAGATGAGCAGATATGTTAACATGCCTGATCCCTCTACCCCCCTCACAAGATGCTCTGATTCACACAAATAAAGCCTTTGAAAACCTGACTGATGTTGGTTGCAATTTTGCAGACCCAAGGAAGAAGAGCAACAACACAGACCAGATTGGATGAAAATAGGCTACAGCTTCACTGAATACAATCACAGATGCATTGGTGCAGTATGAGGATGGATCCAGCATCGGACGACCTGCCTGCTGCTCAACATAACCCCATCCCTGTCAGCCTGCCTCCCAGGAGGGAACTGCGGAGTGGCAAGCCTTGGGGATCCACATGGGCACAAGCCACTGCATGGTTCCCTTGCCACCTGGTGGTGAGAGCCAGCTGACAGCCCCCAACCCAGCTCCACCCCCAAGAATCCTTCAGGGAGTTCCCAAACTGGGGGAGGCCTATCCCCAAATGGATCTGTCCCAAAGCCCAAACCGCCCAGCCAAGCTGTGATGAAAATTCAGTAAAATGGGGGGAAAGTAGCCCAAACCCAATCCAAAACCACTAAGAACCCAAGGGAAAGTGGGACGGAGAGCCAGAACTACACAGCCCCAGCAGCAGCTCAGGTAAGATAGGGAAGGGGTGGATCAGAGTGGAAACTCTGAGCACCGGGTCTGCTTGGAGTTCCATCCCTTCCTGGCCAGTCAGAAGCGAGCTGATTGGCTGGCTCAGGCTGCTGCAGGCTGCTGCAGGCTCAAGCCCCATGCAGCTGACTCAGGGCCAGTGAGACAGCCTTCATCCACCTGTTCCCAGTCCTGGGCCACAAACAAGACCCCAGGTAAGTCTGGAACTGTTGTTTCTTCTACCTCCAGTTCTCTCAAATTGCAGAATCTATATTTTGTGCTGCTTTTGTGTCTGTGCCAGTTGTAGGTTTTCAGTGTCACACTAAGGAGTCAGCCATTTGCCATTGTTGGCATATGTTCTTATTGGCAAAGTTGTCTATGCCCCAAGGCCAATGGATAAATAAAATGTGACATAGTTCACATTTATGTGTTTCTAGGGCTCTCTACAAGTCCATCCCCAGCGTTGCCTACGAATGTATTGAATCGGCGCCAGGCTGTCTAGAGAATGAACCGCTCAAATGAACCACCCAAACCTCCATGGAAAAAAGGCAGTTTGTTTTTGGGTTTGAGAATTACATGATCAAATGAGCTGGCTCTAAACAAACCATGAACTGGCCCGGTTTGTGCTCTAACTGAGGTTCATTTGTGAGTTCATGTCCATCCCTAATGTGGACACATCCTCATAGGCAAGAGGACACAATGTATGACCTACACAGAACTCGACAACATAATGCCTTCCTCCATGCATAAATGTGCAAAGTATTTGCAATCAAGTTTAGAACTTTTAATAAATGTAAGAGTGTAACATTTTGAAAGCATAGTAAGTCTAAATTATTCTTTACTTTGGGCAATTATATTTGCCAGAATCAAAATAGTTCTAAAAGACTACAACATTTAAATTGCATCTCTAATCAGAAGATGTGTGCGTGCACATGAAAGCTCATTCCCAGAATATAGCCCAGGCTAGCCCGGTCCCATCACACCCTGGAAGCTAAGCGGAGTTGCCTTGGCTAGTATTTAGAAGGGCAACCTCCAAGGAGTGCCAGGATCATGACACAGAAGCAGACAATGACAAACCACCTCTGAAACATCTCTTGCCTTAAAACAGGTCTAGCTCACTACCACGTGGTGCATTACACTAAAGAGCTAGAACGTCTGATTGCCAGACAAAGTTAGGAAGGATCTCCCAGCTATTCTACCCACAATACCATATGATAATTATTACAATTAACAGCAATGTAAAATAACATTCTACCCTTTAAAAACCAACCCACTGGTCTACTCTTCTTCATACACCTAACAGGAAACATATAAGTAAAAAGTGGATCACAAAATGTGGCTATGTGTATTTTCTGTTCATGAAACTGAGCCTTCATTCCTCATTTATTAATATGTCACATGTGCATAAACCTTGGGAATTTGCAGTCTTTTTTATCCTTATAATTTGAACACCTTAGATATCACATAAGCTGGGAAGTTATATTGTAGAGTAAGTCCCTTGTTGTTGAGTAGTCTGTTAAGCTATTTTGATTCATTACAGATCCCTCAGTGGAAAATGCAAGTAATATGTACCTAGTATTAATGGTGTTTGTTTACTCGGTAAAATATATGGAAACTGTGATTATGCATTTCATGCCATTCTGGCTCTAAGTAACCCCCAAAGAAGCTTAATGAAACATGTTCTCCCCCATCTATACATTTTTTTTCACAAACATGTACAATTTCAATGTTTATACACAGCTGACACAAGGCACATATCTTGTACCAAAGTATAAAATGTATGGAAGCAGAATTGCATGGATATTGATTAAGTGGATCAGTATCTTTAGATCTTTATGAACTGGGTTGCAGATCTGTACATGCTCACAGAATGGCTTCCACTTTAGTGTCCATGAGAATAAGATGAAAAAATGCCTCTGTGTGTGTGCGTGCCTGCACATATGCATGCATTAAAATAATTGTTTCAAGAAGCACCATTTTAGTGCATATATTTTAAGCCATTTCCCTCCCTAGGGTCTTCTCCACATTAAAAAAAAAAATCAATATTTCAATGATAGCAAGGAATGATGGTAGATCTAGCAGCTGGTGGCTGTGGCAATCAAAGGTAGTAGGGCAGGCAGTAGCAAGATTAATGGGGCATTAGCAGCAGTTGCTTATGGCAACAGGGGTGACCTTCCTTTACAATAGCTGTGAGATCTCAGACCTACCCTCATGGGTAGTCCTGATATTGACTATCAGCATTTACGTTCGGCTGTACAAAATGAAAGTTGTTTCACAGTATCTGCAGCTGGGAATGCTACATGTGTAAAGGAGAAATGAGGATATTCACATAAGGCATGTTTGAAGTACTTTAGTGTATTCAGTCCATGCAGCCATCTATCTCCCTGTAAAAAGGGTGATTACATAAATCTCTATATGCTACAATCCACAGCTCACATTACCATGTATCCTTGGTATGTACATGCCTGATCCCCCTTTGCTTATCATGGTGACCATGTGAAAACCATATTAAAAATCTACAGACCCAGTGCTAAGGAAACGCTACCAACATGACATTTCCATTTCCTCTTCTTCCATTTCTAGTTCAAATATGGTAATTGTTTATTCATAAATACAGCAGATACTTTAAAGCTTCCTTGTGGAAGTTAATTCTAAAAACTGGATGACTTTCAATTATACAGGCCAATGACATCATGGCAGCCATTAGATAAATCAAGACTAAGGATAAAACTAAGGACTTTTAACTGCTTCGCTGGTTTTTATTGCTATATTAAATGACAATATGAAACCTTATAGAGCAAGGCAAATTAACAACTTATTGGAAAAATGCAATTGGAAAAGCTCTGTCCCCTTGAAGGTACATTCACAAGCATAATGCCTTCCTCAATATTATAGCAGTAAAATGTAAGTGCTGATACGGCAGAGCAAAAACATTTTTAAATTTCATTTATTCTGATCTGCACAACAATATTGGACAAGACTGGGTGAGATTCTGTAATATGATGGAACCCATAGAATTGCAGAGGAAAAGGACAGGGATACTTTCTTTTCAGGTCAGATGGAATAGTTTTCCACAGCAGCCTAAAGTAATCCTTTGCATAGCATTATTTGATCCAAAAATCTTGCCCAAGGATGATGTTGTGGAAGCTATTTCTTTTAGGCTGTTATTTTCTGCATCAGTGCATAGAAGTTCATGTAGCGGACTTGCCTTTTCACAAGTTTTCATCTACACTGAGAACTATTTTCCTGTGTGCACATATGCTGTCACAACACCTCCAGTTCAAAAGTGGGGGGAACCCTACTGTGGTGACTGCCACAAAGTGCACAGACCTCTCCCTTCAGTCAAAATGTGCATAGACCACAAGCAGATTAGTAAGAGCTTATTGTTCAACATTGGGCAGAAGTAGCAGGCATCACATGTTGGGCATAAGCCAGTCTAAGGGTTCACACAAGATGAATCAGATATGGAAGTTGCAGCCCTAGTTCTTAGGTGGGTCGGGGAGGCTTGCTCAGATGCCAATGATCTCACTAGAAATCATCACACTTACTACAGATTTGGAAATAAGTGGAGTAAATTGGCCACAACTTTATTGGTTACAGCTGTAGGAAGCATTGGCACAGCATGGGTCCACCAGATCCGATGCATCAGCTGACCTGCTGCCAGCTGATGAACCCCACCACCCAGCCAGCCAGTCGGCATGGGTGAAGACTGCGAAATGGCAGGTTGTTGGGGATCATATGGACGACTGCCCCTTTATGATCCTCCCTGCCATCTGGCCATGAGGGCACACGCTGGTAGTCCCTGAGCACACATGCTCCTGTCAGCCCTCACGCCAAGACCTCTTAAGGTGGTTCCCATATCTGGTGAATGGCATGCAGGCCCATTCCCATAAACAGATCTGGCCCCATGCTGTTACCACCACAACAGCTGGGCAGAGCCACCCGTCCAGCTCCCACCAATGCTCCTACAGCTGTAGCCAAGAAAATAGGTACTGCCGAACTCCATGAAGCCATATGTCCTGGCTCCAATAGGACAGATGCACCCCATCAGGCTGGAGCAGGGGCCATAGCCTATGGGAGATGTGTGAACTGTATATCCCTACACCCCTGTAGCCTCTGCCTTGGAACATCCACCTTTCCAAGGTGGTCAGTGCCCTGCCTTGAGCAACCTTTAAGCCAGCCTGACCACCAATTAAGTGTCAGTCCACTCCACCTGCAAGCTTACCAGGCTGGACACCACAGCTTACTCAGTCAGGCTGTTCTCCACCAGCTGTGGCACCAAGCCCAGTCTGATGAGCATGGCCATGGTAGGTGCTTAATCCTCACCGAGTACTCTGTCAACCATACTGACCAATGTACGTCCCTGGGTGGGAGCCCAAACCCCAGTGTCTTGTGCCCATGCCACCACTCAGTGAGCCAAGCTGATGTCAGTGTGGTGGCCACATCAGCCCTCCCCAGCCATCCAAAGCATGGACCTGTTGGGGGCCGGCCCCCACACCACAAATTCTGCCTCCGCCATAGTGACCCTAGCATGGTCGTGGTCAGGCATTCCACCCATAGCATAACCAGTTCTGCATCCATGATGCCCGTGTGGTGGCCACATCAGCCCCCCAGCCGTCCAAAGCATGGACCTGTCGGGGGCCAGTCCCCACACCACGAATTCTGCCTCCGCCATAGTGACCCTAGCATGGTTGTGGTCGGGCATTCTACCCATAACAACCACTTCTGCATCCATGAACTCCATCATCTGGGGACCAATGCTGCGCCACATTCCTGGAACTTAAGTAAGACATCATCAGTAACCAGCTACCACATGTAATCCAGCACCAGCCCCGGCCATGTTAAAACATCATCCCCCAGATGGTCGCACTGTGAGGTGTATAATTTCTGTTTGTGGGTTTGTTTGTTTGTTTAATAGTATTACCCCGTTCACATTGCTGCAACCACAGCACCTTACCACCAATGCTCCGACCCCAGCCGCTGCCTGGCTCCCACTGGCACAGGTGCATAGCAGGGCCTCCAGCCCAGTGCCTTTTGCCAGGACAGTGGTCCCGCATCCGCTTGTGTTGCTTCCATGGAACTGGTGTTGCTTCCATGGAACTGAACCATCTTGCAGGAACAACTGACTGCCACATAGGTCCTGGTACTCACCCCAGTTGTGTGGTGTCGCTGTTCTTCACAGTTATGACTGGGGCCCTTACCGACTGCTTCCCTGGAACTCAGCAAGACATTGTTAACAACAAACATGTGTGGCGCCATAAAAATTCTTCAGGGTGTAGACCGATGATGGGGCATCGTACAGTGGCCAAGATATCAATTCCGGAATCTGGCCTTCCTTGCCAAGGAAGTGGGGCAGCCTTTCAGTTTCTGGTAAACATACACCGCATAAGCAGGGCCCCAACTCCTAGATGTAACATCAAAGCCATTTTCCCATGACAAGGGAGTGGGGCAGAATCCTGCTGGGTGAACACCACATGAGCAGATTATTTCCATGGTTTGTTTGCATTAATTAAGTAATGTATTTATTTGTTCTTAAGCCAGTGAACCTGCAGGAGAATGTAATTTGTCTTACTTGTAACCCAAGACACTGTAGAATGGATAGCAGATTTATCAGGTGGAAGGCAGCAGACATGAGGTTTGAGCCACCCACTGAACCCCCAGAGCCCCCCATGACGTGAATGTTACCAGCGCACCCCTTGAAGTACAGCCTTTTCTGCCAATTGCCCAAAGCACTTCAGGCCATGAGTCCCGGCACCCACTGACTTCAGCACCTAGCCTGGAACCCTCACGTCCCACTGGCCAGGGAAGGCATCAGTGAAGCTGCTACTATTGTCCCCACACACTGAGCAGAAATTGTCATGTAAGCAAGCAAACACATGATATCCCGACTGGTGCAGAGCAGCTCCAAATAGCCCATATTTCTGTAATCTGGAATGGTGACCATGCGCAGCCATGAACAATACTCCTTCCAAGTTGTGGAGTACCGTGAGAGATCCCCCACTGTTGCTCCCTATCCCCCACTGGTGCACAGACAGCAATGTAGTGATCAGCACGGTTCGCTATTATACAACAAGACAAAGCTACCTGGCCAGGTGGCCAACTATATATAACCCTAGGGGAACACCCCCTGGTGCCATTGGTGGGTTTGAATTCCCGCTGCCATTACCACTGGTTCCCCTAAGCAGGAGCCAGGAGCTCCAGTCCCATTGTTCTCTGGGACTCAAGCTCAGGCTCTGGCGCTGACTCCTCTAAGCGGTCAGCGGACACAACAGAGCCAGAGGCTAAAAAACTGTGAGCTAGCTCACACTAACTCAGCTTAGAGGAAACATTGCTCCCCATCCCCTGCCCAGTGCCGCAAATGGTGGGCCGCACCGAGCCCTTTGTGCTTTCTGCATGGAAACTGATGTTGGGAATTAGGTATGTTGTTTTACCAGCACTTGGATCCTTCTGCATGGCTAATGACCTCCTTCCCCCTGTGCTACAGATATGGCAAGGCATGTATCTTCTGAGTAGGCCATGACACAAGCACCTCTTCAAAGGAATCCAGGTTCCTGGCCTTTGTTGACTCTCACTGCAGGTTACTCCTGTTTGCACTGCATAGAAATTTTTGACAGGGTCAGAGTGAGAATGCAGTTTTGATAGCAACTTGGCCTGGTCAGTTGGACACCTCTAAGAGATTGCAGAAGGTACACCTGGTTGGTCCTCATGGGCTGTGCATAGCTGGAAGACTAAGTGCCACATAAAAAGGGCTTTAGAGGTAGTTCTGAGTAGCACTTCAGAACTGATGTATCATGTAGAAAAGGAACATATTGGAAGTACAAAATTAGGATTTCTTAGGCAGAGGAGCTTCATATTTTCTGCTTGTAGCGCAATGCACAGAAATAGGATTCTGATGAATGAATACTGAATTCCACAGTATTAGCACTTTAATGGTATATTTCACAGTTTTTTATCATTGTATAATTGATAGAATCCTATAAAAATGCCCTAAATTTCACACTATTTAGGCTTAGGGATTTATGGAACACTGCAATGATCTGGGAAAGGAAATCCACCAAAAATATTTGCAAGTAGAGAGATTCTCTTCAGTTCACTTTGGGGCTTTCACCATAAACAAATTTCATTTGAAAGGAACAAGTTAAATGCTCCCAAAAGCAATAGTATTACTAATGGTGAAGGGGAGAAATAGTTCCCACTAGTGTGTTCCATCCACATCTATTAGTATGATCCTCAGTATCTTCTCTTTACTCTTTGAGAATCCAACACTGAAAACCTTATTTCATCTTTTCTGCTTCTTGATCTCTGTTATGTTAATAATATAGACTGCACCTATGTTAAACCAATAATGGTGTGTTGACAATTCCAGGTTAAATTCTCTTTTTTTTTGTCAGATGGTACATATCAGTATAAAATCTGGCAACAGAATCAGGGGGAAAAGCCAAAGATATTCTTAAGTGCTCTATACTTTATTCCTTGCTGAAAGATCTACAAGGATTTGATTAAGTGAGAAGATAGAACACTGTAGATCTACTGCAACATTGCACATTGTAGTAATAAGGCAGCAAGCTTTAGAGTCCCCAGAACAACAGTATAGATCCCTGCAGTTTCCCAGCTTATTTCCACTCCAGCTAAATTCCAGTTCAAGAACTTCCAGTTCTCTGTCTGACTCCCAGCTCAACAAATGTAACCCTGCTTCACTGTCCCACCCACTAGCAGATTCCAAAGGCAGGGGACAATCTTCCAATCTTTAGCAAATGTGAGCTGGTCATCCCTGATTACTTGGAAATAATAATAATAATACTTTATTGTCATTGTACATAGCACAACGAAATTAAAAGTGCAATCATTTCAGTAATCTACAACAATAATCATGCACGCTCACACAGCCATTCACAACTGCTTCATAGCTCCCCTAAAGTTCACATAGCAACTAAACCACTGATGTCCCCAATTCCAATCTCATACAGCATTTAGGGCAATAATGGCTCTTGGATAAAAACTGTTTTTTAATCTATTTGTCCTTGTTTTAATTGTCCTGTATCTTCTGCCCGAAGGCAGCAATTCAAACAAGGAGTGTTCAGGGTGTGATGAGTCCTGCAAAATGTTCTTTGCCTTTTTCAAGCATCGAGAACTGTACAGTTGTTCCAGGGATGGGAGAGGGCAGCCAATGATCTTCTGAGCTGTGGTGGTAACTCTCTGGAGTGCCTTCCTATCTGCAGCCGTACAACTGGCAAACCAGGCACAGACACAGTATGATAAAATGCTTTCTATTGAGCAACGATAGAAAGACATCAGTGTTTTCTCAGCTTAACAAAGGATGGTCACCCATCAGCTGGAACAAAATGTTCACTTTCACAACTTCAGGTTATATTCATAATGGGTGATACAAACAAAGAACATATGTTTGCTGCCTTGTACTAAATTAGAATCTTGGTCCATCAAACTCAATATTGCATACTCAGGCTGTCAGCAGCTCTCCAGAGTCTCAGGTAGATTTTTCACCTCATCTACTACCTGATCCTTTTCACTGGAAATGCTGGGGACTGAACCTCATCCACTGAACCACAGCACCTCTCTTATTCTGTTGTAGGCCCTTTTGCCCCTCCCTTATTCTGTTGTAGTGTCTCTTGCATGTTGTATGTAGGTGATGCATAACATAGGCAGATGTTTCTCTATATAACTAAGACAAGCTAGGACAAAACAAAGTGTTGTTGATGTAAAAAACAAAGCCCATTCATTCTGTGGAGAAAGGGGTATTTGTCCACCACATTTTCTTGTAGTGTGTGAAGAGGAAGGTGACGGTCTACAAACATTCAATAAGGACAAACCCAGGATCCTTAGCCTATCACAGCTCCTGGACATTTTTAATTGTTACTAATGTGTATAGATATGATTTGATTCTTTTTGAAATCCTTACTTTGAATGAAAACCACCTCAGAAGCTGTGAGTAACAAAGAGTACAGAATACAATTTTAAAAAATAAATCACTAATGCTTTGTTCCAAAGACATGCATAGCCCTTCAAACAACAATTATGTGATGCAGATAGTAGTTGTATAGCAAGCATTTCATGCCATTTAAAGCAGACCTCATTCTGATGTGGATTTGAATGTACTTGACCAAAGAAAACCAGTCACATGTGTCTGATCTAAAGAGAGCAGGTAGGAAAGCCCATGAAAAAAGGGGTACTCACTTTACTGACTGCTATTACTGTCAGTGAACAGAGGCCTTTCTGCTTGCATTTAACAGCTTGGCTAGAAAACATCAAGGAGAAACTATGCCACAATTAAGAACCATTTGTATCCATAGTGGAGCCTATCTAATTTGGAGAACGATGCTTCAGGACTAGATTAAAGAGTTTTTTTCTCAAAAAAACTTCAAATTATTGTGTGACATTTTAATTTAGTTAAGTCTGTATTTGCATTCATGTGGGAATTTGCACATAGACATAACATTAGATCTTAGCTGGGCCCTCTCCATTGAAAATCTCAAAAGGCTCATTTAAGGTGATGGGTCATGTGAAGAAGTTCATCCAAATCGTCCTCTAGTGAAATCTCGGAACTAAAATCCACCAACCCAAGAGAATATTTTAGGAACACCAGTTGGAAACAGTAAGCTGAGTGAACAAAATGAGATTTACAATGAATTATACTGTAAATTATATTTAGAATGAACCCTACCAATGTTTAAAAAGCCATTTAAAACCCAGGGACAAAAGCTGGGGGGGGGAGGCAGATGGAGTGGGGAAATGGTGACAGATGTGATCAGGGAAATTCAGAAATCTACACTTTTCCATCCATACTGCAAGTCAGCCTGCTTTGATTCTGACTTCATAGAAAGATCAGAGTGAAGCAGGTTTGGGAAACATCAAGAAGGTGCATAATAGGAAGTCGACATTGTGTGGATGCCTCAAAAAATCCTGTTCCATTTTGAGAGCTAGGCAGAGAAAACACTGTGTGGAAGCAGCCTACTTTTGCTGAATGTGTTTGCAGCAGGTGCAGGCCCTATCTTAAACCTATGCATGTACTCTGTATCCAAATGAACATGCCTAGGTCAGGGGCTGTGTCTGCTGCTGCGATACTGCTTGCCTCCTGCACTATATTTTCTCACTGAAGGAATCGACTACACTTTATGGTGCATGCTGAACTTTGCACAGGATGGACAATGAGAGTGCAATCCTAAAAAGGTCTACTCAGAATCCTACTTGGGTTTGTTCAATGGGGCATCCTCCCAGGAAAGTGTTCTTAGGATTCCTCTGCCAGTGTAAGAAATACTTGTAATTTACCAGAAATGCTTCCACTCTCCCTTTTTACCATGGCAGTCCCTTTTGCTGATATCTGGCCCTGCTTTGTCTCTATTTTGCCTTTTGAGTAGATGATGGACTTGCCTTCTTAATTTTGTTAATGTGCCTTGTATTTGCAGGTTTCATTTCTTATCTGAAGTCCCTAAAAATTTGTCCCATTCAACATGCCAGCATCTCTCCACCCTTCCATTCCCCATGCATCCACCTATGCAGACTCCACAAGGTGATTTTAGTTGCATTAGGGAAATATTAGAGAATAAATTATCTTCAGAAATATGCTATTGTTATGTGATAAATCCCACACCCTTTATGCACATGAAGTCTTTATAGAGAACATAAATCTTTAGCATACTGGCTTGTTTATTTACCTTGAGTATTAACCTTGGGCTGAATATTTACCTCTCTTTTTATAGACATTTTGAAGATGCCACTGACAATTCCATTTTATGCGTTTGGAGATTCTACAACTCATTTGCTGTTGGCCATATTTATACAGGAATGCATACATGCTAAAGGACTACATGGTGTTTAGTCATGCCGGCCACATGACCACGGAAACGTCTTCGGACAGCACTGGCTCTTCGGCTTTGAAACGGAGATGAGCACCGCAACCCTAGAGTCGAATTCGACCGGCTTTCGAGCAAGGAAACCTTTAAAGGACTACTTAGATCCTTCATGGTTTAGATAGTTTGCAACGTATGTGCAGTAGGAGCTCACTTCGGATCCTTTGGGAATAGCCTCCTGGCTGAAACTGCTTTTATGAACTCTGCCTTTCTAATGCTTGCCCTGACAATCTAGTTTCTAAGTAGCTTTGTTGATTCAACATTTTGCCTTCTGTTGTCAGCTCTGATAGATGCACAAGGTTCCAGCCTTAACATATTTCCACTGCTGGTAGGAGTGCCCAGCTATATATTCTTTTTGGTGTGAAGTCATAAAGCAAATCAACGAAATTACTTCACTAAACCTTCCTATATGCCCTGAAAATCACTTCTTAAACTTTGGGTCCTCGGGGACAGCGACCCACAAGGATCTCATCTTGATCTTACTTGCAGCAACAAGAGTGACAATCACATCACTCTGGAAATCTTCAACTCTTCATTTATGGCATAACAAAATTTGGGACCAATTTATTTTAGCCAAACTTACGAACATTACCCAATCAGCAAACGCAGCTCCGTCTTCCTCTCTATCTCGTTTTGTTTCCACATGGTCACGAGTACTTCAATTCATGGCAGAAAAGGATATTCTCCCTTCCAATCCCTCTTATCATCCTTAGATCCACTTCTAATTGACTCTATGATCTACCATGTCGTTGGGGCCTCTTATATTTGACAGAGTTTCTTACGGCCTAAACAATTTCAGTCATCATTTCTTGATCATATGACTATTAGATGGGCAATTAAACATTACCTCTACTCAGGGCTTTTTTTGTAGAAAAAGCCCAGCAGGAACTCATTAGTATTATAGGCCACACCCATCAGCAGAAACTCATTAGCATATTAGGCCACACCCCTGACAGTGCAGCTCATTAGCATATTAGGCCACACCCCCATGTTATCAGAAGTGTGGTCATCCAGCCACACCCACCTTGTGCTGCTTATTCTGTTTACCTTATTTGTTGTCAAAACCCAGGGCTTTTTTTGTAGTAGGAACTCCTTTGCATGTTAGGCCACATACCCCTAATGTAGCCAATCCTAGTGAGTTTCTGCTGCTGGGTGTGGCCTGTTATGCTAATGAGTTCCTGCTGGGCGTGGCCAACTTGAGAGCCAGCCAGAACTCCGTTCCTGTGCGTTCTTGCCCAAAAATAGCCCTGCCTCTACTCCTGATATATTTTTAGCATCTTGAACTGTTAAATATATTTATACATGTTTGCAGATATATTTATACATGTTTGCGAAAATGCATTATATTCATAATTATCTTCTTATACATCTTCGCTGTAGTTATATTTGACTGTTACGTTTACTGTTCCTCATTGTTCCTCATTATTACTTTTCAAAGTTATCTAATAATTTAAAAAAAAAAAATTCCAGCCTTTCTGGTACATAAAAGATGTCACTTGAACATCTGAACATAGAGACTTGATTCTTTGGACTATGGATGGGGAATGAAATTAATTTGGATTCCCCTCCCCCGCTGTTTCCTCTATGAAAAGTCAATACAAAGGACAACTAGAAACTTTGGGACCATGGTCCATCTCTGCCTGACCACCATCTGGTATGCTGCACTATCTGTTTTGTATAGTGTTAATATTGGAATGCTGTTTTAATCTGTTTTAATTGTTCTGTCATTGGTTGTAACCCATCCTGAGCCTTGCACGGCTGGAGAGGGCAGGATAGAAATCCAATAAAATAAATAAATAAATAAGACCAGAAGTACTTTTCTTCTCTATTGATCATTGTAGGAAAAAGAAATGTATGCTCTGGAGGAATGCCTGTTGCCATGAACTAAATTCACTTCCTTTCTATATGAACATTATTAGCAGTATGTTTGCCAACCTCCAGGTGTGGCCTGGAGATCTCCTGGAATTATAACTGATCTCCAGACCACAAGAATCAGTTCCCCTGGAGAAAAAAATTTTAATGTTTTTTTTAATTGAAGTATTTAATCCTGCTTCCATGTAACTCAAACAATACATAACATAGTATATATTACATACCTCAATGCATTGCATATTTCTTCCCCCATTCCCTTTTCCCCTCCCCCTCCCTCAAAAGACCAGCAATAATTCCTTATTTTATAACTTTAACCATAAGCATACCTTTTGGAGTCTAACCAGTATATCATTAGTGGCCCCCCTGCTTTTACCCATCTTATATACCCTAACCATCTCTTCTTAACTTCTTCAATCTTACCTGACTTTTCCTGTTGTATTATCATTAATATATCTGACTGTACCCATTCATATAAATAACCATTCCATCTAGCTATAGTCCATTTTGTAACATCTTTCCAATCAAGCGCTGGAGAAAATGTCTGCTTTGGAGGGTAGACTCTACAGCATTGAAGCCTGCTGAGGTCTCTGCCCTCCTCAAACTCCTCCTTCCCCAAACTGCATCTCCAAATTTACAGGATGTTCCCAGCACAGAGTTGGCAGCTCTAATGAACAGCTGGTTTCATTTGCCATTGGGTATGGCTTCAATTAAGAAAATGGGTGCCCTAAACCCTCAGTGGGACTGTCAATGCTTTTTCAAGTACAGTTCCCTCATGCTATAACATAAACAAAAACAGCTTGCTATGCAGGATAAGGAGGACTGGCTACAATCGGGTGGGGCGGAGGCTTCTGCTAGATGTTCACAAGCCTTTCACATGCCACCTTATGGTCCACAACTTTTAGTATATTGTCACACATCCTCAGTTTCTGGAATAAAGAGGCTCAAATGATCACATCACACAAGACTACACCTAAACAAACAAACAAGAGTTTGTTGGGATCTTGGTGCTGCATCCCTTTGTGGGGTGGAAAGTCCATTAAATTATACTGGTATGTACACCTATGGCAATGGGTTCAGAATTTCACTTGCATCACAGTCTGCACTCTACTTAAGACTGGTGGTAGATGCTGCTTCCCTTCAAACGAGAGTGAACACATTTCAGAGGTCAAAGAGGTACTGAAAAAATAGAGCTAATAAATATGATTAGAGGTTTGAGCAGCATGAAAAAGTTACATTGCACTTAGCACAAATTATGAAATCAGCTGCTGACAATTTATATTGTAAAAGTCTTCTGCACACTGGTTTTCCCTTCATGCAGAATAAGCCACAGTCCTTCCACCTGTTGCTGTGATATGCTCATTTGGATACGTATGTGACTGGTTGTATTTTGGAGATGAACAGCTGTGAAAAAGGTTAATAAAATTTTAAAAAGCAGAGAACCCATCGATAAAATGAAACACAGCAATTGCTGAAGACAACCCACTCTAAATGTAGCTTTCATAGCCAGAGGGCAGGAAACTGAGAGAGGATTTTGCAAACAATTGAATTTATAGCAAGAGAATATAAAGATATTGCAGCCATCAGTGCAAAACACTGAACCAAAAAAGAGAATAACAGGACACTAGTACCTGTTGGAAATATTTTGTTTTTCTTGTTAAGTCTTAATACTGGGAATGGATGTGGCTAAGGTCTAATATACGGTATTATTCCTCAGTGCCAGGGGGCTCAGTAGCACTAGCAGAGATTAAGGCTGAGATGAAAGTTTGCTTTAGTTTGCACCTTCAGGAGTGAAGGTTAAGTGAGAGCTCAAGAAAACTTTTGATGAGCCTTTCATTTAAGCAGAGAAGCTCTGCTAGTCTGTGGCGGCCCATTTTTACTGAGTTTGACACTGTCTTTTAATTTAAAAAAACAACAAGCTCTAGTGCCTCGTGAACCAGCTGGATCATTACAGTATTCAGAAGCTAAAGTCCACTTAATTAGATACCTAAACGTGTTGCCTAAAATGAACTTGTATAGGCTTTCAGGCAAGCAGTCTGCATACTCAGTGAAATTTGCAACTGAAATATTTCAGACAAACAGAGAACACTGAGGGAGGACTCTGAGGCTGAGGATGAAAGAAATTGACGATAAAGACAGGATTGCAAGCAGCCAAGAAGAATTGAAGAGGAATAGCAGAAACAAAGGGAAATACTGAAAGAATGAAACAACGCACAGATGAAGCTGCCTGATACTGAGTCAGGCTATTGGTCTATGAAGGTCAGTAGTATCTACTCTGACTGGCAGCAGTTCTCCAGGGTTTCAGGTGGAGGCCGCCTATTACCAAATTATTTTAAGTAGATTTGCCAGAGGACTAAACCTGGGATCTTCTGTATGTAAAACAGATTCTCAACCACTGAGCTATGGTCCCTCTCCTTGGCTATGGCCAATACTGTAGGCAAGCAGACTGAATTTTTCCATTTAAAAATGTGAAGAAAAATAACAAACAGAATCATAGAATCATAGAATGTTAGAGTTGGAAGGGATCTTGCAGGTCATCTAGTCCAACCCCCTGCACTCTGCAGGAGCGTAGTCAAAAGATAGCCCTACAACATACCCAAAAGATGGTCATCCAGCCTCTGCTTAAAAACATCCAGTGAAAGAGCATCCACCACCTCCCGAGGCAGACTGTTCCACTGCTCAACTACTCTTACAGTTAGGAAGTTTCTCCTGATATTTAGCCAGTAACAACTCCCTTGTAATTTCCACCCATTAAATCTAGTCTTGCAATCCAGAGCAAGAGAGAATAGATCTGCTCCATCTTCTACATGACAGCCCTTCAAATACTTGAAGACTGCAATCATGTCCCCTCTAAGGCTAAACATACCCAACTCTTTCAGCCTTTCCTCGTAAGACTTGGATTCCAACCCTCTCACCATCCTGGTTGCCCTCTTCTGGACACACTCGAGCTTGTCATCATCCTTCCTAAAATGTGGTGCCCAAAACTGGACACAGTACTCCAGGTGAGGCCTGACCATAGCAGAATAGAGCGGAACTACCACCTCCCATGATCTGAACACAATGCTTCTGTTAATGCTGTTAATCTATACCCTCGGGGCCAGCCTAAGGGTTCACTGGTTTCCCTGCCTGTATGGTCTGACACTGGTTAAAAAACTCCAGCTATCAAACTTATTCCAACCAATTCCCTAATTTCTCTGGACAACATTTCAGTGCAAGCTCCCTAAGACCCTGCCCTCCCTCCAAAAAGCAGCTAGTACTTTCTACTTTCTCTCAGAAGGAGAGAATGGTTCTGTTGTTCTGGTGGTTCAAGAAACTTTGTGCATGAACTAAATAATACCTCAAATGTTTCAGCATACATTTATTTCAGGCATAGCACCTATATTGTTATACTAATTTCAACCATAAGATAGACATCATTCATTCATTCACTCATTCTTTTTTTTTATTCTTTAATTTTTACTTCATTTCTACCCACCAGGGGTCATTTTGTAGAAAAAGAGGTGCAGGAGCTCATTAGCATAACTCATTAGCATAACATATTTGCATATGCCACACACCCCTGACATCAACGGAAGTGTGTCAGAAGGCAACACCCACCACTCAGGCTCCACTGGACTGTTTTGGATTGCTAGCTATGGGGGGGGGAACATGCAGATCTGCCCTCAGAGAGGAGGGAGAGCTTGTACCTGAATAAACCTTGGACTTAAAGGTGTCACTGGACTGTTTTGGATTGCTAGCTATGGGGGGAACATGCAGATCTGCCCTCAGAGAGGAGGGAGAGCTTGTACCTGAATAAACCTTGGCCTTAAAGGTGTCACTGGACTGTTTTGGATTGCTAGCTGGGGGGGGAAGCGTGCAGATCTGCCCTCAGAGAGGAGAGAGAGCTTGTACCTGAATAAACCTTGGCCTTAAAGGTGTCACTGGACTGTTTTGGATTGCTAGCTATGGGGGGAACATGCAGATCTGCCCTCAGAGAGGAGGGAGAGCTTGTACCTGAATAAACCTTGGCCTTAAAGGTGTCACTGGACTGTTTTGGATTGCTAGCTATGGGGGGGAACATGCAGATCTGCCCTCAGAGAGGAGGGAGAGCTTGTACCTGAATAAACCTTGGCCTTAAAGGTGTCACTGGACTGTTTTGGATTGCTAGCTATGGGGGGGGACATGCAGATCTGCCCTCAGAGAGGAGGGAGAGCTTATACCTGAATAAACCTTGGCCTTAAAGGTGTCACTGGACTGTTTTGAATTGCTAGCTATGGGGGGGAACATGCAGATCTGCCCTCAGAGAGGAGGGAGAGCTTGTACCTGAATAAACCTTGGACTTAAAGGTGTCACTGGACTGTTTTGGATTGCTAGCTATGGGGGGAACATGCAGATCTGCCCTCAGAGAGGAGGGAGAGCTTGTACCTGAATAAACCTTGGACTTAAAGGTGTCACTGGACTGTTTTGGATTGCTAGCTATGGGGGGGGAACATGCAGATCTGCCCTCAGAGAGGAGGGAGAGCTTGTACCTGAATAAACCTTGGCCTTAAAGGTGTCACTGGACTGTTTTGGATTGCTAGCTGGGGGGGGGGAAGCGTGCAGATCTGCCCTCAGAGAGGAGAGAGAGCTTGTACCTGAATAAACCTTGTCCTTAAAGGTGTCACTGGACTGTTTTGGATTGCTAGCTATGGGGGGGAACATGCAGATCTGCCCTCAGAGAGGAGGGAGAGCTTGTACCTGAATAAACCTTGGCCTTAAAGGTGTCACTGGACTGTTTTGGATTGCTAGCTATGGGGGGGAACATGCAGATCTGCCCTCAGAGAGGAGGGAGAGCTTGTACCTGAATAAACCTTGGACTTAAAGGTGTCACTGGACTGTTTTGGATTGCTAGCTATGGGGGGGGAACATGCAGATCTGCCCTCAGAGAGGAGGGAGAGCTTGTACCTGAATAAACCTTGTCCTTAAAGGTGTCACTGGACTGTTTTGGATTGCTAGCTGGGGGGGGGGAAGCGTGCAGATCTGCCCTCAGAGAGGAGGGAGAGCTTGTACCTGAATAAACCTTGGCCTTAAAGGTGTCACTGGACTGTTTTGGATTGCTAGCTATGGGGGGGGGACATGCAGATCTGCCCTCAGAGAGGAGGGAGAGCTTGTACCTGAATAAACCTTGGACTTAAAGGTGTCACTGGACTGTTTTGGATTGCTAGCTGGGGGGGGAGCGTGCAGATCTGCCCTCAGAGAGGAGAGAGAGCTTGTACCTGAATAAACCTTGGCCTTAAAGGTGTCACTGGACTGTTTTGGATTGCTAGCTATGGGGGGGGACATGCAGATCTGCCCTCAGAGAGGAGGGAGAGCTTGTACCTGAATAAACCTTGGACTTAAAGGTGTCACTGGACTGTTTTGGATTGCTAGCTATGGGGGGGAACATGCAGATCTGCCCTCAGAGAGGAGGGAGAGCTTGTACCTGAATAAACCTTGGACTTAAAGATGTCACTGGACTGTTTTGGATTGCTAGCTATGGGGGGGGAACATGCAGATCTGCCCTCACAGAGGAGGGAGAGCTTGTACCTGAATAAACCTTGGCCTTAAAGGTGTCACTGGACTGTTTTGGATTGCTAGCTATGGGGGGGGGAACATGCAGATCTGCCCTCAGAGAGGAAGAAGAGCTTATACCTGAATAAACCTTGGCCTTAAAGGTGTCACTGGACTGTTTTGGATTGCTAGCTATGGGGGGGAACATGCAGATCTGCCCTCAGAGAGGAGGGAGAGCTTATACCTGAATAAACCTTGGCCTTAAAGGTGTCACTGGACTGTTTTGGATTGCTAGCTATGGGGGGGGGAACATGCAGATCTGCCCTCAGAGAGGAGGGAGAGCTTGTACCTGAATAAACCTTGGCCTTAAAGGTGTCACTGGACTGTTTTGGATTGCTAGCTGGGGGGGGGGAAGCGTGCAGATCTGCCCTCAGAGAGGAGAGAGAGCTTGTACCTGAATAAACCTTGGCCTTAAAGGTGTCACTGGACTGTTTTGGATTGCTAGCTATGGGGGGGAAAACATGCAGATCTGCCCTCAGAGAGGAGGGAGAGCTTGTACCTGAATAAACCTTGGCCTTAAAGGTGCCACTGGACTCTCTTGTATGGCCGGCAAGTGCAGGAAACTCCATGTAAGGTATTATTTTTGGCACAATACCATGACAAACTTTTTGAGTCCTGTATAACTCTTTATCAGGATGAGTAGTGTTATGTATTGGGACTGAATCATTCCTCATTGAATCACCCCAGAGACTGGCTGAGCTTGGAGCACAAGAACAATAGCCTACCAGGATTCCGAAAGTAACCAATCTAGTACTAATGTTATGTCAATAGCCTATCACTGGGACTGGGGTGTGTTTGGGTGTGGCAATTGCATGCTATTTAACAGAGCTAAGGCTCTGGAGTCTTGTCTTGCTCTTGCTGAAATCACAAATAAAGTTGAGCTGATTACTAGACTTGAGCCTGCTCATCCATGGAACCCACTATTTAACAAGTAGCCATGTTAGTCTGCCTGTAGGAGTAGAAAAGAGCAAAAGTCCAGTAGGCAAATCTACTTGAAAGGATTTGGTGATAGGTGACTTCCACTTGAAACCTGGAGAACTGCTGCCAGTCAGAGTAGACAGTACTGACCTTGAGCTAATTGCAATTTGTTCCCACTATAGATTTGATTGGGAATATTGGGCGGGGGGGGATGATCACACATCCCTCCCTGAACTGCAAGCATTGTGGGACGAGGCTCTGGGCACCATCTAGATAGCGGCATGAGTTTGTGTTTTTTTTAAAATGCTTTGTGCATGTGCATATGCACACAGCCAAATCACTGCCCCCACCTGGACTCGCCGTACTCCCTTGTTTTTACAGGCTCCCCCCCCCCAAAGGAAACAAATAATAAATGTTAGATGCTTTTCTGTTTTGCTTGGGGAACAGGTTGGAGTAAGATGAGTCCCTAAGTATTTTTTTTTAAATGTATACATTCCTAGGCTTCATCTTTTAACTGAGGGCCCCCTAGGGCCAGATCGCCCATAGGGTGAACTAGGCGCCCGCCTAGGGTGCGCTGGCCTCAGGGGCACCAAATGGCGCCCCACTCCCCCCGAAAAGCGCCCCCCGCCACCCTAACCGGGCGGCCGCTGCCTCCGCTGCCGCCAGACCCCCGCCCCCTTCCCGGCTTCCCTCGGGGTCCCGCAGCCACGGAGCCCCCAGAAAAGCCGGCACCGAGAGGGAGGGGGCGGAGGCTGGACCCCCTGCCCCCTTCCTGGCTTCCCTGGAGGTCCTGCAGCCACAGAGCCCCCAGAAAAGCCAGCGCCGGGAGGGAGGAGGCGGAGGCTAGACCCCCCGCCCCCTTCCCGGCTTCCCTGGGGGTCCCTCGGAGGGTGCCAGGAGGGAGGGGGCGGAGGCTGGACCCCCGCCCCCTTCCCAGCTTCCCTGGGGGTCCCGCAGCCGCAGAGCCCCCAGAAAAGCCGACGCTGGGAGGGAGGAGGTGGAGGCTAGACCCCCACCCCCTTCCCAGCTTCCCTGGGGGTCCCGCAGAGGGCGCCGGGAGGGAGGGGGCAGAGGCTGGACCCCCGCCCCCTTCCCGGCTTCCCTGGGGGTCCTGCAGCCGCAGAGCCCCCAGAAAAGCCGGCGCTGGGAGGGAGGGGGCGGAGGCTAGACCCCCCGCCCCCTTCCCTGGCTTTCCTGGGGTCCCTGCAGCTGCAGAACCTCCAGGAAAGCCAGCGCTCCGCCTCTGCCCCTGGTCTCCAGGCCCCACCGGGAGGTTGGCATCCCCAGTGGGGGGCGCCCTAGGCTGTCCTGCCTAGGGTGCCCAGACACCTGGAACCGGCCCTGGGGCCCCCTGGAAATGGCGCCAGCAGCTTGAAGGGGCTAAAAGTCTCAGTGTCGCAGGGAGAGCTGAGGACCAAGGGGCAGCCGGGAGAGGCACTCTTGGGGAGGCTTCACCTGGGAAAGTGATGGAGGCTGTCCAGAGCACAATAGTTCCTCTGCCAAACCAGAATTGTGCAGCTGGCACAGGTTGTGAGGCCCCAGGCCACCAGCTTCCTCCAGCAGCTCAACCACCTGGTTCACCTCAGTTATGGCCTGTGCCAGCCTCTGGTGGCACTGGGCCAGCAGCTCCTTGTGCTTGGGCTCCATGGCACAGCACCTCCGGCCCGCCAGGCAGGCAGAACACAGCCAGCCCCTGCGTCTCTCTCCGGCATCTCTCTCCACCACCCTGGCTCAGAGCCATGTTCGGAATCCTTCCAAATCATTATCCTCATGGCCTGCACTATGTGCGTAGAGGGTATGGAGAGCCATCATCCCCATCCATGGCTGCTAAGCCTTAAGGCTTGGCATATGCCTCCCGAGCCTAAAGAGGCCCCCCTGAGCCATCCGGACTGCATAGCCACTAGATACCCAGTTAGAAGGCCCCTCCCATAGCAATATCTAGGGGTGCTTGCCCAATTGCATTCCCCTTAGCCCATGCATTCCCATCATTGCAGTTAGGGCCTAACCAGAAGAACCAAGTCTATTTATACCTCACCTCTTTGGACCATGAAGAGTAGGTGAAGAAGGACTCCATCCCTTTGGCCAATTCCAAGGGGGCCCAAAAAAATTCTACTTGGCCCTGCCAAGTGACCAACTAATCCTACATGGCTTCAAAAAATGGAGAAAGGATGGGGAGCTCTTTCTGCACCAGACAGGAAGGGAAAGAAGTGGCCACCACCAAAACAAGGCTGGTGTGCCCGCCTCCCATTGACCCTCCCCCCACGCATCCCAACCTCATTGGCTCCCGCATCTCTCATGTTTCATTTAAAAAGGAGGGAGAGCAGGGAACTGCTGGTGCCCATCTAAGTCGGTGGGAACCAGCTTTATCAGATCTTGGAAGCTAAGCAGGGTTGACCCTGCCCAGTGTTTCAATGGGAGACCACCAAAGAATACTAGGGTTGCTATGCAGAAGCAGGCAGTGGCAAACAACATCTTAACATCTCTTGCCTTGAAAACCTACAGAATCATCATCAGTCAGCTGAGCCTTGATGGCATTTTGCACCACCACCATTGCTCAATAAGGAATAAATCCTTTTATACAGAGTATTAATAGTGGGAAGAATGGCACAGTGAGATACTGAGCATGTTTGCTCAGAAGGATATTCCAATGAATTCAGTGGAGCTTATTTCTTGTGCTTGCAATTGCTGCTTTGGGTTTGACTTACTAAACTTTTACTTATGGAGTCTGACACAGTATCTTGCTTAGAAAATTGGCTACATTCCCTTAGCATTAAAGTGATCTTTCGATCCATCTGCAGCATTAGTGATGTCTCAAGTCAATCCAGGAAGTTGTAGCAGTGCCACAGTGTATGCTATAGCAAGTATTCCTGGGACAGCTGCCAGTGCAAATATTACAGCACAACGGACAAAGCTATGAAAGATAAAGAAGGATGGGAATATGGCAAGACATGAATAGGGTTTGCAATAACATGCTGATGTTCCATAGTCAAAGGATTTATAGAAGATTTAAAGAGTTAGCATGGCTATCGTAATTGTACACGCTTCTTAATATTTGAAAAATAAGGCATTGAAAGATGATAGCAACTATTGCAAAAACCATATACACCCCTCTTAGCATGCAGAGCATGGATCTGAAACAAGTACAGAGTGCACTGTGATCTATATGGGACTGCAGCAGTGAGAGTCTTTGGGATTGGAGAGGTGATCTGCATTTTACTATCTTTACCTCTTCCAGTTGTCTCAACTACCATGTAACCATTTCCATTTTACAGATAGAGAAACTGACAAACATATAGTGATTTACCAGTGGCCATTTACTGTGTCCTGGCTGAGTGAACACTTGAATCTTGGTTTTCTGGATCTCCACTCACATTGGAATACATTGTTCCCTACATGACATCGATCTTGAAAGGGGAACTTTGAAATTAGATCGTGAGATAGTGCATCACTATTGACCTAAAAAATCCCTCATTTACTCATTTTTTCCCTCTGGAGAGGTAGATTATGACTGCACTGAACACCTTTGAAGGTGGATATAGACTGGGGGAAAAGCTTGGGCCCTAAGCTGTAATCAGTAAGGGTGGCTCATATTTCACTCCACATTTCCCCTTTGACATGCCATTTTCCTAGGTTGAGGATTCGCAATGATTATTTTTCTGATTGTCTGCTCTCTTTTTCTTGCCCATTGTTTTTCTTCCATCCATTCATCAGTCTGTGTCATCCGTTTATTTCACTACCATCCCAGGGAACAATGCTGTCCATCTGGTAACCTACACCAAGAGACCAATTTAAAATATTTCATTTTAAAAATCTAATACCATCATCCTCATGTTGTAGATGGCATGATTAATTATCCATAGCATATGACCATTCTAAATTGAGAACCAGTGGGGCTTGAAGTATTTTACTTCCTGGATCTTAAAATTTCTCTCAGCATTTTAATGGAAAGAGAAGTATCAGAGTATTTAGAATGATTTCCAGTTCCAAGTTTCTGCAGGGCCATTTAAATTTGCATGCAGCATTATGGTTTTGGTCGTCCTCCCCTCCTTTGGCAAGGCTTTTTGTACCTTCATCTTTCTCAGACAGAAAACCTGCTCCAGCCTCCATAAGTCACCTGAAGACACAAGGCCCTTAAGGCACAATATGCACTGCATGTGAAATTAACCCCATTGTTTTGTGCTTCTGATGAGAACTTACAACTTGCCTATGCCACTTCCAGCATCAAAGCAGATTCCATATATCTGCTAGGTGAGTTATGCATTCACTTCACTGAGCACAGCCATTTGAGTATATAAAAGAAAAACAGTGTTTGGAATTGTTAGGAATCAAGACTGTTTTTAAAGACTGCCCTTCACTTGAGTACCGGTGAATTACACAGCGACAATAATTTGCTATGAGTTATCGCCTAACCAGGAATTGGTACTAACGATGTGGCATTAGGATGAGGTATTGTTCAGTTGTAGAGCAAGTACAGAAGGCACCAGGTTTAATCTCACCCATCTTGGCACATCAGGATCTTCCAGTAAAATATTCATTTAGATGGCAAGTTCATGTTGTCAATACATCTGCAATGCTCATCACTCTTTAATCTGATCTATGGCTTGCTTATTCAATATTTGTAATGTGCCAGGGGTCTCAAACACAAGGGCAGGTCCCATCCCATGCCCCCCCACAACAAGTTGAACAGCCTAGGGCTGAAGTAAGCATTCCCGTAAGTGACCACTCTAGGAATGGCAGCCTGGGCGAGTCCAGCAGAAACATGTGACTAGGAGAGCCAATTAAAGCAGAGTCAGGGCTTTATCAGCTCTTCCAGTGACCTGGCTATTGCATCCCCTTACTTTCTTTTGAAAAGATCTAGTTCAGCTTCTTGAAACTCTTGCTACTGAGACCTTGCTTGTCTGCACTGCCACTCCAGCCCTATTGTCTGCTTTACAGGAGTTGATACTTACTCCATTACAACTGTGCCTCTAGCCCTCAGAAACTATTGCATACAGAATGAAGTGTGAGTCCAGTGGCACCTTTAAGACCAACAAAGTTTTATTAAAGGTTTATACCTTTTGTGTGCAAGCATACTTCTTCAGATACAGTGTTTACTGTTTCACACTTGACCTCTTGTCTGACAGTGACCATGCTATTTGACTCTGGCCCCGCTTCCTGCTCAGTAAGATTAGTTTACTCACTCACTGGTAATATTTGGCTAAAGGGGAATTAATATTGACAAGACTGAGCTAAACAGCAAATCCCAAGGCAAAAAAGTAAGGGGTAGGAGAGACATGTGTTCAGGCTAACCAAAAGAACTGAACTGCAAATACCCTGTTTATGAACCTTATTATTGTAATTAGGCTAAATTGAAAAAAAAAAGTCATTTTGTCATTATTCCACTGCCTGTTTGTCTGTCTGTAAACTTCTGTAAACTCTGTCTGTAAACAAATGCAGAACAGCATGCTCAGCTGAAAATGTAATTGACAGGGACATTTTCCAGTCAACATAGTTACTTACATATCTTGCTACTAAAGGGAATTGTATACACTAAATCCATGACCCTCAGTTTGCAAGGCCTGAGAATGGCTGCTAACAATAGGGCATTTTGGAAGATGTTAATTCATAGGGTCGCTATAAGTCAGAAGAGACCTGATGGCACTTAACACATACAGACTTGCCACTTTCCTAGCAGTGGGCAGCAATGCAGTTAGCAAGACAAAATGAAACAATGCCTGTATACTCTGGTATATAGGCAGGCCGCACTTCAGATGGTATAGAAGGGAGGAATAGAGCTGACTTATGCGACAGTTGCACTCTCCTGGTGATAAGCAAAATCCACTGCACAGCCTTAATATACAGTGTGTAACACAGAGACAAACTGAGCAAATCAGTTCAATTTGTGATCACTTGACATCTTTTCATTTTAGTTAAAAGCAGCTGCAGGAAGGATCAATGCTTCACCATTGGAACAGGAGAATTAACCTTCCGTCCCTTTTCTTCCAAGGGAAATCCTCTTCAGTTGCTTTTAGTCCCTATGGGGGGGGGGGGAGAGAAGCAACCTCCTCTTCATGAGCAAAAAAGTAGACATTTTCATTTTTAAGCTAATAAAGGGATGTTCCAATGAGCAAACTTTTACACTGCTGCCATCTATTTTTCCCCACTATTTTTCTCCCTGCCAGGCTCACTTAAGTCAACCTCAAGCTGAAGAAAATGCTTCACTGAGGTAATGTGGAAAGGTAACTTCCCTCACCCATGTAATTTTGTTTAAAAATAGACCCGCATCCATATTTTAGACACAAGTAGGTAGACCTATATACAGTGTCCTACTAGATTTTTTTTTTTTAGAAGTGAAAAATTATGTGGACTTGATATGAATATAAGCAGAGCCTCTTGATCAGGGCTTATTCATCTTAACTTCATGGTCTTATATGCTTCATTTATAGTCTAAATATATGTGATGTGATCTTTTTTTTGGTAAAAATAAAAATTTAATTAAAAAAATGAAAACTAAAATTAAAAAGTGAACAAAAATAGCAAGTTCCTAGTGGTAATTCATGTCACACCAGTATTGTTAAAGTGATCTGCAATCCCAGCACAGCTAGTAAAATTATTCAGAGCAATGCTTCTGTACTTGAAGCATTGTGGGTTGTTAAGTGATGCTGAATTGATTTTAACCACTCCCTTCTATTATACTTTTTTTCTTTGTAGCCTTTCTGCCACAAATGTGAAAAGAGAGAACAACGTGTTCTTTTTTCACTGGCCAGAGAGGCTTCAGATCCTTTTATATCAGTTCTTACTTTTTTTCTCATTTTACTGTTTTAATCGTAATGGTAATAAGCGTTGTCATACAAAATATGCACATTGACCATCTGTGTTAATAATTGACTTAATGAGGATCTAACAGGCTCTAGCTGATCCTGAAGAAGTTAATTGAGAGGTTTGTGTTTATAAGCTGCTTTGAGAGTCTTAATCTTCAGTTCCAGAACCACCAAGCAAGGATTGATTGATTGATTTTGTTCTTTGGAAATGAAATAACAACCCCCAGAGACCGATCTTGGCTTTTTCTCAAAGAAAGTACATCACACTCGGGGGGTCTGGCTGGTGAAACCAGACAAAACACCTTCCTTGTGTCTGAATATTTGATGCCAACTAGAGCTTGCTTTACCATCCCCTAGGCCTGGTCCTCAGTACCAGAGTCTGAAACATCTACAAACACTTGAATTTAAATATAATTAGTGGGGTTCTCCCTTTGCTCAGTATCTGACAAGGACAGACATAGGAGAGAGAGAGAGAGAGAGAGAGAGAGAGAGAGAGAGAGAGAGAGAGAGAGAGAGGAGGATCTTCCATTAATTCCTAGGTATTTAGCTACTGGGAGCAGAAAGAGTAAAATTTAAGATGGCATCTGGGGGCATACAACTTTGGCAACACTCCTTCTCCATTGTCCTGACTGGCTCTTAAGTGCTTCTTTAAACACTCTCCAGCTTCCTCAGATTCCATCTAACTAAGACTGTGGACTTACTTGTCCTTGGCTGTAGCTTATTCGGATGAGGGAATAGATTGGTAGTAAGGTTGCCAACTCTAGCTTAGGAAATTCCTGGAGATATGGGATCAGAGTCTGGAGAGAGTGGAGTTTGGGGAGGAGAGGGATCTCAGTGGAGATGTGATTCCATAGAGTCTACCCTCCAAACTTCCATTTCTTGGGAACTGATTGCTGTAGTCTGGTGATCACTTGAAATTCTGGGAAAACCCCAGGCCCCACTTGGAGGATGGCAACCCTAGTTTTCCTCCACCCTGGCAAAGTTGCAGAAGTGGGACTAGCAATATAGCCAGACCCAGAAAGGACTCCAAATAGCAGAGGGAGAGAGTGGAGACAGGGAGAAAAAGTAAATAGATGACAGGGGAAATGGTAAAACCACAGAGTAGTTTGGATGAATCCTAGAACATCACATTGGCAAGGTGACATCACTTCTGGGTATTTTGGAGCTATTTTTTTCCTTGTTGCCTTTCCTAGTGGCAGTGAGCAGAGGAAAGGGAGGCTGGGAGGTCGTCTAGCCCCAACATCTTACAAGACCTAGAACTCACAAGAGCCTACAGGCCTGCACCTCCATGCTGTATAAATGGGCTGGGTGGGTGGCCAAGGAGGCTTCACCTGAATGACTGCTCCCAAAGCAGAGAATGGGCAGTGAGTAATAGTAGTAGGACCTAGGAGAGCAGGCCTTTTGTCTGAGGGCATGGAAGCTGCCAGGGCATCTGGAGACTGAGGCCAAAGCCACAGAACAAGCAGAGATGAGGCTGTACAAGATTCTGGTTCACTGTCCACGTGTACCAGATCCTGACGTTGGCACCATGTACAGGTTCTCGACTCTCTGCCCACAGGTCCAGAGGGTCCAGACGCTGCCAACAAGCACTGGGTCCCTGTTCCTTGCCACCCCCCTTCAGGAGTGAGAGAACGAGCCAACCCCTCATGCTTTGTAAGAGCACTGAAAAACCAGTGTTCTGCCACCAGGACCTATTTTTAAGAACGTTCCCAACCAGCCCGGAGGATAGGTCCCCCCCTCCTTCCTGGTTCTTGGAACTTAACAACGTATCAGCTCTGAGGTAGAGCAGCAAGTGATTTAACACACGCTAGTAGCTTTCAGACGAGCAGGTAAGGCTCTGGAATTTAGCCTTAGAGTTCAGGTACAATAGTGATCCAAACCAGATCAGATTAATCTATATAAGATCTTTATTCAATACAGCAACTATAAGACACAAGACTACTTAGGATACAAAATAAGAAACAGTTCTAGAGCTTTATAACGCTCTAACTAAAACATACAAGAAGCATCATAGTTACCAATCCTTGGTGTAGATAACAGTTCAAGCGAAGTCCCTTCTCCAAGGGATTTTAAAGATGAAATCCATGCTTGCAATGGGCAATCACAGTCAGTGTGCTGCCCCCCTTGCAAAAGTCAGTGTTGCCAGATTGTAATCCACACAGAGACTCACTCTTAGAAAGGGGCCCTCTTTCCAAGAGAGTTCTGGGTGCCTTCCGATAGGCCAAAGACAACTCTCCACCTACCTCTGTCATAATTGAGTATGGCCAGTACCCAATTATGCCAGAGCAGACAGGCGTGTCTACTTTGCAACTGCCCACCCTAGCTTACATGCGATGGGTCACATAGGCTAGGCTTTGAAGTGTGGGAGAGAGACTGAATGTCTACGCTGTCCCTGTAAGGTGTCAAAGTGTCCTTTGAAATGTAGAACCAGGCTTGCCATTTGTGCTTGCCATCTGGTCAGGTGTGAAAGTTTTATGGGGTCTGTTCCCAGCTCAACCATTTGAGTTTAATCAGTGAATCAGAGAAATATTTTTTCTATACAGAGGCAACTGATCCCACCACTGACAATGAAATGAAGAATTTATAGTAGAATATATGATGCTTCCTTATTTCAAATAAACACATTAGTCCCCATAATTCAGTACTGTCTATTTTGACTGACAGCAGTTCTCTAGAACTTTTAAATTGGGAAATTCCTGGAGATTTCAGGGTGGAGCCTGGGGTGGGCAGGGTTTGGGGAGGGTTGGGGCCTCAGTGAGGTATAATGCCATAGACTCCACCCTCCAAAGCAGACATTTTTTCCCCAGAGGGACAGATCTCTATAGTCTGGATATACACTTTAATTCCTGATCTCCAGGCCCCACCTGAAGTTTGACTATGGTTGCGGGGTACCCCCTGGCCACTGGCAGAGGATGGAGGTATGATTGCCAGATCCAGTTTTTTCTAAATCTGCAAAACATGCTGTGTGTGTGTGTGTGTGTTGTATATGTGTTTGTGTGTAAAGTGTTATCAAGTCCCAGCCACTCCAGCAAGGGGCTTTCCAGGCAAGCAGAGGTGGTTTGCCATTGCCTTCCTCTGCAGAATCTTCCTTGGTGGCCTCCCTGCTGAGTACTGATCCAGCTTAATTTCTGAGATCTGATGAGATCAGACTATACCATGCCGCCTTCCCTCCCAAACATGATTGGTACTGAATAATACTTAGCAGAAGCTGCAGTATAAAGTGTAACAGTATTCACTTGTTAGCATGTCTGTTAAATCTCTCCCCCCCCCTTTTTGCATAGCTTGAGCATGTTCTTCCTATGCTTCCTCAATCCACTATTCATGAGGTGTGTTTGGGATGAGTCAACTGTAAAATCTCTCTTTCTGGGTTCAGCAAAGCACCGTTATTGCTTTTTGTTCACTCTCCAGAAAGGAAGTCATTATACAAAATTTGTCCAGGAGACTGACAGTGAGAATCAAACATCAGAATGAGATGATGAGGGTAACACTCAAACTGAATAAAAATACATTTTAAAAATTTCATTTCTACTTTTGTCGTAAGAGTTGTTGGCAGTATAAGATATTAGACTATTATGTCGTAGTATTACCCATGTGTTGAGTGGCTGGTGGGTTCAATAAATCTGGTTGAAATTCTTTATTTAGCACCTGGGAGGGGGAAAAAAATGCCAATTGAGCATATAGGCTGATTAATTCAGTATTTTCACTGAAATCTGTGAAGTTACCATGAAATTATTTGGGTTTACTACCCTTTTGTGGAAATCTATTGGACTATTACACTCCAAGGTACCACAGTAAATCCTTTTTCATCTTAACAAGATCCTTGTAATAGTCTTTATCTGTTATGAGTTTTGTCTATATAAGTTCCCTTAGTCTTAAAAAAAAATGAATGTAATCTAATGGCTACTGCTACTGCTGTTCCTTCTTGTATAACATATTTTTTAAAGCCATCCTATCTGTTCTGAATGGGATTACTAGAGGAAGGAATGGCATTCCTGGAGCAATAGTTCACAGCAAAGTGTGTGATTTCAGTTTGGCAATTAGATCCATTTCTTTATTAGCAATTCAAATGAAAAATTGCATTTGTAAAATTTAAAAAGACCTGTCTCTTCCTCACCCTTTAAGTTGAATTTCTCCACACTTCCGCTTTTATAGAAGATCTTGCAAGCAGCTGTTTTCAAAATCCAATTATAAGAACAGACTGAAATTAATTTACTGTATCATTGATTTTTCCTGGGGCAGGAGGTGGCTTCAAGCAATTGGGAACAATTAAATAATTATAAACTACCATGTTGTCTAAACAGCAATAATATTTAAAGTAATGGAAAAATGAAAAATCTGGTTACTAATGAAAAATCAGTTACTAATCTACCAACTGACATTGGGAAGACACCATTGTCTTCAGCTGCTTATTTGTCTACAGAGACTGAGACAATCGCAGATAATTATATAAACTATTTCTTAAATGCTACAACAGGACTTGCACCACTGCTGCAATGGGAACTATTTCTCTATTTTTTTTTCCTCTGGAAGTGTTATTTTTCTTTTAGAAATGTTTGTGTCATGAGAATTCATAGTAGGCCTAAGAGATGGGGCTTAAAATGGAGTAAACCAAGACCTCCTATTACTAGATAATATCAATGAATCTGACTCCCATTGATTTGACAACTATGATACTGGGTGTTCAGCATTCCAACAGAATACTGATGTAGGGGTTAGAGTGTCCAACAAGGATCTGGGAGACCCAAGTTTGAATCTCCACTCTGCCATGGATGCTTGCGGGGTGACCTTGGGTCAGTCACGCTGTCTCAGCCTCACCTGAGGGAGATGGCAGCAAGGATACAGTGGAAAGAGGGAAACCGGTGCTGTAAGCTGCTTTGTGTCTCTATTGAGGAGAAAAAGTGGTATAAACAACTTAAATAAATACATATGGTTTTGAGACCTTAATTCAGGATTGAAAATTATGACAAAATGGTCCTGACATGCTACAAACGTTCTTCCTTCAGCCCAGGGGCAGACTGGGAGGCCTGAAAAAGGGACCCACCCTGAAACAGAGGGGGCAGGAAAGGCCCTAGCCCCACCGCATGATAAAGGGCAGAAGGAAAGGAGCAGGTTTGCCATGGCTTCTGCATGGCTTATGCACCTACATATCATATGTGGAGGACGGGGTGGCCTATGTAGTTGCAGCTCCCATACATTTCATGCAGGCCATTGGAATTGTCTCATGTCTACATCACAACAGCAGTGTTTCAGGTCTGCCTGGCAGCATTGTGTTGTGTGTGCCTTGTGAGAGTGATAACTCCCACATGCTTTGGGCATAGGACTGACTGCTGGTGCTGGCCACTGGCTATAGGGAGACAAGGGTGACTGCTGGCAGCTCCCTCTTGCCTGACACAAAGTGGAGAACACCAGCTCACAATAGCAGTGCTCTGGGGTCAGAGTGATCCCAGCCTATGGTTGTCAACCCCCAGGTGGGGGCTGGAGACCTCCTGGGGTTATAACTGATCTCTAGACTACATAAGTCACTTATTCATTGTTTATTTATTCCACTTCTCCTGGAGACAGTGGCTGCTTTGGAAGGTGGGCTACTAAGATCCCTCTCCTCCCTCATTCCACTCTCCCATGGTCCATTCTTAAATCTCCAGGTGTCTCTGAAATGGAGATGGGAACCCTATGACCAAGCAGGCCCACTGGGACCTTCCCTTGGGTCCTTAATGGCCAACCCACTTTTACCTGAATCAGAGTACTCTTTTGATCACAGGAAGTGTTTGCCTAGATAGTCCTGTATGAGTCATCTCAAAGGAACAGAACTCAATATACTACAAATCCTACTATCTTTTAAAAATTAGTTTCCAGCTTTGTAATTATATATAGATATATATGCATGTTTGCTGGCCTCTGTCATAGTCAAGGATCTACCACCAAACAGGCCTAATTGCCAATAGTGACCAATGTTGGCTCCAAAGATGGTAGCAATCACAAAAAAAGATGTATTTTCAAAGTCCAGATTTGGGCATATCAACTAGATGACCACTTCATCACTGACTGGATATTCAGGAGTTGTCCAGTAACCTTTGCTTTGTCTAGCTAAAGAGCTCAGTCTGCCTCTTGCTGGTGGACATGAAAAAGCTCAATGAATAATGAAATCCCTTCCCAAACCCTAAGGACTCACAGAATGAAATTAGCAGTTTCCAGTTTTAGTCTGGGCTTTGTAAGTAATACAGTGTTACAGTAAGCAATACAGTTGGAAATAAAGTGCTAGAATAAAAAGGAGGTTCTGCTTCCTAGTCTGTGCTAGAGTCAAGTAGATGTCTAGGCTTCACAACTTGTAGCAATTAATGAACAGGAAAGTGGACAGGGAATAGCCATAAAAATTACACATGCAAGATGTCAGAGGAGAAGTAGAATTAGCTAATTTTAGTCCAAGGAAGAGAAGACTCATTCATTTGTCCACGTGCTCAAAGCTGCAGTCATTTGTTTTGCATGACTGTAGTGGGAAAGAATGAGGATAAAAAACAGCACATTACAGACCCGGGGTGGATCCAAGGCAGATTCCCCTTTCCCTGTGGATCTCCAACTCCTCTGCAAATTGTTCCTGAGGGGTGGTCTCCTGTCCCCCAGGAGCAGCACTTTGGGCTGCAGTGGGGCAGGAGGGAATAAAGTTGTGCTTCCATCAACAGAATTCCTAGTGGATCCAGGCCTTGATGCACACATGGAATTCCCATTTGCAGCAAGGCATCAGACAGAGTTCTGTAACTGTGGGGGGGCTTTTTGCCTAACATGAGAAAAAGGGAAACTGTTTATAGATCGTGGCAAGTAGCTGTACATGGCAAAGCGATTCTTAATTTTTCATCCAATTTGTTTGTGCATGAACTGAGCATCTTCATACAAAGGTGGTATTTGGTGCTTTGCTGGGGCAATTGAAAACGGATGTATCAAAATGTGCCACCCACATGCAGCCTGCACAGAGCCTAGCCACAGCTCATAATGACTAATGAAAAGAATGCCTAAAATTGTTTTGGATAAATTAAAATAAGTATGAATTTGTAATCCCTATTTTTTTTCCCCAAATCTTTATGACTCACGTAATTGGTTGGGGAGAGAGAGACATCTTCGTGAGCAAACGGAGGGTTTGTTTCCTTCTAAGAAAGACAGAGTCTGCCAATTGTTCTCTGCTTTCTGGAAGTTCTGATGAAAAAGACACTGATAATAAGAACTGATTAGGGAGGAAACAGGGATGTTGAATATATTTTTAAAAGTTCTGCTTTCATTCAATGCCAAAATGACAAATGTTTGTTTTCATATTTTGGTGCAGTAGGGAAGATACTTTTATATTTGCAATTGACTCTAAATCCTCACTGTTGTCTTTTTAAAATGCAACATGACATTTAGTATTCCCAGACATTTTTAATATCTACTTGACTTCTGAATAGCTCCTTTATGAAATTGTTATTGACTTTGCTCTGCTTCTTCTAATGTACAAAGTATTTCTCATTGTTTTGGGTGGTCAGACATTCATACAAATAGGAGAGAAATGCTAAGCAATTATTTCAGCTCCACATGTGAGAGGAAAATACTCCTTATGTTATGTGTATTCCCCCATGACAGAAGATCAAGCAGGGATGAGAGACTTATTTGTAATCTAATAAATCCATGACTGAAGGAGAAGTTGAAGTGTGACCTCACAGGCCCAAGATCACTACTTAATCCATTGGAGTGCACAGACTCTGAGGGCAAAATTTACATGATACTGTGGACATAGGTCCAACCCATGGCCGCTGAAAATTTAACCATTCAAAAATTGCCACAAAGGTCCAATCCTGATCGGGCCCATGCTGCAATGGCACCAGGTGATCTTTTCCACCCCGACACCTTTTCAAGTGGTGAAACAGCTGTAGGGTGGTTGGGGCACTTCTAAAAGCACATAGGGGGGAAATGACATCATTTTTTGCTTGCAGCGATTTGATAGTGGAAATTTTGTTGCTTGTGGAAATTTTTAAATGGCTTTTGTTGTTCAGTCGCACAGTCGAGTCCGACTCTTCGTGACCCCATGGACCAGATTACGCCAGGCCCTCCTGTCTTCCGCTGTCTGCTGAAGTTTGCTCAATTTCATGTTCGTTGCATCGATGACACTGTCTAACCATCTCATCCTTTGCCGTCCCCTTCTCCTTTGACCTTCAATCTGTCCCAGCATCAGCGTCTTCTCCAGTGAATGCTCCCTTCTCATTTGGTGGCCAAAGTATTTGAGCTTCAGCTTCAGGATCTGGCCTTCCAGGGAACAGTCAGGGTTGATTTCTTTTAGGATTGACTGATTTGATCTCCTTGCAGTCCAAGGGACTCTCAAGAGTCTTCTCCAGCACCATAGTTCAAAAGAATCTATTCTTCGGCGCTCGGCCTTCCTTATAGTCCAACTCTCGCAGCCATACATTACTACGGGGAATACCATTGCTTTGACCATGCGGACTTTTGTTGGCAAGGTGATGTCTCTGCTTTTTATCATGCTGTTTAGGTTTGCCATCGCTTTCCTCCCAAGGAGCAGGCATCTTTTAATTTCATGGCTGCAGTCACCATCTGCAGTGATCTGGGATCCTAGGAACGTGAAGTCTGTCACTACTTCTACGACTTCCCCTTCTATTTGCCAAGGAGTGATGGGGCCAGATGCCATGATCTTAGTTTTTTTGATGTTGAGCTTCAAGCCCACTTTTGCGCTCTCCTCTTTGACCCTGAGCAAGAGGCTCTTGAGGTCCTCTTCACTTTCTGCCATCAGAGTGGTATCGTCGGCATATCTGAGGTTATTGATCTTTTCCCCAGCAATCTTAACTCCAGCTTGTGATTCATCCAGGCCAGCATTTCGCATGATGTACTCTGCATATAAATTAAATAAGCACGGTGACAATATACATCCTTGTCGTACTCCTTTTCCTATGCTAAACCAATCAGTTGTTCCATATCCGGTTCTAACTGTTGCTTCTTGACCCTTATACAGGTTTCTCAGGAGACATGTGAGGTGGTCTGGTACTCCCATCTCTTTAAGAACCTGCCATAGTTTATTGTGATCCACACAATCAAAGGCTTTAGCATAGTCAATGAAGCAGAAGTAGATGTTTTTCTGGTACTCTCTTGCTTTCTCCATAATCCAGTGAATGTTGGCAATTTGATCTCTAGTTCCTCTACCTCTTTGAAACCCAGCTTGTACTTCTGGTAGTTCTCTATCCATGTACTGTTGGAGCCTAGCTTGTAGGATTTTGAGCATGACCTTGCTAGATGGCTACATTTTCCTATAAAATGGTGTTGGTGGCTATGGGTTGCACCCATGTCCACCATAACATGTAGTTTAGTTCTGAGATTTCTTTTTATAATGTTGTTACAAGGAACAATTTAGTCAGGAGACTAGAGTGAGTGGAATTATCTTTCTGTGATGAAGTCTAGTGTGACCTGTGGATACAATTCAGTGGAAATTTCCATACTTGATAACTCCAAACTCACATTTTTCCTTGAAGGGCAACCCGTGTAAATTGAGTTTGAACAGAAGGTCATTGGATAACATATTTAGAGTTAAGAGGGATATTTTTACCAGGTCAAAACACATCCTGTCCCACCAATGCCTGCTGGGTACCCAAGAGAGGCAGCCCCACAATTATGGAGGTGTGTCCTGGCTCCCTAACTTTCACCTTCAGGAGGCAGCTGAAGACAGTTTTATGTAGGACTGCATTTGACTAATTTAGTTTTTATTTATTGGCAGTCCTAATTGATATTTTAAATTTTCATCTTTTATGTAACTTATAACTGTTCTTTTATTTATATTGTAAACCACCTTGAGTGACACAAGGTAGAAAGATGACTAATAAATGTTTAAAATAAATAAGTACTGTGGGTTTTTTTCTTCCTCTGTAACATGTGGTTGGCTTGGGTTTGAGGCAACTGAGCTGTTCCAAATCTGTTTATGTTGCTGTGATCATTAGTAAGCTGGTGACTGATTAGTCTTGGCTGTGCCTCTGTGTGTGTGTGTTTGTGCATGCCCTCTAGGTCTTAGATTTGGTGGGTTGCTTGCATATTATTTCTACCGTTCCTCTGCCATTACCCTGTATTGGTCTGCAGTGGGAAACTGACAGTGCAGTTCTAAGCACAGCTAGACCCTTCTGAGTTCAGTGAAGTTAATGAGCTTCCAAGGGCTTAACTGTACTTAAGACTGCACTGTGGGTTTCCTTTTTTATGGGCTCTTTTACCCACTTTGGCTTCTGGAGACAAACAGATTTTTTTTTTTAAGTTTTCTCACACCACAACTGTATATTCCTTATTGATACCTTTTACAGAAACCTTCTCTGGGGAGAATAGTGTTTGAAGAGGCTGTGTGTTTCTATAAAGTTTCTTTATGGCTTACTTTGTATTAGGAGTGGGAGCCATGTGCTGCTAGATAACAACATTCCATGAGAGATAACCCTGACCTTGAGATGATTACCATCTATGGAGGTGAAGGTTTTGCCTCCATAGGGAATCAATGCTGTAGTATTTTGCCTTAAAGAGCCTACAAAACAATTTCAAAGGTGTGGGGGAAAACTTCCTTCCACCTTTACTCAATGTGCACCCATTGGGCTATTCTGCCTCTTCAGCGAAAGTGAAATAGTCCTTTTAAAAAACGCTGCATTTTTCTGTAGAAACTGACTTGCTGTCTAACCACTGAAAACAAAATAGGACAAAGTAAGAATATTTGGCACTTCAAGCATCACTTTTTAAAAAAGGTTAGTTTATCATTTAATGACATTCCCTCTTCAAAGTGTCCTCTTTCTTTTCCAGTGGGGAGCAGAGCTTCCTTTAAGCAATGTTGAGAGGACACCCGTCTGCAAGGGGAATCATTCCTCGCCTCTAGCAGGAACAGTTCTCGCGCCAACTTCTCTGAAAAGGCTCTCTTTGTGAATAATTGAAACTGTCCCCAGAGTTCAAGATTTCTTTTGCTGTGGGACTGGCTGCACTCCTGTGTTCTTCTTAACAGTAATTGCGGAAGAAGAATTGTATTGCAATTGATGGTAGGGGTTTTCCCCCCCTCTGAGCAGGAGGGATAATGGAAGGAACTGTTGTGCCTTCTGCTGGAAAAGTAAATTTTTTATCATTCAGAATGCCTTTTCTGGAAGTAAAAGCATCAATAGAAGATAATTGGAGGAGCCCCGTCGCCACCCTCCATATGTGGGCAAAGTTAATGTGTACCAGGAGATTTGTTTTTAGTGCTGATACAATGGAGCTTGCGTATGAGATGTCAGTGCCACCTACTGACAGTTCCTTGATACTGATCTCCAGGGAATGATGGCAAATGTGGATTTTGACCATGTTTTAAAATATAAATGCATTTGTGGGGGGGGACTCTTTTGCAGCTACCCCCCCCAAAGAATCTTAATGTTCTTTAAAATAGTAAGAAACTGAAAAGAGATATTTCGTGTGAGAGAACTATTAAAATAGAATCACGCTCAGATAGAAAAGGAATATTACCCAAAAACTCCATAGGAACTTTCTGGAACAGTCCAGAATAATAATCGTGTTACTCTGTTGCAGCAATAACAAACAGGCACCGTAAAGACTAGCAATATTTTATTGCAACATAAGTTTCCATGGACTAAACCTACTTCCTCAGATACTAAGAGTGGGTCCTCACTTTGCATTCATTTTAAGTAGGAAATTAAGTAGGAAATCACTGAAGCAGGATTTTTTCAAATGTTCCACACTATCTATCCCCCCCCCCCAGTTTTATAATGAGACATGTTAGGTAGATTCATAGGGTAGTCACAGATCGTACAAAGGGAACCACCCCCAGGCTAGAATAAAAACTTTGTTTTCCTCACTGACATCACTCCCTGTGAACCTGGAAGGAATGTCTCTGTTGGTAGGGGAGACCAGGGATGCCCTGGCATTTGGGCAAAAGTCTGGTTTAACCATATAATGCCACTTCTGGATTCAGGGGGAGTGACATCAGCACATCGCCAGCAACATCATTATGTCATTGGCAAGAGTTCCCACCACTGGTAAGTTCCCCTAAGCCAGCGGTGGTGAACCTATGGCACGCATGCCAGAGAGGGCACGCAGAGCCCTCTCTGTGGGCACGCACCCTGGAGCGCGCACCCACCTGCTTCCCAAGGCCCCCTCCCGCCTGCCCGCCGCCTTTCTCTGCCGGCGCGCCGGCAGAGAAAGGCCTCCAAAGTCCCCCCTGCCCACCTGCCTGCCGCCTTTCTCTGCCGGCGCACCAGCAGAGAAAGGCCTCCCAAGGCCCCCCCCACCTGCCCGCCACCTTTCTCTGCCAGAGCGCCGGCAGAGAAAGGCCTCTCAAGGCCCCCCACCCGCCCAAAGCCCCCCGCCTGCCCGCCGCCTTTCTCTGCCAGCGTGCCAGCAGAGAAAGGCCACCAAAAGGCCCCCCCACCTGCCCTTCTCTGCCCCCCTGCTTTCTTCTTTCCCTCCCTCCCTCTCTCCCTCTTTCTCTTCCTCCCTCCCTCTTTCTTCCTTTCCCACTCTTTGCCACCTTTCCCTTCCTCCCCATCTCTTTTCTCTTCCCCCCTTTCTTTTCTTCTTTCCCAAAATTCTTTGCCCTCTTTCCCTCCCTCCCTCTTTCTCTTCCTTCCTTCCTTCATCTCCATATCTCTCTCTCTCTCTTTCTTTCTCTCTCTCTCTCTCTTTTATTTACTCTCTTTATCTCTCACTCTCTTTCTCTCTTTCTTGAAATTACTGAGCAGTCAGGTTAGAATGGAAAAAGGAAGACCTTCTTCAGTGATGAACACATGGAACTCACTGCCACAGGAGGTGGTGGCAGCTACAAGCATGGACAACTTCAAGAGGGAATTGGATAAACATCTGGAGCAGAGGTCCATCAGTGGCTATTAGCCACAAGGTATAGATAAGAACTCTCGGTCTGGAGCAAGGGATACTCTGTATTCTTGGTGCTTGGGGGGCAACAGTGGGAGGGCTTCTAGCATCCTGGCCACACTGCTGGACCTCCTGATAGTACCTGGTATTTTTGGCCACTGTGTGACAGAGTGTTGGACCAGATGGGCCACTGGCCTAATCCAACATTGGCTTCTCTTATGTTCTTATGTCTGGGGCAAGGGATGCTCTGTATTCTTGGTGCTTGGGAGGCAACAGTGGGAAGGCTTCTAGCATTTTGGCCCCACTGCTGGACCTCCTGATGGCACCTGGTATTTTTGGCCACTGTGTGACAGAGTGTTGGACTGGATGGGCCACTGGCCTGATCCAACATTGGCTTCTCTTATGTTCTTATGTCTGTGGCAAGTGATGCTCTGTATTTTTGGTGCTTTGGGTGGGCAACAGTGGGAAGGTCTCTAGTGTCCTGGCTCCTCTGCTGGACCTCCTGATGGCACCTGGTATTTTTGGCCACTGTGTGACAGAGTGTTGGACTGGATGGACCACTGGCCTAATCCAACATTGGCTTCTCTTATGTTCTTATGTCTGGGGCAAGGGATGCTCTGTATTCTTGGTGCTTGGGGGGCAACAGTGGAAGGGCTTCTAGCATTTTGGCCCCACTGCCGGACCTCCTGATGGCACCTGATATTTTTGGCCACTGTGTGACAGAGTGTTGGACTGGATGGGCCTTTGGCCTGATCCAACATTGGCTTCTCTTATGTTCTTATGAAAACTGGCACTCTCAGAAATTGGTTGCTCATCTGAATGCTCTCTAGGGCTGCCCCTCTAATGATAAAGTCTCGGTGCCCCTGGGCCTGCGAGATGAGATTTTGTTCTAACAAGTGGAGCAAAGACTAGGAATCAGATATTGTAATACCCTTGACAACAGCTTTCCTCTTTGAAGTTTGCTCGCTGCATGTTTACTGAGTATCTTGTGTGGAAAGTGGCAGTATGCACTGTAGTGCTGTGCTGTTAGTAACCCATTCACCAAGTGGTTGGAGTAGTTACCTCAGCAGTTGTATTCCTTGCACTTTCCCTCTTGTCATTCCCGTTTTCACTGACCTTAAACTCATGTATTAGCACTTAGTTCAGATAAAGTGCTACAGAAGATGTTAATCTATGAGTTGTTTTTTCTAAACTAAAACCTCGGTATTCAGGTTAAATTGCCGTGTTGGCACTCTGCGATAAATAAGTGAGTTTTGGGTTACAGTTTGGGCACTCGGTCTCTAAAAGGTTCGCCATCACTACCCTAAGAGTTGCCCTGCCTGGCAGCCCTAGACTAACATGGCATGGCTACCCCTCTGGGATTTTAAGCAAAACAAGGAGGCTCAGTTTACTAAAAGTTTGAGAACAATTGTTCTCCAAGAAAGATACCAACTTCTGCCCAATAGTTTTGGCTTAATGGCTGTCCTCACTTATGTGAACAATGCCAGTGCACAGCCCTCTCATAAGTGTTAGAACAGAAGGATAAATTAGAGGAGGAAAGTTCCTTTTATTGAACAGATCTCATTATCGTATGAATATGGTCCAGTGCAACAGCCTGTTTCACTGGTATTCTGAACACAACATGTGCAACAGTGTTGAGGTGGGAGGTTTGGGGAAAATTTCTCAAATACAGCATTCAGAGGATCTTCATCACTTGCTGAGCCATGAGGCCTACCAGACCCTTCCTATAGGAATTCTTGCACAGCCTGTAGCATAACAGATCTGAAGGGATTGCAATGTTAGGTAATATAGCAACATGTATAGTATTCTGTCTTTGAAAGCTTGCTGATTATCTTCTGTGGGAGATACTGCACCCCTTTCATGAATATTGTGAGTATTTGATACAGAAGGATACCTCTGGCAAGCCAAGACAAGCTTTGCATCAGAGGCATAATTTAAGATTTCACATTTTTTCACCTGCCAGTTTATTTTCTCTCAGATGTAAATAAATACTGATCCTGTGTGCCTGAACTCCTGATAGACAAATTAAGTTACTGTTCTTATCTTCACTGTCTTCTGTGTTCCCGGTGGAATGACAAGTGCCTACAAACATGGTCCGATGAAAGTCAAGGCCAAACAATAATGATTGTTAGCATCCCTCTTTTGATAGGACCTCATGACCTAGGAACTACTGAGGACTGAAGAATGACCCTCTTACGGACATGATATATATATCATGTTGTGCTTGTGTTGTCCTATCCATTGTGATGAATAGTTATAGGATCAATAAAATGGCTACCAAGCAATTTTTCTAGCATGTCACACACAGAGAGCTGCATATGTGCTCACCTCTTGCTCCTTTATCTCCTCCTCTAGCAAAAGGAAGGTAGAGAATAATCTGAAGAAAACAAGGCCAAAAATAGAGTAGCTTACTTATAGAGCAGTGCCCCAGGGACTGGGAGATTGGTTGGAGCAGAAGGTACAACCACCACCCTCCCTGGCTTTGTGCTCCTTCATCCCTTGTGCTCTCAGGGGTGCCATTTCAGGCTTCAGTAGACTAGAGGAGAATATTGCTGGTTCCAAAGGCCTAGTCTTAAATACTTTAAATCTAGATATTTATACCCTACTTTTTTCTCTGTTGGGGACCCAAAACAAATCTCCTTCTTCTATTTTATCTTGACAACAACAAGCCTGTTGGGTAGTTTAGGCTGAGACAGAGTAACTGGCCTAAGATCACCTAGTGAGCTTCCATGGCAGAGTAAGAATTCAAACCTTTGTTTCCAAGATCCTAGTCCAACAAACAGCAGATGAAAAGAGGAATGGTCATAAATAGAGATTACAAATATGCACCTCAAATAATATTAAAACTAAAAATATTTTAATTGCTTAACTGAAAAATAGCATTCATAGCAATCTGCTACTTGAATCAAATAGCAGCCTGGCATCCAGCAGGAGATTGGGGATGGCACGGGGAGGGGCAGATGTTGGTGGTGGCATGATGACAGTTCCAGGAAAAACCCAGAACTGATGTCATACATCTCTAGAAATTGTCAGAAACACTATACTAAAACAATTGCTAGACTGGATAACTTTTTGTCCGTCCTGCTGGCTGCTGGAGTACTAGCAGGCATATGGCAACCCTAGAGGACTGTTCAGTTAGTATTCAAACCTTCCAGCCAATATGAAATCAGCTGCCATATTTGAATACATTATATACTGCAGCTCTTCTCAGCAAGGTTTGTAATCTTCAGATACATTTAAGTTAAAGGAAAGTTTCAAACACTGCTGAGTGAAATGCTGAAGATTCAGACCATAAATAGAATTCAATTATTTGTACTGATGAAATGCTGTTTCCCAAAGGAGTATCTCATATTCCATACAAAGATACAAATTATTGTCAAACTGTGGAGGTTTTTCTAGAATAAATAATGATTTTCTGTCATTTAAAATATAACAGTTATAGAAATTTCAACAGCTACCTCCCTTTCCAGCTATGTAAAGCCATTCCTAGAAAATAGTACCTAGGCTGTCAAGGGCTTTATTCAATGCATAAAAGTGTAGGTAAGGAAAAAAGTAAAGAACATTAGGAAATGTTTATGGGTTTAGGAAAGCTATTGCCAAGTCTGAAAAAGATGTCTGCATGGTTAACGACCCAAGTGAAGGAAGCCATAAAGGCAAACAGCTTCTTTTAAAAAGTGGAAGGTCTGCCCCAGTGAAAAAAAAGAGTTGGTTTTATACCTGCTGGAGTACCCGAAAGAGTCCTGGAGAGGCTTACAATCACCTTCCCTTCCTCTCCCCACAACAGACACCCTGAAAGAGCTCTGAGAGAACTGTGACTGATCCAAGGTCACCCAGCAGGCTTCACATGGAGAAGTGGGGAATCAAACCCAGTTCTCCAGGCTAGAATCCCCCACTCTTAACCACTACACCAAACTGACTTTTTGTTTTAAGAGCACAGGGTCTGGCAAAGAAGTATAAGTTAACAATTAGGCAAGAGAATGTGAGGAGCATCAAAATAAACAATTAGTATTTCCATAAATTTATCTGGAGCAGGAAACTAGCCAGACAGGTAGTCATGACTTTGGATGACCAAGGAATAAAAATACTGCTCAAAGAAGATGGGGAAATGGCAGAGAAGGTCAATGAAAGTGTGGGGCATGTACCCATGCCGCAGCCACTATTTTCAGGAAGGGAGTCAGAAGAACTGAGCCAAATTGAGGTGACCAGAGATGAAGTTCTAGACCTATTGAGGAAATTAAAAAATGATAAGTCTCCAGGCCCTGGTGGCATACACCCAAGAATTCTTAGGGAACACAAACAGGAGATAGTTGGTCTCCTAACCCATATTTATAATCTATCATTAAATTCAGCCACTGTACCAGGATACCAGAGAGTAGCAAATGTTATACCAATTTTTTAAAAGAGATTCAGAGGGGAACCAGGAAATTACAGGCCAGTTAGCCTAATGTCTGTCCCAGACAAATTAGTAGAAACTGTAATCAAAAATAGAATTATTAGTCATTTAGAGGAACAAAGCTTGCTGAGGGAAAATCAGCATGGCTTCTGAAAAGCAAAGTCCTGTCTCACCAACCTTTGGAGTTCTTTGAGAAAGAATGTAGATAATGGTGACCTGGTAGAGATTATATACTTGGACTTTCAAAAGGCTTTTGACAGAGTACCTCCCCAGAGACTCCTGAGTAAGCTAAGAAATCATAGGATAAGAGGACAGATCCTCTTATGGATTAAAAATTGGTTAGGTGACAGTAAGCAAAGAGCAGGAATATATAGACAGTTCTCACAATGGAGGGAAGTAAGCAGTGGGGTCCCAAGACTAGTGATATATAATTTATTCATAAATTGTCTGGGTGTTAGCAGTATAGTGGCCAAGTTTTCAGATGACACAGAATTATTCAGGATAGTAAAAGAAAGACTAACTGTGAAGAGCTCCAGGATGATCTTCACAAATTGGGTGAGTGGGCAATAATGTGGCAATTAAATGAAGTTTAATGATGCATGCGGTAACAAAAAAATCCCAACTTTAAGTTTATGCTACTAGGGTCTGAACTTGCTGAGACTGAAAGGGAAAGAGATACTGGGGTTGTAGTGGATTGTTGAATGAAATTTTCAACCCAGTATGCCTCAGCAGTAAAAAAAGCAAACTCTTTATTGGGGATTATTTAAAGAGGGATTCAAATTAATGCCACTATATAGATCTATGGTGTATAACAGTGTGCAGTTCTAGTTGCTCAAAAAGTACATTGCAGAGCTGGGGGGAAAAGTGCAAAGGGAGGGCAGTGAATATGGATCAAGGGTTTGTTTGGAGTACCTTTCCTATGAGGAAAGACTGGTAAGTGTGAGACTTTGTAGTCTAGAAACATGATGACCAAGGAGGGACATGATAGAGGTTTATAGAAGTACGCACAGGGTAGAAAGAGTGGATAGAGAGAACTTTTTTCTCTTCTTCCAAAACATAGGACATAGAGACATCAAATAAAGTTGATGGGCAGTAGATTCAGCATGAACAAAAGGAAATTGTTCTTTACTCAACAAGTGAAATTTGTTGCAGGGCTTCTCTTGATAGAGTGGCTACCACTCCACACAAAGTTGGCAGCTCAGCAGAGCAAAGTGGAGCTCCATCTTTTGGCCTCCAAGTCTGGGCTTCAGCAAGCCAGTTCCATGACAATGTGCCAGGGGGCCAAGGCAACAAGCAGCTTCTTGCAGAAAACCTAAGAGGCAGTGACCTGGGCCTCCATAGTCAGTGAGGCCTCCAGGAACGCCCCTAGGCTCTTAACTTTTGGCATCGGCACCAACAGAGCCCCTTCAAAGGTTAGTAGCCTAATACCCAATCCCAGACCCCCATGGCCCAGATGCAGGGCCTCCGTCTTTATTGGATTCAGCTTCAGTCTGCTCTGTTGTAACTATCCAGCCATAGCTTGTAATGCCCCACCCAGATGTTTAGGGGTGGAGTCTGGGTGGCCGTCCATCAGTAGATAGAGCTGGGTATCATCCACATACTGGTGACAACCTAGCCTATACCTCCAAATAATCTGGGCAAGAGGGCTCATATAGATGTTAAATAGCATCAGGGAGAGGATTGCTCCCAGTGGCACCCCACATCTGAGTGTCACTGGGACAACTCCCCTTCCAGTGCCACCCTCTGTCCCTGATCTTGGAGAAAGGAGGCCAGCCACTGCAAGGCTAGTCCCCATATCAACACGTCGGCAAGGTGGTGGATCAACAGCTCATGGTTGACCATATCAAACGCCGCTCTGACAGGTCTAAAAGAATCAGCAGCACCGAGCTGCCTCGATCCAGATGTCTCCTGAAATCATCTACCAAGGTGACCAACACTGTCTCTGTCCCATGAGCAGAGCAAAAGCCAGACTGGAAGGGGTCCAGGATGTTAGCATCCTCCAAGAAAGCCTGCAGCTGTGTCACCACCATCTTCTCTACTACCTTGCCCAGGAATGGTAAATTGGTAAAAAAACCAGTAAATTGCAAAAAAAAAAAAAGAAAGAAAAGGCAGGGGGAAGCAGAAAATCAATTCTCAATATGAATGTGAACAGATAGAAGACTGGGGGGGGGGGACATGTAAGTGTGAACTGATCACACTGATAGCACAATCATCAGAACCGCCACAACAGTAACAAAAACCCAGAAGGCGGCTACAGTCTGGAAAATGCCTTTGTTGAGTAGCTCCAAGGTCAGCTGGTCTAGCTTCAAGATATTCTTTCCATGTTGCTTTGTGAGGCACTGTGACAGCACATAAAATATGTCACATTCCTGCAATTCTTGCAGACAGAAGTTCAAATTTCCTTATGCCACACACAGAGATTGCCACAAATACTATGATGAGTGGTTTTTGCTCTGGGAGATACAACCCCCATGGGTAGCTCTAGGTCCCATTTCTTCCCCAGCTGCAAGGGAGAGTAGATCGTGAAAAGGCAGAGCTTTAATACTTACTCAAGCTGCTTTTCCTCATGTATTTGGGACAGGTTTGTGGCTTAATGGTAGAGCATATGTTCTATACACAGAAGATTCCAGGTTTAGCCCTTGACATCTCAAGTTAAAACAGATCTTGGGTAGTAAGTGCATTGTGTTATGATTTTTCTTTTCGTTTTGCTATGAGATCTTAAAACAAACTGTTTCACATACAAGCATACATATAAAAATCATTTATAGCCGTGGTTTCCTGTAACACACATTTCCTCTCAGTCATGTGAAAAAAGAGAATATGCAAATTATATTTCACCATTTGTAGAGAAAGAGATAATCATTTAGTGGTTTGTCTGACTCCACAAGACAGAACATTTTGACTTCTTTGAGCTTCTTTGAGAGAACCACAGTGTGATTTTATTTTTAAAAAACTTTCTTAGCAACACAAGATGACAATAAAGTGGCCATTTCAGACATATTATTTGCTCATCCTGACATATTTTATCAGAGGTAAGTGATTTCTTCTAACAAAGCTATTCCTGTTATGGTGGTGACTGTGTTTTTATGCCTTAACTAAGGTCGAATCTGCATTTGCATTTTTAAATCAGTTTCGTGCTGCTGTGACACCATCAAGCATAGAGAAAGACAGCGTCACAGCAGCATGAAACTGATATAAAAATGCAAATACAGATTGAGCCTAAGAATCCAATGCATATGGTGATGTCTACTGTAGTGTTTCTTTTTAATGATATAAAATTGTAATTCTGGCTGGCTACTGTTGGAGGCAAAGAACTTAACTAGATTGGCCTTTGATCTAAGCTAGTCAGTAATTCTTATAGTCTTCTGATAAAAGCATTAATGACTTTTATTTTCAAAGGGAGCTTTTTAGAATGAGTTCTTAGAGTGTATTAAGGATAAAATGATAAAGTCCCTTTCTCCTAAAGGGCAGCACTGGGTTTATGTTACTGATTATGGAAGAGCATTGGCACATACCCTACAACAGTTCAGAGTTGAAAATAGGGATGTGTTTGTAACTCTTCAATTCTTATGCCAAGGTTTGTTGCTTAAACCTCCTACTCCACCACCACCACCGACGAGGGAGGCCTTAGCTCCCTCCTAAGCTGTTCAGGAGTACGTGTCCGTTAAATCTATTGTGGTGAACCAAACAAATCTAGAATGGTGAACCATAAAGGCTATCGCCTCCTGTATGGATAACATCCTGAACTTTGGGACATTCAAATGTTTATTCAGGGATCTTGGGTCTAAAATGGATCTCTTGGCTCTACCTTTTTTGTCAATGGCAAAATATTTTTAAAAAGTAGTCCTCAGGAGCAAGCTTTGTAATTGCTCCTTTAGCTAATAGAGAGATCGCCTGTATTAGAAAGGGGGAAGGGTTGCAGGCAATGCTCCCTCTAAGCTGTGTAGTCCTGTGAGCAAAAATTCTACTTTGTGAGCTACTGGCATTAAAGTTGTGAATGAGTGATTTAGCTACTGCATAAATTAGTTCGCTCTGGAGCCATCCTTCCTGAGCAGAGACAAAAAAAACTGTGAGCTGGAGGCTAAAAAACTGTGAACTAGCTCACACTAATCAGCTTAGAGGAAACACTGGTTGCAGGACTAGGCCAGAGGATTTTCATGCAAAGGCCGTGATTTGAAACCCCCAAAATAACCTCTCTTTATTATGGGTAACACCTTATCATCAACAGTAACTTGGCACCACTTATAAAAGAACTTGGATAACCTATCCAAAAACCCCTGGTCAGAATCTAGTCAGGCAAATGGGGCACCAATAGAGTGCTGAACATAAGAACATAAGAGAAGCCAATGTTGAATCAGGCCAATGGCCCATCTAGTCCAACACTCTGTCACACAGAGGCCAAAATATACCAGGTGCCATCAGGAGGTCCAGCAGTGGGGCCAGGGCACTAGAAGCCCTCCCACTGCTGCCCCCTCCAGCACCAAGAATAGAGTGCCTCACCTGCCCCAAACTGAGAGTTCCCATCTATACTCTGTGGCTAATAGCCACTGATGGACTTCTGCTCCATATGTTTATCTAATTCCCTCTTGAAACTGTCCATGCTTGTAGCTGCCACCACCTCCTGTGGCAGTAAATTCCATATGTTAATCACTCTTTGGGTGAAGAAGTATTTCCTTTCCTTTGTGGTCCCTAGGGATTAAGAGAGGTTTCTTCACCATTGTCTACTCTGACTCTTGGGCTGGGAATGTTAAGTATAAGGAGGCCTCAAGCCCTACTGGAGGGGAAGAGGGGCCTGGTATCTGTAGTCCTGTGCACACTAGGACCTTGATTGGGGACACCCAGGGCAGGTGCTACCATTAGGCCAACCTAGGCGACTGCCTAGGTCACAGACATCAGAGAAGCGCAGAACTGACAGCAGGGGTGGGGCTACCTGGTGAGGCCGGTGCGTATCTGTGATGCAGGAGGCGAGGGTACTTCTCCTTCCTTCTGTCCCTCTCTCTCTCTGTCCTCCCCATCTCTCTCTCTCTTTCTCATTCCCTCTTTTAACTGTCAAAAGGTGATGGGAAAGACCTCTGCCTGAGATCTGCTGCCAGTCTGAATGAAAAATAGTGAGTTTGGTGGACCAATTGCCTGATTCAGTAGAATGCAGCATCATGTATTCAAGGGTAGCATGCCTAGGGAAGTGCATGCAAAATGAGATTCTGATGTGCCTGAAATGGAAACATTAAAGAGACTTAAATTTCAACATCACAGTTAACAGGATTTTTCAAAATGCTTTGTGATTTGTGTTTCTCTGTTTGAGAGAAAAAATCAGAGATTGTATTATTTGTTCTCACAATTAAAAAATAAATTAGTAATTTCAAATTTTGTGTTTTTCATTCCTCCTAAAATGCATTTATGTTTGAAAATTGGTGGGCGTGCGGTGGGGTGGGGGAGGTAGCCTCGCCTAGTGTGCAAAAAAAAACCTGGCACCAGCCTTGGGGACACCTCTAGGTATGCCTTGGGAAGTACCTTTGTATAAAAGGTATTAATGAAGTATGGATTTTGCCCAAGGATTTGGCTGTCAACTTGTTCTCCCAAATCTGATCCAAAATAGCATTGGTTTGGTCACTGAATAGGTCTTGACTTTCGAATGGGAGATCCTCTATCTTGGCTCTCATGTCAAGCAGAAGGGCTGAAAAGTGTAACCATGAATATCTCTGTATGTCAATGCCAGAGGCCATTGATCTGCTATTACAATCTGCTCCATGCGTTGCAGCATGGAGTTGCTGTTTCCCTAATTTTTGTCCTTCTGCCATGATCATAGCTACACTCTGCTTCTCAAGAGGCAGCTGCTCAAGAAACTGTTCCCATAGTAACATTTGTAGCGGCCTATGACTGATGACACCTTCAGTCCTATAACCCTGGAATAGTAGATCCTCCTTCCCAGCAGATCTTCTGCCCTCTTTATCAAGGGGGATGGATGGCTTCTAGCTCTTCCCTTGGCTGATAAGACTTCTGAGACAATGGAGTTTGCTTGAGCGTGGCGAAACAAGTAGTCACAGCCTTCTTTCCTGATCCTATAGAGATCTTCCAGCTTCTTTGATGATGCTGGTGCCAAGACTGGTTTAACCCAGATGGCTAAAGCTATATCCTGTATCCCTTGCAATAGTGGGAATGCCATAGGGCCCAAGTTGGGTCTGTACTAAACCTTCATTATAGGGTTGGACGTTTGTGGCTCTGAAGCATTAAATTCTAGACTCAGGGCTTTTGCCATTCAGATCAACTGATCCAAATGCATCTTAAGGTTCTCTGTTGAGGAGGGAGCCAATGGGTCAGTTCTCTGAGCCTGCTTCTGAAATTTGGTAGAGTGTGTCCTTGAAATCAGAACCGTGATGGGGGGAACTCGTGTCAGAGTGATATTGGTGCCATTGTTCTCATCTGAATCTTGTGGAAGATTTTATAGGTTGCCATGGGTATGGATCCTGTGGGGGTGACCCTTGTGCTCACTGCAGGCCCCATGGATTTTGCAGAGACAGCCACTGATTTGGTGGCTGTGGGTCTGGTTGCCCTTTGTCTTGTGACGTGGGTGGGCCTGTGAGAGGCACCTCAAAAAACTCATCTTCCAAGGAATCTGGGAACCTTGATATCCTTCTCAATGGTGAGGGCATATTTGGACACAAAAATGAGTCGACATCGAGCGCAACGGCAAATTGTGGCATTGGGGGGACTTTGATTTGAAGATCGTCAGTGCTGATGCTCAGCTCCGAGGAGAGACCAGTCATCGGGGTCAGGGTGGGGACAATTGATAACCTCAAGTGGGTGAGCTACAATTCCATGGTGATTCTATCGATTCTGAGAGCTTGAATGGCGCTAATGTGACAGTGATCTGGTCAGATTGCAATGTGAGTGTTTGGGTCACCTTTTAGCTTTTGTTGGAGGTGGTTCCAATGCTGATCTCGGGGCAGAGACTTGACTTTGCAGCTCTGGTAATGAGGGTGTCGGTGCCAAAGTCACCAAAAGGGCCTTCATACCTTTAGATGTTTTGGCCTGTTTCTCCCCATGGGGTGCACAGAGCTTTTCCTCAAAGTGTGGCTTTAAGTCTTGCCACTCTCTCCTCGTGTGCCTTAGAAGTAAGGCATCTACAAGCTGGGCACATGGCTGTATTGTGGCCTTCTCCCAGACATAGGAAGCATGAGGAATTATCATCATTTTGGGCCATTTTCCCATCCTTCCAATTTGAAAATGAAAGTCTTTGCTGTTCTCCATGGGAAAACCTAGTTGTTTTATTCCTGAGGCCCCACAAAGCAGCAGTTTAGAAGCACATCCTCTCCTCATGGCAGCAAGAAGAGAACTGAGGGAAGGAGTACTCACCCCACCTCTGTCACATGACCCTTTGGGCAGGAAAAGGGACCTCTATAGACAGAGGGAGGGGAAGCACTAGAAATTTCTTCAGAAAAGCTTGGAAGCTCTACTCTGCAGCTGGCTTGCAATCATGCAGTCCCCCATGTGTGCGTGCACAGAAGCTACAATTATGAACTATGATAATCTTAGTAATCTTACACAGCTGTTGTTCATTTCAATGGCATTTCAGTGGCTGAAATTCCTGATAGAATGTGCCCAAAGTCAATACAAGCACATGATTTGTGATGCTGCAGCAATCCTTGCTTTTGTTATTTCTAAGCAAGTGTGCACTTTGGAGTTGCACAAGTGTGCTTGATCCTAACAGATAATGTAATCAGTTGAGTCTCTGTATAAGATTATAAGCCTAAACCCAGACTGAACAGGGGAGCTTTAGGCACACAAGCTTAAAAACATTGGCCTGTTAATAAGATCTCTCACAACAAGTTGAAAGATACAGAAATTCAAAGTTGCAACACATTTAGAGATAAAAGGGCTGTTAATAAAATTTAACTATTAAAATATTTATTTCTGATTCCCTGCCGATGTTGCCCTTTGATCATCCACACTCTAAAGAATTTTTCTCAGAAAGAATTTACTGTATAACAGTCTGTCAAAAGTGAAGCAGCTTACTGAATACAAAATGCTGAACTAAAGTAAACCTCTCTGCGGTCTAACCTGCAGCACTTCCTGTAGTCCTTTTTATGACTTCTACAACTTGCAGACTTAGTAGCTTTTCCCTCATGCCCTGGTGTGCCCCCCCCCTTTATATTTTTCTTGTCCTGAGCACAGGTCTCTGAGTTTTCTAAATACATCTGCATACTATATATACTACATACTATATATGTTTTCTAAATACATTTATATACTATGTCCCACGTCTGCTCCCTATCTGCAGAAAGGCTAAAGAGATTTTTCAGCAAACTTGGGGTACTCCCAAAGCTTGCAGAAGAACATTAAATCTTAAAAAAAATACTATATGGGGGAAGTTTAAATCTCCCCAAATTAAAAAAATGTTATCTGTGCATGTGCAGAGAATGCACTTACCATTGGAAGCTTTGGCAGAGTTTGGCTATGGTGGCTGCTATAGAGCCTAGTGGCTGTGAGCCACACAGGTCTCACTGCTGCTGTCTGGGGGGAAGAAGCCTCAGCAGGCCCAGTGGCTGTGAGTCACACAGGGCTCAGTGCCACCATTATTGTCAATAGAGGGGAAAGCCTTGGTGGACTCAGCAGTTGGGGGACTGCACTGGCTTGCCACCACTGATGATGAGAAGGAGAGGGGGCAAGAGTTGTGATGGCCCCAAGGACGACAGCAGTGATTGGGGCGTAATTAAAACAGGGAGAGGAATTACCCCCCATGAGTATCACAAGTCCCCACTTGTCTATATATTTAGCCAATCTGAGAATACTTAAATCTGGCCTGAACCTGTGAAGAGGCAAAATCTTTCTATAAGCCTGAAGAGGGCCCCAGGTTTGTAGAAAAATATGAAAACTAAAAAAAATACATTGAGAGGTTTAAAAAACATGAAAATAATCAAAGGTGTGCATGTAGCTTTAAGCAAAATATTCCTTGGGTGCGTTCAGACGCTCCATTTGAGCCGCTTTCAGCACACCTCAGAAACGGCTTTTACGTGCGCGCTCACACGCCCAATATCTGCGCACAGTCCCCAGCCGTCGCTTTCTGGAGCAAACCCCCCTTTAAAGTGGAGTATTTTGACACCACTTACCAAGTGATGTTTTTCTGATTCTCCGATTCAAGCCGTACTTTCCGCTGTCTGATCGCTCCGTCAATCCACTTCCGGGTGCTTCAACCCCCCTCCCCTCTGGGAAGCTGCCTACAGCTTCCAGTTTTAGTCCGCCATTTTTTTTCCCCTTAGCGGTGTGCGCTTGAGCGGAGCTCCGCACTTAAGTTAAATAAAGAAAAGCTTCAATGGTGCCTAGTTTAGGCATTTAGACGAGTCCAGGATCTCGGGGAGGCCAGTTTCGGGGAGAAAATGTAAACAGTAGTCTTCATTTAAACTTTAAAGGGACCGGTTGAGATCGCTCTTCTGCGCACGCGCCAAACTTTTTGTTCGGGAGAGGGCTGCCTGTGCACATGCTCAAACAAGAGGGGGGGGGAACCCACCTGCATGAGGACGGCGGGGAGCTCCGAAGGAGGAGGTCTGTGTGATTGCGATTCTCCAGTTTAAAAAAAAACACGCATCGTGCCGGAGCAGTTTAAACCGCTCCAGCACGCTGTCTGAACGCACCCCTTTGGTCACTATTACTAGTCAACTACAGCATTCCAAGGCTTCGTTCTGTCAGTAAAAGGCAGGGGAAAGGCCTTTTCCAGGCCTGCTTGGCCTTTGAGGAAGGAATCATTGACAGGCTTCCCAAGCGCTTACCGTAATTTGGCGGGGGACGGATATGTCTTGGCAGGACCATTCCTGGGGGAGGGGAGAGGCGGCCAATGATGCCATCATCAGGAAGTGATGCAGGGCGACGCTCTGGCAATGGGGCTGGAAACTCGATGGTACTCATTGCCAGAGCATCGCCCCATCCTGGCAATGGCATCATGCGGCGTCAGTGTTCCACGGAGGAATGTTCCGGCCGGAGACTGTGTGTCCCCCGCCAAAATATGGTAAGTACTTGGCAACCCTACTCATTGAGGCCAAGCCAGACTAGGGTTGCCAGGTCCAGGTTGGGAAAGTCCAGGAGATTTTTTGTTGAAGTATGAGGAGTGCAGGGTTTGGAGAGGGAAGAGGCCTCAGCCACATATAAGGCCATAGAGTCCACCCTCCAGATCAGCCATTTTCTCCAAGGGGACAAATCTCTGCCATCTGCTGTAATTCTGGGAGATCCCAGGTACCACCTGGAGGTTGGCAACCGTAGGCCTGGAAGCAACTTCTGAATGACTTGAAACCCTCTGACTTGCATGACTCAGTTTGGCCTGGCTGCTTGGTGCTGTTCAACAGCAGCCATCCTATGAAAGCCAGTGTGGTGCAGTAGTTAGAACATCAGAGTAGGATCTGTGAGACGCAGGTTTGCATCCTCATCTTGCTGCAGAAGCTCAATGGGTGATTTGTGACCAATCACATACTTTCAGCCTAACCTACCTCACAGAGTTCTTGTGCAGATAAAAGTGAGAAGAGGAGAATAATATAAACTGCTTTAATCCCCACTGTTTCAAGGTGGGAGCCAGTTATCAACCACAAGCTGCACTATCCTGAAATATGGCACAGGTGCCATTCTGGCAAACAGTGCTCAGAAGAGACACAGGCAGCATATCAAAAAGGCACACATGGTGCCCAAGCCACTGAGTGAGTATCATTGGCTTAAACTGAAATAGTTCTGCATAGGATTGCACTGTAAATGGATTAGTCTACTACATTAATTGATTGAAACCTTTTACTCAATTAAAAGGTGCTTCTGTGAACTAACTGTGAAATGTGTGCATTTGTGGTTTTCGTTTTAGCCCAGCCTGAAATCACCATTAAGAATGAGAAAACTGTCTATGCCATTCCTGGCAGCGATGTGACCCTTCAGTGTTGCATTCTGAAACAAGATGGAATCCACGTCTCACAAACTCAGTGGTCAAAAGGGGATGCTGCCCCGCTATCCAGGATAGCCATATATAATCCTGTCCACGGTACTAAATACTTGCATTTTGCTAAAATGGGATACAGTCATTCTGTAAACTTCAGTCAACAATGCCAGCATCACCAGCCAGACTTAAATAGAAGTTCCAGCCACGGTCATTTTACAGCAAACTACACAGAATGCAACCAGTGGAGTTTACAGCTGAATAACATTAGTCTGGAACAGGCAGGACAGTATGAGTGCAGCTTTGCTACATACCCAGCTGGAATAAGAAGCTCAGAAATCAACCTCATCATTAAGAAGCCTGGTAAGAAATAGTGAACACATTACTATTATTTAATGAGGAATACATATATAATATTATATATATAGTGTGTATATATGCTGTTCAATAGAACTGAATCCACACATCTTGATCTTGTAAAGTTGTAGTCATGGAACTCCTAGGTTCTCCTGGCCTGAAAAGAAAATTTGGGAGATGAATTATTAACACAGCACAATATCCAGTGGTGTGTGAATCCTACCTATGGCTCCAGATAGGAACATACTGGGGTTTTGTGTGTGTGCGGTTTTATATGTGCATGTTTGTGCACCTGGAAGTCACAGAGACCTCTGGTGACTGACCCCCTACTGGGGGCCTGGAGGATATTCAGAGATGCAGCAATACCTCACCTCGTGAATGCTGGTATTTCAAGGAAGTCACCTTTACAAGTACTTGCCAGAGTCGACCCTGCTTAGGTTCCAAGATCTGATGAGATCGGGCTTGCCTGGGCTATCCAGGTCAAGGACCGATGGGAATGTACTGTTGTTATTTACATAGCCAACTGTGTTCGTTTTGCAGCTATTTTCTTTTTTAGTGGATAGGCTTCGTGTTTACAATGTTCTGCAGATAATACACTGGCATTCCATTCATGCAATGCCAGATGTGTGTGTCAGGAGCATGAAGGTCCCCACAATGATCTTGATATATGTGATCACCATAATGTGTGAAAGGGATTTTCCATGCAGGCAAAACTATTCAGGCAAACCAGAACCTACATGGAAACCCATGCATTAGCCTTTTCACATGATATGGCAATCATGCATATCGTGCTCCCAACTTCATGGCAGGTGGGCTCCTGCCTCATCTGAATGGAACAACAGCACGTTATCTACAGAATAAATTCCCTCTCTCCTGGCATTCTGCAAAGTTATAGCAAGCTGGCTTTTTTATATTTGTTTTCTTTTATAATGATTGTTTTAATTAAGTGGATTTTTAAAAGAATTATATTTTGTCATTACTAGAAGTTGTTTTGGAATCTCATCTGAAATACTGACTTAAAATTTTGTAAAATGTTTTTGTCAAATATCTGTTAAGATAGCTCATGATGGCATTAAAGGTTATGTTTCTGATTCTATAATGTTAAAGTCTTTTGTTAGGAAACTGAATTATACATTCTGTGTATGAGAATAATGGGTAAAAATGTTGTATAGAATGACACTGAAAGACTGCTCCTCCCACAATAACTATATTGATTTTTGTGTTTATTTAATGATAAGTAGATGTCAAGGCTGTCATCCTGAGGACTGATTATTCTTTGACTTATATTTATTTCAATATGTGGCAATGTGAATTCACAATTTTCCTAGTACAAATGTTTTAGGTCTAGTTCTCATCAAAGACTAAACTAAACAACATGGCGGGTGTTTTGGCCTGTTTGGGGATGTCTATTGTGTACTGGTTAGCATGTTGGAATTGTATCTGGGATTCCCAGGATTGAATCCACATTCTGCTATGGAATCTTGCTGGTGACCTTGGGCCAGTTACATACTGTCAGCCTAACTTACCTCACAGAATTTGTGTATAAATGTGCTAAACAAACAAATAGGAAAATTGTTGGACTTCAAATACATGTTGGCCATGTTGCAGGGAAAGAGGTGGTTTTACCATGCTTTCGGTATGTTTTTGCCAGTTGAGCCTGTCTACATGGGTTGTTTGCCCCAGGAGAGGGACAGTTTTTATCAATAAAATTGTAGTTTATCCCCCCCTGCTGAAGTATAGCATTTTATAAGAAATGATGGAGTGCCACATTTTAGGAAGAACATTTCATGATAATTTCAGAGTCTGTTATAACAAAAAGGAATAGGAGTCTTTTGGCACCTTAAAGACGAATATTATTTTATTCAAGTATAAGTTTTTGTGGACTAGTGCCATCTGAGTTCCACAAGACTCTCACAAATCTTGTTTTATTCATGAAGAGCAATTTTGAGTTCAGTTTTGATCTTGATAGTAGCCAGTTCATGTCAAGGATTGCCTCTTATGTCTGCTTTTGGTTACAATAGTTGTGTACTTTCCTGGAAGGAACTGCACCTCCCCTGAAAGAGCAGGTTTATACCTTGGGGGTGCTGCTGGAAATGGCCAGCATCAGGCTTCTTCCATAACGTCTAGCACCTTTTATCAACTTATTTGCTTATTATTTGGGAATGCCTTTTAAAATTATCCAGGCACACTGAGTTTGTGAAATATACAGCCATCAGGCGGCTGTTGGGAGATGAATACAGAGACTGTTATCACCTCATGCTGAAAGATCTGGATTGGCTGCCCATCAGTTTCTGGAAGGGTTGCCAGCTTCCAGCTGGAAAATACCTGGAGATTTTGGGGCAGCAGTGGGAGGGCTTCTAGTGTCCTAGTCCCACTGCTGGACCTCCTGATGGCACCTGGTATTTTTGGCCACTATGTGACAGAGTGTTGGACTAGATGGGCCATTGGCCTGATCCAACATTGGCTTCTCTTATGTTCTTAACCTGAGGACGGTGGGGTTTCGGGAGGGGATGGACTTCAATGTGGTGTAATGCCATAGAGTCCACCTTCCAAAGTGACCATTTTCTCCAAGTGAACAGATCTCTGTTGCCTGGAGATCAGTTGTAATAGTGGATGATCTCCAGCCACTACCTGGAGGTTGGCAACCCTAGTTTCTGGGCCCAATTCAAAAGGTGTGGTCCACTGTTGCCCATCTGTGTGTTTCTTTGTAGCTTTACCAATGTTATGGCACAATTTTCTAGAAGAAATCAGGAGATTTTTGCCTCTATTGGACTTCTGTAGGGGCTGCAAAATGTAACTTTTTAAAAGAGAGTATTTGGTGGTGATTCTTTTCTGTTTTGTCAGAGGCCTTCAGTCTCTTATGGACATTATCGTTAAGTGTTTTAGCTTTATTGTGTGTGTGATTTTGTGACCCAACCCAGCTATCAGCTAGCTGATTGGGAATCTCATCCAGTAGCAATCATAGCTTTAGAAATGAAGTCAACTTGGCTGATCAGTGTGTGTGTGTGTGTGTGCATATAATATATTCCAATATATATTATTGGAATCCAATTGTCATCAGTGTGGGACCTGATGTTCCACAGGGTGAAATTCTATCCCCCATGCTTTTTAATCTGTATGTAAAGCCCTTAGCACAAATCATTCATAGTTTGGGGGTTGGTTGTCATCAATATGCTGATGATACTCAGCTCTATCTGTCTGTATCCAAATCTCCTGTTGATGCAGTAGAGGTCCTGAATCACTGCCTGGTCATGGTGGTTAACTGGCTAAAAGTGAACAAATTGAAACTAAACCATGAAAAGACAGTGGTAATGCTGGCTGGGAAGACGGAAGCCTTGGAGGACATTGTTCTCCCCACTCTTGATGGAATTCAACCAACCCTTGCTGACCGGTGGAAAGCCTTGGGGTCCTAATGGATCCAACTTGATTGCTGCAGAAGCAAGTTAATGCAGCCACCAAAAAAAGGCTTTCTACCAACTCAGCCTAGCCTGTAAGATGGGCTCTTACCTTGATACTCCTTACCTGGCCACCTGGATCCATGCTACAGTAACACTGAGACTAGACTACTGTCATGCATGTACTTTGGTCTCCCCTCAAAATCAGTTCGGAAATTCCAACTGGCCCAGAATGCCATAGCCCGGCTATTAGTGGGAACTAGACGGAGCCTGCATATTACTCCCATTCTGCAGATGTTCCATTGGCTGCCCATTTGTTACTGAGCTCAGTTTAAGTTATTGGCCATCACATACAAAGCCCTTCATGGCCTTGACCCTTCTTATTTGCAGGACTGCCTTTCTCCCTGTGCTCCACCATGACAACTTTGCTCATGTCAGCAGGGGCTTCTGCAGGTGCCAACTTGCAAATGGGCAAAATCAACAACTGCCCATACACATCTTTTCTCCATTGTGGCTCTCTTCTTGTGGAACGGTCAGGAAAGCTCCCAGTCTCCTGGCCTTTTGCAAATTATGCAAAACAGAACTACTGTGAACTACTCAAAAGGGCTTTTCTGTGTAGGCAATAGGATTGCCTTATACAAAATGGTTTACAGACTTACTTAGAAAATGATTAAGACTGTGGTCCATACTGCTGCTCTGTGCTTCAGTTCTTTCAGGTGGTTCCAAACTTGTAAAATCCCAATGCATTTGTTATTAAATGTCCCATTTTGTTGATTCTACCAACTCACTATGTGTAATCTGCCTTGAGTCCTTGTGAGAAAGGCAGACCATAAATAACATAAATAAATTTAAAAAAATTAGTTCAAGATTTCTTCAGACTTTGTCAGCTAAGAACAGCATACAGCATATCCAGACACACGATACTGGTGAAGAGGACACTGTTTCTACTGGATCTAACCTTTGAAATTTTTCTTTATACTTGTTTCTTGGGCTGAGTTCATCCATTCCAAAGCTTGCTCCTTGCCAAAGTGTGACCATCAATGTCAACAACCTTGTCTAACATTATCACAACCACTGAAATAGGACAAAAGTCAAACAGCTCTTGTTCACAGTCCATTTATTTTACTCTTCCTCTCTTTGCCATGATATCCCTACCCCTTAATCTCTGCTGCACTGCCTGCTAGACAGAATTCCAAAAATAGTTAGCAAGTTTTAGTTTTGTCTTTCAACTCACTGGATAGAACATGCACAGAAACTGTGAGTGGGAGGATGTGGGCTATTAGTCATTAAAGAAGCATAACTCCACATCAAAGTCAAACAAACCCATCTGGATGGAACGAACTCATGCTAAATCACTGGGGACGGATAACTGACAAATATGAAGGCCCAAAGCGGAGGCAATGAGGGTTACTGTAGAACTGGATCAAAGGAAATATGACAAAATAGAGTAATTGATGCAGCACTGTGAGAATGCAAAGAGCACTTGGAAAGCCGTAAAGAATCCTGCTACTTAGCCAACCTCTTCCTGTTTGTCTCCCAACATTATTTAAACCACCTGGTCTTTGTTCTTCTGCCTGAATGATTTACAGTGCCATTCTAAGCAGCTGTGGTTCTAAGACCATTGACTTCATTTGCCTTAGAAGGGGGTAACTGCTTAGGATAGCACTGTGACTTCCTTGGTCTGCTGTTTCTTCAATACAATGCTTCTCCAGTACCATAGAGGCAGGGACATTCTGATTATTTGGATGCAGAAGAAAATGCTCTGCCTGCTCTTCTACAACCTCTGGTGTAACAAAAATGCACTGCACTTAAGAACATAGTAAGAACTGTTCTTTTTGGTAAATACATTTTATTATTGGATATATTTTCATGTTCATACAATTTAAACAAACCAATACATATCCATTTTCTTTCACCCTCTCCCCCCCAAACAAGGCTTCCCGCAATGCTTCAACCCCATAATGACTTAGTAAGAACTGTTCTGGTTGACTGGACAAATGATTTTTGTAGCCCAGCATCCCAATAATGACAGTTGTCAATCAGATGTCTCATAAGGTGCACAAGCAGGGGTACAGAAACTCCCCACTTTGTTGTGTCTTAGTGACTGGCATTCACCTATTTAGTGCCTTTGAACATGGAAATCCCATTAAGCTGACCTTCACTAGTGGTCATCACTACACCCAAAGGCAGTGAGTTCAAAAAGTTATTCATGTGTTGTACAAAATACTTCCTTTTTCTCCATACCATGCCTAATATAATAAAATGCTATCATATTCTCCCTTTTTAAAAAGCCCCAGACTCCTTTGCCTTGCCTCCTAGGAAGGTGCTCCAGCCTTTTAATTTTTGTGTTGCCATTTTCTGTACCTTTTTCAGTTCTATAATATTCTTTCAGAGACAGGATCACCAGAACTGTACTGAGTAGGTTAAATCCCATGATCAGTCAACAGAAGGTGTTTCCCCTCCAAACAGTAGTCATTTTCGATCCCAGGGAGGTTTATTTCTGGAGGCACTGGACCCACATGTAGGAACAGCCATGTGGGTTAGGAGGCTGCTATGTAAAGGGGCCAAAAATGCTCCCTCTTGCTTGAGTGAAGCTCTACTGAAGGGAAAAATTTCTCCCTTCCTGTCTTCTTATTTGTATCCTACCAACTCACATGGGCTGCTAGTCCACATGAGCTAACCCTAACATTTCCCAGGGTCAGAAATGGAAGTTGGGGGAAGAGAAGGTCAGGAAGATCAGGGACCCTTGGACAGATTAAACATGGTCTTTGTGCTGGATCAAACCCAGTATTTCAAATGTAGGCTCAGCACAGATATATTTGATGCCACCAAAATCTGGAAGGAACCCTGCTGCATTTCTAATGGCTGTTGTTACACCAGGTCACTGCATTTTTGACAAAGACTTTTTCGGACATTGAAATGTCAATAAACAGTGGTATCTCAATACATTCTACTGCCTGAGGCCACTTATTACAGCCTAGGCATCTTTTACCTCCTCAGCCCAGCTCTCTTTAAAAATAGTGCAGCAAGCCATATAAACTTTTGCAAGACTCTTGCCACTTTGGAGAGTTAGGCTATTAGTTTGGCAATGTAGGTGACTAAAATGATGGCAGAACTTTTGCAAAGGTTTGGGAAGCACTTCATGGCTTGCTGTGCTACTTTAAAAGTAGGCTGGAGGAAAGAGGACATGGAGGATTTGCTCCCAGGTGGAGGCAGAGGTAGGAAGCAGAGTTAATATGATAGCAAGTTAGCAATGGGTGGGGTGGGATGTTGCACCCCCCCAAAAAAAAACCCCACCGCTTCAGTTTACCTCATGGTACAACCGGTCAAAAAAGCAATGAACTCATTAACATCCTTTTTGTTGACGTCTCTGATTGTGCTCCATCATACTGCATCCTTTGTCTTTAGCTCGTTTAGCTTTGTCTTTAGCTAGTATGTTCCTTCATCTTTAGTTCATTTTCTTATTCTGTGTTCAGTATCACAATGAAACTTCCAACCATAAAGTACCTGTAGAATGCAGTCAGCATTTTATAAGCCTGGCAGAGTAGGGTAGAATTTGTTTTAAATGTGCTATATGCTGTGATTTTAATCATCATTTTATCTTTTAATCATTTTTTGTTCCATTATGCAAGATGAGAGAAATTCTGTGATAGAAATATTATTGAACCAGACGCTGGAAATTCCATGCTTTAAAGGCATGAATTCTTCAATCCTGGCTAATGCTACTTTGAAATGGCTAATGGTAAGTAACATTTTCTCAGACAGTGTTAGCAAAAGGAAATTATATATGATCAGGGGTCATTTGGGGCCAGCAGCACAGGAGCGGGCACAAATGGTGGTGGCAGCAAGCCCCACCCCCAGCTCCCCACCTCCAAGTTCCTTCTCTCTAAAGTCACACTGCAGCACTGGCATGATCTTTCAATTGTATTCTATGGCCCCATAGAATACAATGGAAAGATTGTGTCGCCGGTGCAATGTGACCCCAGAGAGAAGGGGTTTAAACTTTTAACCCCTTCTCTCTTCGTTTCCCCCCACACACCTTGGTAGGCCAGCTGGGGAAGCAAAAGGGGTAGGCATCTTCAAAAGCCTCCCCTTCCCTTCCCCATCTGGCCTGCCAAGGTGGGCTGGGGGGGAGGGGAGGCTTTTGAAGATGCCTCCCCCCTTTTTGCTTCTCCTTCTGACATCACTTCCGGTGATGTCAGGGGGCATGGCATATGATAATGAGCTATTATGCTAATAGCATATGCTAATGAGCTCCTGCAGCTCTTTTTCTGTGAAATGACCCCTGTATATGATCAAACACAAACAGAAATATTCAGCTTCAACTGTGTGGCTTAAATATCACTTTTATGAAAAGGGATGGATCTGTTTTTTAGTTCCAGGATGCAAATTTCTGTAAGACAGTAGGAACATTACAAAAATAATGTAGAACTGCCACATTTGCCAGATAAGTGGGGAGCAGCAATACCCATGATAATAGCCTTTGAGGACCATCAAATGGAGTAACTGTGGCCTTAGCTATACAATTCTTGGAACCCTGGCTATGGGTTTTGTGGGACAATGAAGGTGAAGGGTAGAAGCAGTCCTGTGACATCTTGAAAATGAGTTGTCTTTTGTTGGGATGGTATTTCATGGACAGTGGCCTACATGATTGTCATATTTTACATGAGAACACTTTCCTAGGAGTTTAACCCCAATTGGTAGATTTAAGTAGAAATCTAAGTGGACCTGTTTCGATTGCACCTTTAGTGCTCTAGCAATTATCAGCCTTCCAGAATCCATAAAGTTATATAGCAACCCTCCCCCATGGTATATAACAAAGAGTCATTAGATTGGTGAAAAGATTTGGTGTGCCTGTTGTTCAAACTGATTCCCTTCTTTGGAATGACAACAGAGGCCAAATTACTGGAAACACTGCATGTCTCCTCTCTGCTTTAATTATTTTGTTTTTTTTAAATGTTTTTTTCTCTTGCAACAAAGCTGCAACAGCCTGTGCCTGCTGCTATAGGGTACTGATGTGGTATGAAAATGTAAATATTAGAGAATATAGTCTAATACACAGCAGCACTATGTTCATTTATAATTCATGCATGTCTTATATTTTCTTATAAATATTCAAATTCACACACCAACCACTCTTCATCAGAATCTTTGATGTCTTTCTTCATCCTTAGTGATGGATGTGAGGTGTGTATGTGTGGGGACTCCAATTACAATTCCTACCACCTCCATAATCAATACAGAGACAAGTCAGTGATGCATGTTGAAAGGAAGTAAATTTCAGAATGAAGGAGCAAAATTTTCTAGTGTTAAATTGTGTTGTTTTCTAATATGTCTTTCAGAAGAACTTGTGAGAGATGATCAGATCCAATACATACAGACAAAAATAAAAACCCCAAGGTTTGTGAAGTAAATTGCCTATGGGCAACTGAATAGGCATGGTGGAGCTAAAGATTTCACCTGTCTCTGTTCTTGAGGATGGCAATGATTGTCTGTCTGGATCTCTTTCTGTTATCCTATTGGGAATTGTTTCTTAGCCTATAAAGCCCTCTCGAGTTCCTAGCCTGATTTCATAGGGTTAGTCCTGGTCTTCACTAAAGCAATAGCCGCTTTTCACTGAGTTTTCTGGATTATAATCCCCCCCTCCATTTTCTGTTTCCCTGCTTTTTTGCTAGCTCAAGCCCTCTTACTTTCTACCCTGCTAGCTCTCTTTGGCTGTTTAAAACATAGCATCACAGCAGAGCACAGAGCTCAAAACATAAACTGTAGGGAAGTGATCCTCAGCATGGGTACAAGGTGGCTGCCAGTGTCCCTTGTTTTAGCTCTAAAACAAACATCCAGCCCTGGCCTTTCTCTACTTCAGTGATTAGCAGATGACTCAGAGGGGCCTAGGAAGCATCAGGGAAGACCCATTTGGAAACAGCTGCCTTCATCATAGCCCAGGATGCTTGTCTTGGAACCTCCTAACTTCCAGCGTTTTGTGATTGGATCCAGCCCATATAGCAGCCTTTGTTATAGTACTCACTACCACAAATTCCAAAATTCCAAAAACACCCACAAGTTCTACAGAACAGGGGGGACCCCTGCTGTAGGGAGAAGGGAGTTCACTGTGGACTCTAGGAAAATGAGCAAAACATGGCTGTGTCCCAATTTATTTCCACAGCTGTCAGGTTGCTAACAGTTGTACTTACAGGTGAAGGAGACTAAGTAAACGCAGCATTTGTTCATACTTGTTTTATAAGAGCTGATAAAACTACTAATTATTCCAAACATAGGTTAATAGTGTTGATTTTAAAGCAAAATAAAATTTACAAGGATGTTAGATGGGAATAGGGCAACTGACATTATTCTCATTTTAAATAGAAAGGAACTGGAAATGAAGAGATACTTATAACCGAACGACCTTCTTACCCTCCTGGGCCTAGAACCAATGACACAATATATAAAGAAAGAATCCATGTGGGTCCAGAGAACACACTGAGGATATCACCCATCTCCATTCTTGATGATGGCAAGAAATTTGTCTGTTATTTCACCTACCACCCTGGAATGAAGAGCACCACTGAAGTGAAAGTATTTGGTAAGGAGGAATAATACTAGTAAAAGTAACTTAGTTACAAAGTTTGCAATGGGCAATGCTGTTTTTAGATTTTTTTTGTAGAAGTTATTTTGGTTGGGTTTTTTTAAGTACTAAGGTCCATATTATACATTATGTATACCACATGATCACCACAGAAACTTGCAGCCATACAGCAGCTATGAGCTTCCTGTGGGAACTTAGTTTGGAATTCTCACATACTGCTGAGCATAGTCACCACATTTTCTTTTTCTTTTGAAAAGTATGCTGAAAAAGCGTTGAGGTCCATTTTTCAAAGCCAATAAACAGCTTGTCTGTACTTTCCTATGTATAGTGCAACAATTCCCAAACTGTATGATACAGCACACAAATATGATTTCAGCGAACCGTTAGTGCATTGACAGAAATAGTAATGAATGAAAATGATTAAAAGCTCTCATGAGTTCAGAGTATCAGCTCATAGAAAAGGCTGTCCATTGCACAACTTACTGTTCTGACCTTGCCTTCTCCCAATTAGTCTCCAATATAATTGGTTGCTTCTGTTTGTATATACTTAATTGTACGTGATTGGATCATTCAGTCATTCTGAATGCTTCAGAATTACCATCCCGTACAAGGCTGCTCATTGTGTTGCTGCATGAGATTTGTCTCTTGACTTGTCTTCTTTCATTAAAGAGGCAGATCTGGAATTATGACACAGAGAATGTGCTTCCCTGAGTGTGCCTCAGCTGTCAGAAATTTGAGGAACACTGATATAATATACTGTGGGATCTTGAAATATACACTCTTAATGCTGTTAAAATTAATGAATATCAAACAGATAATTTCCTTTATAGAACTTCCTACTTTCAGTAGCCAGTGACTCATTTGATCATATACACATACAAAGATTGGCAAGGAACAGATGAGAGGGGGATAGGTACTTGTCCTTCACTGCTGGAAAAGAAACAAAAACAGAAATTGATGGGCTGAGATTTCCTTCTGTGTTTATCTAACACAAAAGTAGCTCTTGAGTTTATATATTGACAGAAGGTTCTCCTTTTCCTTCTCCCTCAGGAGATTAAAATAGAGGGACTGCACTGCAATCTATTTCATTGTAATTGTACAAATAGATTTTCTACTGGGGGTTATAGTGAACAAAATCAGTGCAACGGTGCGGTTGAAAACATAACCAGCCTTTTAAAGTCTCAGAAGCATAGTACTCTGTCTTGGCTATACTTTACAGAATCACAAACCTGGACATATTTGATATGATTCCAAGTCCAGTGAAGCATTTGAAAAGCTCCATAAGTAACATGGTCTCATTCCATTTTCTTCTACATTAGGAACAGACTTTCTAAGATCTGCATTGTTTTCATACTCACTTATGCATGTAGGGGGTTGATATAGTAATAGCGCTGTGGCAGAGCTAGTTTTATCAACTTCCATGTTGGACCTGGAGTTCTTCCAGAATTACAACTAATCTCCAGACTACAGAGATCAGTTCCTATGAAGGAAATGGCAGTTTTGGATGGCAGAATCTATGACATATCATAGTGTTTAGGATTGCCAGCCCATGGCTAATAACTGGCAGGAGGATGGAGAGATGGAGACAGGTGTCAACAGCATTGTGAAACACCACATCATTTTCAGCCAAAAACCCAGAGGTAATGTCCCTTCCAATTTTTGGCTGGAAACAATGTCACTGCATTCACAACGGTACCCCTTCCCATTTTGCCTGATGCCCTATTGAGTGCTGGCAGGGAATGGGGGGTGCCAGCAGGGGTTCTCCACCAGTGCTGGGCAAATGGCTGCCCTACAACCCTGGACAACTCTAGCAACCCTTACATGATAGAATTGCCCATTTCAGATTGCAAATGGTTGATTCCAGGTATGAAATGTTCTTTTGCATATAAAATGCCATACACACTAGCACAATAGGCAGGTTTTGTATATGTAGGAAATGTTGGGCTGTTTATTGTGTATGCTGGAAATGTTTAATATAGAGAACTATTCCAAAATGTGATCCTTGAATGCTGTCCACCCACACCTTCATGTGTTGTGGTCCATTCTACCAATTTAGGAGTCTACCATTCATTCCCATCTTATTATGTTGCATGACTCATTACCTGGAGATATGGAAGGGTGTGGAGCCTAAGAATGTAGGTTTTGGGGAGGGGAGGGACTTCAATGTGGTATAATGCCATAGACTCAAGAGTCCAAAGTGGCCATTTTCTCCAGATGAACTGATCTCTGTCACCTGGAGATCAGTTGTAATAGCAAGAGATCTCCAGGCATTACTTGGAGGCTGGCAGCCCTACGTTTGAGTGAATCAGGCTTCAGCCCCTTCTGTAAATGTGCTAGGTTGGCATCTAACTTTGTGACTCAGTGGCCAGTAGGGATGGGCACTAACCAGGAAAATGCAGTTCATGACAGTTCGTGGTTCATGGCAGACCCATGAACCAAACCACAAATCGAACTAAAATGGCCTTATACGAACTGAACTGGTTCATGAAGTTCATGATGCAACAGAATCCTCCCCCAGTGTGCTACAGACTCCAAACTTACCAGAGATATTTAGCTGACTCTCCTCTACCCGCCCACCAAGTTTTGTGAGGATTTGAATTCAGGGATCTGAGTTATGGCCCCCCAAAGAAGGAGCCCCCAGGAAAGTGCTTTTGGGGAAATGTCACACCCAGCTTCAGGAGTGTATAGAACAGATCACATGCAAACTACACACACCAAACATACAGGGAACCTCACCCTGTCACCTACTCCTCTACAATCTCTCAGAGTGGGGGGCAGATTACATCCCCAAAACAGTCTCTCACATTTATAACCAGCCACCCCATCTGAGTGTGAACCGCTCTGTGTGCCATCAGGATAAAAGTTGGTGTGAAGGGTGCTCATCATGTGGGGAAGAAGAATCCTCCACCCACCCTTTGTGCCACAGGTCCCCAGTCCCCAAACCCATCCCATTGGGCCAATGGAGGCTAGCTCTAGCAGAGCATCACCAGGGATCTAAAAGCCCCCTTCCCCTTATCTGTTCCTGGGGCTCTCCACAGTGGCAAAAGAGTTTTCTGCACTGCCCTGAGATACCTCTGACAGCAATGATTCTCCTCCCCTTCCACATCCCGCTGGTGTGGCAGTGACTTGAACTTGCTACCAACATCTTATACCCACAAAGGTATAAGCTATGCATAGCAATAAACCTAACTATGGGGTGAGTGACAAGCTGCTTCCAGGGCCCTGAGACCAAAGGAAGACCCCAGTGGACATTGTGGCTTGTGGCCCTGGGAAGGATTGGCTGAGCACAGCAATCATCTCATCGGTGGAGCAAGTGATCGAGACTGGCTCTTGAGCCTTTAAACAAATGGGGAAACCCTCCAAATCCCAAATGCACAATGTCATGTCCACCTCTTCCCCCCCCCAGGCTGCAGCAGAAACACAGGTGCAGAGCACACCCACCAATGAGGGTGTATCATTCAACTCTGCACCTGGGTCCACAGCATACCCATCCACTCACAGCCTCTCCATGGCTGAAACATACAGCCGGTGCCCAAGGAACAGATGGAAAGACACGCACCACCAGAGTTTTGACAGGGGCTCCCAAAGGTACCCCACACTGCAGCTGGGAGAGTATAATGTGCGTACTCAGCCAAGGCACGCACTAATTGATAGGGAAACAGAAAGGTTCAGGGCACACCCACCAATGAGAGTGTATTATTTGACTCTGCAACTGGGTCCACCACAGTGAATACTTGTACTCCACGAAAAAACAGAGAAACATCAGAAAGGCAGACCAGGAATCCCCAGAGTTTTGATAGGGGATCCCCACAATGACACTACAGCAGCTTGCCAAGCACCCCAGCCAGACACCCCTTCAGGCCCAAACACAAAGAGCCCCTGGTCACTGCCCACCTTGAGGTGAAATTTCTGGATGGTTCTTCACCATTAATGTAACACATTGTACAGATAAGAGATCATTTGTTGTGACTGTGAATTGTACAAATGCAATGGAAAGGGGTAGTCAAACAGTGGCTTGCTTGTACAGGCAGATGATTGTAGAGGTGGATATTTGCACAATCATGGCATAGGTGGAGTTCCAGCAGGTGGCTATGTCCTAGATGAGCTGGTGTCTCATCTCCCTCCCTCTCTTCTCCCACAGCTGATATGCAGACTTGATGCTACACAAGAAGTGGGCAGCCAGGTGCCGGCAGGTCTCGCACAGGGACTTAAGATCCAGGTTGGCAGCTTCCAGACAGAAAAGTCTTCCAGTTGCCACCGCTGGGCAGTGAGGGAGAGGTAGCCATGCTGCTGACTGCTCCAGAGGTTTGCAGTGAAGTGAACAGTCCAGCCTTCTGCTTTGGAGAGCTCTGCCTTAACCATTGCCACTGCAGAGTGGTGCATGGTGGGGAAGACTCACCAACTCATGGTCCTCCTCATGGGGATGGAATACCAGGGAGTCAAGTGGTACAGTGGCCAGTGAAAGGCTATGTCCTCCATGAGGGAGAAGGTTTGGCCATCCATGGCAATCATCTTGCTGACGAAGTGAGTGACTGCTTCCTCTGCCCTCCCCCTTGCCCTTTTGGCTGGCAATGTTGGCGTCCTTGGGGGCATTACCTCTCGGAGGGTGGCCTGCCTTGGGGTCAACTTCTATCTGCTCTATTCCTCTCAACTCTCTGCAAAACCCAACAAAGAAGGGCTGGGCTTCAGCTTGGCCTTTATATAGTTTTCAGATCCCATAGAGTCAAATGGAAGCTCTGTTATTGGCAGCCAGCAGGGCCTATCAAGCTTTGGAAGGCTCCAATTGGTGTTTCCAAGGCTGTAGAATTCCATCCCTCACCATTGCCTTGGAGTTTAATTGATCGACAGTTTGTCTGCAAAATGTAGCCATTCATGAACTACCATGAATTGCCACAAACAATCTTTACAAACAGCAAAAAGCCCAAAGTTCATAATGAACTTTCATTTGTGATGCTGTTTGTGCCCATCCCTAGTGGCCAGGGAGTTGCTGCTTCACCCCTACATCCAATGAAGAAAAGTTAACAGAGATGGGAATGGAGACCTCAAAGCAACTGGGTGAATCAGCCCTCAGATCTTGGCTGATTTAAAGAACCCCATTAGGCAACTTAGGTGGAAAATCCTGCAGGTATGACTGAACAGTACAAATAAGTTTGCATTGCCAGTAACATACCAAATATGCAGAGGACTGGAATATTAAAAGAATCCCATCAGAAAGTACTACTCATGAGATGTGAACTTATCCGTGTGTTGCCATTATAAACACATATTTTTGTGTCTGTTATATTACCAGTCTACTGAGCCTTATGCATGAATTTGCAGAGCTGCAATAATTGCTGTTTATTTAATTAAAATGTATGTTTTGTTTCTGTGCTCAAGTCAAACCAGAAATCCCTATTGTCCTCCACACAAGCATAACAGGAAAGGTGAGTGAATTTGCTTATGAATAAATGGTTTTCTGTACAGTTACATTTCCTCTAGTCATCTAATTAAATGGGGGGGAAAACAAGTATTTGGTCAGGAAAACTTTGCAAATAGTGTCTGTGTGTGTTTAGTTTAAGTTAGGAATTAGCCTGCCAGAAATCTCCTCTGAGTAGTTGAACAGGTGGGATAACTTTCCCTTGTTTGAGCAAAGAACTGCCCTTGTCCACATGCCTTTAAATAGTGAAGTAATATACAACTTTAGGGGATAATTCCAGAATGTTAGTTGTGTTAATCTGTTCCAGTAAAAGTAAATGGGAGTCCAGTAGCACCTTATTCCAGCATAATTTTTCAGGGACCAGAGCCCAGTTTTCCAGATACAGTTTAGTAGGTGCAGGTTTTGCCAATGTCAGATGTACTATTTTAGGTTCATCAGCTTGTTCCTCATCCACTAGGATTGCCAGCTATGGGTTGGGAAATTCATGGAAATTTGCAGGTGGAGCCTGGGGAAGGTGAAGTTCATGGAGGGGAGGGACCTCTATAGACTCCACCCTCCAAAACAGCCATTTTTATCCAGGGGAACTAATCTCTGTAGCTGGGAGATAATTTGTAATTTCAGGAAGTCTCCAGGCCCCATCTGGAGGTTGGCAATCCTCTCCAGTGCAGTGTGTGATATCTTAACAGTTACCCTTCTGCTCTCTACATAGGACAAACAAGTCAGTCCATACACAAAAGACACACAACTGGCATTAAAAATGGTAATATTCAGAGGTCGTTTGGGCCGGAGCAGGCTGGAGCACCTGTCCGGCAGCCCAGGAGCAGAGAAAATGGTGGCGGCAGCAAGCCCCGCCCCCAACTTCCAGCAGGCCAGTGAGGGAAGTTTTCTCTGGAGTTGCACCGCATGATCTCCCATTGTATTCTATGGCTCCAGAGCATGGTTCCCCACCACCACCCTGCATGCAGCATAGCCCATTTAAAATATGAACCCCCTTCTCACAATTTAAAATTTAAACCCCTTCTCTCTGGCGTTTTGGAGTTTAAACTTTAAATGGTGAGAAGGGGGTTTAAACTTTAAATGGGCTATGCTGCATGCAAGTGTCAGGCTCGGTGTCAGTGTCAGGCTCCTTAGTCAGGTCATACAACGCAGGGCTTCAGTAGAAGAATCTGTTTATTGGCGAATTATAACTAAAGACATGTGTACAGCTTGTGTCAGAAATGCCTGGGAAAACCAGGGCTCCCTAAATTATAGTGGAATCAAACAACCCCCTGAATGAGCTGAAGCCAATGAGTATAGTTCGCACGTGAGGGCAAAGTAAGCAGGCAAAGCTGGCAAAACAATCTAAAAGCCGTTGATTCCCAGCAGAGGAGTTCTGCAGCTGGAGACACTACAAGGTCAGGAAAATTTTAACATACAGACAGTAGAATAGTAATGGTCAGAGGCTGGTAGACTGAGAGTACTCCCCTCGCATTCCAAGCCCATGACAGGGCTACCTGACAGCAGGGCGGTGGTGGGGAACCGCACTCGGGTGCACCGGCGTCAGCGTGCTGCCTAACCAGAGCTGCTTCTCCAGGCCATGCAGTGAGGCAGCTGAATTCCTCAGGTGCCCGCCTGGGCCAGCACCACCAAGGAAACAATCCAAGGAAACCTCCTCAGGAAAGCTCCTCCATTAGTATGTTCATAGCCTGGAGAACTACTACAAGATAGTTGACTCAGCCCTACCCCACCTTCCAGGGTAGATATAAATTACCTGCCTACCATTTTTCTGCTCACCTTGACACAGAGAGTACTCCATCTTTCTGTGTTATACCTCTGAGGATGCCAGTCACAGCTACTGATGAAACGTCAGTTCCTACAATGCCAAGACCACAGCCACACAACCCGGAAAATCTACAGCAACTAATTATTGAGGCAAGGTCTGCTCAGAATAGCTGGTTGTGTGATGAGGGTATTTTGCTAAATTAGTTGTGCTTGAAAATAGGGGCCTGCTTGGCTAGCCTAAGGAGGAGCCCTTTTGAACCATGGTTCATACCACTCTATCTGCCTTCTCTTATCATGGCTCCTTTTACTTTCTGACCACAGAGAAAAAGCTAAATAAATTATTCACAAGGGGATTCTTTAAAAATCGACGGCCTAATTTATCTAGATTGCTAGGAATTATGACCATAATTATATTCTGTAGTTCAATCCTTACTAAGTTTAAATCCTGAATGTAAAACAATATTTCACTAGTATGAGGATGCTGACAACTTCCTCAGGACCTCATTTTAATCTAGGCAGTTCACCATATTGCTCTTTCTGCATCAAAAATAAGATTCTTATGATCTAATGATTCTCAAAACCTGTCAGCCAGGGCCCAAACCACATCCTCTGTACTATCATACAAACCGCATGTCAGACAGAGCCGCTTCATTGTTTCCTAATAACTGTGTCAGCACTAATAACTGAGAGCCTTCATTTCTCATATGACTCTGTAGAAAATGTGCACCTACTTAAGGGCTGGGTAATCCAGGTTTTAGTTATTCACCTGCAAATAACAGCCAGAAAATTTGTAAATTGATGGTTTTCAGTTGACAATATGAATAATGGTAGGATGTTACAATCAGCAGTCCAGAAGTCAATAACAGGGTGCATTTAAATGTAGTTCACAGATCCATTAACCCCAGAGCAGACACTATGCAGAAATCCCATGCAAATCTATGGGCTGTATTGGCCTTCTAAATTGTACAGCAGCAAAGCTAGAGTCAGTGGCTATGTGCTTCAACCTTTATGTGACAAAAGAAGGGCATTTGCTATTTCTGTTGATACATTTTTGAACATGGCTTATTTTCAGAATGATGTTTCCTTTAGTTTCACTGCATTTAATGAAATATAAGTGACAGGATTTACAGGTGAGGTTAATCTCATGCTTTCCTACAAACTCTACCTTGTACTTTGTATGAACCCTGACTTCAACATGCTTCTTTGGTTGGAAGCAGGGCCGGCCCCAGGTGTCTGGGCGCCCTAGGCAGGACAGCCTGGGGCGCCCACCCCACCGGGGATGCCAACCTCCCGGTGGAGCCTGGAGAGGGCCCAGCCTTGTCCTGGGCGCCTCGCGCAGCTGTGAGGCGCCCGGGGAGAGCCGGGAATGGGGCGGTGCGGCTCTCCCGGGCCCCTCGCAGATGCAAGGCGCCCGGGGAGAGCCGGGAACGGGGCGGCACGGCTCTCCCGGCCCCCTCGCAGCTGTGAGGTGCCCAGAAAGAGCCGGGGAAGGGGCAGCGCGGCTCTCCCAGGCCCCTCGCAAGTGCAAGGCACCCAGGGAGAGCCGGGGGGCAGATCTCCCGGCCCCCTCGCAGCTGCGAGGTGCCCGGAAAGAGACGGGGAAGGGGTGGCGCGGCTCTCCCGGGCCCCTCGCAAGTGCGAGGCGCCCGGGGAGAGCCGGGCGGGGCGGCTCTCCCGGCCCCCTCGCAGCTGCGAGGGGCCCGGGGAGAGCCGGGAACGGGCGGGCTTGGAACGCCTGCCCCTTCCCTCCCAGCAGCGGCGTGGCTGGGGGGGGAGAGAAGCTGCTCCGCCGCCCCTGCCTCCTCTCCCCCCAGCTTTGGGGAGAGGGCGGGCAACCTCTGCTGCTGCCTGTGGGGCACTCGGGGAAGGGGGGGGCTTTTCCTGGAAGGGGCCGGGCGCGGTTTGGGGGCCCCAGGGTGGAGGGGGAGGGTGACTTGCGCCCTCAGTGGGCGCTTTTCCGCCGCCGGCCACTTCCTCCTCCTCCTCCCCCCCCAGGGAGGAGGGGGAGGGCGACTTGTGCCCTAGCCGGGCACTTTTTTGTGGCGGGGCGCCCGGTTAGGGCGGCGGCGGGGGGCTTTTTGGGGGGAGCGGGGCGCCATTTGGCGCCCCTGAGGCCGGCACGCCCTAGGCGAGCGCCTAGTTCACCCAATGGGCGATCCGGCCATGGTTGGAAGAGCTGCTCTTATCTCCTTCCTTCCACTCCATAATACAGCAAAGAAGTAGAAATTATGCATAATTTCAGCAAAGTTCTTCACTTTCAGTGGAGAACCAAGGAAGTGGAGAAATTAAGTATTCTTCACATCTCACCTGTCCACTCCTCAGTTTTTCAACCTTCCATTCAAAGCCATGTAACCATTGCACTCAATGGCTGTTCAAAAATAATCTCAGTCCTACTTAATAGATAGGGTTTCTGGCCTCCAGGTGGGGCCTGAAGATTTCCCAGAATTACAACTCATCCCCAAATTACAGTTCCTCTGGAAAAAGTGACTTCTTTGGAGGGTGGATTCTGTGGTATTAAACCCCACTAAAGTCCCTCCTTACACCAACCCCTGCCCTCCCCAGGCTCCAAATCTCCAGGAATTTCCCAGCCTGGACATAGCAGCCCTGTATCTAAGAACTGAACAAATCAGATACAAGACTAAAATAACATGGATCAGAGAAGCCAGTGTATTTTCTTTAAAAAAATAAAACCAAAAGACAGTTCCAGCATTCATATGCATCAATTTCATATTTCACCGATTTCCATCAATTCCCCCCTTAGGAGTTGGGAGAGTCCCCCTAAAAGGTGCTGGTACTCAGTTACAGTGAGAACCACTAGCACAACAAAAAAGCCCTGAGTATAAATATTATTAATTATAAAAATAAAGGCTTCTGAATAACTATTTTGTTAGTACTATTATTCTATAGTAATGGTGCTTTCAGTTACTTAAAGTCCAGTCCTATCCAAAAGTAAATTCTACTGAGTTCAATAAGAGTATGTTCAGAATTTCAGCCTTAGACCCAAACCACCAAATTTAAAAACCATTGGCATGTTTTTCCCCCTCTCACAGGCTACTCTTACTTGTGTGGTAAGAAAGGCATTTCCCAAGCCAAACATACTGTGGTACATGGATAGAAAGATTCTGAAGGACAACTCTGAAGGTAATGTAATTTTTTTCTAAAATGGCACTCAAAAAACAACCCTTTTAACCTTATCTGACCCTAAGATCAAGCAAAGTACTGTCACTGGGTGCTAGAGTTTAGTAGTGCCTATTTTATTTAGGAGCACGAACATTTTTTAATGCTGAAGGCACTAAGGGAAAAAAGTGACAAAAGAATCACTACCAGTCTAAGCTAAGAATATCATATATTTGATATTGCTTTCATTTTCAGGGCAGCCTTTTCACAGTCAGCTGATAGAAAACAATAGAGAAGAGAGATCTTTTTTCTGTCTCTTTTCAAAGGAACGTTTCTTGAAACTCAAGATATAAAGGACGAAGAAGGTTTTCATGAGATGCGATCGCTGTTGACAATATTGGATACATTTCAGCCACCCATTCCTCAGATTTTCAGATGCATGGCCATCTACCCTTTCCTAGGAAATGAACTGCGGAATGTTTCATCTGAAGAAATACATCTTCCTTTGGGTAAGATTAACTTATCAACCATTCAAAATCCAAAGTGTGCAATCATGCACAGGAACTCAGCTTAACTGAATATACTTTGAAAGTATAAATTCCACCTGAAAAACAAAATTTCCTAAGTGTTCCGTGGAACCACTGTATACAAGTTTTCAATGGTATGAACTCAGTTATGCTGAGGAAACAGTCACTAGTGCAGCACTACTAGTGCTGATATGTATTCAACTGGCGCTGATATGTATGCACATTCAAAAGGTTATATGTTCCTTTTCCATCTTTGCTTTTGATGGCCTTTGAGCATGAATTGAACATGCTTTGTATACTGAAAACTAGAATGAGGCATATAAAGCACCAGATAGGACCAGTGGGGAGAATCAATCTTACCTCAGTCATTTACCCCCACACCCAAGTATTTGGATCCTAGCTGGTTTTTGTGGGGGTTTTTGGCCCCCCCAAAGGGGATTTTTTATTGCTTTTTTAAATATACAACTAAAACTACAAAGAAAAATCAAGGAAGGGGAACTACATCTAAGGAGAAAGAAAAGAATACCCACACTATACTAAAAACCCAAGAGAAGGAGCTCATATCCCTGTTAGACTCAATGTTAGTGCATAAGTTTTAGTAAACAATGCCTACTGTAAGTTTCTATCTATCTCAGCTAGATTATTATTTGGTTACTTGTTATGAAAGGGTTCCAGAGCACCCCCCGTAGCTCGCTTCATAAAGGCAATTTTCAGAGTCCTTCTGCCTTTACCTAGGCTTTCTATCTCTAAAATCATAGGTTGATTTGATGGCAGCAGCACCTTCTTCCGCAGTCAAGTCTTCGTCCATCTCCAAGGGGGCAGAGCCACTCGAACCGGTTTCACCATCTTCTTTAGCTCCCAGGTGGCATTTTAGGAACTCTTTAGCTTTGTAGACAGAGTCAATCTTCTCTCTTTTATCGTTAAATTTAAAGATGACCCCTTCTGGCATCGCCCATTTATATGAAATTTGATTAGTTTAAAGGAAAAGAATTAAGTCCTTATAACTCTTTCTTTTTTGGCAAATTTCAAATGGGACATCTTTTAGAGTTTTGATGGTTGTATTCCCCATTTTCAGTGGAGTTGCTGATACTGCTTTTAAAATTATGTTCCTAGTTAGTCTTCTTGAGAATCTGACTGTTATCTCTCCAGGCAGACTATTTTTTTTTTTTTGGTGTAATTAGAGTACACCCTATACACTGCTTCAATATCGTGCATAATTTCTTCTGCTTTCAAGCCTGTTACTGGTGCGATAAGTTCACTGAGTAGCTTCTTCAGATCCTCATTCGGTAATTCAGGAACTCCCTGGAACCTGAGGACCATATTTGCTTTTTCCGTTTGTAGAAACAATAATCTGTTTTCCTGATGATTCTGCTTGTTCGTTAATTCTCCCATCTTTTTCTTCATAGTCTTACTTTCAGCGTACATCTCTTTCACTACTTCTACCATTTGCTCTGACTTTTTAACTGTTTCCGCCAGCTGGAGTTGCTGTGTTGCAAAGTTTTGATTGAGTGTGGCCAACTGCTGGTTAATACCAGCAAGTTGTTCCATCATGGGCTTGAGCATATCCGCTAGGAGTCTCATGACATCTGCTCCCTCTTCTGGCCTCAAACTTTGAACGCCTGTAAGTTTCGATTTCGCTCCTTTCTTCCCTGTGCCCGCCATCTTCGCGACTTGTTTACATAAGCCACCTACTATCTCACAACCTCTGAATACCACTTCTGAATTAAATCCACTCTGGTAAGTCTCTCAATACAAGTCAATCATTTGGTTTTTCCCTCCCCCCCCCTTTTCTGCTTATCTATCGCACTGTGGGAGGCATCCCTCCTCTCTCAGCTTGCCGATATGGGGGGGGGGATCAGGAATTTTCCAGTTATTTCAAAGTTTGCTTGCATCTAACTCAGGTTCATTGTCGGCCTCATTCGACCTCGTTTATATTTTCACCAGTTGCTTGATCTCCAGCGCTTGTGCCCAGAGGCCCAGCTAGTGCCCAGAGGCCACACAGCGGCAGGACCATCAGGGCAGAGGGGCACCTCAATTCTCTGGCATTACACCATCGAAGAGGCTACCCCTCAAAAGCCCTATGGCTCCCAGGGAAGCATTCCTAGGATTGCACTGTTTGTCTCTTAGAGTTTTATTCCTATTTGTTTCATATTTTTTAAAGATAGAAATTCTTTAGAGAAAATACCATAATTGTATATTTCTGTGGTGCCTAGGTCAACAGAGTATTTTTCTGAATTATTTCCACTTGGTGGAATTACTTCTGGGTGTCAGCAAAAGGTGTTGGCAAAAGGTGGATCTGTCTTTTCTTTCCCAAGCAAGCATTTGCGAACAGGGCTGGCTCGCTCGCTAGGTGAGCTAGGCGCTCACCTACAGTGCGCTGGCTGCAGGGGTGCCAAATTGCGTCCCCCCACGAAAAGCCCCCCTCCCCACCGCCTCCCTGCCACCGCCAGTGAAGAGCGCCCCAGTGGGGCGCAGGAGGCAGTGGCGGAGCTTGCCCACTCCCCCCCCTCAAGAAGCTGGCATTGGGAGGGAAGGGGTGGGGGTTAAAAACCCCGCCTCTTCCCTGGCTTTCCTGGCTTTCCTGGGTGCCCTGCAGCTGCGGAGCGCCCAGGAAAGCCAGCACTGGGAGGGAAGGGGCAGGGGTTAGAGCCCCCGCATCTTCCCTGGCTTTCTTGGGCACCCAACAGCTGCGGAGCGCCCAGGAAAGCTGGCACTCCGAGCCTTGAGGGAAGGGGCGGGGGTTAGAACCCACCGCCACCCCCCTGATCTCCAGGCCCCACCCTGTTTGTGAACATTGAAAAGATTATGCTAGGAACATAGCACTATTGTCCTTAGGTACTGGGTACTTTACTACATTTCAGGCCATTATTATTTCAACAGGGTTGCAGACTACTTCTTTGGCAGCTCCAGAAATCATTAGTCAAGTCACTCCAGTTTCAGGTTCATCCAGAGAAGGTAAGCTTCTACTTAGGAATGTGTACTTAATATTTTCTGTGCTTTTCTCAAGAACAGGAAAAAAATAACATAAATGGCAATTTTGAGAGACAGTTTATTGGTGATAAGGTATTCTGGCAACTCCCATGGCCAATTGTTTTCTTCCCATGTTGTTCCCTTCAATGAATACAGAACCAGAAAGTTATTAAAGCCTTACACCATGTTTCCAGCCCCCCCCCCCATACACCTAATTGGAAAAAGGATTCCTAGTGTGTTTTGAGTTTCTTCACTGGAGGACACTGCAGACATTAACAGTATGTGATTGTGTATGCAAATAATAAATATATGTGCATGTATGTTTTTAAAGCACTATTAATCATGGGCAATAAAGTCATAAAAAGGTAATCGTATTTTATTGTTGCAATTAACCATTTGCTCCATTCTGAGCACCTGTAGTGCTGGACCGGTGCAGATGGAGAGAATCCAAGTATATATGCTGCTTCTGGAGACAAGCTTCCAAAATATGTGGGATACAGAAATTTTAATAATTTCTGGCCCTTGCACCAGATCAGGGTTGCCAGCCTGCACAGGTGGTGGCTGGAGATCTCCCACAATTACCACTGATCTCCAGGCAACAGAGATCAGTTCACCTGGAGAACATGGCTGATGTGGAAGGTGGACTCTATGGCATTACACCCCACTGAAGTCCCTCCCCTCCCCAAACCCCACTGTCTTCAGGCTCTATCCCTAAAATCTCCTGGTATTTCCCAAGCCAGAGCTGGCAACCCCATGCCAAATAGAATCAAACTGTTTACTCACTGTGTTCTTCAGGGATGCATTGAATGCCTACTCCCAAGCTCCACAAACTGAGCAGACATCCAGCTCTGTATTGTCTTTTTAGAATCTTAAGGGAAGTAAATTGCCATGCAGAGTTCCTGTGCCTCAAGATGTAGGAAAGGCGGACTGCCCCACTCCACGCTCACTATCACCACCTTTCCCTTCCCCTGTCTCCTTATACATCTCCTTGCCCCAGTACTCCACTATCTGGCCATCATACTCAGTTCTAGGAAGTAAAGAACAGAGGGGAGCATAGAACAGCATGAATTGTTTTACAGGCCATCAGCTCCTACTTGCCCCCCTGTGTGTACTTTGCCTCAGTAGTGGCATTTGCAAGGTAGGAAGACAGTTGCTGGAACAGGTCCTATTGCATTTTTATTTTCTTTAGTAATGCTGATTAAGTTCTTATATAATTGGCCTATTATATAGTTTTAATTGCTTTTAGTACTTGTTTTTTGTCTTGAGTTAGACACCCTTATCTTGGAACTCTTAGTTCATAATAATGAAACATTTTTGAACTCACGTCCTGTTTTTGCATCAGGTAGCTGACATGCTAGCTGTTGGAACATGCTCAGAACTTGATTATTTTAACTCCTTTCTGCTTCCCCTGAGCTGAAACTGACTTGATATATTTTTAAGTGGCACTGTAATTTACAAGACAATGGTCCAGCACCACCTTCAGGCCAACAATCTAATTGTTGGCTATTGGGGACTGGCAGGAAAGGGAAAGAGGAAATGGGAGAGAGGGCAAAAAGAGATGCCTTGTTGCCTTGCTGCTGTCCCACTTGTATATTTTCTAAAAATGATACAGAAGAAACACATAAAGACAACAGCAAGAATGTGAGGCTATCATAGCAAAATGGTACAGTCAAAAGGGAACGCAATTGAAGAGGACATGTCAATAGTCCCTAAATAGATCTCTCCCAAGAGTCACTGTGCACGTGTGAAACTATACTCAGAGCTGCAGATGGAGCTCAGAGTCAGCTGTTTGCTGAACATTTGTTTTGAGCTAGCTCAGATTTCTCTGTAGGACAGACACAGCATATCATAATGATGGGGCATAATACATTTGACAAAGGAGACTAGTCTGCCTGTTACTGCTTTAAAAAACAGATTCAGCTAGCCCTGCCTTGTTTTCTTCCCATGTATTTCTCTTTAGGTGTTGTTGCCAGACATATTGATTCTAAAGCTCCTTCATATTTGCCAAAAAATGAACATTGCCTCCACGGAAATCCCAAAATGCTACCTGGGTTTGTTTGGCTTTGTTTAAAGATGCATCTGAAAATAAGCTATGCCTATTTTTTAAAAAGGCTTATCTACTACTGTGCATATATGCCAATAAAATAATGACCAGTAGTGGGATATATCTATATCTATATCTATATCTATATATCTACCTATCTATGTTGAAAATAGAGTTGTGGATATTAATGACATGCTGGGAGTAGGGTTACCAACCCCCAGGTGGGGCCAGGGGTTTTCCTAAAATTACAAATGATCTCTGGATTACAGAGGTTAGTTCCCATGGAGGAAATGGCAGCTTCAGTTGGACTCTGTGGCATCACATTCCCTCTGAGCTCCCTCACATTCCCAAACTCCACCATCTCCAGGTGCTGCCCACAAATCTCCAAGAATTTCCCAAGACAAAGTTGGAACCCTAGCTGAAAACTTGTGTAGCAGAGTGGCTAAGAGAATGAGCTGTGATCTGGAATGCTTTCCATTTAGTAGGGAAACCTCCAAATGGCCTTAGGAAGAATACGTCCACAATTGCAGTAGAGTGATAATACTGGCCTGCACACTGGAAAATACAATACTGCTAGGAAATGTTGAAAGCATCAGGAATAGAGGAAGGCTCAACATGAAATGCTCATTGTCTCAATAAAGGAAGCCATGGCTCTCAGTTTGCAAGACTTGAGCAAGGCTCTTAATAGGGTCACCAGGAAATTCCTGGAAATTTGGGGGGTGGAGTCTGGGGGGAACAGGGTTTGGGAGGGGAGGAGCTTCAGCAGCATATCATCCTCTAGAGTTCACCTTCCAAAGCAGCCATTTTCTCCAGGGAAACTGATCTCTGTCAGATAGAGATAAGTTGTAATCCCAGGAGATCTCCACCCACCACCTGGATGTTGACAACCCTAGCTCGTAATGACAGGACACTTTTGGAGTTCATTAATTCATAGGGTTGCCATAAGTTGGAAGCAACCAGATGGCACTTAACATATGCACGTCTTTACAGGGATCTTCATGTATTTACATGTTTGCTCATTCACATGTAAAGAAACTGCAGACTATTTTAAATGAAAAATGGAGTTACAGGGAATCAAAAAATGGAGGTGGAAAGAAATAGAGCCTGCCCCCTACCAAGCTGTATCTCAATTGCACATTATGCACTGAAGCACCAAAAATAAATAGAATAACAAGAATGAACATATACAATAAACGCAGTAACAAAAAAAAGAAAGTAAAACTAAAACAAAGAGAAACTGAAAAGAAACACAATGTCTGTATATATCCTTAGAATATAGCCAGTTATTTCAAGGCGGCAGGGCTTTGGCACGTTAACGATGGTCACGGCTTCTCGCAGTGCCGAGAGATGTGTGCCATGAATCAGTGGATAGGAGGGGGCGCGATTGTCCGTGCTCCCCATGGAGCCCTTGCTGATGGGCTCCTAGCCAGGGGGTTTCTAGGAGAGCCCTTCCCCCGGCATGCAGCCGGCGAAGGGGGGCTACTCCCTGCCCCAAAGGTCCTGCCCTGATTCCCAGAATTGGATTCAAAGTGACCACCCAGACAAGCGCTTGGAAGTGCAGCGATTTAACTCTGTTTAGCGAGATCCCAGAGAAACCTGATGGATCGTCTTGAAGATTGATGACTGGGTTTTTAAAGTTGAAGCGAGACATCAAATTCTTTAATGCAAAGTCTCCCCAGTACAAGAGGGAGGGGGGAAGGGATGCCATACCCCCCCCAAGTGATTTAACGAAGTGGAACTATGATGGGGGAGACTGAGCAAATAGATATAATGGACTACAACAGAGAGTTTTCTGGAATTTTATAAGTGTCTTAACAGACCTTCGGGACTCTGGCATTTTATCAGCAAATGTAAACACCCCTCAAAGATGGTGATTATAGCGCAGGAGGAAGCAGGACCCATTCTTTCTTCAAGAAGAGGTTAATCGGCTGATTGATCATGTGACCTAGTGCGACTAGATCATGTGACTCTGTAAGAATCATAGACTCTTCCTCTTTTGTCAGGTTGAAGCTATCTGCCCTCTGTTGGTCTCCAGGATGCTTTGAAGAGATATTATCATACAATGTGGCTATAACTTTAAAAGGGATGCTGTTACTAATGGAGAGATGGTGACTTTATGGATTGTCTAAAAGAGAGTTAGGAGCACGATTGAATGGGCAGGCTGATTGAAAAGCAGTTTCGTTAAGCGGAGGATTGGACTTGGACTAATCTGGAGAATATAATCAGCCTGTAAAGAATGCGGTCTGTGGTGTGGATAAGTGCAAGATGAAACAAAAGAAGCAAGGACTCCTTTGACTTCAGACAAGCATGTAACAACTGGAAATGGAAATAACAGGCTAGCCAATAAAAAGGGGGGGGAAGCATTGAGAACTACAGAGGAAGGAAGACGAGAAGATTGACTACAAAGGAGAAGAAAAGAACTTAACTGTTTAATAATTATCGAAGAGATAGGGTTTCAAATTAAAAATATCTGAGGGGGTGGCAAGAGCATAAGGGTGGGCCATGGTCTTGGAAGTCTGTAATCATGATATAATGATGGAAATATTCTTTGTTGGGCCAAATATTCCTCATCTCAGAAAAGCTGTGTAAGAGTAATAAACAATTTTATAAGCATTGTAGAACTTCCATCACTTGGGTTTTTAGTTAGGTTTTCTTTTCTTTCTCCTGCAGTTTGTAGAATTTCCCCTCCCTATATTTCTGTTGTAGTCTATAGAAAATGCAAATTAAAAAAAAATTCCCTACAGGGGTCAAAAAAAAAAAAAAGAATATAGCCAGTAATTTCATTTAGGAGCAAAGCGGGGAAAAGGTCTGTTTGATTGAGACCATTCATTCTGGCTTATCTACAGTAAATTATAAGCATCCCCAATCCCACATACATGCAGAAGACAAGAGACATACACAGAGAAAAATATGAGTGGCATCTTCCTTATTCCATCCAGTAGCTAGTGTTCAACAAGTAGGTTGAATCCTGCCAGCATTTTTGCTCAGTCTCATCCAGTTATTATTATTATTACAGCCCACATCCCAAATGGCTTTTGTCCATGTAGGTCCCATGATCCCTAATGTGACCTTTTCAATGATCAAAGGGAACTCCCTCATCCATTTTCCACCAGTGGAAAAGATGGCTGGATCCAAGCCTGTGTGTGCAGACTTTCTCCAGTAGTATTTATTTGAGTAGTGCAGTACACTTGCTCAATGCTCTGTGTGTATCCTAGAGCTCTGAATCATAGTTATGTTTAAAATTTTCACATTAGTTGCCCAGTGGTCTTGTTATGCATGCTATCTAACAAATCCCCAGCATGGGAAGAAACACTTGAATTAATGAAACAGTAATTTCCCTTTGACTGCAAAAGTTTTCCATTCAGTTTTACTTAGCGAGACAGCTGTTCAGTGCTTAGCTTCCCAAGGAGCATCCTTTGTGTGTTGTACCAAGAGACACTTTGATATTGAATATTAATCACTGTATATCTCATCTTCTCAAGCACACAGCCATTGTCAGATGACTGAGTTCTGCTCTTCCCCAAACCAGATAGGTGTCAAGGATGATTGACCTATTCCTATAGAATGTCTGAAACAGGGCCTTTGAATCAATATTGAAGGGTTGTTGTTTTTTAATTCTGAGCTTGGACATCTGACAAAGAACTAGCTACAGTTTTGAAATATTTGACATTTCACTTTCATTCGTTTTAAATTGATGAGTAAGTGAAGAATTGGAAATAAATTTCATAAAGGAAATGTGTCACCTTGTTCCTTCAAAACATGGACTCGCTTAACTTTGGACTAAAGAAGTATTGAGAAAGAAGAGGCCAAGGAGTGAGAAGTTGTGAAAAGACTAGAAAGCAAATAGGGAGGGGGGTGTCAGATGGCAGATGAGGCAGTGAAGATATGGCAAGAAGACCAGAGGAAGTTTTAAGGAAGTGGGGGAGGGGGGCTAAGGGCTTAAAACAGGAAATGTTACACTGAGGCAAAGCCAGCTAGGAACAGGAAGGGGAAGAGGGATTGACAGATGCCTGACAGTGGACGGCCTTACCACAGATGGGTTCTACAAGTTCCATGTTTGGAGCTCCCAGTGATATTTTAAACAACTTTCAGGCATGCAGGGGACCAATTCATATTGGGTCCACAACATATGTGGAAAGGGTTTTAAAGTTTCCCACATCACATGCCAGGACCTGAAATGAGCTACTACTTGTTCTGTTTGGCAAAACTTGCGGGTGCATGTAAGCTTAGCCTAGTAGGGTAAATAGAACTCCTTGGGGGAGTTTCAGGTCAAGAAAATGCCCCCTTCCCAAACCGTGGTCCTGATCAGTTTAAAATTCAGTTTAAAAAACTGTTGGGAGCTCTGAATACAGAACTCCCAGCACACATCTGGTAAGACCCTCAGCTACAGCCTTCACTGATGAAGCCAGGGCTTCCTGTATTCTGTTCCAAGTTTTAGTGTTTAAATTGTTTATTTTGTCACAATGCTTGTCTTATAAAGTTTGCAGCTTTCTAAATCCCATAGGAAATCTGCTCATTCATTTTGCATTTTCTCCAAATTGAATTTGAGTTTGTCTCTCCACAAAGCAGTGCTTTTAACACTGAACTTAAAGGGACTATTTGGTTTCCCCAGGACACTTGCATGCTACTACAAACCTGCAAGAGATTACTGTTACTAAAGTCTCCAGCTACTCAACCACGCCACAAAGTAAGTAATTTATTAATGCTTTTGCAAATTATGAAGTTTGCTAATATCCCAAGGTAATGAAGGATGATGGCTTAGAAGTACTACCAAATGTAATAATACAAAAGATTCATCTGTTTGTGCTTCTATCTGTCTATGGGGAGAATTTGTTATTATCGTTAAAATTAAGCAATTCCCTAGAAATTTATTTTTCCCTAACTATAGTTTTAGTACTGCTCTGTAGCAGACCACTTTAAGGCCTTTTCGAAGGGTATATTTTCATACAAGGAACATACAGTGGTTTTAAAGTTGCTGCAATTGCTCATGCCTCATGGTTTCCAGTGCTGAAAACTGTTTAATCTGATTTATAGGAAAATGCAAGTGAATCCATTTGAGGATTGCTAGCTCTGACTTGGGAAATTCCTAGAGTCTGAGGACATTGCCTGGAAAGTATGTCATTTGGGGATAGGAAGGAGCTGAGTGGGGATGTGATTCCATATACTCTGCCGTCTGAATAGTGTTGCCAGCTCCTCAGTGTGGATAGGGGATTGCCAGTCCCCATTTCTCACTGCTGCTCTGAGTGGTGGCAAAAGACATTTTTTTAAAATGGCCATTGGACCCATGGTGTGATGTCACTTCCAAGTAAAATCATAGAGTTTTCAGTGATTCCTAGAGAGCCATTGGTCAGTTCTGGGTTTTTCCCTGAAGTAATACCATGCTGTCACCGAAAGCTGCCCCCTGTGTCTCTGCCCCTGGTCTCCTACTGGTTGCCAGGCATGGCAACCCCACCTCTGAAGTTGCCATTTTCTCCAGGGTAACTGAAGATAAGTTTTAATTCCAGGAGAATTCTAGGCCTCACCTAGCAGTTGGTAACCTTAACTGTAGTTAAGGGGGGGGGGGGTTGGCCAAGTGCCTCTATAAGATAACTTATGCACAGCCCATATTCAATCTTGGCCTTGCCATTTTGACAACTATTTCTACAAGAATTTTATTTTTCTAGAATCTGACTCCCATGCTGTATAACTGTCATAGGAGCCATGGCTCAGTGGTAGAGTATCTGCTTGGCATGCAGAAGGTCCCCAAGTTCAATTCCTGACATCTCCAGTTAAAAGAATCAGGTTGTAGGTGATCTGAGTGACATCTCTCTGAGACCCTGGAAAACTGCTGCCAGTCTGAATAGACAGTACTGACTCCAAGGGACCATTGGTCTGATTCAGTATAAGGTAGTTTCGTGTGTTCATGTAGGAGACTTCATCTCTCTTAAAATTTAGGAACACAACTGGGTGAACATAAGCAGTGCTACATTACCCCATTACATAGCAGTCTAGTCTTTCCTGCTTTGTTTTACCATCATGGAAACACTCAATACTTTTAACATTTATTTCAGTGACAGCCAGCTATTTAGCTCTGCCAGCTGTCTGGCAAGGTGCCTCTCTCTCCTACAGATATCTTGTCTAATAGTACCTTAGAGTTCAGACTGAAAAACATGTTTGTTGCCAGAGGCTTTCAGTCATTATTCTGGGAAGAATCTAACCAATGACCTGTGGGTTAATGTTGTCCATTCACAATTACAATTCTCTTAACGCAATCATTCCCCATGACTAACATGTTTAGCTGGGCACTGCTCTTTAAGTCTGAGGAGTCTTGTTTGACTTATAAGCTGTGAAATACTATTCCCGGTGGCAAGACATCCTGCTTGTAATGGCTCACACACATAACACACAAAATTAGGTTCAAACAAACTAATATTGATTGCTCTCTCCCAAACTGTTCCTGGCACAGGAGCATTGCAAGTGTTGATTGAAGCATAGAAGTTTGTTTCCTGACAAGAATGCTTATTTTTCTTCTTCACCAGTACGTTTGCTTCAGGAGATTAGAGGAACAGAAACCTACACATCTCTCCTTCTCACCCCACTGAAATGCACCAGCTCCAGAATAAAGCTGCTTTCAATTACTACAATTTTGGTGCTCCTACCTTAGAATCATAGAATTCTATAGTTGGAAGGGACCTCCAGGGTCATCTAGTCCAACCCCCTGCACATTGCAGGAAATTCACAAATACCCTCCCCTCCACACCCACAGTGACCATTGTTCCATGCCTAGAGGATGACAACAAAACTCCAGGATTGCTTCCTGACCACAAAGTGGCAATCAGAATTTCCCTGGGCATGTAAAAAAGGGCCACAAGAACTAAGCACTGAGGCAATCCATCCTGCCCTCCCTCTCATGATCTGCCTAAGTTCACAGAATCCGCATTGCTGTCAGAAGGCCATCTAGCCTCTGTTTGAAAACTGCCAAAAAAAGGAGAGCCCACCACCTCCCGAGGAAGCCTGTTCCACTGAGGAACCGCTCTGTCAGGAAGTCCTTCCTAATGTTTAGCTGAAAACTCTTCTGATTTAATTTCAACCCATTGGTTCTGGTCCGACCTTCTGGGGCAACATCAACTCCACATCATCCTGTAGATGACAGCCCTTCAAGTACTTGAAGACGGTTATCATATCACCTCTCAGTTGTCTCCTCTCCAGGCTAAACATACCCAGCTCCTTCAACCTTTCCTCATAGGACTTGGCCTCCAAACCCCTCACCATCTTCGTTGCTCTCCTCTGTATGCGTTTCAGCTTGTCTATATTCTTCTTAAATTGTGGTGCCCAAAACTGAACACAATACTCTAGGTGAGGTCTAACCAGAGCTGAGTAAAGTGGTACCATCACATCTCATGATCTGGACACTATACTTCTGTTGATACAGCCCAAAATCGCATTTGCCATTTTAGCAACCGCAGACACTGCTAACTCATGTTCAGTGTATAGTCTACTAAAACTCCTAGATCCTTTTCGCACATACTATTGCCAAGACAAGTCTCCCCCAACCTATAATTATGCATTTGATTTTTCCTACTTAAATGCAGAACTTTACATTTATCCCCATTGAAACTCATTAAATTTCTTTTAGCCCAGTTTTCCAGCCTGTCAAGATCATCTTGTATCCTGACTTTGTCTTCTGCCGTATTTGCTACCCCTCCCAATTTAGTGTCATCTGCAAATTTAATAAGCATTCCCTCTATCCCTTCATCCAAATCATTGATAAAGATATTGAACAAAACAGGTCCCAGGACAGATCCTTGAGGCTCTCCACTTGTCACTCATAAGAACATAAGAGAAGCCAATGTTGGATCAGGCCAGTGGCCCACTCTGTCACACAGTGGCCAAAAATACCAGGTGCCATCAGGAGGTCCAGCAGTGGGGCCAGGACACTAGAAGCCCTCCCACTGTTGCCCCTCCCAAGCACCAAGAATACAGAGCATCACTTGCCCCAGACCAAGAGTTCCTATTGATTCCTTGTGGCTAATAGCCACTGATGGACCTCTGCTCCATATGTTTATCCAATTCCTCTTGAAGCTGTCCATGCTTGTAGCCATCACCACCTCCTGTAGGCAGTGAATTCCATGTGTTAATCACTCTTTGAGTGAAAAAGAACTTCCTTTTATCTGTTCTAACCTGACAGCTCAGCAATTTAATTGAGTGCCCATGAGTTCTTGTATTATGAGAAAGGGAGAAAAGTACTTCTTTCTCAACCTCCTCTATCCCATGCCCACTTCTCATCTTCCACAGTGAAGCCAGAGGCAAAAAATGCATTCAGCTTCTCAGCCATTTCCCTATAATCCTTCACTACTCCTTTTACCCCTTGATCATCCAAGGGCCCCACTGGCTGGTTTCCTGCTTCTAATGTATTTGAAGAAAGTTTTATTGTTGGTCTTTCTGTTTTTTGCTCCTCATATTCCTTTTTGCCTGCCTGATCACAGACTTGCATTTTATTTGCCACAGCCTGTGTTCCTTTTATCAACCTCACTGAGACTTGCTTTCCATCACTTAAAGGAATCCTTCTTACCTTTTACAGCTTCCAAGAAGATGAGGAACCATTCACAAGAATTCTTTGGGTATGATCTGTCGATCAGTTACAGATCCGCCTAACAGTCGTAGCATCTAAACCACATTTTTCCAATTTGTCAACAAGAATATTATGTGGAACCTTATCAAAAGCCTTACTAAAATCAAGATAAACTATGTCTACAGCATTCCCCTGATCCAGCAAGTTAGTAACTTTCTCAAAAAAAGAGATCTGACATGACTTGTTCTTGAGAAACCCATGCTGGCTCTTAGTAATTACAGCCGTCCTTTCTAAATCCTCTAGGACTGTCTGTTTGATTATTTGTTCTAAAACTTTCCCAGGTATAGACATCAAGCTGACGGGTCAGTAGTTACCCGGATCCTCCGTTTTCCCCTTCTTGAGGATGGGGACAACATTTGCCCACCTCCAATCTTCTGGCACCTCACCTGTTCTCCAAGAATTCTCAAAAATAATGTACAAAGACTCAGAAATTACACCCACGAGTTCTCTTAGTACCCTTGGATGCAGGGTACTACCTCTATGTGAATCCTAAACTACTACTTCATTCCCTCATCATGTGTTCTGTTTTTGCCATGTTGAGCACCATTTCCCTTGGAAGAAACGAATGAGGAAAAGTAGGAATTGAGCAGTTCTGCCGTCTCTTTATCACCGGTTACAATTTCACTTTCCTGTCCCCACAATGGGCCTACTACATCCTTGCCCTTCTTCTTACTTTGAACATAAGAAAAGAACCTTTTTTGTTGTTTTTAGCATCTCTCACTAGCTTAAGCTCATACTGAGCTTTAGCTTACCTAACTCTCTCTCTATAAGCACTGGCTATTTGTTTGTATTCATCCTTGGTTATAAGGCCCTCCTTCCACTTTCTGAATGAGTCTTTTTTATTTTTCAAGTCCTTAGAAACCTTGTGCAACATGTGACTCTCGCAGTGTACATCCATACTTTCCAGTTTCAGTGTACACAATGAGAAACATATATGTTTATGTGTGGTTCCCAAGAGCTGTCCTGTGAAGGCACTGACCTGAACCAGACCTGCTTCTGACCATACCTTGGACTCTTGTTCTCCTAGTCTTACAGCACTGCAAAAGAAACTGCAAACGTTTGGGCTGCTTTAAGAATTGTGGCCTAGGAAAGAACAGGTATTCCTGAGGTCACTCTGCAAGTAACTGGGGAAATGATATGCCCACCAGGCTGACTATATAGTCTCAATTGTGAAGAGCCAAATGGGCCCCAGCGGATTTCTCTGGGCCTACCTCACTCCCAACCTGAATATCATACAAAAGTAATTCACTTAACTTGCTCAGTCTCATAGGACCAGGAATCCCAGAATTCTGTACCTCTCATTGCCTCTTTGAGTATCTCTGACTGTAGCCCTATAGAGGCAGCCCAGGACTATCTAAGGGCTGAGATGAGAGCTCTTGTCTACTTTGTCCTGCCACAGCATTGCATGAAGAAAGAGGTGAACTCTGAGAGTTAGCAACCTTCAGGTGGGGGCTGGTGTTCTGCCAGAATTACAACTGATCTCCAGATGACAGAAATCAGTTACCCTGGAGGAAATGGCAGCTTTAGGGGGTGGACGCCATTATACTCTGCTGAGGTCCCTCCCCAGGATCTTCCCCAAATCTCCAGCAATTTCCTAACCCAGAACTGGCAATCCTACCAGTCTCCATTTTCTTCTATATATTTATTTGTTTAGTTTTCACTGCAAATTCTTTTTATGTTGAATTATTGTCAAAACTTGGGAAGCTGCCTTGGGTGCCATTAGTAGTTGAATGATAAGGTATTAAGGCAATATATAAATTGACTTTTGTAAACTGTCTTCATGCAGGAACACAGGATTCCACCATTGTAGCCTCAAGGGTCTCTGTGCATGTCACCCCCCATCAGACCTTAACATTACCAGGAAGTAAGTGTTCAGCACTTTTTGGATGTGGACCAATACTATAGTGTGATAAGTATGAAAAACAAGAGGGGACCTGCAACAAACTTGCAGGGAGGGTGCATCACATCCTCCCACACCTTTGCTTCCTTCCCTCTCCCCACTTTCCTGTCCATAGCCATAGCCATAGCCAATCAGATTAGATAACAACAGGAAAGATGAGCCAATGAGATTGTTCAGATCTGTTCTGTCATCCGTAAACTATATGCATAGGGATTCTAAAATGGGATTCAGTGTCGTAGTGGTTTACCATGCTGCCAACTTGGACCCAGACAAGACAGCCAAGGGAACTTATGTTGCTGGACTGCCTCGATTAGACATGAGGCAAGCTCCTGATTGGATCACCCTGATGGGTGTTGTCAAAGTTTAAGGTAAGCAGCTTTGCACCTGTACTTTAGCCACCTGTTCTACAGCACCAGGCCACTGCAGCTTTGGTTGCTGAAATTCCAGTTGTAATCCTGTCAACCGATTGCACAGTCACCTTTTCTTATAAAAAAATAGATCAAGGTGAGTAGCCATGTTTGTCTTTAGCACTAGAAAAGAGATTCAGGTAGCCAAAGAAGTAAGCAGTGACTCACGAAAGCTCATACCCTGCCACAAATTTTGTTAGTTTTTAAGGTGCTACTGTACTTTTGCTATTTTCTACTTAAAAAAAAGAAAAGAAATTCCATCCCACCATATCTAACATAAAGTAATACTCCTGATATCATGACATGACAATGCTAATTGAGTCAAGCTGGAAAAAAATTACAGAGGAATTCTTCTGCCGACATCGGCAGAGAGGAAAGCAGATTCACAGTCATAATGAACAAATGCCAGAGGCACATGGAGACACCTAAATAGTAATTCAAACATATTTTTCCTCTAAATATTCAGATCTCTGCTTGCAAATGGTGAGTATGATTGTGAGCCAAATCACCAAGTGCTCGAGTCTACCTAATAGTGGTATCATTTTTTTTCAAAAACTCAAAATGTTAAAATCAAGCCTTTCTGATACATTATGTATGTTTTTTAAAGACAATCTGTCTACCAAAAGAGTGACTGGCCTGACCTCACAGACTCTCCCTAGCTCTTCACCCACTGTCAAGGGTGGGTTTAATCTTACTGGTGAGTCATTGCTTCTCTCTCAAATCTATTGTTAGTTAACCATGTCATTTTGTTCTGGATCTTGATATCTTGATATGTGACTTTTAAGACTGGAAGCAGTAACAGATGAATGTCTAGGGGATGGGACTGCTGCAAAAAGGCATTCTAATCCTGCGAGAAAGCAGTGTAATCATGCAAAATGGACACATCCAAACATCACACTATAAAATCAGCTCCCTGCTCTCAAATGATGGGTGTGGTGTAGCGGATAGACTAGGATCTGGGCGACCCAGGTTCTAATCTCTGCTCTGCTATAGAAGCTCACTGGGTGGCCTTGGGCCAGTCATGTACTCTCAACCTAACCTACCTCATGGAGTTTTTCTGAGGATGAATTGGAGGAGGTGAGAATAATGTTGTAAACTGCTTTGGATTCCCATATTGGAGAAAAGCAGGGTATAAATCTCTGATCTGAATAAATAAATGTATTTGCCCAACTGGCTGGTACTTGAGCATACTTAAAAGTTATACGTTGTTGGTTTTTTAATGCAGAAAGTTAAAATCAAGCCATTGTAATATATTGCACTTTTTTAAAAAGACCATCTCTCTACCCAAAGAGTGACTGAACTGACCTCACGGACTAGCCATAAATAAAGGGTGGGTTTGACATTGCTGGTGAGTCATCGTTTCCACCTCAAATCTGCCGTCATCCAACCAGTTCATTTTGTTCCTGATCTTGATATCTTTCCCTGTGGCATCTGTAAATATGGCTGGTGCTGCTAGCTCTAACCTCAGTGATCTGGGAGTGAGTGGGGAAAATCACATAACAAATAGGAGGGAATGGATGCAGTACATAAGAACATAAGAGAAGCCAATGTTGAATCAGGCCAATGGCCCATCTAGTCCAACACTCTGTCACACAGCGGCCAAAATATACCAGGTGCCATCAGGAGGTCCAGCAGTGGGGCCAGGAGACTGGAAACCCTCCCACTGCTGCCCCCTCCAGCACCAAGAATAGAGTGCATCACCTGCCCCAGACTGAGAGTTCCCATCTATATCCTGTGGCTAATAGCCACTGGTGGACTTCTGCTCCATAATTTCTAATTTCCTCTTGAAACTGTCCATGCTTGCAGCTGCCACCACCTCCTGTGGCAGTGAATTCCATATGTTAATCACTCTTTGGGTGAAGAAGTATTTCCTTTTATCTGTTCTAACCCGACTGCTCAGCAATTTCATGGAGTGCCCACGAGTTCTTGTATTGTGAGAAAGGGAGAAAAGTACTTCTTTCTCAACCTGCTCAATCCCATTCATAATCTTATAAACCTCGATCATGTCACCCCTCAGCCATCGTTTCTCCAAGCATTTTAACCTTTTCTTCATAGGGAAGGTGTTCCAACCCTTTTATCATTCTAGTTGCCCTTTTCTGCACCTTTTCCAATGCTATAATATCCTTTTTGAGATGTGGTGACCAGAACTGTACACAGTATTCCAAATGAGGTCGCACCAATGATTTATACAGGGGCATGATGATACTAGCTGATTTGTTTTCAATTCCCTTCCTAATAATCCCCAGCATAGCGTTGGCCTTCTTTATTGCAGCTACACACTGTCTAGACATTTTCATTGAGTTATCCACTACGACTCCAAGATCTTTCTCTTGGTCCGTCTCTGCCAGTTCAGACCCCATCAACGTGTATTTATAGTTAGGATTTTTGGCTCCAATGTGCATCACTTGCACTTGGCCACATTGAACCCCATTTGCCATGTTGACGCCCACTCACCCATCCTCAACAGCTCCCTTTGGAGTGCCTCACAATCCTCCCTGGTTTTCACCACCCAGAACAACTTCGTGTCATCTGCAAATTTAGCCACTTCACTACTTACTCCCAATTCCAAATCATTAATAAACAAGTTAAAAAGCATCGGACCAAGTACTGATCCCTGTGGTACCCCACTGCTTACCACCCTCCACTGAGAAGTTTCCCATTTATACTCACTCTCAAACCAAAGAAAAGGCTAAAGGTAAACCATAAACATTGTGCCATAAACAATATGCACAGGAGTTCTTAAAAGTCAGTTTGACATCAATACCTGTCAATACCTGGGAGAATTCTAGAGCAGATTATTAAATGGTCTGTCTGTGAGCACCTTGAATGGAATGAGTTAATTGGTTGTAGCCGGCATGGGTTTATCAAGAATAAGTCATGCCAGACCAACCTTATCTCTTTTTTTGACAGAGTTACTAAAATGGTTGACTCTGGCAATGCTGTAGATGTAATGTATCTAGATTTCAGTAAAGCATTTGACAAAGTTTCTCATGATATCCTGGTTAAGTGTGGGCTGGATGGTGCAACCGTTGGATGGATTCATGGTTGGTTGAAAAATCGTACCCAATGAGTGCTCGTAAATGGCTCTGCGTCTACGTGGAGAGAAGTCTCGAGTGGAGTGCCATGGGGCTCGGTCCTAGGCCCGGTGTTGTTTAATGTTTTTATAAATGACCTGGAGGAAGACATAGAGGGGATGCTTATCAAATCTGCAGATGACACAAAGCTGGGTGGGATTGCTAATTCTGAAGAAGACAGAGTCAGGATTCAAAATGATCAAGATAGGCTGGAACAGTGGGCTGAGACAAATAAAATGAATTTCAATAGAGATAAGTGCAAAGTCCTACACTTAAGTTCAAAAAATCAAAGGCACAGATATAGAATGGGAGGGGCTTGGCTTGACAGCAGCACATGTGAAAAGGATCTAGGTGTTCTGGTTGATCACAGGCTCAACATGAGCCTGCAGTGTGATGTGGCTGTGAAGAAAGCTAATGCAATCTTAGGATGCATTAACAGAATCATTGTGTCCAGATCACGGGAGGTGGTAGTTCTGCTCTATTCTGCTATGGTCAGGCCTCACCTGGAGTACTGTGTCCAGTTTTGGGCACCACATTTTAGGAAAGATGTTGACAAGTTCAAGCGTGTCCAGAAGGGGGCAACCAGGATGGTGAGAGGGTTTGAATCCAAGTCTTATGAGGAAAGGCTGAACGAGTTGGGTATGTTTAGACTTAGAGGGGACATGATTGCAGTCTTCAAGTATTTGAAGGGCTGTCATGTAGAAGATGGAGCAGATCTATTCTCTCTTGCTTCGGATTGCAAGACTAGATCTAATGGGTAGAAATTACAAGGGAGTCGTTACCGGCTAAATATCAGGAGAAACTTCCTAACTGTAAGAGTGGTTGAGCAGTGGAACAGACTGCCTTGGGAGCTGGTGGATGCTCCTTCACTGGACATTTTCAAGCGGAGGCTGGACGACCATCTTTCGGGTATGTTCTAAGTATGTAGGTATGTAGGGCTATCTTTCGGCTATGCTCATGCAGAATGCAGGGGGTTGGATTAGATGACCTGCAAGGTCTTTTCCAACTCTAACATTCTATGATTATATGAAAAGTAATCTCATATAGGACAGTGGACCTGGGACCTAGCTTCAGCCAAACCTTGGGAGGCAGCCCCCACTGGAGATCCTGGCACCAAATCCGATGGTGAGGGATTCAGCTGTGGCCCAGCTCACAGTGGCCACAGACATACCCATGCAGCTCTTGAAGAGGCAGGGATGTGGCCAGGCCAAGGAGGAAGTGGCACAGTCCTTCTCAAAAGGGCTGATGTCACTGGCCTGAGCCAACACAGCCATGCCCCAGTGGAGGGGTCTGCTTGTCTCCCCTGCTTCCCAGGGGAGGAAGGGACAGGGCCTGCTGGCAGAGCAGCATGCTCTGGGCAGCCTCTGGCTGTAACTATGGGGAGGCCAGCAGGGGCTGGGGGGATCTGCTTGTCTCAAAGCAAAGAAGGGGAGGAGGGAGCAGTTTCCCCACCCTCTGACACATCAGGCCAGGGTGCTCAGGAGGTGGCAGGAAAGGGAGTGGGCAGTTTGGGAAGAGTGGCAGAACATGGCATGTCCTTTAAAAAGCAGGCTCCAGAAGCAGGCCAGAGAAGCAGGAGAGCACACTGCTCTGGAGGTGAGTGATCAGATGCCCTGGGAAGAGTGAGCAATATGGTGGTGCAGCCTCCTCCTCTTCCCATTCCCTGGGCTGGGATGCCCGAGTGCAGGTCGGCAAGACAGCTGAAGGGCAGCCATCAGGATCAGGAAAGGCCACTGCCTCACAAGTGGTAACTCCTTTTAAAAATTCATACAATAATCAATTCAAGATAATGTATCTTGTCTCTGTGTGTGTTTGTTTTTAGACAGTCTGTCTGCCACAAGAGCAACTGAACTAACCTCATTAATTAGCCCTGGTAATTCTCCCACTGTAAGGGGTAGGCTTAATATTACTGGTAAGTTGCCTTTTTTAATTCCCCAAAAGTAATTTTCATATTAAGCTTATTGAGATGTGCATGTACTGATGGGCTACATGTGTAGCCCTCCAAGTGGGAACCCCCCCCCGATGCTGTCTTTGGGCTGGGAAAACAGTACCAGGGTGGGGGAGGCTGAATTCCCATCTCTTGCTGTACCAATCTGAATCTGAATTGGGGCCCCACACACTCAGAAAATAAATGCTCAAATCATTCCTATCACAATCTCTTTCAAAAGAGGCCCATAACTTCATCTCTTATAGAGCTAATTGAGACTTCCAGATTCCCTTTCATGGATTCACAGATGCACTGATGTGCAAGTTAGGATTGGTTCACTCAATAACTGTACATAAGTAGTCTCAATGTTTCCTCTGTCACACACCCATTTAGAGAAATACACTGTGGAAAACAGTGGAATACAGACGTGGCCCACCACGATTTCTGGCCTCATAGCCATATTTTTTCCTAGTTGCTCTTATCACAGGGATTGGTGCTCTAACTATGACCAGTGTTCCCTCTAAGCTGAGTTAGTGTGAGCTAGCTCACAGTTTTTTAGCCTCTGGCTCATGCATTTTTATCTTGGCTCAGGAAGGAGTGCTCCAGAGCAAACTAATTTATGCAGTAGTCAAATTGCTTGCTCACAACTTTAGTGCTAGTAGCTCACAAAGTAGAATTTTTGCTCACAAGACTCCACAGCTTAGAGGGAACATTGACTATGACTCCCCACTTCAAAAAATTCAGATCTGCTTCAGTATAACTACCGAGACACCCTATGTGTAGTTTTAAAAAGTGCTTAGTTTAGAAATTTGAACAATGTCATTTCCCAAAGCTTATTGTCTAGAGTGAAGTTGGGGTGTTCTATCATTTTTGCAGGTGTCACAACGAATCCAGGACCCCGTCATTTTTCCTGGCCAGCATTCATAGCAGCTTTGCTTTCCATCTGCAGTTTTTTAATGATTTTGGGGATCAGAACATGGTGCCATTATCAAAAAGAAATGTAAGTACAATGAGACTCATGTAGTATTTTGTACTTTAATACGAGGGGAGAAAGGAGAGAAATAAATCGTGTAGAACCTAAGAAGTGTCCACATATTCTAGCATCTCATAGTGAACAGTCAGGTTTTTTTCTGGGAAACTGCAACCAACAGGAAATGAAAGCAAAAGCCCTCCACCATTGTTTGCTCCCAGAGCTGCAATACTGCTCTGAACTGGTGGTCCTATGCTACTCACTAATGAGCCTGTCCTCTGTGGATGTGTTTAATCTCCTTTTAAAGCCATCTGAGCCAGCAGCCAGTGAATTCCACAAATCAATTATATACATTGGGAAAAATTACTTTTCCCTTACCCCTCTCCTGAATCTACAATCAGTCACTGGCTGACCCTCACCCTAGGGTAATGGGAGATGAACAAAATTCTGTCAATCTGTTTGCTCCAGGCAATGCACACCATGCCTAACTTTGTAAACCTTTATGGTGCCCTCTCTTAAGCTATACTCAGACATCACCTGTCACTGCAGTTAAGGAGAAATGTGTATGAACTGTTCATCTGTGCATGCACCTTACAGCTCTCCCCTTTTCCCACAAATAATTAAACACTGGTGCTGGTTACCCATAAGTTAATTTTCTTTCCAATAACTGGGTTTCTAAGCTCGGATTAAACCCTAGTTTAGTACCTCATAGGTAACTGAAGTCTGTGACTAACTACAACTGTCAACATGAGACGGGAGGGGGAGGATAAAATATACAAGCCCAGCAGCAAGCCAGGTTTGGATGGGAGACCACCAAGGAAGTCCAGGGTCGCTACACAGAGGCAGGCAACAGCAAACACCTCTCTTTGTCTCTTGCCCTGAAAACCCTGCAGTGTTGCCATAGGTCAGGGGTGGCCAAACTACAGCTCAGGGGCCACATGTGGCTCTTTCACACAGTCTAATTTAATGTTGACAAAAAGCAAATGTGCATATTTTTCAATAAAAAGGTGTGTGTAATATTTGTTCATGTCTTGCGGCTCTCAAACATCTGACATTTATTCTGTGTGGCAAGTTTGGCTACCCTGGCCGTAGGTTAACTGGGACTTGATGGCATCCTCCATCACCATCTATCTGTCTTATCCATCTGTCTATCCTCAAATGGAGAGAGATTGTAGAGAGCACATCAAAGCAGTGTTAGAAAAAGATTGCAAATGGGTAGCCATGTCATTCTGTCGCAGCAAAATAAAACAAAAGACCAGCGGCACCTCAAACACTAACAACATTTATTTCATTATGCGATTTCACTGAGACAGAGGTCACGTCTTCAGATAAATATGTGAAAAGGAAATCATAGTGGGGAATCTTATGGGAAAGCTTACGGTGGGAGAGGCCAAGGCTTGGTGTGAATTAAAGAGAAACAGGAAGCAAAGGAGTTAGCCAAAGGAAGGAACCTCTAGTATTCTGGGTAACTAAGAGACAGCAGCACAGCAGACAAAATACAGGAACTGACTTAGGCTGAGGTCACACGGTCATGTTGATTGGGTTTCACCACTGTTCCCTCTCACATTTAAATTTGCTGATCAGATGGGCCGATCCACCTCTCGTGCCGAAGCAGGCTCACTCCCGCAATGTTCCCAGTTCTCTACTGCATTTTCCTGCACCGGGAAAATCAAGTACTTTCCGGGTATTTGTTCTTTGAATCCGCGACTTCACCCATCTGGACAGCCAACTCTCACAATGATTGCGATTAGGGTCATCTGACTGTTCTCCACACAACGAGGGTTTTTTCCCCCACAGCTTCCACCTTTGAGCGCATGAGCAATCCTGCCCTGAATAAATCCAACATTTAAATGTTCGAGCAGATGTCTATAAACTCGGTAGTGCTCAGTAGTATGTCGCCAGTTTACTCGTTGCAAGAGAAACTCGTGAGACATTTCAGCACCTTTTGGCCAGTGAGGGTGGGGGAAGGGGAAATATGATTAAAGAGACAAACTGCTTTTTCCTTCACTTGCCTGAGACATTCTTGTTCAGCCTCTGTCTGTTGTGCTGCCTCCGCCGCCAACATTTTCGGGGGCAACTTTGGAAGTGGCTGCCAAAAGGCAGCAAGACAACGAAAGTATTCGGCCAGTCCCATCCCCCCGTCCCTCCCCCCGCCCTGCACGAGTGAGTGAGCGAAGGAGTGGTGGCCAGGCATGTTTCTTGGCAAGCCCGGCTTTCCTTTCTGTGATAGCCAGCAGAGGGAAGCGGGGCTTTGCTTGTGGCGCAGGGGCTGGAGCTCGCCGAGTGCTTCTTGGAGGAAATACTGCAGCCTTCTAGACTGTGTCTGCTTCTCAAGGGAGAGGCTGGCTAGGTAGTTCCACCCACCAGCTGCGAAAGAGGGGGGTTGGATGAAAGACAAGATGAGCCCTAAGCACCACGCCACTCCATAAGAGAGACAGCAGTGATTCAACCATGTGTGTATGCGCATGTGCAAAGAATTTTTTTTAAAAAAACTTGTACTGCACTGCACGACTATCTAGACAATGCCCAGAGTCTCCTCGCGCAATCCTTCCAGTTCAGAGAGGGATGTGTGATTATCCCAACCCCCCCAAAAATATTCCCGATATTATATGTATTGGGAAAAAATCACAAGGTCTTGCTAGCTTTACTCCCTCCACCATACCAATGAGTTCTGAAAAAAGGAACAGTCTCATTCACTTCCAACAGCTTGAACCCAAATAAAACATCTGAGTGCACACCTATTAGCTAATGTTCAAGGAAATGGATGATGGCAATCCCCACACAGTCAACTATCTGATCCTCCCGACATTGCCAATCATAAATTTCAACACTTTTAATTCTGACAAAACTGAACAAACTCTAACATCTGTGAAAACTCTTTTAAAAAATCTGTAATATCTGAAAAGTAGTGCTGACAGCAACACTAGAAGGATTTTAGAGATCACTGTCCATAAACCATACATTTTTTCAGGTAGCAGTGAAGCCACTGACTGTAATCCTACAGCTATTATTGCGCCTGGCAGTCCAGTCAAAATCAGTTGAGTTGTGCTTGTGTAAATTTGGCACCACAATGGCCATTTTCATCATTATTGGTCATTCAAACGTGTTTATGGGGGAAAGAATTTGATGGTAATAAAATAAGAATTCGGCACAAATAGTGCTACAGAAAATAGTTACTGTCTGAGACAGTCATATCTTCTTTACAGAATGGTGACCATGATTTATTTTTTTCTGCCTTGTCTACTGTTTTATCCTGTTTGGTGTAGTGGTTAAGTGTGCAGACTCTGATCTGGGAGAACCGGGTTTAATTCCCCACTCCTCCACTTGCACCTGCTGATGTGACCTTGGGTCAGTCACAAGCTCTGGCACAGCTGTTCCTGAAAGAGCAGTTTGTGTTAGAGCTCTCTCAGCCCCACCTACCTCACAGGGTGTCTGTTGTGGGGAGGGGAAGGGAAAGGAGTTTGTAAGCTGCTCTGAGACTCTAAGTGAAGGGCAGGGTATAAATCCAATCTCTTCTTCTTCTTCTCTTCTTGTTTTATTGGCTGCTTACATTTCAAGGCCCTGTTTTTGTTTTCAGTATGAACCGACCACCATCTTTCAAGCCTCCACCTCCTCCCGTCAAGTACACATCTATGCAAGAATGTGAGGGAGCTGACCCACCCTGCCATGTACTGGAAAATCTGTAATGGGCCTGAAGCGCTCCAGCAGAATAAATGGGTTCTTTCATTGTTTTCAAAATGAATTGCAAGAGTTCACTGGTGGTGACCCATATTCCAATGGTACCTCATCTTGCATTAATGACAAGAACACAATATTCCCTAAGTACTCTTATCCAGTGCAATTTGCCCTCGCGCATTCAATTAATGTTCTGAAACCAAATATATTACCAGTTACTGGTAGGAAACCTGAATTCCAAGATCAACAGGGCATTCACAGTATATATCTCTTAAGAAAAGCACAGAACAATTGTCTGTCTATTAGAGGCCTCACTGATGCATACAGCATCAGCTCTGTTTCTTGGCCTATCTACCTCACAGAGGTGTTGTGATAATAAAATGAAGGAGTGGTAGGGTAGAAATGTACAACATCCTTATTTTCCTTATTTTTTTCTCTATCACAGTAACAATCAACAACTTTTATATTCTGTTCTTCAGACAATAATCTGGGGGAAAGGAGCAGATATTAATTTATATGTGTATGAGTGTTCAGGATCCATAATAAAGCTGGCACCTATATTGGTGGAACATATACTGTTTAACAGATAGCAAAGCATCCAAATATGTACATTTACGTGTTACCCACAGAATCAAAAAAGAGAAAACTAATATTTTCAGTGCATCCTAAACAGAGTTACTCCAGTCTAAGACCAGTGAAATCAATGGGTTTACATCGAAGTAACTGTTCTTAGGATTGTACCATAAGTGTGGAACTTTTTAGCTGATTAAAAATAATTCCATTTTCCCTATTAGTGAAACTACAAAATTATTTTTGCAATGCATTGAATACAATTTAGTAAGGTCATCAGGATCCTGAACATTTTTTCCTTGGGACTAGATCTAGCCTGCAAGCTGCCAATTGACCATCCTTATATAAGATCAACATGGAATAATTATGTTTATGTTGATGACCATCAGATGCTTAGGTTCAACTCTGGGCACTTCTGAAGCCTGGTTTATCTATATCTGTGCAGTTGACTCCATATTGTGGTTGCTTCTATACTCATTATAGGATGTTCTTTATCTTGCCCACATTATTAGGATGAAAGACGAAGTTAGAAATCACACTGACAACATACCCCCTAATTGGATGGGTGTTTCCAGCCTGAAATATAACCATAAAATGTATATACATACATACACTTTCCCTGACCTATATGGCCAAGGCTAGACTGATATCATCAAATCTTGGAAGCTAAGCAGGGTCAACCCTGCTTAGTATTTGAATGGGAGATCACCAAGGAAGTCCAGGGTTACTATAGAGAGGCAGGCAATGGCAAATCACCTCTGAACATCTCTTGCCTTGAAACTCCTACGGCATCACCATACATTGGCTGGGTCTTGACAGCTCTTTCCACCACCTCCAATATACTGGATTGTCCTTCGGCATGTCATCGCTAACATTTGAAGAATGATATATGCATATGAAGGTGCAGTGGCCACCTTGAGCCAGAAGGTGGCACTATAGTTTTACATTTACTCTTGCTGTTAAAATAGTTCATGCAGGCCAGGTAAATTTGCTAATATCAAATACTTTGAAATATTGTAGTCAAATATTGTCATTATCTAAGTAGGTTGAATAGTCAAGCTGAGATTATTTTCTTTAATATATATATATATATTTAAAGTTATAGATTCAGACCAAAGAAGGGTAAGAGACATGTCTATGATTTATCAACCATGGCTAGATTTCAGGAAATCTTCTCTGTCATTTGGAAGGAAATAAACAGCTTGAGAATGTCATGACAGCATATCTGAAAGATTTTGACAGCAGCGTGCAAAACAGTTACTACCAAATGGTCTCCAAATCTCCAGACGATTAAGTGTGCCTCATGGTTTCAAGATGCTACATTTTAAGAAAGTTGAATGTTTAATAATGTTGGAGTTAGCCTGTCTTCAAACTATACTCCATAAAGCAGAAGGAATTATACAATAAATAAATAAAATTAGCATTTAAATGTAGATGCATCCTGCAATTTCACTTTGTAGGTTTGGGATGATGTGTCTCTGAAAAAGTTTAGAAATAAATTTTTCAGGAAAAGCAAATTGTTGATTAAGGTCCCTGTCATATGGGCTCTTTAACCCACTTTGGCTTCTATAGACAAGCAGGGATTTTTGGGTTTCATATATGTCATGTATTAGATGGTGTCCATCTGCAGTTAATGAAGCTTTAATCTGAGTTTTCCAAAACTTGTGTTGATCCTTTTATTGTTGTTGTTGCTGCTCTTGCAATTTATCCATGTAAAACCTTAAAAATATATTTGCCTTCAGAAGCAGGTTTAAAGAGCCCATATGAAAGGGAACTAAAACAATGAGAAAGGTTCCTGTCATTCTCCCCCCCCCACTGCCAATTTCAAGCACCCAACCCCCCAGCATTTGGACTTTTAAAAACTGTGCACATGGGGGAGGAGCAGGAACCCCTCTTCCCCCAATCCTGTGGACAATTCAGGGTTCAGCCCCCAAGACTTTTGTAAACAGAAGGAATTTCAGTCCTAAAATGGCAGAGGTGTTCCCATGGTGGACTTAGGGACAGTGTCATATCTAGTTTGTTTCTTGCAGTGCATTCCTAACCAGAGTTACACCCTTCTAAGCCCACTGACTTCAGTGTATATAGAAGAGTATAATCCTGTTAGGATACAAACTAGACAATTAAATAGTACGTACCTGTCTCAAACAGTTGCCAAATTATGTGTGTTCTGGAATGCATATATATACCCCCACTTGCGTGTGGATCTTCTTCTTTTCTCCATGAAACACTAGTCATTTCACTGCCACCTCCATGGACCTCTTTCTTCAAAACTGGTAATTTGTATAGCCTTCCCTGAAATTGCTTTCTCCCTCTCCTCCCTGATTTCCTCATAGCTAGCTTGTGTGTTTTCTATGTGTTTGTATGTGTGTTTTGCTGTTTTATCCTTATTTCAATAAATCCCTTTCCAGGTAACCTCTGACTAGTTTATTTTGAGAGTTCGCTAAGGGAAAGATCCCCATATATGTAGGTGGAGAATCCCAGTTACCCCTCTCACTTTGTCTCCTTTAAATCTAATTTCCCCTATCCAAATAGGAGACTGCCTCTTTGGGTAACAATAGAAAGATCTCTTACGAGCCATTAGGTTAGTCAAGAAGGTTTGAGAGCAACAGATAGAACTAAGAGCTCCAGGATTAGATGTAGGGAACAAAAATATCTTGCCATATTTGATCTTTTGTTTGCCAGGTTTTTGCATTATAAGGAAATGAAGCCACTATTACCATCCCCCCCCATCATTCAGGACACACTTGAGTTTGGAATGTATCCCAATGATTTTCCATATTGAATAGCATCTTTAATATGGGGAGCAACAAGAATAGACCATTCAGAATAGTTACCAGCCCCAAGATGCACCATTTACCACTGTAATAATGTTGTATAAATCAGGCTGTTTTGAATACCCACATACGTACGCTAAATCTATCAGAACGACATAGGATTATTAAAAGATTTGGGCTGTACTGGGACTAATTTGTTGCAGCATCCAAGCATTTGTGATCTACATGTAATGAAACCCTCTGGAGAAGGCACGTGGAATTAAAATACCAGATTGGTTTTTAACTGAGGTATTTTCCCTGATGAATAAAAAGTGACTTACTGTTCCCTTGTGAGACTTCCAAGAGGTTTATTGGCAGTGAGTCAAGACCTTTTCTAATAAGCCCTGCAGGGCAAAGCTCTTCACTGAATCATGTAAAATACATATAAAATAAAGCTGAAACACAGAACTGAACATTATTTCTTTCAGGGCTTATTCCGAAACAAGTGAAAGACCTTAGTGTCAATTGTTACATTGACTTCAGTGTATTTTGTACTGAACCTTTCCGGTACACTCTGTATTATTTATATTTTTTCTTGCTTTTAATAGAGAATTCAGGCAACATTATATTCAATTCAAAAATTGCTACTGGGGCCAAATTAGATATAGTGGTATCACTTCATACAACTGTCCAGTCCACCCTCCAAAACAGCCATTTTTCCCAGGGAAGATGATATCGGTAGTCTGGAGATGAATTCTAATTCCAGGAGATCTCCAATTCAACTGCAGGTGCGGCTCACCAGACTAAATGCTCCTAATCCATGCCCAGGCTAGCCTGATCTTGTCAGATCTTGGAAGCTAAGCGGAGTCAGCCCTGGCTAGTGTCTGGATGGGACACCTGCAAGGAATACCAGGGGTGGGACATGGAGGCAGACAATGGCAAAGCAGCTCTGAACGTCTCTTGCCTCGAATCCTACTGAGTCACCATAAGTCAGCTGTGACTTGACAGCACTTTCTACCACCACCAATTCAGGCACAAACTTCCTCCAAGCGGAAAATTTAGATGTCAGGGAGGATGATTCAGGTGGGGCCTTTTTTGTGGCATCTAGTTGTCTATGTGCAGGGCATTTTTAATATGGAGGGGCATTAAGTTGTGGGAACTTCCACCTACAGTCTGAAATGGTACACAGTTTTTCCCCTCAGTGACACCAAACTAGACGTGTCACTGGGAAAACTGCTCACAAGTCTTCCGTGCTTTCCAGGATCAATAGCAGGCATAGGATAGAGAAATTGGGATTTTTAAACTAGGGATTGTGAATGGTCCACAGCTTCTCAGACTTTGGGAGTTGCAGATACCAGGGGGAAAAAGAAGACATCATTTCTTCAATACTCAATGGATTTAATGAGAGACAGCCATGGAAACAATACCTTCACGTCACAATCTTCAGTTTCAAAACAGAATTTTCAGTAAAAGTGCTGGATTCCACAGTATCCTAAGTATAATGCAAAGTAGGTGTACCTACCAGTTCCTGAGAAATCTTTCTACCTTCCTGACTGTTGATTATCCTTACCTAAAACCAGAATCATGGCTGTCTTCCCATTAAGTTCCTGTCTCTTTTATCTTTGAAGCTACAATGTGGTGGTTTCTTATTCCTAGGACTGGGCTCCCAGTTTTTCTGGCATCCAGTCCCCATAATGGGGCCTCATTATTTATTATAACTTGACCAAGATAGTCCCCTCATTATCCAAAAGGGCCACATAGCTTTATTACCTGTCACTGTTTCCCCAACGTCTGATATTCCAATGATTTTTTCTTTACCCTGAATCATACCATTTTGAAAGACAGTGGTGGTGGGCACTATGAAACTATTCATGGCAGTCACTTGAGACAGGGCACCAGAAAGGCAGAAAGCATCCTTTCCTCATGGTGTATGTCCACTGTAAGTCACCAGCTCTGGCACTGCTGTTTGCACATGTACAGCCTTCTGTTCTGCTGTTAGTTTTAGCTTTGTCAGTTAACTGATCTAGTTATATGATGTATTCCTTTTTATCAAGCATCTCCAAACAGCCATTATCATGAATCCTGCGCAATATAATCAAATTCATTTCACAAGTGTTGCTTTATCTGAGCATGTAGCAATCGCAATTCTTATCAATTTCTACTTATCAACTCTTGAAGGAAACATTCCTTGTTCACTCTCTAATACCACAAGCCAAGGTCTTCACAATGTATTAGCTGGATTCTAGAAGCCAAATATAAGGGAATTTCACATTACCCTTTTAAAGCTGCTTTTAAGCTGTTATTGTATCTTCTTGGAGTAAACCGGTACAGGGCTGCCATCTCACACAGCCTTACCCTACTGGTAAGGAGCCATCTCTGAAGCGATTTGCCATTTCAGACTGCACCACTTTGTTTTCCCACCCTTTTTCATCCATGTGGACGATCTCCCATCCTTTTTATTTTTATTTTGGAACGTTCGTTTTAGAGAGCTATACCGCTATAGTGCTATAACACAACACCAAAACAGTGCAATAGCAACCCCATTGGAATGTCTGGATTCCAGATAAGGAATAAAATACAAAGATAAGGGGTCTGCCTCCCTGCCCTTTATACCTGATCCAGCTTTGTGCCAGTCACTTCCCAGCCAATCGCCTCTTGGCATGGATGGATGCACATCAGACTGGGTCAGCAACATCTGTCTCAGCAATCACTGATGCCCTGATCTCCCACCTAAGCCTGCTGTCCAATGAACATCTTCTCCCTAGCTGGCAACCTGACAACCCATCACCTTCCCCTGACTCACAGTGGGCATGGAATGGTTAGCAACATCTGTCACTCCAATCACTGATACCCTGATTTCCCGCTTGAAGCCTGTATCCAATGAGGTACTTGTTTCAGGTGGCAGATGTAGCCATCTCATGTATCCCAGTGGAGTCCAGCCATTCCAATGGGGTTGATATTGCACTGTTTTGGTGTTGTGTTATAGCGCTATAGTGGTATAAAACGAACATTAAAAAAAAAGGACAGCAATCACCCGTGTGGGCAAAAAAGGGCAGGAAAAAAAGTGGTGCAGGAGGAAGCGCTATGGGGCTTACACAGCACCCCGTAGTGCTTCAGAAATGGTACAGAAAAGTGAAGACTGCTTGGAAGCAGTTTGCAGGTAAAACGATTCAGAAATGCTTCCCTAACGGGACAGAAGCGTTTCTGTCTAAAAGTGAAAATATATTCCAATAGGGAATCGTTACTAAAATGGTTCTGTCTGAAATGTCAGACCAGAAACCGTTAGGGAACAGTTCCTGAACTGGAATATATTGGCTGCCTGAAATTCCCATATGTTTCTACTGCTAATTGCTACCAGCTATGCAGGCATGAAAAGCACAAAGAGTTTTCCCATTTTCCTCTCTGTTTCTGTAACTCTTTCTGACATCTGGAAAGCTCGTTTCTGAGATCACAGGATCTGCATGAAGAAACAGTCATGCAGGACAATGAGCAGAAGTGAGAAGGGACAAATCAACCTCTTTCTTCGGTGGAACTGTGCTTGCCGGATAGGAAGGAGGAGTGGATGTCACCCCCTTGTTCTTCCATACTCCAGTCCCCCAAACCCATGTGGCCGTTCCCCATGCTGGTCCCATGACCCTGGAAATGATTTTTCTGGGGGTTGGAAGGGGCTGCAGGAACAGTGAGGGATGCAGGAAAACTTGGCATTTTGCCAAGTGGTAGGATCCATGTCAATGTGTTTACATCACCCATTCTGCCTTTCCTCCTAGGCCTGTTATTGGATAATCAAGGCTCAGTTTAATTCCTGACAGAAGATTTGAGCCTGACTGATCTACATTTGAAATGAGCACAGAAGGAACACCTTTATTGTTGTTGTTTTAAACAGCAGGACTGTGATTAGGATGAATTTAGGGAAGATTAGAACAAATTTAGAGTCCAGTGGAACCTTTAAGACCAACAAAATTTTATTCAAGGTATGAGCTTTCATATGCAAGGCACACTTTTTCAAATACACTGGAATGGAAGTTAGAGTTAACATGATGAAGATGTTATAAGTTTCTTTGTCAGGTTGATGGAGGTCCATTCCATGCAGCTGAATGTGGTGCCTTCCATTAAGATAGTTCCAGGTCATCAACCGTGTTGGTCTGAAGCAGTAGAACAAAGATTAGAAAGGGGTAAGATATGAGGGTGGGGTTTCTTTCCTTTAGTGGTGAGGTATGGCATGAAGGAATATGTAGAAAAGCATGAGCTGACCACTGAGTCTAGAACTATAATAGGACAGGGTATAAATTCAAATAAAGAATCAAACACCAGAACAAAGCAACCTCTGTCTCCTATTTTCCTCCTCAAACAGTTGTGAAAGTACTATATAGAAACACTATCCTGAAAACTTAAGGGAAGGGTGGAAACATTCGCCTGGTAATAGTGATAATATGCAAACACTGTCTTATAGAGGGCGTGCTTTTCCAAGTCCTCTTACATCCCTGCTGAAATAAGCAGTGACTCACAAAAGCTCACACCCTGCCACAGATTATGTTAGTCTTTAAGGTGCTACTGGACTCTTGCTCTTTTCTACTGTTACATCCCTATCAGCTTTTCTTCCAGCATTTATTTAGAACACTGGTACTGCAGTTTAGAACATTATAGAACAAGGCCCATCCGGCTGAACAGAAGTACTGACTTTCTGACCTGCATAATTATGGATTTGCTGTGGGTTAATGGAGCCTGCACCTGCTCTTGCTCCAGGCATTTGAGCTGTCCTCTAGCTGACCTCAGCAGGACTAAGAGCAAAGAGCCATAGTACAGCAACGTAGCTTATAAATGGAGCTGACAGACAGGCAGTGCTTTGTCCAGAGCTTCTTGTGACAGAAGTGGCATTTCAGTGATAGGGTGTGCTAAGGATACAAATAATCTTTCATTGCTAGGACACCACTCTGGAACATGGAAGAGTCCCTGAGCTGTTGCAAAGTGCATTTTCATCATCACAGCAAATGGTCCCAAGTAACTACAAGAAGTCCCATTTATTTAACATGACTTAAATCCCACTGAAACCAGCAGAACAAGTTAATCAGGACTAAATCCCATAGAACGAAATGGGATTTAAGTTAATCTCAACTAACTTTAGCTGGTTTGGGAAGACCTTTTTCAGTATAATCCGAGTGCCTTGACACACTTAACTGTTGAAACTGTTGCTCGTGCATTGAGTTAAACACAGACAATATAGTTGTGCAATGTTTTTATATTTTTATAATTAAGAGACTCCCTTGGTTGTTCGGGGTGTAAGGTCTATGAGTCTAAAGCTAAATTGTTATTTGCCTTCTTTATGACAATATAAAATATATTTACATGCTCTCTACCTCACCAGCTAGTTACAAGTTCCAGGGACAGTACTTGGATTGGGTTGCTTTGGAGGACAAAACACTGGAGACTTATATCATTTTGTTGTATTGCTTTAATTACATTTATACAGGTGGAAGCAAAGAGGGGATCCTATGGAACAGCATACTGGTTATCCCAGATCAAATCTCCAGAGACAGACAGAAAGGCTTTTCCACATGCTCAGCTTAGTCCTGATTATCTTGGGAGTCAATCCATAAGCACTGGAATGAGTTTGGGCATGATTCTTCCACATGTCTGCCCTCTCTCTGCATGTCCACAGTTCTGGAGTCAGTTTATTTTCTTCCACTCATGCCTTAAATAATCAGGATTTTGAAGGGAAGGTGTTATGATCAGTGGTGCCACAGCACCCTCATACACCCCCCCTTTTCTGCATACTTATATTGATATTTTGATATCATGGCTGCATTTTTTAAAAGCACTAAAATATCATTATATCAATATACCATTGTAATGAAAGTTTAGCAGGTTCTCTGAATTCCCAGTTTTCATTTTTAGAAAAGGAAGGCTCTAGTCTCTTCCCTTGTGGAGATAAAAGGGAAAAGGCACATGTCCACAAAGAAAGGAGCTAGAGACTCTCTTTTAAATGGAAGCTGGAAATTCAGAGAACCTGTTAAACCTATAATTACAATTGTATATCAATAGAATGAGATAAACGATGTATTTTTTTTAAAAAAAATCAAAAACAAAACCAATTGTCTTCAGCACAGGGATGGGGGAGATTAGTTTGACGATGATGACACTCCAATCATCAAAAAGTGGTCTGGAGGTATGTGGAAATGGGCAACACAAAGAAAACCAAAATAAACATTATACATGAGGGAAAGGGTGACTCAAAATTGGCTACCAGAAAAAAAAGATTGAGGCAAAAGTGGTCTCAAAAGAACCAGGGGGGGAGCAGGGAAAAAAACAATTATGAAGCAAAAACAAAGGGCACAAAACTGTGTGCAGAAATCAGGAGATAAACTAAAGCAGTATGGGGCCAGAACCGATGAAAAAACCCATGTGGAAAAACCCAGAGAGGGGTGCTTTAGCCAACTCACAGCAGTTTTTGTTTGTTTCTCTTTCTGACTTTTCCAGAATTTAAACTGTTTCTTCACACAGATCTGTTTCCTGCCCTCATGAGGGCCAATTCACATGCTATCAAGTCCTTCTGTCCCCCATGTGGCCACCATGGGTCCCTGTCAGTCTACCATGCACCTGGAATTCTGTGCTCAGAACTTAACTCCCATCTAGTTATATTCATTCAGAAACATTACTATTGTTTTGTCATAAGTACTAGTTCCCAGAAACACACAATTTTCAGCCAAACCAATAGGACAGCACCTTTGAATATTAAGTCATGATAATATTCAGCCTATTGTATATCTGACAAACATTTCTTGACCTACTCAAACCCCACCTTCTACTTTTCTTTCACTTTCAGGAATCAGAATATACATAGATGAATTTCATAAAAGTCATTTTTAAATGGTATAGTGGCAGCTGACACAGAAGGAAGAAGTAAGGAGAATACAAATAGGCTGGCTCAATAGAACTTGAACTGCATGTCTTAAGAAATGGAATTCTTTTGATACGTAGTGGCTAATATTTCATCAGATCAACACCTGCCATTCTACAGAGTGCCTGTCTGCACTTGTGGCACAGTCTCTCTGATTCATAGAGAAGGAGTGAGGCCGTAACTACACAATATGCCTGATGTGTCAGGTCACATATGACTGGACTCCTGTGCAGCTCACAGACATGTTGGCTGTGGTTGACGCCCCTCCCACACGGTTGACAGTCAATGCTTTGTAGTCAAATGTCACCTTTAAAAGCTCTTGTTCTTTCAGAACAGTAAGGGAACACTGTTGGGACGGGGGGGAAGCTTCCTGTTTCCCTCTCTCCTGGTTTGCCAGTAGAAACAGTGGGGAGGGGGCACTCCCCTCCCTTTTTTCTGGCTTCACCATGCGCATCAGTAGCCTGACATGTTCAGCCATATTGTGCTGTTTCGTCTGGAGAAAGACTTTCAATTCAACTTTAAATGTGTGCTCATAGCAATTATGGAAGAATCTTTAGGCTGGCATGTTTCTAACACCATCATCTCTACTAACTGACAAAAAAAACCCCAAACAACAGAATCATGCATCTCAGCGATGGTCTTTAATTTTAATATGTGTCAGTTTTTAATCATAAGCCACTTTGGAGCCAACCTCCTCCAAAATTGTAGCACTTCACTCTAGAGCCCTCTCATACTAGAGCAAGGTGATTCAGAATTGTACCATATATATATGGTGTATATATATATACACACACACACACACACACACCTTTGTCTCCCTTCAAGATACTTGCTCACATTTACAAGTGGAAGCTAGAATCTGAATGACTGAAATGGTCAGCAGAAGCAGCACCAAGCACAGCTAGCATCAATATAGTTTCTAAAACCATAAGATGGATTCTGGGTCATACACTACAGCTATCAGTGTCACAATTCCTGAATGGTTAGCAGCACAGCTGTCCTTTACAGCCAAGCATGTGCTATTTTCAAAGGTCTGGCTCTTTATTTCAAGAATTAAACTGTTATGTGACCACACCATTTTTGTTATGACATGGTGCTATGGATGTGAGTGATCCAGTTTCAAGCCCTTGTCTGCCCTAAAGCTCATTGGCTAACACTGTGTGTACCACTTTCGCTCACCTTAATCTAGCCACAGGATTGTTGACAGGATTAAATGAGGGCCTCTTCTGAAGTTACATCTCCTTACTCATGCTCTGAAAGCTGCCAGAAAATAGTTGGCTCAGTTTCCACATAAACTACTCTAGAATTGTCAGACATGCAGACTCCAGAGAAGGTTCTGACCATTTTGCAAAGCACAGGTCTTGTATTCTCAACTGAGCCTAAATCTACCATGCAACTTGCAGTCATTTTCTGGCTGCCATCCTACACAAGAAGATGTAAATTCAGGACTAGTCCTACTTGGATTGGTGGGACGTCAAAAGGGGCCTCTCCCTGTGATCTTGATTCCTCAGCAGACACCTATGGGAGAAGACAGTCCTTCAGATACCCCAGTCTCAGATATTCCACAAGACCAAGAATTCCATTTTGTATATGGTATGTTATCACTTTTCAAGAGTTACGGCTGTTTAACCCCGAACTGTGCTACAGTCGGAGTAAATCTAGCAGGACAGCAATACTTCTTCTACTAGTCAGTTGTTGGCATTAGCAGAACAACCTGTGACAAAGATGACTGCCTAGGTCCATCTACAACTCCTTCTTGCTTGCTGGAAGAACAGGAAGTGCCTCCTCTTTGGGTCACACTAGACAAGTCAGCATATCCGTGGCTACCACAAGGACACAGCCACCTTTTTAAAGTGATTTAAAAATGATATGAGGTCTGATCCTGATCCTTTTTACAGTCGCACACAAAGACCTTTATTGGCATTACAGCACAAATCCAAATAAAATACACTGGAATCTGAGGTCAGAAAGAACATCTCCTCCTAGAGGCCTGGTAGAGAAATTTTGCTACAGGTTCAATGATTTTGCTCTTATTTGAGGCTAAAAGTATAAAGGTCTTACGATCCTCGGGTTGACCCTACAAAGGTAGCAGAAAAGGCTTTAAAAATACAGCATGAAGATCATAATAAAACTTACAGTGCAAAATAACATGATTGTTATCTTCAATCTCACTCATCTCACAAGGACACAACCTATCTGTATACGGAATTTTCTTGAATCTCCCATGTAACACCAGAGATGGGAGAACATTAAAACAGGCTAACATAAACACCCTACGCAGATGAGGATCACACAAACAAGATAGGTATTCAGGAAGGGAAGGGCCAGATGAAAGCTCCCAACGCAGCAGGGAACAATGACCAGAAGCCAGGCTTTTCAATTCTTGAATCTCAGTATCAATAAGTCTTTGCTTAATCAAGGCAAAAGCCTGCTTCTCTGAGAGCAAAACCATGTCATTAATATTAAGTCCAATTACTGAACTTTTCTCCTCAATATAGGTCAACCAATCAGACAGATGAGATTCAGAAAGTATATGTATAATGAGGCTGTTAGAATTGCATCTAAAATAGAGGTGCCACCAAAATTTAATGGTTATAATGCAAGCCTTTGTAACTCGCCGTCTCTGATTCAACTCCAAGCATATGGCCGCATAAGATACGCATGTTCCATCAATGTGTTGAAGGCAAAAATCCAGACTGGGGCATCATATAACAATTTGGCACAGATTTCCTTTGGTGAAGAAGAAATGGGAAATTGCAAGAACTGTACTATTAATAGATTTTTCCATTTCCCTGGTGTGTATGACCCAACTGGAGTTATAATAATAATGAATGCCGAGGTATTTAAAACTTTTGACCTGTTCAGTGGATTTTCCTTGTATAATCCAATCTCTGAGCTTCCAGTTCCACCCAAAGACCATAATTTTGGACTTATCAAAATTTAGGGAAAGTCTGTTTCTATCACAATAGATCAGAAACGCATTAGCATCCTTTTTAGCCCAATTTCAGATAATAAGAGCAAGACTGTGTCATCCGCATATAGAAATAATGGAACACGCTTATGTCTTATTTTTGGGCAATGGACATCAATTCCGTTCATGAAAGGAGCCAAGTCATTTAAAAAGAGGTTAAATAATGTAGGCGCTAGAATGCATCCTTGCTTAATACCGTGGTTAAGATCTTGGGGGTTAATTCACTGTCTTTAGAGCACCTTACCTGACAAGAAGTATCAAAGTACAAATCTTTTATCGAGAGTAGAAGGTGCTTATCATTCCCCATATCATTTAATTTTTTCCACAGAATACCTCTGGGTACGGAATCAAAAGCTCCCTTTAGGTCTAAAAAGGCAGCATAGAATTTAGGTCCCTTCCCTTTCCTATATTTATTTATGAGACGGTTTAGGATGACACAATGATCTAAGGTTGACTTGCCCTGGCAGAAACCGATCTGCTCTAACCCCAGAATTTGCTGATCTGATATCCAGGTTTATTAGCCAAATGGCTAGCATACAATTTCCCGAAAGAGAATAAAAGGCTAATCAGCCTGTAGTTAGATGGAAGCTGGGGGGTCTCCTTTTTTATAAATGGGGACCATTATAGCATTCTTCCATTCACCTGGTATCACTCCGGACCTATCTATAAATAGGGCTGCTAAAAAGGGGGCCACCACTGGGGAAAGGCTTTGATAGCATCAGAAGGAATAGCATCAGGGCCCCTTTTTATAGTCATGCTATTTACAATGAGCAGCACTTTCTTCAGTCAGTTCTATTTTTAATAGGTCTTTCTATACCAGTTTGGTGTAGTGGTAGAGTGCGCGGACTCTAATCTGGGGGAACTGGGTTTGATTCCCCACTCCTCCACTTGCACCTGGCTGGATGACCTTGGGCAAGCCACAGCTCTGGCACAGCTGTTCTTGAAAAAAGAGCAGTTTCTGTCAAGAGCTCTCTCAGCCCCACCTACCCCACAGGGTGTCTGTTGTGGGGAAAGGAAGGGAAAGGAGTTTGTAAGCCACTCTGAGACTACCTTGGGTAGTGAAGGGCAGGGTATAAATCCAATTTCCTCCTCCTCCTCTTCCTCCTATACAGTGGCAAAATTGATTATGCTGATCCATTCATAACCCCGCAGTGCTGTAGATGTTTCATTTCAATTGAATTTGGTTCTGAAACAGGCATTGTCCTTGGTCTCTATAGTCGGCATAACAATCATTCATGTCTAAGTGAAAACAATACCCTCAGATGTTTTGGCAAAGTATGAGAACTGAATTAGGAATACAAGGGATTTTTTGGAAGTGACAATGAAAGCATCAAATATATTCTGTGATAAAAGTACATCTGAGATTATGATCATAAACTAACACTGCTGGACAATTTTATGGGCACATCAGCATACAATACAGATCACATGTAAAAGCTTTGCATTTTTTGAATGCTTCTAAAAGTTTCATGTAGCAATGGCTTAATTACAATGCCTGGGTAAACACCATTCAAAGGTGTGGTCCATGTCACAACATGCAATGTTATGTTCATGGCTCCAAGCCTGACTCCCCCCACAAATCAAGACTTGCACAAACAATACATGATCTATTAAAGCTTAATTTAAACTAGAAATCACTGGTGACTATATTCAACCTATGAAACAAAAGCTTATGAACAGAATTTGGGAGCCTAAGGAAAACAAAAGAGAATTATTTCTATGCAAGGGCATGTGTGCGTGTGAAATTTTCAATATCTAACCCATTCAGTAGGTTGACTAAAAATATCTGACATGGAACTAAAAATATGGGTCCCAGTTCATCTCAAGTCAGACTAAGTTCCATGGAAGCTAATAGAACAGGACAGTTGCAACAAACTTAAGTCACATTGCTTTTAAAGAGGCATTACAGTCACCACTAAGTCTACCTGGACTGGAGACAGCTGTCTTCCTGAGTATTCTACACCTCAGACTTAGACCCACTAGCCTAGAGCAATGTCTACACTCCACTCACTGTGTTGTCATTGGCATTCTTGTCCTCCTTCTATGCACTGAGTTCTTCAAGACCACCTTGGCCTCTGGTCTGGTTGTTATAGGTAGAGAAAAAGCAGGTAGAGAAAGAAGTACTTTTCTCCCTTTCTCACAATACAAGAACTCATGGGCACTCAATGAAATTGCTGAGCAGTCAGGTTAGAACAGATAAAAGGAAGTACTTCTTCACCCAAAGAGTGATTAACACATGGAAATCACTGCCACAGGAGATGGTGGCAGCTGCAAACATGGATGGCTTCAAGAGGGAATTATATAAACAACATATGGAGCAGAGGTCCATCAGTGGCTATTAGCCACAAGTTATAGATAGGAACTCTCAGTCTGGGGCAAGTGATGCACTGTATTCTTGGTGCTGGGGGAGGGGGCAACAGTGAGAGGGCTTCTAGTGTCCTGGCCCCACTGCTGGACCTCCTGATGGCACCTGATATTTATGGCCACTGTGTGACAGAGTGTTGGACTGGATGGGCCATTGGCCTGATCCAACATTGGCTTCTCTTATGTTCTTATGTACAACAACCCAACACGGCAGCCAAATTCTGTTTGCATGGCTTTTGGAGTGACTATAGCAACCCGACAAATGCTGATATATGTGGCTGCAGTTGTGCCACGAGGCCTGTCTACAGAATTCACAGCTCTTTAACTGTCATTGGGTGCACCCACTCATTGGATATCAGTCCACATAAGAAGAACTGGAAGCCTCACATCAGGCTGGTTTGCTAAAGCAACCCAAAATGACCTGAAGCCTTACAAGAGTTTGGGCATTATTTTGGCTGTCTTTGCAACCTTATTGTTCTGTGGTACCCCAACATGGAGGTTAAGGAAGAAGTCATATTTTGATATGCAACACCCTCTCACATTCGGTTCCTTGTATCAGTACTGCTGTCCACAATGGGGCCGCAACTTCAGAATTAGATATGATGATCAAACACACTAGCATAGCTGTGGGAAGATGTAACCATATAATGGAATACCTTTGCTGTCTGCCCTAGCTCTTGTGTAGTATTACTTTCAAATCAGACTTACTGTCACAGTTCCTAAGAATAGTTTAAAGGACTTACGCAGGACTGCATTTAGCCTGCTCCAATCTGAACTACTTTGCAGGAAAGACAAGTCATTAAAGATTTTTAAAAATGGACTGCTGCAATGATAAAAGGGTTGGAACACTTTCCCTATGAAGAAAGGTTAAAAGTCTTGGGGCTCTTTAGCTTGGAGAAACGACGGCTGAGGGGTGACATGATCGAGGTTTATTAGATTATGCATGGGATAGAGCAGGTTGAGAAAGAAGTGCTTTTCTCCCTTTCTCAAAACACAAGAACTTTTGGACACTCAATGAAATCGCTGAACAGTCGGGTTAGAACAGATAAAAGGAAGTACTTCTTCACCTGATTAACACATGGAATTCACTGCCACAGGAGGTGGTGGCAGCTACAAGCATGGACAGTTTCAAGAGGGAATTAGATAAACATAGGGAGCAGAAGTCCATCAGTGGCTATTAGCCACAAGGTATAGATAGGAACTCTCAGTCTGGGGCAGGTGATGCACTCTATTCTTGGTGCTGGGGGAGCCAGCAATGGGAGGGCTTCTAGCGTCCTGGCCCCACTGCTGGACCTCCTGATGACACCTGGTATTTTTGGCCACTGTGTGACAGAGTGTTGAACTAGATGGGCCATTGGCCTGATTCAACATTGGCTTCTTTTATGTTCTTATGTTCTTAATGAGATTATTGAGGAAGAGGTTTTAAAAAGAAATTAGTTCTACAGTTAAAACTCATTTTCTTTTTGATGGTTTCATATCACAGTAAAATAATAAAAACTATTTTTTGTCATTGGTTTTTCATCTCTCTATAATCAGCATTGTTACAGTGCAATCTGTTCTTTAATGTCCTTACAATTCTGTAATCTGCTTTGAGTTTCAGTGAGAGAGGCAGATAAGAAATAAAGCAAATAAATAAATAAACACAATTGTGGAGAGAATGGGGGCAATTAGGAGGGTTTTTATCATGAATTAGAAAGATCACTTCAGTTTTATTTTCATTATAGTAAAGAAGAGAATAGTATGAATTGTTAGGCAACTAAAACTCTACAGACTTTTTAGGAACTAAATTTCAAAGTGTTTGCTTGAGTTTATTCCAAAATAAACAGGGAAGTACAACACTGTAACACTGCTGAGTTTACAGACATTCTACACTTTGGTGTGGTAAAGATTACATTACCAAAACCAGAAAAGCTGAGGATACTGAAGAAACAAAAGATTATATAAAAACAGTAATCTTGTATGCCGTGTTTTGTGTGTGCACCTGCACATGTGCAAGACAAAAAGTTTCAAATAAATTGTTTCAAATTGAAAAGAACAAAATCCGAACATAAGAAATGTAATTATGTATTTCCTCCACTGGTTCCTCAGATTTAAGGGTGCATTGTTATTTCTTCTTTGGACACTTGTGCTTTATGTTTATATATATAAAAAATGCCTGGGGGAGACATATGCAAGGGTTCCTCCACCTAGAGAAAAAACCCACCAAATAATGGATAGATTACCTTGCATCTTTTACAGAGACCAAAGCTTCATATCATCTCCTGTTGTTTCTATGTTATTATTTTTCCCACTCCAAGGTGTTCCCTGAAAAGTACTAAGACTGACAAGTGATTTCAGCTCTCACATACTTTATTAGTTGAAGAACAAGACAAGAGTAGCTGGCTGGCAGGCCAGCTTTTATCCCCCAGTAACCCACACACTCACACACACCACACCCCCTGATTGGGCTATTTACAGTGATTGAATTATGTCCGGCTCCCCGATTGGAGGGGAGCTAGGATCCCGCAGTCCATTGTCTTTGGGAGCGAAGCTCAGGCCCTTTGCCTGGCAGCATGGCAGATGGGTTAGAACCAGCCCAAGCACATGGCTGTCCTGAGCCCATGTTCCAGAGTGGATACATTACACTCCCCCACAACCTTTTCCCCACTTTTCCTTTCTACTCAACCAACTCAAACCTGAAAACTTCAAGAAGCCTCGTTGGCGGCTGGAAAAGTTGAAATTTGAGGAAGAAAATTAGCCTATCAGAGAGAAGCCGGCGTTTAACCAATCGGCACCCGAGTACTGCCCAGCAATGCAAATTTCATGCTCACTGCCCAGCGGCTTTGATAGGAGGAGAATGCGCCTTGCCCGGTTGCAGCCAATCCCCGAGTTGGTGCCGAGCGCTGCTTTCTTCTTGCTTCGCCTTCTGCCTCTGCCAGAGATGTCCCTGCGGTTGCCGCGCGTGAAGGAGGGGCGCTTCTTCGGCTTGCAGGTGGACGCCGGTACAGAGCAAGCCAGGTGCTTGTTACATAAGAGGAAAGGGAGGCGCGGCCAGTCTTGCCGGAGGAAGGCCGCGGTGTCAGAGCGTGTGAGGTCAGGTGGCCAACGGAGGCTCCCCGGAGGAGGCGGGGTTGGATTAGTTGTCTGAAGAGCGGCTAGAAGGGCTATCGTGTGTGCAGGGGCGCTCCGGTCTGGCGGAGCATGGCAGGAAACGGGCACCCTGAGGCGATAGCGGTTGCCCCCCACCTCTGACTCCGAGGAGCCAGCTGGCTGCAAGGCGGGCTAGCGGCAGTAGCAGTGAACTCGCTGCTCCACGGTGGAGAGAGAAGGCGGCGGCGATGGCCGGAGAAGGCAGCCACGCCGAGTGGATGGGCTCCTTGCCGCCTGCCCTCAGGTCTTTGCCGCTTTCCAATCTGGCGATCCCAGGTAAGAGGCCATTTCCACCAGTACTGCAGCAATACGAAACCGTTGCCTGGGGGCATCTTTCTTCTCCCCCCTCCCCGGTCAGTTTCTGGTTTCAGTTTCTAAGGTTTGGTTTTGGGATTTCACTGGCATTTCATTTTATACCGTAAGGCGTTGAAAAGTCCTCTGTGCACAGAAACAGTATCAGAGTACTGCTGTGTTTTTTCTATTCATTTGGGGAAGAGAGAGAAGAAAAATAAACTCACATTTCTTTATTTCTTTCACCCAGTTTTTCTTCCCAATGGGGACACAAAATAACGTACAACATTGTTTTTGCTTACTCAGTTTTATCCCCACAGTAACCCTGTGAAGTTGATTGGATTAAGAGTGTGTGACCACCCAACATCACCCAATGTGCTTCCATAGCAGGGCAGGGATTTTGTTTGGGGTCTCTCTGATCTTAGTCTAACTGCCAAGTGGGCTCTGGCTCATATTAGCGTCATATAATATGAATCTATAAATATTTATTTCATTTGTTTTTCTCCTTTCTCCCCAGTGGGGACTCAAGGTAATTTACATAATTCTACTCTTCTCCATTTTGTCTTCACAACACCCCTGTGAAGTAAGTTAGGCTGAGAGTCTGTGATTGGCCCAAGATCACCCAGAAGGTTTCCATGACACAAGTGGGGATTCAAGCCTAGTTTGACACTCTAGCTACTGCTATTATTTTGAAGTTTTCTGCAAATTAAAACATAATAGTGATCCAGTCTCAAATTTAGGGAAATTGTTTTGAATGGGTTTTTGCCAGTATTCCTCATATGTGCAAATTGCAGCACAGATTTATATTTCTAAAAACTGGCATGCCAAACAATTACAATTTTAAAAATTATACAAAGGAGGAAAGCAAAATGCTCTTCAGCTTCAGGTTATAACTTAGTAGAATTTTTTTTTATCTTGTTTGGACTTGTTTCCTGGGACTCAGGTCTTTTTACGGTATATGACTATTTAGTACCGCTCTTTAGGGTGACCAGATGCAAAGGAGGGCAGGGATTCTATATTTTTAATAGTTGCCTTAAAAGATGGATATTTGGGAAGTGTGATTTGTCACGCAGGGGTGAAAAAGCCGCAGCAACTTCTACGTGATTACTGAAATCCTGCCTGCATTTGGTCACCTTTTTCTTTTTCCATCTTAAATCTCTTCTAATGAAATAATGTTACAGTCTTTGGTTTGACCACCTTCAGCCTGGGCACAACCCAGTTGTGAGTCCTGATCCACTAATGAAATTAGAGGAAAATCTACAGAATAGTTACTGAGAGGCAGTTGTGGTAGCAGGTGTGTTTGGGACCAAGCCAAAGGTCATTTTCCTGGTACAAATCCTCACCACCGAACAGCTGTTTGCTGCTTATGAGTACCTTTGTAGGTTTCTTCTGTGGACAAAATATTATCTTATCACCTGTCTTTCTCACTGAGCCACAAGGCAAATTGCAAAATATTTTTTAAATTCAATCAGATTATAAAACTGTCAGATTGGTTTGTTTTTATTAAACAGTGCAGTGATTACAGAATTAGAAAACAATGCAAAACACAGAACTGTCTAAACCAGGACATTCCATAACAAATTCAGAGAATGGATTACGAAGATACAAGATTGAGTAGGAAGTGCAAGGTGATACATAAACCTTACAAAAGCACTGTTTTGGACTGTTCTATTATACTGCAATTCTAATCTCTTTTTGAAAATCTCCTGAAAAAGAATTTGCTTTGTACTGTCTGTAGAATGATGGAGGGGTGGAATCTTCTTGATCTTCTCAGGTAGGCCATTCCACAAGGTAGAAGATAGCACACAGAGATAGCAGATTAGAGGGGTGTTGTTTGTGCTGGAAATCAAGAGTTAAGCCCAGAGACTCTGGTCTAAATTTGGTCTCCCTACAAGTGCTGTTTCCACTTCTAAAAATTCCACCTTCACACCCAGTTTGGTCCTGTTGTGAGAGAAGCTGGAATTGATTGAAAGAATTCATGTGTATGTGAAATTCTCATTTCCCCCTCCTTTCCTCTCCATCTCTCTTTTTTTCACAGGTTTTATCTCAGTAATCTCTAACTCTGTGAAGTAATGGCCAAACTACATGCAGAAACTCTGTGATTAGAATTTCTAAAGTGCAATTTGGGTCTAAAAGATGGCTTGATTGGGAACACAAGTGCCAGAAAAGAACTTTTCATGTCTTCAGTATTTCCCAAAAAATAGTTCCCCCAGATACCATCTCCGTCTTCTTTAAGGCCTAGTAGGAAATAGCGGCAAGCCAATGGGTACCTTTATCTCTTCTGTACTGGGATTAAAGCAGCCAGGCTGGCATTTTGACAGAAATGTGACCCCGGTTTATATCAGGTCTTTCTGTCGATGGTTTTCAGAGGCAGACATCATATCTGGAATTGCAGTCATGGAATTCCTGTGTCACTTTGATTTTGACACTATGCAAGTAATTTTTTCTCCATATTACAGATTCAAAAGGGTAGGAGAGACAGATGCTTATCTAAGGTCATCCAGTGACTCATACCCAACATAGCTTTGTATCAGGGGCTTGAAAGTAATTTAGTACCTTAATTTTTAATATTGCCCATCCTTCTTCAGGGCATCCCCCCAATCTTACAATAGTTGAACAACTGGATTGCAGTCAGTAAGAGATTTCATAGCTCTTAAGGCAGAAGATCCAAATGGCACCTTTCATGCTGGTAATAATAAAAATAATTAAACCATAATTCATCAGACATAAGAAGAGCCTTGCTGGATCAGACTCAGTTCTATATAGATTTATAAAGTTCTGTATATAATTTTTCTTTTGGTGGCCCACTAGATGCATCCAGGCAGCCCACTGGCTGGTCAAGAAGGTCTGCTGTTATCCCTAGCAACAAGTATTCGTGACATACTGCCTTTGAACACAGAGGTTCCATTTAGACATTATGGCTAAAAGCTGTTGATCTATGTCTTCTCCATGAATTTCTAACAGTATTCCAAAACTAGCTGAGGTAGGCTGCTCTGTCAGATGGATGGACCAGTTTGGTGTAGTGATTAGGAGCTCACACTCTAATCTGGGAGAACTGGGTTTGATTCCCCACTCCTCCATATGCAGCTGCTGGCATAACCTTGGGTCAGTCACAGTTCTCTCAGAGCTGTTCTGGAAAAAGCAGTCCTCGAAAGAGCTCTCTCAGCCCCACCTACCTCACAGAGTGTCTGTTGTAGGAAGGGGAAGAGATTGTAAGCTGCTCTGACACTCCTTCAGGTAGTGAAGGGTGGGGTATAAATCCCATCTCTTGTTCTTCTAGTTATATTTCAGGTTCATGCTGGAATTGGGTCTTCATTTCTAAAGTGATGGACTGTATAACAACTTGTGGTTGTAATCTATTTCTCCCAGGCATACCTAAACATCAGAATGCAGTGAAGGCTGAAATTTTCACTCAACTGTGAAGCTCGTTGGTGACTTGTTAAGGTTTTCAAGGCAAGAGATATTCAGAGGTGGCCTGCCGTTGCCTGCTTCTGCATCATGACCCTGGACTTCCTTGATAGTCTGCCATCCAAATGCTGACCAGGGCTTACTCTGCTTAGCTTCCTAGATCTGGCTAGGTTGGGCTAGCCTTGGCTATCTAGGACAGGGCACAATCATGGTTGTCTTCAGACAAAGTGTCAGGACTAGGGAAAACCTCTTCCTAGACCTGAATTTAGTCTTTGCCAAAGAAAGTAAATAATACTGGGCTGCGGACCAGTATGCATTTGATTGGCATAGGCTCCATATTATCACCATGTTGTTGAGGACTGGAGGATTGTTTCTTTTTTAAGATAATGCATTTTATTCATTTGACATAATTATTTTTTTAAGTAGACTGATTGGGACAGGCTGTGGCTCTATTCATGCTTTGTATCACAGCTTCAGTCTCTGGCATCTCCGTTTTAAAGGTTCTTTGGTAGCATGGGTTGGGGGAGATCTCTGTCTGGAAGGTCTCTGCTGCCAGTCTGAGTAGATGATACTGAGCTAGATGCATTAATTGTCTAACTCAGTACAAGTCAGGTTTGTGTGTTTAGATCTCTGGTTAAGGACTGTTAGGAAACTTAGTGGGAGCAGGTAAGCAGGTGGCTCAGAAACCTGGCAGAAAGTTAGTAGATAATACATAGTGCAATATAAAAACTGAAGGCAGATAACATGAAGAGATGTTCTGTTTGAGTAGGCCGTAGGGTATAGTAAACTATATACTATTAGCCACCCATGGCCCCTGTCTATGGATAGCTAAATCCACGGATCGGAGCCATGTTGATGTGAAACAGATCTCTAAATTTGGGACACTTTCCAGGTTTGCAGAAAAATCTGAAAATTAAAAAAAACCTTGGAGTTTTAAATTCCCCCAACAGCACTTATTTCAGGTGGTTGGGGTGGAATGGGGAGCCATGCTGGGCCATGCAGCAGCTCAGCCCAGGAGCTCCGCTGGCAGCTGCTCCAACCTGATGGTGGGGACCGCCAGACAGCAGCAATGAAACACCTCCTTTCCAGGGCTGTTTTGGCCTGCAAAGGAGGACTCATTGGGCCAGGTCTGGAAGTGACCACGAGGCAACCTGCTGCTACCTGACTTACATGCCTCACCTAGGCCTGGCTGCTTGCTACTGTACAGCAGCAGCCACCCTCTGAAAGCTAGTCTGGCATAGTGGTAAGTAGTTCATGCCAGAGTCTAGGAGAACCAGGTTCAAATTACCAGTCTGCCAAGGAAGCTCACTAGCTGATATAGGGCTAGGTGTATACTTTCAGCCTAACCTCACAGTGTTGTTGTGAGGATGAAAAGGAGAAGAGGCGATAGGATTGCCAAACTTCAGGTGATCTCCAGGAAACCGAGATCAGTTCCCCTGGAGTAGATGGCTGCTTTGGAATGTGGACAGTATGGCCACTGAGGTCCCTCCCCAAATCACCACCAAGATCTCCAGGAATTCCTCAACCCAGAGCCGGCAGCCCCAGCGTAAAATTATTTAAGGTGCCATGCCCTTACTGTGGGAAAAGGTGGGTATAAATGAAGAAAATAAATAATAAATGTAGCTGAAGATGGGAGAGAGATAAAAGGTTGGTTGATGAATGAGAAGGAGAGAGTGGGGTAGGGAGAGGATTTAGAGGTTGCTGGGAGGAGGTAAAAAAGGAAATAATATGGGGGGGTACAGGGGAAAGTGAGGTGCCCCCCGCAAGTCCTTTAGGGTTCTCTACCATGCAAGTGAGCCTGGCCCAGCAACCACCACCACACAACTGGGCCTTGGTTTTCCTAGGTTGAGGCTGCAGGGGGGCTGCTGAAGACAGAGGGGGGCAGATAAAGGTAGGTTGGCTGTTGGGTGGGAAGGAGAGAAGAAAGCTGGCAAAGAGGAGAGGCTGTGAGTGCTTTAGGCAGGGGAAAAGGGAAATTGTGGGTTCCCACTTGGATGTTTCTATTGCCCAGTTAATCAAAAGGGTGATAAACTGGGGGAACACTGGGAATCCCTGACTTAATACTTTGCTTCACTTTATTTACTTAATTTATACCCCAACTTCCTCCCCGTGGAGAACCACAGTGGCTTACATCATCTTCTTTGCTCTGTTTTATCCTAACAACCCTATGAAGTGGGTTAGATTGAGAGTACATGACTGGCCCAAATTCACCTAGCAGCAGAGCAGGGATTCAAACTTCGATCTCTAAGATCGCACTAGCTCGCACGGTGTTTTAAGCTTTTAAGTGGAATGAGAACTAACTCTGCGCTTAGGATTAGCCAAGTGGTGGACCTGCAAGGACTTGTTTGGGACATCTGATTTACCCCTTATCCCTTCACTCAGTGTTTCCCCATAGCCTCTCTCTTTCTCACGTTTCCTTCTCTTCTTCCCACCCATCAGCCAATGTATCTTTATCTTCCACCTGTCTTGCATTTTCCCTCCTTCCTTCCCCTTGGCGGCCGCTCTCTGGGAAAAGTCTGACCAAGTTGCATGGTAGCTGCCACTGGGCCAGACCCAAGTTGTGTGATGGCTGCTGGGCCCAATTGTGTAGGTAATGAATCTCTGGTCACTGCCACAGGGTAGCTTCTCCTCCGTCAAGGGTCATGACAAGGGAGGACAACGGGATCTTTTCCAGGGCTGTTTTGCCTCCAAGGCCCCCCCCCCACTGCCTCATGGAAACAAGGGCTTAGAAGGTACAGCAAAATTGTTGAGCTCTCAGTGGCCATTCTTTTCTTAACAGTACAGACATGTATTTCTCTTCCATCTTTCAGACGTCCTTTAGGTTTGTAGAGACCCCCCAATCTGCCTCTAGCTCCATTTTGTGGATCTGTTTACAAGTCCTCTAAAGTGTTGTTTAAAATTAAATGTAAGATTATTCTTAGGTTGAAGTGAAGTAAACTAGGTTTTGAGGATCTAAGGAATAAGCAAATACAGTAAGGGAGCCAGGGAATACAACATTCCTTTTACCACCTCCAGCTTATTAGGCAGTTAATTCCCTTCCTCGACTGCAACAACTTGGCAACAGTGATCCATGCAATGGTTACCTCAAGGCTGGACTACTGTAACACTCTCTACATGGGGCTGCCCTTGTTGCAAATTCGGAAGCTGCAGCTAGTGCAAAATGCAGCAGCCAGGCTTCTGATGGGCTTCCCTGTGTGGGAGCACATCCAGCCTGTGCTAAAGGCATTACACTGGCTGCTGATAGCATTCCGAGTTTGCTTCAAGGTGCTAGTTCTTACCCTTAAAGCCCTATGTTGTCAGGGACCAACATATCTGAGAGACCACCTTTCCCCATATGTACCCCAGCGAGCACTGTGTTCAGAATCACAAAACCATTTGACCCTCCCAGGCCCCAAAGATGTCAGATTGGCAACAACCAGTGCTAGGGCATTCTCAGTAGCAGCTCTGTACTGGTGGACTGAGCTCCCAGAAGAGATCAGGGCCCTGTGGGATCTTTTACAGTTCTGCAAGGCCTGCAAGATGGAGCTCTTCCACCAGGCCTTTGGTTAAGGAGCCGTCACAATCAATATCACCAACATCAACTCAACTCCGCCATTACAATCTATGCTGGTTGTATACATGTGATGAACAAAGTAACCTTTGTTCCTCCATCCTTAATGTATAGGTACAACTTGCTAGCACTTTATGTTTTGAATTGTTTTTAGATGGTTTTATGTTATTCTATATTGTTCTTGTAAGTCACCCTGAGCCCGCTTTGGCGGGGAGGGCAGGGTATAAATTAAATAACTAAATAAATAACATTCCCTTAAGTTTTCTGAATCCCTGTCTGCTTCTTTAATTCCCCAAATGCAAAAAAGAGTTTTAAGGGAGAGCTGTAAGGTATGCTTATGAGGAAATTGTATGCAGTGTTCCAATAACATTGCCGCCTGAATTTTTGTTCTTTAAATAGGTTTCATGCCAATGCCCCAATGAAAGTTAGAGATATTTAAAATGCAGTTTGGTACCTCTCATGGGGATCTGATGAGCTGATATGCTCAGATTCCTCTCTTATGCACAGAAGATGCTCAGTCTTGGGACCACTGCCAAAAGCTTCATGTAAAATTAATAGGCTCAAAATATTGGTCCAACATATTATAATATCAATTTATATACAACCACAGATATATATATATGAAAAGAGCAGTTTTCATGGGCAAAAGTTTTTCATGAACTTGGGATAAGGTGGAGGCAAAGTGTTCTTCACAAGACTCACAAAACCTTCTGTTTTTCAACATTATTTACTATTGTTTTCGTGGAAATGCTTTAATACATTTAAAGAAAAATGACCCACTCAGTCCAGATCATATCATGAGAACATAAGAACATAAGAGAAGCCAATGTTGAATCAGGCCAATGGCCCATCTAGTCCAACACTCTGTAACACAGCGGCCAAAATATACCAGGTGCCATCAGGAGGTCCAGCGGTGAGGCCAGGACACTAGAAGCCCTCCCACTGCTGCCCCCTCCAGCACCAAGAATAGAGTGCATCACCTGCCCCAGACTGAGAGTTCCCATCTATACCCTGTGGCTAATAGCCACTGATGGACTTCTGCTCCATATGTTTATCTAATTCCCTCTTGAAACTGTCCATGCTTGTAGCTGCCACCACCTCCTGTGGTAGTGAATTCCATATGTGAATCAATCTTTGGGTGAAGAAGTATTTCCTTTTATCTGTTCTAACCCGACTGCTCAGCAATTTCATGGAGTGCCCACGAGTTCTTGTATTGTGAGAAAGGGAGAAAAGTACTTCTTTCTCAATCTGCTCAATCCCATTCATAATCTTATAAACCTCAATCATGTCACTCCTCAGCCATCATTTCTCCAAGCTAAAGAGCCCCAAGCATTTTAACCTTTCTTCATAGGGAAGGTGTTCCAACCCTTTTATCATTCTAGTTGCCCTTCTCTGCACTTTTTTCAATGCTATAATATCCTTTTTGAGATGTGGTGACCAGGACTGTACACAGTATTCCAAATGAGGTCACACCAATGATTTATATGGGGGCATGATGATACTGGCTGATTTGTTTTCAATTCCCTTCCTAATAATCCCCAGCATAGTGTTGGCCTTCTTTATTGCAGCTACACACTGTCTAGACATTTTCATTGAGTTATCTACTACGACTCCAAGATCTCTCTCTTGGTCCGTCTCTGCCAGTTCAGACCCCATCAACGTGTATTTATAGTTAGGATTTTTGGCTCCAATGTGCATCACTTTGCACTTGGCCACAGTGAACCCCATTTGCCACGTTGATGCCCACTCACCCATCCTCGACAGATCCCTTTGGAGTGCCTCACACTCCTCCCTGGTTTTCACCACCCGGAACAACTTCGTGTCATCTGCAAATTTAGCCACTTCACTGCTTACTCCCAATTCCAAATCATTAATAAACAAGTTAAAAAGCATCGGACCGAGTACTGATCCCTGTGGTACCCCACTGCTTACCGCCCTCCACTGAGAAAGTTTCCCATTTATACTCACTCTCTGTTTTCTACTTATAAGCCAGTTTTTGATCCACAAGAGGACTTGTCCTTTTATTCCATGACTGTTGAGCTTACTTAGGAGCCTTTGATGAGGAACTGTATCAAGAGCTTTCTGGAAGTCAAGGTAAATAATATCTATTGGGTCCCCCTTGTCCACATGTTTGTTCACTCCCTCAAAAAACACTAACAGGTTAGTGAGACAAGATCTTCCCTTACAGAACCCATGCTGAGTCTGCCTCAATAGTTTTTGTTCATTAATGTGCCTACTAATTCTTTCCTTAATAACAGTTTCCACCAACTTACCCGGTATTGATGTCAGACTGACTGGCCTGTAATTTCCTGGATCTCCCCTGGAGCCCTTTTTAAAGATGGGAGTGACATTAGCTACCTTCCAGTCCTCAGGAATGGAGGCAGATTTTAAAGAAAGATTACATATTTTTGTTAGGAGATCCACAAGTTCACATTTGAGTTCTTTCAGAACTCTCGGATGAATGCCATCCAGGCCTGGTGATTTATTAGTTTTTAAATTGTCCATCAGTTGGAGGACTTCCTCTCTTGTCACCGCAATCTGATTCAGGTCTTTCAAACCCCCTCCCGAAATCAGTGCTTCTGGAGTGGGCAAGCACTTCTCTTCCACAGTGAAGACAGAGGCAAAAAATGCATTCAGCTTCTCAGCCATTTCCCTATCATCCTTCACTACTCCTTTTACCCCTTGGTCATCCAAGGGCCCCACTGCCTCCCTGGCTGGCTTCCTACTTCTAATGTATTTGAAGAAAGTTTTATTGTTGGCCTTCATGTTTTTTGCGATATGCTCTTCATATTCCCTTTTTGCTTGCCTGATCACAGACTTGCATTTTATTTGCCATAGTCTGTGTTCCCTTTTATCAACCTCACTAAGATTAGCTTTCCATCGCTTAAAGGAATCCTTCTTACCTTTTACAGCTTCCATTACTTCATTTGTTAACCATGCAGGCTTTTTTCTATACCTATTTGTACCTTTCCTAACCTGCGGTATATATTTTTTCTGAGCTTCTAGGACTGTATTTTTAAATAGTCTCCAAGCTTCCCCAATGGTTTTGACCTTCTCCACTCTTCCTTTCAATTTCTTCCTCACATGTCCCCTCATACCAGAGAAGATACCCCTTTTAAAGTTAAAAGTGGTTGCATCAGTCTTTTTGGGCAACTCCCTATCTGTACAAATATTAAACTCAATGACATTATGGTTCCCAAGTGGTGCAATCACTTTTACATCTCTCACCAGGTCTTGGGTGTTACTTAGGACCAAATCCAGGATCGCCTCTCCCCTGGTAGGATCTGTGACCATCTGTTCCATAGCACAGTCATTGAGAGTGTCTAAAAACTCAATCTCTTTTTCCCGACTAAAACTCATATTGACCCAATCAATGTGTGGGTAGTTTTTTTTAGTTTTACGGCACAGTTATTTCGTCTAGCTGCTATCTTTAATTCATTCATCATTTTGTAATCCTCCTCTATCTTTTGATCTGGTGGGCGATAACAAACTCCCACTGTTAAGCTTCCTTTTGGACCCACTGTTTCAACCCATAGCATTTCCAGAAGCGAATCCAATTCTCTTACCCTCTCAATCTTACTGGACGGTATACCCTCTCTGACATACAGAGCCACCCCACCTCCAACCCTTCCCCCCCCATCCTTCCGATATAATCTATAACCAGGAATAACCATGGGAATGTTGACATCACAGTATCACATAGCTAATGTGGCTATATGGAGATTTCGCAAAGCTGACTCTGGATAAGGTGATGTTCTGTATGCCTTCACGCTGAATAAAGCACCATTTTTGCCCCTTTTGGACTATCATCAAAACCTTTGAGTGTGTGCAGTAATTTTGCAACGATATAATTCACTGTGAGGCATACTTCCTGCTTTGCCCCAATATACATACATATTCAGTTATGTATAAATGAAATATATTGGCCTTTGACACATTTCTTTCTAAGGGTTTAGGCACAGCTGTTTCCCTTAACATGCACCACACCCTTCTTCTCTAGTCCCTTATCTACATGTCACATTTTTATTAATTTAAACAGTTGTCATAGAAGATTATATTTTTCAGGACTGTAAACACAGTCTTATAGTCAGTTTCAGATGCAGACCATGTTGGAAAATGTACTAGCAAAACCTGATTCTCTAGCAACAAGATTAAAACTTTGGTTCTGCTCAGCACCGAAGTTTCCTGTTAGTTAAATGTACTGCATATGGCAAGCCAAATGCCAGCTTGTGCCAGACTGTCAATACGCCCATTTTGGAAGATGACCACACATAAGCATTACTACAGCCAAATAATGATTCATCTAGTCTGGAATCCTGTTTCTAACAAAGCAGTCCTGGATGTTTCAGAGAAAAGATCACTCCCTCCTCAATAATTAACCTGTGCTTGCAATAATACATTAACAACATGGGCTGTGGCTGGGAATGTTACTTGACCTCAGCTAGTGATCAGCTTACATCCTAAAGCCGGAGGTAGCCAGTGCTGAACATTTTATCCTGGTTAGCTAGGCTCATTTACAGCAATGCACTACAACTCTTATGTTATTTTAAGAAATGGGTAGGTGTCATTCTTACCTTTGCATAAGAAGAATAAGATTCTTAGGTGCTTAAAGGGACAGCAGGGGATTACATTGGCCAACTAACCATCCAGTTAGAAAGGGCAGCATAGGACTTGTCTAGAAAATTCTGGGTAATTAAGCTTTTACTGTATTTTAGATAACCAAGCAAGTCTTGGAGAGAGGATTCATTGAAACCAGGCAATACTGCTACTTACTATTGGTAATCTTTGTGTTAGAAAAATAAACAGAAAAATGTTCTTCAATGCTTGTCTATATAAATCTCCAGGTAACCACATGCTAGTTTCCTTCTTTAGGAGCTCTCAAGAGGAGGAAAGGGTTTAATCTTGATTTTACCTATGCTTAGGGACTGGAGAAGAAAGGTGTGGTGCATGCTCTTAAGGGAAACAGCTGAGCCTAAGCCCTTAGAAAGAAATGTGTCAAAGGCCACGGAAACTTGGTGATGGGCAGGAAGGGGAAAAAGGAAAGATTCAGCAGATCCTACAGAGTCTAAAGGTTGTCATCCGCTCTCTCTGTAGTTAGTTCTGTTATGGAAGAAACAGCTCAGGAGGAAAAGAAAAGCACTTATGGAGCCTTGGTCATTCCATTGTTTCCTAGCTTATAAAGAAAAATGATGAAGCATATATTATTTATTGAATTAAAACAGCAAAGGTTCAGACCAAAGTCGTTTCAACTTATTTAAATCTATTTTGGAGCAATTGTACAGAAGCTGATGTTCTTGTCTTGTTCTTCCTCCCCACAGGGAACTATTGCACAATTTAGTCAGATTCGCTTACCCTTCAGGCACTTGTTCAGAGTGTTGGGACACACTTTTATGTATCTATGAACAAACAACTACAGCATGCTATTTGGAGGGGGGTGGGTGAGAAGGGAAAGAGAAGTTTGCATACTGTCCAGACAGGGCCATTTCCATAACCAAAATAAGTCCACCATCTAAGATGCATTTCAGGTGACTTTTGTCATCTTATAATGTGACTAAAGTACAATAGCCTCAGTTTAGTCATTTTAACTTCTTGGGGGAGTTCAGACTTGATTTGATCTGGAATCCATTTATTTGTTTTTTTGGTGGTCCGTGGTATCCATAAAACTCTCCTCCAACACCGCATTTCAAATGAATCAGTTTTCTTCCTGTCAGCTTTCTTCGCTGTCCATCTTTCATAACCATACTTAGCAATTATGGCATGAATTATCTTGATCTTGTTCACCAGTGACATGGCCTTACTCCTAAGGATCTTCTCTAGCTCCTTCATGGCTGCCCTTCCCTGTCTCAGACTCCCTCTGATTTCTTGGATGCAGTCTCCCTTTTGGTTGATGATGGAGCCAAGGAACAGAAAACCTTGAAAAAATTTAGTTTCTTCATCAACCTTAAAGTAGTATAATTGCCCAGTACTTAGTACTTTTGTCTTCCTGATGTTCAGCTGTAATCCTGCTTTGGCACTTTCTGATTTAACTTTCATCAATAGTCATTTCAAGTCTTTACTATTTTTTGCCAGTAATATGGTGTCATCTCCATATCTCAAAATGTTAATATTCTTTCTATCGTTTCCCCTCTTTCTTCATCTAAATCTAATTCAGCTTTCCTTATTTTTATTTTATTTATTTATTTCTTGCCTTTTTATCCCGCCCTCCCCACAAGCGGGCTCAGGGCGGCTCACAACAAGGGCACCAAGTGCCAAATATAAAACATTAAAATCAAATGATACATTCTGTATACAGATTGAACACATGTAGACACATTTGCCAATTGAAAACCATTCTGTTTCTCCTTATTGTGTTCTGATAGTAACCTCTTGCCTAGAGTATGGGTTGCACATCAAAACAATCAGATGTTGTGGCGTGCCCATTTATTTTAAAACCAACCATAGTTTTTCATGATCCACATAGTCAATGTACCTGCTGGTACCATTGAATTTATATATTAAGAACTGGTATTTAAAAATGTCATGCTGGTTCCTTGGAATCAACAATATTTTCCCAGGCCAGTATGCACCAGTTAAAGGAGAAATAGCATGGCTAACTGACATGGAACAGGTTAGCTTATTTTCACAGCAGCTTCTTAGAGTTAAAAGGTCCCATGTGCTATGGTACAATATCATCTGGGCTAAGGCCTATGGTTTAGTATTATTCAGTCTGAATAGGGTTATGGTTATCGGATACTTAAAACTTAGAATTAAAACCATTTTCAAATAACTCTAAGGTTTTACAAACTCCTAGATATTAGCTCATCTCAGTACACTGTTGCAATCCCCATAACAAAGGTAGGATTATAAAGATAACAGTTGAAAGCAGAACTCAGGTGGGTAACCGTGTTGGTCTGAAGCAGCACAACAAAGTTTGAGTCCAGTGGCTTCTTTAAGACCAACAAAGTTTTATTAAATGTATGAGCTTTCATGTGCATGCACGCTTCTTCAGACAAATTGGAATATTTGCCAATTTGTCCGAAGAAGTGTGCTTTACACACAAAAGCTTGCACTTTGTTGGCCTTAAAGGTGCCACTGGACTTAAATGTGAAAGCATACTTAATGAATCTGATAGTGGCTGTGAGAAGACTTGTGGCTGATGTGATGCATGCTTCTTGTCAGTGTCAGGGCAAATAATCTCTTAAAGGGTGTTTTGTTCATCAGTTATCTGTGGGACATGACAGGTGATAGTTTGGAGATAAGTCTGAGATCTGTCAGCTTTGACTTTTCTTGTCTTTATTGTGCCATCAATAGTCCAGGTATTTGGGAACTAATTACCTTGATTCCTCAACCGTTAACAAATAAATGATACAAATGCCATCTATTATGAGGCAGGAAAGAACACATAGTAATTATTTAGAAAAAGAATTGTTTCATGCAACCTTGCCATGTGTGTCTATGACTCCTTCCCAATGTGTAATAAAGTGTAATTTAAGTGTGATCAGTTATGTAACATATATAGGGTGATATACTATCTTTATGTTACATCATAGCTTATATGAGGTGCACTAATAACAATTAAGATAAGCCAGTGACTCTTCAGACTAAGTTAGATGACTGTCAGTTTCCTCTTAGTGTTCTTCTCATGACACCTTCAGTACTGACAGCCTGGGTCCTACATTATCTTGCTTTTAAAGGCATGCTATTGTAATGACAAAGAGAAGCAATAGAAATCTTTGAAATGTTGTTCGGGATCTTTATCATTACTTCTACACCTTGCTAGGGACAATGGAGGCATTAATAATTAAAAGCAAGCCACGCCTGCTTTCAGCTGTATCAAACAGCCTGAGAACTGTCTTTAGGGAAGACGTGGGGAATTTAGTTTTACCTACTGGCATAAAAAATGTTTTCATTTTCAGCAGCTTTTTCCCTCCTGTTAATAATTTTATTTAACGTTTTTCAGTCGTAGAGGCAAAAAACTTTGTTATGCAGCTGATATCAGCCATAAAACTCATTTACTATTCGCCAAGCACTAAAAGAGATGTAAAAGTAGTAGTACTGATTGCTGAAAATAAGCAAAATAGTGGAAAGACTTATTACAATTTACTCTGCATTTTTAAAGTCTGCCTTGTGTCTCCTTATTGCATCTCATCACAAGCATACAGAAGCTCCCCATATTGCATCACTATAAAGGACCACTGTTTTTGTGTACTCTAATACCCCAGTTGAGGTCCTTGCAGCATTCAGTTCTCATTGCTTCAGTATTTAGATATGTTCAATGCAGTCCTGGGCCTTTTCTGTAGTAATGGCTCTAATTCAGTGGAATGAGCTCATTGAGGATATATGGAATGCACCCTCAATAATGGACTTGTGTAGAGCACGTAAAACATCCTTAATCCGTTTGGTGATTGGTTATCTGTGACTGGTAGACTAACTAGGGTCTATACAACCAGTTATGGTAAACAAACTACAGCTAAGTGGGATGTTTAAATCCAGCCATGTTCAAAGACAAAAGTGTTGGTTTAAAGGAAAATTTCCTTAGTGTTAAAATAGGGGTTAATGCCCTTTGGAAATTCAGTATGCTTAGAGTTAGCATTTCTGTTTATTTTTTTAATTTTCCCTTCACCCTGAGCAAGAAAGATTGTTTAAAAGCCTTGTTACAAGGTACTGAAGCAGAATCTCTATTGTAATATGTGTTACTATGGTAAGTGGTATCCTGACATTGTGTATGCACTAATATTTCACTTTTACATGAATGTTCCAAGGATTAGATGAGAGCTGACTATAATAAGAACTTGTTAAGGCTGTTTCCACACAGAGAGCCACAAAGCTGCACCCAGAGCAGAAGTGAGCAGTATGGCAGAATGGAGTTTGCATGCACCCCCCCCCGTGGTGCTATTCATTGTTGTCACTTCCCCTTGCCTTTTCTCACCATTAGACAACCATCATGTCCAACCCACCCACCAACCCCTGTGGCTCAGCAGCTTCCTTTTTGCCCTCTTCCAAGCTGAACTGGGAATGCAAAAAAGCCCTTTATGTGCCATGATAAGGCAGAGAAAAATTGATTTTTCTTTGGAGAAAAGTGTGAGTTACATGAATCATTCCTGGATTGGGTATGACATCCTGTGGATGTTACCAAAAACAGGGGAACAACTTGCTGTTCGGAGAGGGGTGGTGTTTCCCTGTATGGAAGCAGCCATGTCCCAATTCAGAACCAGAATTTAAGGCGGTCTAGTCTGTAAGACTGGCTGAATCTATAAGTTATTTCAGGGCGAGCTGATTCACAGTTGATTTTTAGTTCCTTTTTCAACATGGTAGAATCATTTTCTGTAGATTTGCTGTAGCGTGCTCTCCTCAAAGGGAAACAAAATAGTTAGATTACTCCTTCAAAACTTTGGATGGGGGTCGGGAGCACTGATCCACTACCACTCCATGGAAGCCAATCAGGAACAACTTGATGAACGGATTCACTGAATTATGGAACAAGGAACCGAAGCTGGCCATTTGTTTTCTTTGAGGTCATTGCCATGAGAAAATGCAGAAATGGAAAATTAGAAAAAAGGCCCCCAAAGTCTTATTAATCCCTGTAGCAGGAGGACTAGCCCTGTACCAGACTTGGTACTGAAATCTAGGCAGAAATGTGCACAAAAAGTTGAGTCAGTCCATCATCCCACATTGGGACCTGGAATGCCTGCGAGACTGGCAGGTTTATAAATATTTTCAATAAACAAATTAGTAAATTTCCTTCTGTAAGGGTAGGCTTATTTCCAGTGGAGCTATGTTCTAAAGTACAAAATCCCTATGTTCTTTTGAAAACAATGATGATAACCTTGAAACTTCTTCATAAAATAAAAGACAATGGAGAAGCAAACAAAATGGTATGTCAGTAAGGAAATGGCATCTAAAAGCAAATGCTAGTGTAGTGGTTAGAGTCTTGCAATAAAAGTAGAAGACTTTTCTTCAATTTCCTCATTTTACCCATTTTCCCCCCTGAGTGGGGTGAAACAAGCACAAGATGGCTTTCTCCAGCAAGAAAATAGCACAGGTCTTCCTTTCTTCTGCATTATCCTATTTAATAAATCCTGATAGATAAATTTGCAAATATATATATTTCATAAATCAGAATGTATAGATGTGGCCTGCATGGTGATTTGAATTTAGAGCATCCACTTGCAGTGTGGTATTCTCTCTCAGCTTTGCCCACTTCACTTTACAGATTCTTCATGAAGATAAAAAGGATGAGATAACTCAGGTTGCCAACTGAATGCTGGCAACTTGTGGGAGACACTGGAGGGGAGGGGACAGTGAAATTGGCATTATGCTGGGAACAACGTTACTGTGTTGGCACAATACCAGTTTCCCCACAGTTTTGTTCCTGCTGCTGCATCAGGCAGGAACAGTGAAGTCCAGGGCAGGAGAGTGGGAGCCCTCTGGTCACCCTAGGAATTGCCTCTCTGCTTCTTGGAAGAAAAGTGGGATAAATATGTGACAGATGGTTAATATGTACCAGAGCATCTTCCTGAATGAGAAGACTTGGATCTAACTTCTACACCATTTTGAAAGAACTACTTGACTGCATTTTATGGAAGTGCCTCCTCTATCCAGATAACAAAATCATACATTACCACATCCTGAACTTGTTTTGTGATAACTTGTGACTATATGTTGGTACTTTTCACAAGATCAGTATACCACATGAGAAAAGTAATATTATGAAGATCTTTCCATTTTAAAAAATTGCTGAGACCATCCAAATGATATTTTTGATATTAACAGTTGGCCTGGATTGTTTTGGAATAAAGATTTTGAAACCTTTGACTGCCTGTTCACATAACTACTTCGGTGTAATGTCAGCCCCAGGAGAAAGCTCTGTCAAGCCATGCCCACAGGATGATCTTGTTGTATGTATTTCTTACAGCACTTCTGTGAAACTTATTCTGTGTAGGCTGGTGATAATAGTAGAATTAGGCACATGGTGGCAGACGCATGTGGTTGACACAGCACATGCTGAGTATAACTGTGGATGTCAACAAGAGTAGGCTTCTTTCTTGTGTATCATCATATCTAAAATGACTATGAGAACACAGCCTAATAAGCCTCAGTGGAATTCCTGAACATTCTTAAGCTATCAGTTACGAAGGTTAAGCTTTGTTACAGATTTGAGAATCCCTCATTTACAGTGACCAGTAGTAGTTGTTTTTGCCTTGCCCATTTGATTTTAAGTTATGTTGAACAGATTGCTAATAAGGTCCAGTGAGCTCTTTACATAATGTATTCTTATTTTAGTGAAAAGCAGCCTTGCAATTGCAGGAAGAGAGCACTGATAGTGGTGCCTGCTAACTCTTTGTGCAGTTGCTGGATTCAAAACAGTATCTCCCCCTCAGCAGCTTTTCTTCCTATGGTGGAAAGAAGGCAATGCATTTCTCCACTCCTTCCCTAGCTGTACTTCACCTCGGTGCCCCAAATTGGGGGGTGATAGGGAGGCCCTTAATGAAATTCCCCAGCTCTATTCCTGACTGTTCTCAAATTTAGCCCCACCCACTGATCCTATTAAGTTCCATTCCCAGCTCTGATTCTACGGAAATTATTCATATAGAACATTCCCAAGGGGGAGGGATATTTAGCTGTAACAATAAATTCTTCAGTTTTGTGGGGTATCAAAAGGAAGTTGCTTCCCAGTGCTGGGTTCACTTCAGGGGAGGCAAATAAGCTACACAGTAGATAGCACAGGATGCAGTAATGTAGTGTTCCCGTTGAGGTGATTCTATGTTATTTTGGATTCTGACATTGCCCCAGGTAGAAGGGTAGATCTAAAGTGGATTAATGAGACACTGAATTTCAGTCAGCTTCTATTTGCAGCTTTGGGATGTGGCAAGATTTTCTGTTGGTCAAGAGAATACATCTGACCATTGGGGAGGGGGAGGGGCAGGTAGCTTGCCATCTGACTAAAGACTACCCAGAGTCATAACATGGTTGGATCTGAACAGAAGAGACAGAGTAGTGCACAGCTGGAGACCAGAATATTCTTCTCAGTCATACATATGGAGGAGACTTCCGGTTTTTGGCGCAGCGATGGCAGGTGCTCTCCTCGTTGCCCAGGGGAGCGGTTTGCACACCAGTGGTATGGAGGGAAGCTGCTGACGTGGTTTCCCCACAGAGTCCTAGGGTAGGACTCCAAGCCATAGGGCTTTTGAGGGGTAGCCTATTCAGCATCATAATGCCAGAGAATTGAGGCGCCCCTCCGCCCTGACGGTCCTGCCGCTGTGTGGCCCTCAGGCACTAGCTGGGTTGACCGGAACAAGCATTGGAGATCAAGCGAATGGCGAGAATATAAACGAGGTCAAATGAGGCCGACAATGAACGTGAGTTAGACACAAGCGAACTTTGAAATAACTGGAAATCCCCTATCCCCCCCCCCATGTATAAGCTGAGAGAGAGGAGGGAGGAATGCCTCCCACTTGCGTGATAGACAAGCGAAAAGGGGGGGACACAAATGACTGACTTTTGTTGAGAGACTTACCAGAGCAGATTTAATCCGGAAGCGATTTTCAGAGGTGGTGAAATAGTAGATGGCTTGTGTAAACAATCTGCAAAGATGGCAGGCACGGGGAAGAAAGGAGTGAAACTGAAACCAGCGGGTGGGTAGAGTCTGAGGCCGGAAGAGGGAGTAGACGTCATGAAACTCCTAGCGGATACGCTCAAGCCCGTGATGGAACAACTTGCTGGTATTAACCAGCAGTTGGCCACACTCAACCAAAACTTTGCAACACAGCAACTCCAGCTGGCGGAAGTGGTTAAAAAGACGGAGCAAACAGAGGAAGTAGTGAAAGAGATGTATGCCGTAAACAAGAATATGAAGAAAAAGATGGGAAAATTAATAAATAAGCAGAATTATCAAGAAAACCAACTACCGTTGCTACAAATGGAAAAAGCAAATATGGTCCTCAGATTCCAGGGAGTTCCTGAATCACTGAATGAGGATCTGAAGAAATTACTTAGTAAAATCATCGCACCAGCAACAGGCTTGAAAGCAGAAGAAATCATGCACGATATGGAAGCAGCGTATAGGGTGTATTCCAATTACACCCAAAAATAGCCTGCCTGGGGAGATAATGGTCAGATTCTCTAGAAGACAAACTAGAGATGTGATCTTAAAAGTAACATCAGCAACTCCACTGAAACTGGGGAGTACAACTATCAAAACTCTAAAAGACATTCCATTTGAAATTTGGCAAAAAAGAAAGAGTTACAAGGACTTAATTCTTTTTCTTCAAACCAACTAAATTCCATATAGATGGGTGGTACCAGAAGGGGTCATTTTTAAAATCAACGATAAAAGAGAGAAGATTTACTGTCTTCAGAGCTAAAGAGTTTCTAAAACGCCATCTGGGATCTAAAGAAGAAGGAGAAACTGCATCGAGTGGCTCTACCTCCTCGGAGGCGGATATTTTCCCATGAGTCTTTATATATCTAACATGTTACTCTGAAAAAATGCATGGTATCCTTTGGAAATCATGCTTTGCATTTCACACACAGTACAAATCTTTGCTCACCTTCACTGTGATGATGGCAGTACAATATGTTAAATATGGCAGCATCCACAGGCAGCAGGCCAAATTAAGGGTTGTGTTGTTCTGAGAGATGGCTTTGGCAGGTGGGGTGGCATCAGTGTTATCTTCTGCTGTTTAGAGAGGCAGCTGACATCATCTCATGCCTGCCTTATACTGAGTAGCAGCTCTAAATGTCAATCATATGTAGGGTTGCCAACCTCCAGGTGGTGGCTGGTGATCTCCTGCTATTACAACTGATCTCCAGGCAACAGAGATCAGTTCACCTGGAAAAGATGTCCACTTTGCATAGAGCAAAGGACCCCATCATGCTGAGCAAAATGGACTCAAGTGCTGTCATTAATCGCATGTGCCAGGGGTTTCCTATGCCTGTTCTAGGCGAATCTGTTAAGAGCTTGGTTCCCTCCCACTTTTTCTTGTGGAAGGCAAAACAGGTTTCTCCAGTACAGCAAACTGCTGAAATGAGAACCCTCTCTCCTCTCTCCCACAATAAATGCTGATGTCATTTGGACGTGTCCTCTCAGAGGTCCAAAGAGGCCTGGACCACTTCAGGTATTGAGGTTCCAACTTGTAATAAAAATTTAAAATTACAATTCTTAAATTTGCAGCTCTAAGCTTGAGAGTATGGCATATTTTGTCTGAAAGGGATAATCATAAACTTATCAAATGCCAAAACATTAACAAATTCTAAATCTGAGGGACCCCCACTTTGAACTGCAGGCCCACAACCCAGATGGCATTCCTGGCACCCCCTCTGATTAGCCCTGCTCATAGATGTCCAGTGTACCTTGGAAACCGCATGTGGCTCTTTCACACATATTGTGCAGCTCCTGGCAGGTTGGCTGGGGGAGTGAAAGGGAGGCATTCCTCCCTAGTTGGTCTTCCCTTCGCCTTGCTTTCTTTCCACCTCTCCCTCCCTCCCTCTATCTATTTTCCTTCCTTCCTCCTTTCTCTCTCTCTCTCCCCTCCCTACCCATCTAAAGTGAAATATCATTATCAATATCTGTTTTTACCTGCTTTGTTTTTATTTTTGGCAGTCTCATTTAATTTCAATAAAAAGCAAATCTGCATCTTTTTCGGTAAAAACCTGTGTATAATATTTGTTCATGTCTTGCGGCTCTTGAACATCTGACATTTATGCTATGTGGCTCTTATGTTACACAAGTTTGGTCACCCCTGGTATAGGTTTTCTAGTGCATGCTGGAGATGTAAGGGGGGGGGGCCTGGGTTAAAAAGAAAGTTGAATTCAGTTTTAGTGCAGAATTGCTTGGAGGACACTACAGTGAACATGGATTAAAAGGAGAGTGCAGAAAGGGCCAAATATTACCAGATCTTTCTAGTTGGGGATGCCAGGATTGAAACACCAACCTTCTGCCTACAATGCAACTACAGATACTTTGTCATGGAACCACAGCACCTCTCTCCTATTTAGCGTATCATTTCTTGTAAAAATCATAATCACTTATAGAAAAAGCTGAAAAATTTGATATGTTTTACAAATCTATCCTGATATATGCATGTTAAAGTTCTACTGACAGATTTTATGATTGTCTGGAATTGGGTGGTTGCAAAATGCTTTAGTGGATTTAGGTATTTGGCTTTTTGCTAGTGGAATGGATTAGGCAGATTACAGATGGAAAAATCTACATGTAGACATAGGATTAGCCTTGTTTTGCACTGGAGGTACTTACGTCTATGCTCTGATTGGCACCTAATGCTTGTCTCATTTCATTATCACTCTGAAGTTTTTACAAAGAAGAAAAGGGACTGCATCCATACATTGTTTGATTATTGTGCTATAGTAGTCATTTGAAAGTGGATTGTCTTGAACAGGAGAATTCAGTTGCAAATTATTGCCATAGTTGCAAATTATGCAATATCCAGCAGTGTTTAAAACCAGCCTGAGAATAATGCTTATACTGCACTGATTATACCTATATCAGTGGAATAGGTATTGTTGCCATTTCTCCACTGTAAGAATTTGTGTGGTGATGTTCTGTATTTGTATAACCTTTAAATTCCAATGTATGTTAGAATGAATCAGAGTTTGGCTATATAATCCTAGATCTGTAGAGCAGGTGGTGGTGGTGAACCTGAACCCATTCACATTATCCTTTGTCATCAACTGTTAGAGCAGTCGTAACCACATCCTAAGGACTGGTTCCCTTTTCAGTTCCAACTTCATAAAGGTATTATTAAGAGTGTTTGTTTGTGCATTCATGCAGGCAAACAATATAAAGGAATTTTTCATTTGAAATTACTTCCTATAATAAATTGCTGGAATCTTGGGCTGAGGCAGATGCTTGATCTGGGTATGATACATCCTAAAGGGTGCTTTGGGAGCTGGCCTTTCTTCAGTGCATTTTCATCAAGAACCTAATGGCAAACGTGACTCACAGTTAGTTATCCCCCCCCCGTGTCAATGTGTGATCTCTAACTTGTAATTATTGGTAATCAAAATCTTTATCCTGTGGTTCTGAAGTAAACATCGTTTTGCAATCAGGGTCAAAATGAAACTGCAGCTCGATACTTCCTTTAGCCTAAAGACAGATTATTACATTCCACCAAACTAGCAATGGGACTACCTTCAAAAAGTGGTTAATGTGGGGCTCAACAGATCCCAGAGGCCAGGGTTAGAAATTTCATTACAGTATTTGTTACTTTAAGCAATCATTTATTGTAAATGCCTTTTGGTGATTCTCAGTAGAAATACAAAGGTTGTTTAGGTGAGGGAATAGAGGTTAGCTTTTTGTTTTGATGACAACCATGGTTCCCCCATATTTACTCATATGCTGCAACACTTTTGTCATAGCCTTTCAAAAGATAAGAAACTGTGAATAATTTAGGATTAGGCTTCATGGTAGCAATAATTACAAAGTCTTGATCATTACAATGTAAAACTCTGAAGACTGAAAAACAAGTTTGGTTCCTAAATTTTTGGGGTGGTTCACAAGACCAAAGAAAATTAAGGCCTGGGTTAAAGGAACTCCCAGTAAAGGAATGTTGTTTATGGCTCTGGTTGCCATATATCAAAGAGGATATTTGCATAGCTGGGGAAAGTCCAGAAGAGGTCAACTAAGATGATTAAGCATTAGACAAAAGGCTAAAGAGTCTGGAGCTTTTCAATTTTGAAAAAAGACACCCAAGGGTAGATATGGTAGAGATTTATTAATTTATGCATGGCTTGGGAGAAAGTGGATAAAGATAACTTTTTGTGCCTCTGCCATAATACAAGAACTCATGGGCACTCAATAAAGGATTTGGGATGAACAAAAGGAAGTGTTTCTTCAGTCAATGCGTAATGAAGTTATGGCATTCACTGTCAGTGGATGCAGTGATTGTCACAAGCACAGATGGCTTTAAAGGGTGGTTATATCTAGGAAATAGTTATTAATCTGAATCCTATTCCTAACTTCTTAAAACAACTTTATATATCTACTAGAAATAAGGCCCATTATGGAAATAAATACAACGGACTCTAGAAAGAGGCTCTGGGAGAATGCCCCAGCTTTGGGCACTCAGTGACAATTTGCTGTGGCAATCTCAGCAGGGTATAATGACAGAGTCCACCATTTTCTCCAGAGGAACTGATCTTTGCTACCTGAAGAGCAGTAGTAATTTTGAGTGATCTCCAGCCCACCCCCAAGATTGATAACAGTGGTTCCCCAGGAGGGAGTGGCTGGTTTGGAGGGTGGAGTCTATGGTATTGTACCTGTCTGAGGTCCCAGCCCTCCTCAACACTCACCCTCTCCAAGTTCAACCCCTCAAATCTCCAGGAATTTCCCAACCTGGAGTTCATAACCCTATCTCCCTCCCAGCCAACCATCAACCTACCTTTAGTTTTCCATCTCCTCCCCCCTCCCTCCTAGAGAGCAGTTGTAATTTTGAGTGATATCCAGCCCCCACCTGGAGATTGGCAACAATGGTTCCCCAACAGGGAATGGCTGGATTGGAGGGTGGAGTCTATGGCATCGTACCTGTCTGAGGTGCCACCCCTCTTCAAACCTCACCCTCTCCAGGCTCCATCCCTCAAATCTCCAGGAATTGCCCACCTGGAGTTGGCAACCTGATCAGGACTGGGCCCAATGAGTTTTCTCCCAAAGGCCAACATAGGTGTGGAAAGGGCGTTTTACTGACAGAGGAGAAAGTACAGGTGCCAACTCTGCTTAGGGAAATACCTGGAGATTTGAGGGGGGGGTGGAGGGCAGCATTTGGGTGTGTGTGGAAGGACTCAGCAGGGTATAATGCCATAGAGTCTACCCTCCAAAGCAACCATTTTCTCCCGGGGAACTGAGTTCTGTCATTTGGATGTCAATTGTAACAGTGGGAGATCTCCAGGTCCCACCTGGAGATTGGCAACCCTAGGGAAAGTCAGCTGCTCAGCAGGGAGTTGAAGAAAATGGTTTGATGGTCGCTGGCCCACCTCGTTAGCCAGCCATGTTGAAGCTAAGCAGGAGAGAGAGCCTTTTTCCATTTATTCTGACAGGAAAGTGGCCATTGGGGAGGGGGTTATGGGCGGGGGAGGGGTTATGCTGAAAGTCCTTTGTTTTTTTCACAGAACCAAGCTTGGTTGACTACCAACAGCAACTGAGGGGACAGTCCCTCACAGGAGTCAAGAGAACTGTCTTCCTCAGGAGAGAGAGCTGTCTGCCAGGGGGAGTGGGTGGGGAAGAGGAGCAGACCCAGCACCTGGCCAATGGCATGCGAGTACTCTTGAGTGGCGGCTGATGGGCCAATGGCTGAGGGAAGGGCATTTTACAGCCAATGGGAGCACATGGAATATTATGAAACCAAAAGATAATTATTATAAGGAGAGATGGACACTATGGTGGTAGAAAGTGCTGTCAAGTCACAGCTGATTTATGGCATCCCTGTCAGGTTTCAAGGCAGGAGATGTTCAGAAATAGTTTGCGGTTGCCTACCTCTGTGTAGTGACCCCTGGACTTCCTTAGTGGTCTTCCATCCAAATACTAACCAGTGCCAATCCTACTTATTTTCCAAGATCTGACGAGATTGGGCTAGCCTGGGCAATTCAGGTCAGGGCATTGACTTAAAATGCAACAATATCACATCTTTTAATAAGAAATTTGGAGAAATTTAGTTTTAGAGACAGGGAATGTAGTTTTAGAACTTGGAGACAAGGAATTTACATTAGCACATTCAAAGTGCTGTCTTTGGTAGAGTTATACTTTACTGTGCCCACTGACATCAATTGTTTAGAAGGGTATAATAGCTCTGTTTAGGATTGTACTGCAAATGAGTACAATAGATCATTTGATGTGTTCTCCAGTTGTATGACCGTGATATGTAAACAATGTTTGCCATAATCAGTTTGTGTGTTATAGCCTGTTTTGGACAAGTTGCTTTATCACACGCAGTTGTCTTCCTACTGAACGTGTGCATTAATGACTTTGTAAATTTTCATTTACTTCCTTTAATTGCCTGGCAGCTGCACTTGAACTGCTTGCAAGTCACAGGCTGTTTTGGTTTCTCTTAGATGATCACAGTGCATCTAGATTCCACTGGGCTTTTTTCTTTTCAAATATTCTCCTGCCAGCTCATGTTCAGACTTGTGAAGGAGAAATTCATTCTTCTTTGTTTACATTCTCAGCTTCAGGCTAAAGAAGCCCTTACCTCTTATTTTTCTTCAGATTGCTCATCCCAAAGGCGCAGACGCATAAAGCAATTTGAAGTAGTCTGAAAGCAAACATTGTATTTGTATAGCCAAGTGACCCATTTTTTTTTAATAAATTCATGATTTAAGTGTCCTACATAAACAAGACTATAATCTTTCATGCTGGTATTCTCAGTATGAGGCATGTTGATATTTGATTAGACCTGTAGATGGGTATACAGCTGGATTCAAAACTCTCAACAACATAATCTATTTAAGATCCTATTCTCATATTCAGCTTCTAGTAGCAGGAAAAGCCTTGCTTTTGGTGAGTACATAATAGATACTAAAAAAAAAAGATTCAGGAGGGTAGCCATGTTGGTCTGAAGCAGCAGAACAAAGTTTGAGTCCAGTGGCACCTTTAAGACCAACAAAGTTTTATTTAAGGTATAAGCTTTTGTGTGCATGCACACTTCTTCAGATACATTGAAATGGAAGTTGCCAGTCCACACATATAGGTAGAGGGTGAGCAGCAAATTAGCATAGCCATAATTAAAGGTGTTTAAATTAATTTTGTTAATCAATGTTTCATTGATTAATGTTATTGTTAATTATTAAATGTTGTTCTTAAATTATTGTTAATTTATTGTTAATTAATTTTAATTAAAATATTAACATTAAATTAAAATGTTGATTAAACACCTTTAATTATGCTTACGTTAATTTGCTGCTCACCCACTACCTATATGTATGGACTGTCAACTTCCATTTCAATGTGTTTGAGGAAGTGTGCATGCACACAAAAGCTTATACCTTGAATAAAACATTGTTGGTCTTAAAAGTGCCACTGGACACTATCTTTGTACTAAAGAGTTAGATACCAAAAAAAGAACAGATGTCATCTGATTCCTTGAGAATAAAGAACTGTTGTAGGTGTTAGTAAATGCTTGCAGATATGTATATATCAAAGGGAGCAGGGCAGAGATACCCAGAAGGTTAAACTAGGATTATGTTTGTAACAGTAAATACACTGTAGTGGGAGCTAGTGTGGTATAGCACTTACGGTATTCATTAGGACCAAGGAGACCCAGATTCAAATCTCCACTCAGCCATGAAGCTCACCGGGTGATCTTGGGCTAGTCACTCACTCTTTCTCAGCCTAACCTCTTTGCTGCTGAATGTGTACATAAAATCCAGATTTCAGTAGAAAGATCTAATGTGGTAAGAATAAAACAATATTGCCTTTTTTCCCTGTAGGATCACATGACTCCTTCAGCTACTGGGTTGATGACAAATCCCCCGTGGGGCCAGATCAAGCCACTACCATCAAACGGTTGGCTAAAATTTCATTAGTAAGGAAGATAATGAAGAAATGGTCAGTGACACAAAACCTGACATTCAAGGAGCAGCTTGAAGGTGGAATTCGCTACTTTGACCTTCGTGTATCGTCCAAACCGGGTGAACCTGGACAAGAGATCTATTTCATACATGGCTTGTTTGGAATCAAAGTGTGTGATGGGCTGATGGAGATAAACACCTTCCTAACACATCACCCCACAGAAGTGATCTTCCTGGATTTCAACCATTTTTATGCTATGAGTAACAGCCATCACGTGTACCTGATCAACAGGATCGAGGAAGTATTTGGATCAAAACTTTGCACAAAGGAGTGCGTAGAAAATGTCACCTTGAACTACCTCTGGGGAAAGAAACAGCAGGTAGAAAGAACTTCCATTTAATTGGGTTTAAAACCAAAGTTATATAAACTGGGTTGTATCTAGACTAAAAATTTCCAGTAGCATAATGGAACCTTCCTGTCTCCCCTCTCCTTGTACGGCCCACTAATCTCCACAAAATGCTGCTCCTATGGGGGTAGGGGTCCTTGAAGAATTGCAGGAGGAGGGTCTGCAGTGGAAAGGGGTGTTCACTGGAAATTGCCAGCTTAGTTTGGATGCAGTCCGGTAATTCAGATCACTATTAGTTTTTCTTTCTATTTTAAAAATTTTACTGGTTTTTTAAAAAGGGAGGGAAGTAGTAAAATAGGGAATAGGGGGAGGGGTACAAAAAAGAGAAAATAGTGCTTACTGTTATTTCTACAAGCTCTATTACATTGCATTAATACTTCTACTTATACAATCCGGTAGTTCTTTGTATTAAATCTGGTCACTTAAGTCCATACATCTCTTGACATCTGCAAAAAAATCAAGTTATTGCATTTACATCATAAAAGCATTCTGTAACTTCTTAAAAAAGATTATACCATCTTGTTATCTTAATACTTTTTATATATAATCATGTTTCAATTGTATTAATTTCATACCTATGGATTCTCATAGTCAAATCTTTTATAACCAGTCTATACTCATATAATTACAGCTCCTTAATGTTCCACTGCTAGTAATTAGCCATTCTATATCCAAAGCATTCCAAAAATTTTATATTAACCCTTAAAAAAGACATACCTAGTACTAATTTCATTTTCACATTCTTTATAAAAGTTTCCATAACTGCTTATACATAGCCCTTCTATAACCAAAGCTTTTCTATATATTTTATATTAACTCTTTAAAAAACCCTAATACTAAATAAATTCACTTTTCTAATGTTGATAATATTTATCTTTAAGATTTTCTAAAATAATGTCCGGTTTAAGCATTTCGCCTCTCGGCTGCACCCCATCTCGTGCCAATGGGGGGGAGCCAAGTCTTGGCTGATGGGAAGGGTCCAAGATCATCCCGGACCCTCCCAGGATCTCTATAAGAGATCCTCAGCCTGGGGAGCTGAGGAGAGCCTCTTCCAAGGATGACAGCCAAGGAACTGAGGCTCACATTCTTCCCCAAAAGGTCCCGTTGCCACAGAGCCAGTATGGCGCTGAGGGACGGCTGCCGGACAGGCGGACACGGTCAAAAGTTTTGAAATGCTTCTAAAAGACTTCCAAGGCTTCAAAGTGTGAGTTAAGCAATGCTCAGGTGACTTAAAGCGTCTACGAGAACCTTGGTAGCAATTAGAAGCACCTAAGTGCAAAGCGACAGGGAAAGGAGAAAACTCAAGATTTCACCCCCACACACACTTAAAGCAAGGTGGTTTTAAAGTGCAAATAAAGAACTTTGTGTTAAACTAAACGCATCAGATTACTAGTGAAATCAAAAGCTGCATAAGAATGTAAAGCAGATTAAATTCAGGCAACTTTTACTTTGTTTTGGGAAACTTACTTCTTGTTGATATTATGGCTGGGAGAGGACGGAAGGTGGGACTAGAGAAAAAAAGTCAGCCAGAAATAGCCTACCAATGACTCCCTCCCAGAACCAGGAAGTAGCAGCAGATATGTCTACAACTGCTGGTGAATGCACTGCACCCCCAATGGAACAGATGACTAATCTCAACGCTAAAATGAACAATTTGCAAAAACAATTGACTCATAGACAAAAGAACCTCAGTAACTGAAAAGACATTTAAAAAGATGGAAAAACAGACGGAGAGTATCAATAAAAGAGCAAATGAAGCAGAGAAAGAAAGATCCTCCAACAAAACACAACTAACGCAGCTCCAGCTGGAAAGATCCATGTACATTCTACATTTTCAAGGGATACCAGAGGAAAAGAATGAAGATTTAAAGGCTCATCTAGCAGAGACTCTTGCTGCATTAATGGATTACAAACAGGAAGAACTACTGAAGGAGATGGACTGGGCTTACAGGACTTATCCAGATTTTATTAAAAAAAAATAAACTCCTGGGAGAAATATGTATGAAATTCATGAGACGGTCAACCAGAGATCTGGTGCTGAAATCTACACAGGGGAAACCTTTAAAAATCAAGAATGAAGAGATAAAAATCTTGAAGGATATCCCCTTTGAAGTCAGGAAGCAGAGGAGGCTCTACAGGGAACTTACGCTCTCTCTACAGAAAAAAGGAGTGCCTTACAGATGGTTATTTCCTGAAGGACTGAGTTTTAAATATGAAGATAAAAAATATTCCTAAGGCAAAAAAGTTTGTGGACCAATACTTTAATCCAACGTAGGGCAAAAAAGACAAGAAATCCAAAACTGATGATGATGAAGAGGAGGAAGAAGATGAAGAATCCTACTCACAGGATTCATCAAGCGATAGCCCCAAACTTTATAGTTCTTCAGACACTTCAGAATCAGAGAAAGGAGCAGCTGCTCCCAAACCCCAAGGAAAAAAGAAATGCAAGAAGGAAATATTCTAAAACCCAAGATAACTGTTGATAATGCAGTTTTTGCCAACCAGTTAGCTAATGCAATTTTTAATTACTCTTTGTTAAATTTTTATAAGCAACAACATCTCTGTACTACTAGGTGACAAGGATACATACACCTATGTAACCAGATTGTGTCACCCTGTTAGTCTACCCTCCCCTATATCCATTAGTATGCTTAGAGGTAGGGTTTTAGTTTCCGTTCCCCACTCCAGTAGTTTGTGATGTATTAGATCTTCGTCGTGGTCTCTGTGCAGTCCCACACATGGGTTGGGCGCCTGCGCACGACCTCGATCGGAGAAACTTCCAGAGCTTTACCTCAGAAGAGCTTTTGGCGGGCTCTCCCCCCGCTCTGGGGGAGGAGACATGCACTGCGCATGCCCAGAGCGGGAGAGAGAGCCGCCTCCCACTCAGTTCTTCTTCGACCGCCTTCGTGTTCACACCTCGTTCCTGTCGTTCCTCCATTTACCTCAGCTGAGTATATCTTTCTTCGCTTTCGCTTTCTTTTCCATCTGCTTCTTTCTCTTCTAAAAAATATTTAAAAAAAAAAAAATCTTTGTCTATCTCTCTTCCCTCCCCCTCTCCTTTCTTTGGAGGGTGGGTGGGGATTTTTGTATGGGAAAGACTCAATTCTTTAAGGTCTGTCGTCGTTGCCCTGCTAAAATTCCATCCAACGACGGGCACGACCTTTGCTTAGTTTGTTTGGGAGAGGCCCATAGAGTAGATTCTTGCCCTCATTGCGCGAGTTTCACTCATCAGGCTCGCCGTAATCGAGAGGCTAGGCTCAAAGCTCTTCTTGTTGAATCGGCTTTGCGTCCCACAATGTCTTCGGGAGCTTCCCAGGTCTCGGTAGCCAAGAAATCGGACACCTCCTCAAAGGCACCGAAACAGAAACCTAAGCGGGCTGAAGATAAGACCCCTTCGAGGTCGAAGGCCACGCCCTCTGCTTCGGTTTCGAAAGTGGACCCCATCATCGTGACTGGGTTGTCGACGTCGATGCCGGCCCTTGCCTCTACATCTCATCAGTCTGCGGCTTGACAACAGACTCCGCAGCACCCCCACTCGTCACCTATGGGGACGATACCGTTGGGCCAGTTGACCAGATCGCCTCCGCACCTGTCTCCGCGAACAGGCTCCCGGTCTCCACGGAGGCGCTCCACTACCCCGATCCACACTTTGGACGAGGGTCTGGTTGTGCACCGCCATGCTCGGTCCCGATCTCGACTTGGTCGTCGATGCCTGATCCGTAGGCAATCCCCGTCATCGTCTGATTCCGCCTCTGACCACCAATGCTGGTTCTGCGAAGACCGTCGGGAGCGTCCGGATGCGGCCTACTATTATTCGAGGTCTCCGACACCGGAGAGACACCGCTATGACTGAATCCGGCATTCGGAACGCGGAGATCACGCCCACGCCCCTGACCGCCCTCGGCGCTCGGCATCTGTGGCCTCGGCTCATTCTGCCTCTCGGGAACAGCCTTCTGACCTTCCCAGAAATCGGGACGCTCCAAGGAGTTCCCCAATGGAACCTCGACACCGTCCTGCCGTCGACCATCCAGTCGTCGACCTTGTCCAACCCCGATCCTCCTCTCCTATGTCGATCTCGGACGGGTCGGATTCGGCGGAGTTCGATCCCGAGGTCTCTCGAATCGAGGACGAGCACCGACGCTCGGGGTCGATTTCCCCTACGGAAGGCCCTAAGGCATTTTTGGAGCTCGTTACCAGGATGGCGACTGCCCTCCAAGTTCAGGGCTTTACGGAGTCCCCTGCAGTGACCGACGTCGTTCACCGGTTGGTCCAGGCTGATCTTCCTCCGTCTCCCGTCTTGCCTTTGCTGCCTGTCCACCTTTCTATGTTGAAAGAGTCATGGGAACACCCGGCTTCGATCCCTCCGGTTTCGAGGCGCTATGATGGGTTGTATAGGATCCAGGATGCTCCTGGCAAATTCCTTCTTTCTCAGCCACCACCGAACTCCATGGTGGTTCACTCTTCTTCGAAATCGAGGCAGCCTGCTCGCCAGTCCACGCCCCCTGACCGTGAGGGTCGTAAACTGGATCTTCTGGCCAAGAAGATGTACTCTCTGGCCTCCATGAATCTCCGGGTCGATACTTATCTGTCGTATTTATCTGCTTACGCATTCAACGTTGCCAATGCAATTCGCCCTGTCCTGGAGTTTGTTCCGGAAGAGCACCGTCCCACTCTCTCGGCTGCCTTGTCTGAGGTTTGTGCCATATCAAAGCAACAAATCAATTCCGTTCGTCATGCGGTCAGCTGCTCCTCTAAACTCCTGGTGTCTTCTGTCGCTCTCCGGCGTCATGCCTGGCTGCGGGGCACCTCCCTACAACCGGACATCAAGTTCCGTGTAGAAGACCTCCCCTTTGACGGAAACGGCCTCTTCCACTCCACCACCGACGAAGTGTTGAAGGCTGTAGATGAGAGTCGTAAGCAGGCCCGAAACCTTGGAGTCTCGGCTGCACCTTACCGTCCCAGAAACCGTTCCTGGAAACCTTCCGGCTCCAGGCGATACCTATCTCCGGCACCTCACTCCCAATGGAGGAGGAAACCGTACGACTCCCGTCCTCCTTCCAAACACCGTTCCCAACCCACCAAAAAGCCGCCGCAGCCTAAGCAGTCTGTTTGACTGTCCCCACCGTCTCTCTCCAATGTCGTTCACTCCTTCCGTCCGTACCCGCCTCTTCCCCTTTCTACCAGCCTGGGAAGACATTTCAACCGACTCTTGGGTCCTCACCATCCTGCGGGTCGGGTACGCCATAGAGTTCGTTTCGCCTCCGATCCTCCCACACTTTGTCGTCACGCCTCCAGACCCCCTCCTCGATCTCGAGGTTTCTGCTCTCCTTGCCAAGGGGACCATCGAGGTCGTCCCGGAGGCGCAACGAACTCTCGGCTTCTACTCGAAGTATTTCCTGGTCCCCAAGAGGGACGGCGGCTTCAGACCAATTATGGACCTTCGGGATCTCAACCGTTACATTTGGTATCAAAAATTCAGAATGGTCACTCTGCAGTCGATCCTCCCTCTCATTCCACGGGCAGCGTGGCTCGCGTCAGTCGATCTTCAAGACGCATACTTCCATGTCACGATCCGTCCCCAACATCGGCGGTTTCTCCGCTTCGCCGTTGGAGATGCCCACTACCAGTACAGGGTGCTTCCCTTCGGCCTTTCTACAGCTCCACGGGTGTTCACCAAGCTGATGGCTGTGGTGGTAGCCGAACTCCACCGACGGGGAGTCACTCTTTATCCTTACATCGACGACTGGCTTCTCGTAGCTCCAACGCCAACTCAATTGCTCCACGACACTCGGGAGACTCTCTCCCTCCTCCGTGCTCTTGGCCTTTGCGTCAACCACGCCAAGTCCTCCCTTTAGCCCCTCCAAATCCTTCGATTCCTCGGGGCTCGACTCGACACCAACCTCGAAGCGGCTTTCCTTCCAGAGTCCAGGGCTTCCGACATTTGTGCGATGGTGTCCGCCTTTCAGACGTGTCCCCAACAATCCGCCCGTTCGGTCATGAGGCTTCTGGGTCACTTTGCCTCTACGGTGTTCGTTGTCCGCAACGCCCGGTTGACGATGCGGCCGCTTCAGCTCTGGCTCCTACGAGCCTTCGATCCCCTCCGGAGGCCTTGGCACACGATTCTGTCGATCCCACAAACCGTCCTCGCCTCCCTCGAGTGGTGGGCTCATCCTGTCCACCTCCTTTCCGGGATGCCATTTCGTCCTCCTCCTCCCGAGTTGCTGTTGACCACAGACGCTTCCCTCTGGGGTTGGGGAGCCCAGTGTGGAGCGCTTACTGTACAAGGGGCTTGGTCTGCTCGAGATGCAACTCGCCACATAAATTACCTGGAGCTACAAGCAATTTACCTGGCCCTCCGGTCTTTTCTTCCGACCCTCCGAGGCCGTGTCGTCCAAGTGGCTTCCGACAGCACCACGGCTGTTTATTATGTCGACAAACAGGGCGGCACTGCCTCTGTTCGTCTCTGCACCTTGGTGATAGACCTCTGGTCCTGGTGCCTCCGCCACTCCATCACGCTCTCAGCGATCCATATTCCCGGGGATCAGAATGTCGATGCGGACCGGTTGAGTCGTTCTGCCTCATCGGAGAACGAATGGTCCATTCCCCTCCGGTATCTTCGGCCTCTGTTTCGGGAGTTCGGTCACCCATCTGTCGACGGCTTCGCGTCCGTCGACAATGCTCGATGTCGCCTGTTTTTCAGCAGGGGTCCCCCGTCTGCTCGGTCGCTCGGGGATGCCTTTCTCCACAAATGGAACGGAACCCTGTTTTATCTGTTTCCTCCGTTCCCTCTCATCTCTCAGGTCATGCAGAAGATTCGTGCAGACCGCACCTCCTGCATTCTGATCACTCCGTGGTGGCCACGCCAGGTCTGGTTCTCGCACCTGCTTCAACTCTCCTGTCGTTCCTTCTGTCCCCTCCCTGTCGTCCCAGATCTCCTTTCTCGGGCCCGAGGGAGAATCATCCATCCCAATCCGGGATTTTTCAAATTAACGGCCTGGAAGATCCAGCCCTAGACTTCCCGCCTCAGGTCTCTGAAATCCTCCTGAATGCTAGGAAGCCTTCTACTCGACGTTCCTATCGGTTCAAGTGGAACAGATTCCAATCCTATGCTACTGATCACTCCTTCGATCCGATTCAATCATCTCTCCGTGAGATCTTCGCCTACATCGTGCATTTGAAGGATGCGGGCCTGGCATACTAGTCCTTGAGGGTTCATTTGGCGGCGATCTCCGCCTACCACCCCCTCATCCAAGGCTCGTCAGTGTTCTCCCACCGTCTCACCAAGACGTTCCTCAAGGGTCTTCTTCGCATGTGCCCGCCTAGGAAACCGTTCGAGCCGATGGCTACCGCCGACCTCAGGTTAGTGTCCTGGAAGACGGCCTTTCTCGTAGCCATTACCACTGCACGCAGAGTAGGGGAACTAGCTGCCTTTAGGGCAGATCCCCCCTACACCGTTTTTCATAGGGAGAAGGTGGTCCTTAGAACAGATCCTTCCTTCCTCCCTAAAGTCATCTCTGCCTTTCACCTCTCTCAGTCTTCTGTTCTGCCTACATTCTTCCCGAACCCGACTGATGCCTCTCAGAGAGCCCTGCACTGTCTAGATGTGCGCAGAGCGCTCTCTTTCTATCTACACAGGACGCAGCCCATACGTAAATCTCCTCGGCTGTTCCTGGTTTATGGCCCCCCTCACGCGGGGGAACCCATTTCTTCTCAACGTCTCTCTAAGTGGGTGACTTCCACCATAGCCCTTTGCTATGAGCTGGCGCGTCAACCCGTTCCTACCTGTCTCACTGCCCATTCCACACGGGCGGTGTCGACGTCCACCGCTTTCCTGGCCGGTGTCCCGTTGGAAGACGTCTGTGCGGCTGCTACGTGGTCCTCGGCATCGACCTTCGTGACCCACTACGCACTCGACGTCCGAGCTCGGCGGGATGCTGCCTTTGGTCAGACGGTGCTGCGATCTCTCTTCGCTTGATCCTGGTACACCCTCAGGTAGGACCCGTGGGTGATTTGTTTTGATCATGATGCTGTGTCTTAACCAGTATTTTTGTGTCCTTTGCAGCTGCCAGCTCCCTCCTCCAACTGGTTCAGCTCTTGTAATCACCCATGTGTGGGACTGCACAGAGACCACGACGAAGATAAACAGGTTGCTTACCTGTAACTGATGATCTTCGAGTGGTCATCTGTGCAGTACCACAATCCCACCCAGCCTTCCCCGCTGCTGGCATCTCCAGATGTCCTGTTTTGGATTCTTTGGCCTTGACAGTGGCGGTCGAAGGAACTGAGTGGGAGGCGGCTCTCTCTCCCGCTCTGGGCATGCGCAGTGCATGTCTCCTCCCCCAGAGCGGGGGGAGAGCCCGCCAAAAGCTTTTCTGAGGTAAAGCTCTGGAAGTTTCTCCGATCGAGGTCATGCGCAGGCGCCCAACCCATGTGTGGTACTGCACAGATGACCACTCGAAGATCATCAGTTACAGGTAAGCAACCTGTTTTTTCCCTTTCCCATTTCCTGTAGAATTTAGAGGTAGGGATTTAGTACCCTCTCCCCATATCCCGTAGTATTGCAAAACCAATAAAAGACTTATATATAAAAAAAGATTTTCTAAAATAATGAATACAAATATCTTATAACAAGTATTTCTTTAACATTTTATTTGATTTCAGTTTTAATTGCTAAATTCCATACAGCTGTTAATAATATTTGATTTTTTAAATCACATTATAAGGTTTTACATTTTTCTCCAAAGAGCTATTATTAATATTAATTTTTGAATCACATTACAAGATTTTGAGCTTTCTAAGATTTAATATAGAAACTATCTTATACCATTTATTTCTTTCAACATTTAATTTTAATCACAGTTTCTCTTAAGTTTTATATCCTTGAATCTCATTAAATCTTCTTAAATTCCATTTTAAGTATCATTTGCTCTGCTATAACCATTCCACCTTAAGTAACAATTCCTCCTCCCCACTTCCCCCCCTCCTTCTTGAATTCCAGCATTTTATTCTCTGTAGTTGAGGGTTGTTCCTGTAGAATCTCCCTGTGGGAGCATAAATCTCTCCCTGTTCACCTGCAGAATCCAAAAGAATTTGCAACTCTTTCCTTACAGGCAAATATCCTTTTATTTTCTGTAGCTGAGGACTGTTCTGTAGAATTCAGTGTGAAAGTAGAGATCTTCCCTTGTTTATTTGCAGTATCCAGATAAAATGTATTAGTCATGCTTAAAATTATCTTCCGTTCCACCTTAGTATCTTCAGGCATGTAGGCAGCTATTTTTTCCCCATTTTCACTTTAAACAGTTCAATCCCTGATATTTTCATTTCTTGTGATCTTGATTGTAACCTCGAGTTTTGTGCTTCATTTGGTGATTGTTTCGGTAGATTTTCTGTTTGGTAAAAGTTGGAAGAAAGTTCCTGGACCTGATTTTCTAACAAGCACAAATTGCACTGTATTAGCAACATGGATGAATTAAAAATGCCTGTTAAAGTCTCCATTATAATTTGCAAAGCAAGCATTGTTCCTACAAAACAGCTTAGCCAGATCACTGAGCTCCCAAAATTTGTTGCTAGAAATCCAGATTGGCTCCAATATTCGTTAAGTCTCTTTCCAATAATAATCCTTCTCTGAATCCAATTTAATTTCAATATAGTCCAGTCAGCTTATAAAGTCACAGTCAGCTTAAAATCGTACTGATAATATCCAATTCTTTTTTCAGTTTATAACCAGTTAGATCAGTGGGGGTCAGCACAGTCAAAGATCTTCCCTCTTATAAACCCTTTTAGATGTTAATTGCAGTTGTTTGAAAGCCACTTTCAAGTCAAGGGAGGGGGGGCAATTCCCCCTTTCCCCTTTGTTTTCTAATCCTTTTACAATCTGGTTAAATCCTTCAGCACTATTTCAGCAGGCAATTCACAAAAGAGTAGAAAAGACTAGAATATCTTCTTATATTTTACATAGAGGATCATTTAATGTAGAAAACGTTTAGATGCTTCATCTGCTCACTCCTCTCATTGTAGGGTGTTCACAGCTGTGTGCCAAAGATGGCTCCCACGTCAGTCCGTGCTTCAGGGCCCCCTTAATTCCTGGGCTCCCCCAGGACCTACAGACCGGATGGTTCTGCTCTCCTTCAGGAGAACTCCTAGGAGATATCGATAGTGCCACGCCAAAACCCTCTCTCAATTCAGATCATTTTGAGAACTGGGAGCAAGGTTTTGATGACAGCAATATGTCATCATATTGTCTGGAGAATTAATTGCAAAGTAACACCTAGCCTACAGATACCTAATTTTTAAATGTTAGAATGGCTGATAAAGTGGCAAAATCTGTTTTGGAAATGAGGATTCTTGAATATTCCTAAATGAAAATCATCAGTGAATAAAGGTCTCAGTGACTCTGTTTCTTGTATAGAAATATAACTGTACTCCATACTATGTGGACTTTAATCTTGAAAAACATAATTGTCAATATACTGCCTTCTCCCACTTCTTTAAAACCATGGCAAAGTGAAATTCTCCTTAGATACCGCACATTGTAACAAATAGCGATGAACCAGTACTTTCTCATGAGTAAATCTGACTCCACCTTGAATATTTATTAGTGAATTTATGCCAACATACATATTCTCTCTCATTAAGTGAATGAAAATAAACATTGAATGTGGTGTGTTAACCTGGAATACACTATAACTTCCAAATTATTCTTCCCAGATGTCTTCCCTTTATGAGTTGTATGCTCATTGGTCCTACTGACCACCTCCAAAATTATCCTGGTCCTATTTGCTGCACTGGTCCAATTTTAGAATTTCCAGATATTGGCAGAGTTGCTTCTCTTTGCCTCTGCTGTGAACAACTTAATACATCTAGTACTGGCTTGTAGTTACTCTGTCAGACTTCTTATGCATGCCTAATCTATCTTATGTTTTTACATCCTGTAAAATCCTAGAAACTTGTTATCTGTACATGCCATCTCTCCTTTCCATAAACTCCGGTCAGCTGCTTTACTCCCATGCTTTACATGTATTGAATATCACTCCTCTCTCTCTCTCTCTCTCTCTCTCTCTCTCTCTCTCTCTCTCTCTCTCTCTCTCTCTCTCTCTCTCTCTCTCTCTCTCTCTCTCTCTCCCTTCCTCTAAGGAAGATCAGAGGGTTGGAAGCTTGTGCTGAAGGAGCCCCCCAGTGGCAATAGATGGGCACAGCAACCTTAAATGTTTTATGGGCCAAATTGGCCCATGCAAAATCCGGTGGGGGGAAATCATGTAATATCTTCAATTAAAAAACAAAGCTTTTTGTTTCTTCTTTCTGGAATCCAAGTGCTGCAGTCTAATACCTACAGCAATCTGTTTTTTGGGGTTTTTTGTTCTCCAATGGTATGACAAACAAACAAATACCTACAGCAATCAAAGTGTGAGTCTGCCAGTATCCAACATCAAAGACTAGCATGACAGAGTCAGATCTGGACCTAGAAAATTTTGCTTTTTCTCCTCCTTCGTTTTGTAATTTTTTTGGTAACATCTGCCTGTTGATGTGTCCTATAGAATTCGAAAGCTTGCATAATATTTTATGTCATTTGGACTGGATTCAATAAAAGGCACTGTGTGATTTTGTTTTCCTTTGTGCATGATTGACCACAGAGTATCCCAGCTGTGTGGAGGAACAGCCTGTTTTGTTTGGATAGATTTGTACTCCAGGGCAGAAAAAGGAGAATGCATAGCCCATGGAAAAATGGGAAAAAAGTAAAATGCAGATATTCATAAAGTGCTAATAGGAGGAAGTTAACTGTTTCATTTCTCATGTTTCAGAAGACAGAGTGCCAGTGCAATCCTTTCCACAGTTACTGCAGTCTAAGCCCACTGAGATCAGTTTGCTAATTTTGGAGTGACTCTGCATAGGATTACACTGTCAGTGACTGACTCCCCACCCTTCATCTATAAGTAATGGTTGGTGACTTTTGTTTCAGTGTGTCTAAAGAAGTGTGCATGCACACAAAAGCTTATAACCAGAATAAAACATTGTTGGTCTCAAAAGTGCCACTGGAGTCAAACTTTGTTCCAAGTAGACTGGAAAAGAAGTCTTAAAACCACCTTGTGACTGGATGAAGTGAAATTCATTCCACTGGAGTCTTCCCTTGCTTTTAAGTGCTGTCCTGCTCCTATTTACATGTTGACACCAAAGCAATAAGGCCTTGATTTCCAATCCTTTCCCTTGCCCAATTATAGAAAGTACTTTCAGTGGGATTGTATGACAATAAAAATGTGTTTGGGAAAATGGTTCTTGCATTTAACACATTTACCCCCTCTTTTTCATAAATAATTTTTATTTTTATAACAAACAAAACAATAATACATACAAACATACAATGGGAGAATCTCTCCAAAAATAATAATATTAATAATAATAATAATAATAATAAAAATAATAATAAAAATAATAATAATAAAATCTCCTCTTAGGTTATCCATACATATCTCAGTAAAATTATATTTCTACGTCTTATAATGTTATATATAACTTTTGCACATTTTATTATAGACATCTCATTGCCCACTATTTCATTTATGTTCAGGCTTCATTTAATGTATTCTTCAATTCATCTGTAAAGTCTTGACCATGTATTTTCAAAATTTTCCTCTTTATTTCCTTTCAAAATTAAAGTTAATTTATCCATTTCAGCAGTTTCAAGTAGTTTGGTTATTATTTCTTCTTTGGAAGGTGTCTCCTTTCTTCTCCAGTATTTAGCATATAATATTCTAGCAGTTGTCACTACATGTAAAATAAGATGAGAATCTTGCTTTTTACAATTTTCTGGAAGTATATTCAACAAAAACAATTCTGGTACAAAGGGTATATTACTTTTTTAAAAATGTTGCAATATTTCATATATCCAAGCCCAAATTTTTTTACTATTATCACAAGTCCACTACATATGAAAAAAACATATTTTTTTTTACATTTCCCAACAATCATTTGACATATTAGGATAAAACTTGGATAGCTTATCTGGTGTAATATACCATCTATAGAACATTTTATAAATGTTTTCTTTATAATCCCCCCTCTTTTTTTGATTTTTCAGGTTCTTATTTTCTACCATCATCCTCTCCATGAAGATTACCCCTTTCTGTGGCCAGGGAATAAAATGCCAGCACCATGGGCAAACACAACCAATGTACATAAACTGTTACAGTTCTTAGGGACCACCCTCGGTGAGCGAGCAAAACACGGAACTTTTCATGTTTCACAAGCTATTCTCACTCCAAGGGTCAGAACTATTGCACGGCATCTCATCCGGGGCCTGAAAAACACACTTGTTCACAGGTTAGTGCCTCTTCAGATTTCACTGGGATCTTGTCAATTTGTTCTCTGTATTTTACCAATACATATAAACATAACCAAATAAAGTGCCCAACAGAAACAAAGCCTGAGTGATACTTTCATTTGCATTGATCCCTTGTTACCTTTTCATCTTTCACCCTTTTCAGCCACTACCATTTCTCTCCATCACAGTTTAGGGAGTAAGCTCCTTGCAGGCAAGGATCTACCTTTTGGGCATATACTCTCTCCTCCCATCTGCCTCCCCCTTCCCTGCTGAAGCCCCTTGCACCCTTTGAAAAGCCACTCCTGAAACTGGAAGAGCCTTGGAAATTGCATAGGATAAGGAAGGGCAGATCAGCAAAAATTGCTGTCCCCTCTTGCCTGAGTAGAAGGGAAGGTTGGGATCCAGTCCAGTATTTCACTCCAGTTTGATGTCTGGGTTCTGAATCTGATCAACCGGTTTCCTCATCAAAACAAAATTTCAAGATATATTGGTAATTGTGTGTCACATTTGGTGATATTAAACTAGGTGATTGTGCCTGCAAAAACAAATCTTAAATATGAACAGAGTATGTTGGGAGTACAGCAAGGTGCAGGACATTTAAGGCTGATGAGAGTATGCCAAAAGTCATTACTGCAGCTAGTTGCTGCCACCTACAGACTAAAAATAATGCCATTACTTTCACTGCAAACATTGGTGTTACTGTTAAGTAGTAATGATTTTTTTATATTATTTTGGCTTCCACTTTACCCATAGGTTAACTACAGAGACAGGACTGAAATGTTTTAAATATAAATAAACTGATATGCTTTAAAATAACCAATTATTTAATTATAGTAAGTAATAGATTGAAGTATTCAGCCCTAGTTGTGCTCATGTAACAACTAACTATGGTTAAGAACATAAGAGAAGCCAATGTTGAATCAGGCCAGTGGCCCATCTAGTCCAACACTCTGTCACACAGTGGCCAAAAATACCAGGTACCATCAGGAGGTCCAGCAGTGGGGCCAGGACACTAGAAGCCCTCCCACTGCTGCCCCCCCAGCACCAAGAATAGAGTGCATCACCTGCCCCAGACTGAGAGTTCCTATCTGTACCTTGTGGCTAATAGCCACTGATGGACTTCTGCTCCATATGTTTATCTAATTCCCTCTTGAAACTGTCCATGCTTGTAATTGCCACCACCTCCTGTGGCAGTGAATTCCATGTATTAATCACTCTTTGGGTTTTGACAACTGGAAAAATTTTAATAGCAAAATTGTAGATACGTTTAAGGTATTCAAAACATTTGTCACAGATAGATGTTAACCTGTAAGTATAAATGGCCCCTGCTGCCTTCCAAAGTTGTTTTGCTTGGCAGTAATTCGATGCTAGATGGCACCAAAGTGCTTTTTATCCCATTCATAAACAAACGCATTTTAGGATGTCATTCTTTAGTCTAGCAATGGCTGTGTGTTTATTACCTGGAAGGCTAATATCAAGAGTTACAGCTTATCCTCATCATCACCCCCAAGTTATGAGTACAATATCTTTGTACCTTTTTATGTAGCTCCTCCTTCTAATCCTAATCTTACTTTTTCTTGAAAATGTGAGTTGAGTATAAATCCAAGCCAAATTTCTACACAAGGACTCCTGTGTTGTTTATTTTGTATGGAGAAAGATTTGCAAGAGAGGGATGGAGACGAAAGCCCTTTTACTATTGGTTCTTGCTGGCTGCAAAACTAAGAAACGGAACATTGTTGCCTGCCCAGCTCAATGGCTTTAGGTCACTCCCAGTGTGCTTCACAACAACAGTGGCTTAAGTGTCCTATTAGACTGCAGAAAAGGCAGCCCAGTGAGAGGACAGCCACTTGGGCATAATGTGGCCTCTCTTGTTTTCAAGAGTTGCTGGAATGGCAAAACAACTCTAGTGGTTAAAAAGCAAAAGATAACATCTTTAATCGAGAATGTGCTTCACTGCAATATTTTTTCATGGCCAGCATTTAATTGAAAGGCACCATTTTACAAGCAAATGGATAAACAAACAAATTTTCCCATGATGGCTTCTTATTGCACTAGGTAATCTTAATAAAACAGTCGTTTCCTAAGATCTGCTAGCAAACATTTTCTTAAAGTGTCAGAATGTCATATCTGGTTATTATAACATTACATTTCAAGGGAGTTCTGAAGGCATAGCATATTATAAGCAGAGAAAAGGCAAAAACAGCTTTTTCTGATTGGCACTCCCGAATTAGCTCTGGAGGACAAATATTCAGGCTTTTATATGTATAGATGTGGGGGGGGAATCATTGTAGAAGTTTCCTTTATTTATATTTTCAGTTACTTACATACATTTCAAAAGTTCAAAAAGATTTATTCTTCCTTTCTTTCCCTGTGGCAGCCCTGTCATTATTGAATGGGACGCTCGTTGAAGTGAGGGCTGTATCTTCCCTTCTAACTTGTCAAAATCTGAAAAGCAGAACTGTTTCAAACGGCCTTTGGTTGCATATGGGTTTGGTTTGGAGGGCCTTGGTGTCTGAATATATTATTTTAATCTATTTATTGTACATTAGCATCATTTGTTATAATTGAGAGTTTTTAGGGTTCAATAGTGTACAGATAAATTGCACTTTCTTTGTTGTGAGGTCTCTGGGCTGCTGGTAGACTCGGCTTGTGGCAGCAGCTGGTGAGAGCCGATAGATAGAAAGAGATTCTCTCTTGGGCCATTACTCTGCCAGCTGGGAGGCTGCTGAAGATACCAGCAGGGAGGGTAAAGGAGGGAGGCTGTGCCCATGAGGAATCTCTGGCTTTTATCATGGGTGCACATTTGGTATTCTGTTCATGCAGTCATCTCCCTCCTCTTCTTGGAGCATGACTGGAAGCTAAGAAGTTTGGGAAATGTTTAGTGAAACTTCCAGTTTGTCATGAGGTCTGAATACAGGTACCTATGAAAGTTAAAGTTTGTTGATTCCTCAGAAATGGGGATGTTAAACCATGGTTCAGTCCTGGTTTAGAAAACCCAGCTTGAGGAATACACATATTTCAGATAGCCTGGGTCCCTGCATTTGAGCGACATAGCTAAATGAAATTCACGGAAGAAGGAAGAGTTCAGTCTCCCTGGTGCCGCACAGGGGAAAGTGGGAGGAGGGAGGAAGCACATGAGCCTGGCCACAAGCCAGAGTTGTGCTAGTCACAAATAAACTTCCGTTTGTTTGTTTGCAATATATGAAAAAAGAGTCTGAGTCTTTTCCCATTCATCTATAAGCTGGGTGGTTGAGTGTTTCAGTGGGGCAAGGACGTGTCATGCACAGTAAGTGCAAAATGCAGAAAGGGGAGTTGAGAAAGGAGAGGAGGAGGAGTCTCCCTGCCTCCCTCTGACACCTCTGAACTTTCTAAACAATGAATGAACAAATGACATCCATTCATTCATTGTTACTCAGACAAATGAATCAGATGGGGCTTTTCCAGTCCATTTTTTTCATTGATTTGGAAACAAACACACATCCTTTTTTTGTTTGGAATTCTGCATTAAGATATTAAAATATTAACTATTTGTTTTGGCAAAATATATATTTCTAAAAACAAAAATAAACTATTTTTACCCCTCTAATTTTCTGTCCTTTTCAGTTTAGTTTGTAAATAATGTGGAGTCATAAATGCATCCCCCACATAACCGCATGCTTCTAAAGTTCCTTTCAGATGAAAAACAGAGCAAATGGCAAAACATGTTCTTGTTTCCTCCCCTACTCTCAGACACACTCACTTGTTGAGATCTTCCTGGTACATTCTGAAGTCTGCTTGTAATGCTCAAGGTCATCCAGTGTGGCAGTTGAGTTCTCCTCATGACTAGAAGGCAGCACAGTCAAGTATGTTAGGTGACTGCCTGCCCTTGCCATTCCCCAAAAGGACAGCTCTCCTTCCACATAACATATAATGTATGCTTGATTTGTGAGAACGTTGTCCAAGTTGAATGTTTTCCTAGATATTTAAAGTTTTGTAACTTGATGCTAAAGTATTGATGGTGTATAAACTGAAGGAATCAGATTGTGTTACATTTTCCTTTCTTTCTCTTTAGGAATCTCCCTACGATACTTGAATGGGTCAAGTCACAGAAACCAGGCGTCATGGGCGTTAACATCATTACATCAGACTTTGTGGAACTGGTTGACTTTGCAGCTTCTGTAATCGCATTAAATGATCTCCTGTTAGAAGAGGGAACGAGCCGTGGATAAATCTTGACTATTTTTTTTAAAAAAACCTTTTCTGTCATTCTCAGAATTTATTTTGCCTCCATGTAAAATGGGCCAGTAATACAGATAACTTTTTTCCAGGTTCTCCCATCATGTTGATATTTTGCAAAAGATCAAGGAAGTAATCACAAAACTGCACACGCTAATGGGCTGCACAGTTCTAAACAGCATAAAGTGGGATTTTCTTTGTGGCTTCTCTGCTTGCATTTACTAAAATACCGGATATGCTGAAGGCCAGCCAACTTGGAGTCTGGATACTTGTACACATGTAAATAATTAGCAGAGGCCTCTCTCTTGAATTGTGGATCTTGCATATTGTGAAGCCTAGGGCTCCAGTTCTAAAGATAATTATTGATCTTTAAGCACAGTTTTACTAGGCTGGCTACATCTGTTGGATCTACGTGCTGCACTCTCCCAGTGAACTGTATTATGCTACCTCAGTCACTCTTTAAAAAAACCAAAACAGCAAGCCCAATGTTCAGTATGACCTCCTGTATATATTTGTGACTTTTTAGAATTCATTTTTAATTTATGATTTTAAAGCCTCCCAAACCTTTTTCTACTTGAACGCAAATTGAAATTTTTTAATGGGAGGTGATAGGTACAAAAAGATGGCTATTTTAAATACAGAAGTATATATTTTGTGGAGATTGTGTTAAATATTTAAGAAGTTGTGTGGAGTAGTGAGAAGTTGTTTTGTAATTCTCTATTATAATGTTATGCTTTTCTTAAATTCAAATATTTGCGGAAATGATCCATTAGAATGAAAAAACAGGCTTGTGCAATTTGTAGGAAAGATTAATGGCAGCCATTTCCAGATTGATTGAGTGATTGATTTAATGTATTTATACCTCTCCTTTCCCTAAAGGGGACCCAAAGTAGCTTACATCATTCTCCTGTCTTCCATTTTATCCTCACAACAACCTTGTAAGGTAGGTTAGACTGAGAGATTGCGAGTGGCCCAAGGTCATCAGCCAGTTTACATGGCATAATTGGGAATTTTTACCTGGGTCTCCCAGATCCCAGTCTAACCCATGTACCACACTGGCTCTCAACTGCATACCAGCTCACTCTGGCAACCTATAAGAGAATTTCTAGAATACCGCAAGAAAATGACTGATTAAATCAGGCACTCTTGAATGATTTTCACTTCTCCTCTTGTCTCCTTCCAGTAGCCTTCCCTGGAGGTAGTGTTGCTCTGTGTCTGCATCAAGCATAAGCTGTGTTTGAGTTGAAAGACAAGCTAGAAATATTTTAAGTAAATAAAATACGGGATTGAATCATTAAGTAGCTCCCAATGCAGAGACACAGCAATTCTGCCCACCCTCTGTAGAGTCTGCCTGTTGCAGCATTATATGAGTCACTACTCTGTGCTTGTATCATTCCAATCAGAAGGCAAGCCCGCATCAAGTTGAATCATGGAATATGGAGTTTCCATGTAGATGTGTCATTTTTACTACTGTGTACTCTAGTCTATTCTAACCGTAAATCTTTGGGGAAGGAAGAGCCGTGTGTGCCTCCAGTATGATTCAGAGCATAACTGCACGATACTCTTTTACAGGTATATCCCTAGGTGTGGTCATCAGGTATGTTCTGGAACTTCGTGCTTCCTGGGTGCCTCATTTGGATCAGGACTGTGGTGTGCAAGTAGAAGGGCTTAAAGCTTCCCTGCTGTGCCATTTCTCCCAACATGAAATGGTGCCTGGGAGCTACTATTTGCCTGGTTGAGGAAACTTAGCATGTAGCCAACTGGTACATGTTAAGTTCCTCCAGCAGGGCAAATAGTAGCTCCCCCGGACTGTTCCAGGTCAGGAAAATGGTCCCATGGAAGTGGCTTAAGGCCTCTCTGTGGTCCTGATTCAGATCAGGCCTGCATGAACTTAGAAAGCACAGACCTTCCTGAACATGTTGGTTGGGTTGATCTGGAGACATAACTGGAAAGTTTATTGTGTTATTAAGCCCTCTGTGTGATTCTACTGTAACAAGTTTTGACTAGTACATAGAAAAGAAATTTAGCCTCTTGTGTATGGACTTTTCCTGCTTGAACCCATATGGATTTTGCATTCCAATGTAATGTATGCATGCTTACCAGAAGAAACTGACCCTTTGTTTTCAGAAGTTTGTTTCTTTTGGCTCCAAGGCAAAATGAAAGCAAGTCTAGAGTAGGGCTAAGTAGCTAGCTGAGATAGAGGCCTACATGTTCTATAGACTGATGATGAACTCAGTCACCCTTCTAGAGCTTAAGTCCCAGTTGTACTACTGGTGCTTTGATGGCCCAATATCTAGCATAGCTACTTGTTTTATCTTTAGTTTTCTTACCAATTTGTAAACTGTTTCTACTTTTTTATTCATGAAAAGAACATTTACTGTACTTTTTTAAATTCCTCACTTCATATGGAGGGGGAAGGCTCAGTGGTAAAGCATTAGCTTTGCATACAGAAGGTCTTGAAACCCCAGAGACCCTCTGTCAGAGCAAACAGTACTGAGTTTGATAGACCAGTGGTTTGATCCAGTATAAGGCAGCTTCATGTGAAATGGATAATGTTCTGGTTAATCCATTTGTGTTTCATAATTTCACTGGAATGTCAGGGCAAAGTGATTTACTGAACAGAGTTTGAGCTTCAGATGTTTCTTCCACTGAATACCCCAGATTCCAGGGTCTAAACTTGATGGTTTGAGATTTATTCATTTAAATATTTATACTCCTTGTTTCTCACCCTTGGGGACCTAATGGAGCTTCCTGCATTGTCTACCTTTCCTCTTTATTTCATCCTTACAACAACCTTGTGAGGTTGGTTAGACTGAGAGTGATTGGGTCAAGGTCACCCACTGAGCTTCCACGGCAGAGTGGAAACTTGCACCTTGCTTTCCCAGATCCTAGTCCAACACTCTAACCATTTGTTTCCTAAGCCCATTCCTAATGTTAATAAACTATTTCAGCCAGGGTGAAAGAACTTGGAATGAAGACACTGTTTGTATAACTGTCTGAAGGACTGGATTACAGTGGTCTCTGCAGACCCTAGAATGAGTTAATCTATTAACCTACCTCAAGATAGAATCACAGGGCTTGAATAGATAATGATTGTTTTCTGCTCCTCAGTTGAGGATGAAAATGGTTGTATTTTTATTATTCCGAGTTTTTTGTATTGTTGCATTTAATTGAACAAAATAGCATGTGGGTGCAAAATGTTTTGTTTGTTTGTTTTCCTCCCCAATGTAATCAGCAATACTGTCTATTGATTGTTGAGCGTGTTAAAGTGCTGTCAAATTACAGTTGACCACAAGGTTTTAAACACAATTGATTCAGCAGAGATGGTTTGCTATTGCCTTCCTCTGCAAAGTCTGCCTTGGTGGTCTCTCAGCTAAGTACCAACCTTGCTTAGCTTCCAAGATCTGCTGCCTTCCCTCCCACTATTGTTCAGCATACAGCGTAGCAATTACATGAAGTATTTGGTGCAGGTATGGGAATGCTGCTATGATTCTGAAGTGTTAACTCATGATTATGAAATACGTGTGTGGGGACATTGCCACTACAAAAGAAAAGAATGATTGATGGCCTCAACATGTACGTGGATTTGGAGGTCTATTCCTAGTAAACACTATTTTTTTTTTCTTGGTGGGGGAACCATTGCTATAAGTTTTAGAATGGTGGGCAGTTTTGTTTCTTTGTTTGCCTTCAACTTATGGCAGCCCTGTAGGACCTTAAGAGGTGATTTGTCATTGTCTTCCCAGGATAATGACCCTGGAATTCTTTGGTGGCCTCTAATTCAAATACTGACCAGGGCTGACCCTACTTAGTTTCTGAGATCGGTCTATCCAGGGCAGGGCAGGGCAGGCTAGGCTGATTGTACAATCACACAAACAGACTCTCCTTCTTGGGTTATCTTAACACCTGCTTCAATTTCTAACTTTGACTATTTTAAATAGTAAATTATTATTATCATTATCATCATCATCATTAAAATCTACTTGAGGTTTGTGTGTGTTTGTGGGCATCACTTGCACAAATGGCTTACCATATGCAACTGGGTAGATAAGATTTGTACAGTGAGTGGCCTCTCACAAGGTTTGTGGCATGTATAGGTTGTGTCTAATGGTATGTGGCCTTGTGTTGGGAATAAGGAAGACATATCGGAAACAAAGGTGTCAAGGATGTCATGCACCCTTAACAATGCCAATTAAACTGATTTCCATTTTTTCAAATGTAGGGCTGGGATCTTCCATGTGCAATTTAATATCTCGGAAGGAGAGGTCTTGGGGCGAAAAGAGACTGGATATTTTTGAACTATTTACTTATTGTTGTGCTAACTTGTAAGCTGCTATATACATCATTATTCTGGGACTTATTAGGGGTTATGTGAAATATTTTTAATAAATTGAACATTGTTCAGTACCTATCACAGTAGGCAATGGCTGTTGCCCAAACTTAGACACTGCCATCACCCGCAATACATAATAATGGTGGTATTCTGAGTCAGTTCTGTTCATGCTGATCAAAATAGCTTACAGTTATGGTTTTGCTTAGCAAACTAAGTACCCAACCTATAATTAAGCAAGAAAATAATTTGAGTTTTATTAGCTCATATGTGATCCATTAGCAGCTTACTCTTAGTATTGTTCTTGTTTGCAATTAACAATTAAACACAGTAGAAGAATACTTTATATGTATTTATTATGTCTATTTATTTCATGTACACGTCTGGTATCTGGCTTCCCTTTATGCCAAAGTCAGATGTCTTGTTTTTATAGTTTGATTTTTCCCAAAGTTTACATTTCATTTTCTCCCCAGAATGTATATTCTTCCCAGTTCACTGGTTCACTGAACATGTTCTGTTTCATCCCTTCTGAGTGTTGTAAAACTAGAATACCTCATTTATATATGCACATAAAATGTGAGGTTTATATCAGTCAGTCACGTTAACTTAGTACTAGGCTGAGTCATCTTGAGATTGCTGACTTCACACGTGTGCAACATATGTGTATATGACTGAAATCTGTTAAATTTTAATGTAATAAAATTATTTTGATACACAGAACAATGGCTTCAGGTTATTTGCTTTTTTGTGGTCTATTGGATTATTTAGTTCAAATACTGCAGTACTAACAACAGGTCACTTCACATTAGAGCTACAATGCTATGCTGCACTTTTTAAAATATTTGCCCTGGCAAGGTTTGCTAGTGGAGAACAATACTTCTACTTTAAAAAATTGTGTATAGTGATACTATCATTCTGTATGTCTTTGAATTGAAGGTTTTGATCTTATTTTCAGTCTTTTATTTATCTTGTAATATACTTTAATAAAAGTAGTTGTTGCCAGATCAGAGAACAGCTTATTAAATACAATGCAATGGTTTAAGAATTTAATTGATACAATGACTGAAAGAAGCAATTGTTTGTATCTGAAAAATGCATGTAGCTCTCGTTCTCTGTGTTTGTAGTTGGGCACATTTGCTCATGTCAGACAATATAGACCTTCGTGCAGACTGGGAGACAAGGTGTACAAATTCCACTCTGCTGGGGCAAATTACAATCTTGGTCCATTTGTAAAGCACATATTAAGCTGCCTTATACAGAATCAGACCACTGGTCCACCTAGCTATCTCTTCTGACTGGCAGCAGTTCTCCAAAGCAAGTGCTCTGCCACTGAGCCATGCCCCCATAGGAATAATGAGATGTCTGACAACATTAAGAATTTGACTGAAAAATCATTGCACATCAATATTAGTGCTGTCAATGTTAATAGTAAACATTACAAAAATCTAGTTACAAAGTGACAGGAAATGACAACATATATTTTTGAATATAACTGAAGAGTAACACTTGTTCCCATTCAGACTCAAGTCACAGCAACCTTTGAGCAGCAGTACTTCTTTTTTCAAGGCCTTTTGGATTTCAGTGACCTGGATTGTAGTTGCCCAGTACAAATGTGAGCAGCTTGTTCTTTAAGAGATGGATGGAAAGTATCCAGCAGTATTTGCAATAGGTTCCACTGCCTTCATATAACTCTGTTCCAAATTGACTCTTGCTATAGTTGGGACAAGAACTCTTTAACAGCCGCATTTGTTCAGTTTGGTCATGAATAAAGCAATCCTGTATTTTTCTAGAAGGATTATAGGATCTCAGGAGGAACAAATTAAAACAATGCAAAACAAAGATGTAATTAGTGGCTACTTCTATCCATTGCAACAATTCTGAGATCCCGTTGGGGGAGGGTATACACATATACCACTTTTCTGACAAGCAGTTTCCAGATACATAGATAAAGCCATAAACATTAGAACCAACAACAGATTTAAACAAATCAGCACACAACAGTAAGTCAATTTCCAAAGGCTTTTTGAATAATTCAGCCTTACATTTATTAATGAGGATTTCCAGGAATGACACGTTTGTAGGCAACCAAAAGACTAGGGGTGGCACTGAAAAATCCTGAGTGCAAACCAAGACCATTCTAACCACCCTCAACACTGGAACTGTAAGCACCTCCTGTTGTGATGAGTGCAATATTCTTAGCACATAACCAGCAGGTATGCAGATGACTGGATGTTAATATGGGTGGATTTGCTAGCTCCTGTCATCAATCCGACAGTTGCGTATTAACTGAAGTTTCTAATTTGTTTTTAAAGACAGCCACACACTGAAGTACTTTACAATAATCTAGCCTTGGAGTTACAATAGCATGGATCAGCACAGCAAGATTAACCATTTCAAGGAAGAGACACAACTTGCCTTCTAGATGTGTTCCATTTTACAGGCTCTAGAATGTAAAGCCTTTACTCAAGCAATGACTTTACTCTGATTTGATTTTAAACAATTAACAGTGAAATCCTAATCCAAGTTACAACTTCTGATGCTGTGTATTTGGGAGCAGAGTGTGGAAGCCTTGGTAGTCGAGACTCCAGAATTCTTGTGTGGGCTTTTATCCATATCACTCAGGCCTTCATGGGCACTTCATTTCAAAAAAAATTTCGTGCCGATAGAGCCAAAGAGTTTACCTGCAAAACCATTCCCCTCTTCAATTATGACTATGTATCCCTTCTATTATTGGTATTGTCCATTAATATTGTCTATCTACTGTGGTTAGTCTTGTCAGGCTCAAAACAGTGTCGGGTCCAGGTTTTTCACAAGATGCAGAACTGGTGAGGGGCAATGTGTCCCAGCTGGGAGTCCTAGGGCCACTCCTCCTAGCACCACTTTGCCTTTGTGATGAATATGTAAGACCCCCCAGGAGGGCTGAATGTGGTGCAAAAGAGACGTGCTGCTTCTCATCAAGTGCCCTAAGTGGCCACTTGCATATTGGCCATAATGTAGTTACATTGGCTGATCGAGGATCTTTCCCCATAAGAGCTTCTTAGCAGTCAAACCTTGTCCTACAATATGAAAATACTTTCTAACTTGCTGTATGAACCAGCAGGTCAATGTCAAACTGAACAAAAACATGAAATTTACAGTTGCTGCTTGAAATATTTGTAACATTTTTTAAACTTAAAAATTAAAGACAACTTACATACCTCATGTAAGTGTACATAAAAACCAGTTTTCTAAATAAGACAAAAAAAAGAAGCAGCAGCAGAACAAAAATAGCAATCAAAGGCTTGGGTGAATAAAATCAGGTGCCAAAAAAGCATGATGGTGCCATGCAAGCATTTCTGGCAGTGATGTTCCCCAGTCAGGGTGCCCCTGTGAAAAAGACCAATGCCTTACCTGCCAACCAACTAACTTTTGAAGTTGGGGGTAATGAGGATAGGGTCTTGAAGGCTGACCTTCAAGAAGTGTTGGGTGTATATGGCTCTTCACAATACACATTTGTCCCACATGTCCAATTTCCACCTGGTATGAAATATTCAGGAGGCATCTGCCTGAATCTGCACAGCGTTCCAGTTCTAACAGATCCCTAAGCATCGATCAGGCGCTAGACACAAGTGACATTGTCTGATGTGTTTCGCTTCTTTGCACTTTGCTGCCTTTCAAGATACATCAAAGAATGAAGTCACAGTAGAAGACAAAACAACACTGCACAGTTCTTTGACTTTCTGTAACTGGATATTGTCCACTGGAGTCCAGAGAAAAGCAATTAACATTCAGCTTTATGCCAGAGCAGCCAGTGGTTATAGTGCTTTGTACTGTGGTTCATTAATTTACCATTAGGAAAGGTCTTTTGGCAGAATGGAAGTTTCTCAGTACAGCCATATTCCTGAATGACACATGGCAGAGGGCTTGTCTGTTAAGATAAACTACATCACAACCCTTCACTGAGGTTGGAAAACACTCTCTCCTGGCTTTTGAAGAAAAGCCAATGGAGCCCTTGCAGAGTTTGCCAGCTGTGCTGGTTGTCCGTGTTTTGCCCTTAAGGTACGGAAGACATTTGGAAGTGCTGCTGTTCTTTTATCTTAGCTTTCCAGTTACAGGCCATTGAAGACAAGGTCAATCATTCATGAGACACAAGAATTCCCTTTCCCCTAGAAAAGCTAAACTGGATTGTGATTTCAAGTGCGTCTACAATGAAACAGCTCTACCCAAGTCTATTTAGACTCACAAAGTGATATTTCATGTTGAGCAAGACATATCAGACTAATCCAACAGTCCTGGTCCAAAGTAACACATATTTGAAAGAGCAAATCAAATCAGGTGGACTAAAATACCATGACTAAACTGTTATGTTATTTTCACTATCTCAGTTTGAGATAGCTTTGTTTGAGTTACAGTGCAATCCTATTATTTATTTATTTTTTTAATGCTGCATCTCCAGGGAACCTGTCTAAGGTGGCTTACAAACTGAAACATAATAAAAACAAAACATTAGAAGTTATTAAAATCCAGCATTAAAAATACAGCCACAACATAATTGATCACGGAACAGCTAGAAATGAATAACAGTTTTCTGACTAAAACAGACTATAAAGATGGTGTTAAGAGATGGCCTCCTTAATTAAAATCCTGGTAATCAGACACATTTTGGCCTGGCACTTAAACCAGAGTAACATATGTGCCAGGCAAACATCAAGGGGGAGGGAAGTCCATAGATGAGGTGCCATTACAGAAAAAGCCCTGCCTCTGGCTGCTACCCACCTCACCTCTGATGCGCTTGTAAGGCAGATTTCAACTGGTAGGCTGGACAATATGAGGGAAGGTAGTCCTTCAAGTACCCTGGGCCCCAAGTGATTTAGGGCTTTAAAGGTAAGAACCAGCACCTTGAATTGTGTCCAGTAACAAATGGGCAGCCAGTGCAGATTGTTCATCACTGGGATAATATGATCACTGTATCCTGCCCTGGCAGTGGTCTGGTTGCCACATTTAGGATGTGGTGAACTTTCCAGATAATTTTCAAAGGTAAACCCATGCGGGTGAGGCTATTATAATCAGAACATGGATCACTGTGTCTACATTTTTTGAGGAACAGCCATAGTTGGTGTATCAGATGAAGCTGGTAAAAAGTGGTACATGCCAAGGAAGAGACCTGAGCCTTCAATGGGAGATCAGGATCCAGCAGCACTCCCAAGCTATGAACCTGGTCCTTTAAGGGGAAAGCAAACACCTTCAGGATGGGCTGACTCCTCAGTCCCTGATGTGCTTGGTCACTGACTCCTATGCAAAATTACTCCATTGGCTTAGACTGAAGGGCCAGTTTGGTGTAGTGGTTAAGTGCGCAGACTCTAATCTGGGAGAAATGGGTTTGATTCCCCACTCCTCCACTTGCAGCTGCTGGATGACCTTGGGCAAGCCATAATTTTGGCACAGCTGTTCTTGAAAAAGAGCACTTTCTGTCAGAGCTCTCTCAGCCCTACCTACCTAATAGAGTGTCTGTTGTGGGAAGGAGAAGGAGAAGGAGTTGGTAATCCGCTCTGAGACTCCGAGTCAAGGGTGGGGTATAGATTCAATCTCTTCTCTTCTTAGTGACTGCATAGGACTGCACTATTAAGGTTTTAAAAAAAACAACATACTGTCATAGTAGAAACATTGGACAGTATCTTGCCACTCCATGATGGAATGTATTCCTGTTTATAGCCTCTACCAGCCCCAATCAACAAAAACAGACCCTCTGTGCCCTTACTACAGCTAAAAGACTTATATTACAACATTGGAGAGATAAATGCCGGACAGGCAAGAAGCCAGAAATAAACGTGCCTACATTGCCTAGAAGTGACATAAGCAGGTCAGTGACATGGGTGGGGTGATGCTCTGGTTTGGGGGTAAAACTCTATGGTTAGCAGGTAATTTTGCATAGCAGGTAATTCCACCATAGAGGTTTTGTCCACAAACCAGAGTGTTGCCTTCGAAGTCCCCGACATGTCTACGTCACTTCTAGGTGGTTCTGGCTCCCCCCCCCGGTTCCCAGTAAGTGCACCCCACCGGACCTGGCAACCCTAGTTACAACACCAGCAGTTAGACACTTTACTTTACTCAGTACTTTGCTAAAGAGTCACTGTGGTGTCCAGTATATCCTATTTTGCTGAATAAGTTGCAACTTAAGATGCATGGGGAAAGCAGGAAGAAACTATAAGGCCATATCCCATAAAACTAGCACGGGCATGGTTAACTTGGTGTTCTGAACATGCTCTGGCCTGTTGAAAAAGGAAACTCAATTAGATTGGCATTGCTCCACGTTCATACAGCTCACCTTTATTATAAAGTACTGAGACTGATGCATTGGAGAGTGATTTCAGCTCATACTTTATTGCTTACAGTCAGATTATGAGAGAGAGAGCCGGCCGGCAGCCAGTTTATATTCCCTTTGTAAACCACACCCAACACATACACACACACACACATGATACGCTATTTACAGTGCTCTTACATTTCATAGGTCCTTTCTTGGATCCTAGCCTCCCTATAGGTGTAGGCTAGGATCCATTTAGGCTATTGTCTTTTGGAACGAAGCTTGGGCCCTTCAACACATGTGTACCCGACCGCGTGTGCGATTGCACTGGGTACATAACATTTATCATTCTAGCCAGTCTAAGGAGTGGCTGAAGAAGAAAACAACAAAATAGATGTTTATCCAGATGTCTTTCCAATGGTTGTTGCTATGAATATTACTATGGCTCCTATCATGAATTTCTGAAATCTTCAAGGATCTCGTGGACATTACAAATTGTGGATGCTTATGTATTCTTGAAAGTTTCCTATAATTATAATAGTGAAAATTCTTTGTAATTGTTTGTGTGCAGTAAATCCTGGTAGCACATTAACATGGTGGTGGTTGTTTTTCAGTTTTGTATTTAGATACAATTGTAAATATCGCCAGGGGTCTTTGGGGGCTGGAGTGCACTGGAGCACCGCTCCAGCAGCTCAGGAGCCACCACAAATGGTGGTGGCGGCAAGCCCCGCCCTCAGCTGGTGTCCTCGGCCCGCACCAAAGTGCTGTGGCCCAGAGGATGCCCGAAAAGAACCCCTGCTGGCGTCCCCATGCCCATGCTGAAGCGCTGTGGCCCAGCAGATGCCCAAAGAGGCCCCCTGCTGGTAGTCCCCAGGCCCGCACAGAAGCACAGAAGCAGTGCGGCCTGAGGATGCCTGAAGAGGCCCCCCACCAGCATCCCCAGGCCCAAACAGAAGCGGTGCGGCCTGGGGGACATCTGAAGAGGCCCCCATCAGCATCCCTGGGCCCACGCAGAATTACTGCAGCTTGGGAGATGCCCAAAGAGCCCCCCACCAGCATCCCTGGGCTCGCACAGAAGCACTGGAGCCCAGGGGACATCCAAAGAGCCCCCCACCAGCGTCCCCGGGCACACGCAGAAGCACTGTGGCCCAGGGATGCCCAAAGAGGCCCCCTGCCGGTGTCCCCAGGCAAGCGCAGAAGCACTGTGGCCTGGGGGACACCCAAAGAGGCCCCCCGCCAGCAGAAGCTTGATCGCAGTAAGTGTGGGGGTGGCGGGGGGCTTGATGGGAGGGTGGGACAGCCCCCCCCAGAGCCCCCATCTCTTTGCTCTCTTTCTTTCCCTCCTTTCCTGCTTTTCTTTCTTTCTTTCTCTTTCTTTCTTTCTTTCTTTCTTTCTTTCTTTCTTTCTTTCTTTCTTTCTTTCTTTCTTTCTTTCTTTCCTTCTCTTTCCTACTTTCCTTCTTTCTTTCTCTTTTCCTCCTTTCCTTCTCTCTTTCTTTCTTTCCCTCCTTTCCTTCTCCCTTTCTTTTCCTCCTTTCCTTCTCTCCTTTTCCTCTTTTCCTCTTTCCCTCCTTCTTCCCTTCTTTCCTTCTCTTTCTTCCCCTCTTTCCTCCTGCATCCCAACTCTAGTGAGAAGGGGTTTAAACTTTAAATCCCTTCTCTCTTTGTTCCCCACCACCACCTTGGCAGGCTGGCTGGGAAGGGAAGGGGAGGCTTTTGAAGATGCTCCCCCCTTTTGCTTCCCCTTCTGACATCACTTCATGTGATGTCAGGGGGTGTGGCATATGCTAATGAGCTAATATGCTAATAGCCTAATTGCTCATTAACATACCATATGCTAATGAGCTCCTGCAACTCTTTTTCTACAAAATGACCCCTGAATATCGCCATTCAACAGAACTTTACAAGTCATATCTAGACTTGTTATATTTTTGTTTCTACTTTATATATACTTTTTTCTTTTTAAAAAATTCAATTTAGTTGCTGGATTTTGAGTTTTTTCCCCTTGTTCTTTTTCTGTTTTTTTTAAAGAAAGAAATTAAAAAAAATCTGTTACTGTGTTAGATCTGGCCAGCTTTTTAATCAGGCCCATAGCCAGGATTTTTCAGTTTGGGGGGCCTATTAAAAAGTTTGGAGGAATTAAAATGAAAATAATTTTTTTAAAAAACTCCGGTAAGCTGGCCGCCCCTGCCCCAGTTGGTGGTTTGCATGTGGAGGGAAGGGCACGCCAGGATCCAGCAGGACAAAGGAGTTCTCGCCTTTCCTTCCCCTGCCATGACCACTGCACCTCCCCCACCCAATGAAGCAAAGAGCCATGGAAGGGGGCAATGAGTGCCCTCCTGAAAGCACTGGGGCTGCTGGGGTCAGGGGGTTGTCTCCTCTGACCTATCTGCAACCTGATCACGGAGGCGCCCCCCACAGAACTCACCGTGCCTCTCTCCTCCTGCCTCCCAGCCAGGACAGGACAGGCGCAGGCAGGCAGTGTGTTCCCCGGTGGCAGCGACAAAAGTATGCAAGTGGCACAGTCTGGATGCCCTGCTCAGCCTTTGGATCCTTGACGCCAGCCCCCCATGGCCTGGCTCTTGCTGCCTCTGTGGCCACACTGCCACCAGCTTCCTTTCTACTCTCTGAGAGTAGTGGCAGCACACAAGAGGCACATGGGTTCAGGTGCCTACACATGCACACACCCCACTACAAGGAGACCAGCTGTCAGGCCGCGTGTTTGGTGAAGAATCCCTGCCAAACTGGAGGAGGCTTTGGGCAGTTGGGGCAGGAAGTCTGACCTTGGGGGATGGGGAATTGGGTATGGTTGCTCACTTCCCAGGGGGCGCTGGCCTTTTCCTGGCAGGCTGGGGTCCCTCCTCTTTTTTTGAAAATCCCCCCCCAATGGGCTCCTTCACAGAGCAAGCAAAGCACCCGTGGGGGAGAAGGAGCTCTCTGACTGGTGCCAGAGGGGCACTGACAGAAAGCGTCCCGGTCCTCCTGGCTCCCCTCGGGGGCTTCCCAAGAGGAGGCCACTCAGCCCTGACAGAAAGAAGCCAAAAGGCTGAAAAAGGTTTGCATGGTGGGTGGTACTTAGAACTAGCAGAAGATTGCAAAGTCCTGCGAGGCACATGCGCAGTTCTCGGCAGACTCCTGGTTGCTGCAGTGGGGAGAGGAGCACCTTCCATCCAGTGCAAAGACAAGGGAAAGGGGGCACTTTGGAAAGGAGCAGCAGGTTGCTCCACTGGCTGGTCACCCTGGATTGATCTGTTGTCCTCAGTACGTGTCAGGGACACTTGCTTGTCTGAGTAGAGCCTCAGCCTTCCCCAACTGGTGTCCTAAACTTCAGCATGTGGCCCCTGGCACAAATCCAGCTGGGGTAAATAGAAAGTCAGAGGGGCCTTGACAGGAAGTTGGAGGGTGGGCCCTGAGGGGCCCCACCGTAGCTACAGTCCTGTTTTTAATTCAGTCTTGCCCAGTACCACCACCCCGTCCCATATGACTTTGTACATGTTGCTTCTATGATACAACATAGCCATTTTGGGTGCTCAAATGGGACTCCTTCTTCCTTTCCCACCCATGTTTTCAAATGAAACACGCCCACAAGAAGTTCCCAGTAGATATGTCTTAGATATTTGCCTTTGATTTATCCTGTCTTGTAACAACACAATTTGTTCTCTTAAAAACTCATTATGTAATAGCATTGTACTGATACTAGGTAAGAATACTGTAAAATGGAAATTAGTTATTTAAAAAGCAGACAGCTGACAAACAAGCCTTAAGGGTATATTACTAGTACTAATCAGATGGTAAAACTCCAAGAAAGGAAGCTGTATGACAGAGCCTTTTGTCAGACACTAAATCCTGACCATACTATCTCATACAGGGTGTGTCTTGTGTTAGACTGGGACAGCAGGAACAGAGCACAAAGAAACTTTTTTGCACCAAGTCATATCTGAATCATTCCCACCACGTACTGTTAGCTCACAGGAAAACATGAAACTGCCTTCTACTGAGTCAGATCCTTGGTCCAGCCAAGTCAGCATGGTCTGTTCAGACTGGCAGCAGCTCTCCAAGGTCTCAGGCATAGGCCTTTCACATCACCCTACTGCCAGGTCTTTTAACTTGAAATACCAGGGATTATCCTGAGACTTTCTGCATGTCAAGCAGATGCTCTACCACTGAGCCATAGCCCCCCTAGAAGATCTTGAACCTAGTTACCTAGGTTCTCCAGAAAGGGGACTTTCATGAACATGTGATATCCTACAGCTATGAGTCAAAGTTCCACTGAAACCAATGATACTCTTGTCCAAGAAAATATCTTTCAAACTGTGATGTATTTTTGCACTTCCATAGTAATATAGTTTAATCACATTTAATTATTTGTTGCCTATTATTCAAGGGGGACTTGGACAGGAAAGACTGAATCAGTAGGCCCCACTGGGGCTCCTGTCCCTTCACCATCACTGCCACCACCATTGCAGAGCCTGGTGCAGCTCCTGCCCTCTACTTTCTCTGCTGCCAGCAAGCGCAGAGCAATTCTCAGCCTCTGCTGCTGAGTCTGCTGTGACTGCCACCCCCCTGCCACCCCCCCCCCAGCCTCCACTGCTGGCAAGCCTGGAGTAAATCCCAGCCTCTGCCTCTGAGCCTGCTGAAGCTCCCATCCTCTGCACTATCCTCTTTGCCTCCTGCCATAGCTCCTGCCCACAACACCATCACAGCCACCACCAATGGGCACAGTGTAGCTCCCTGCCCCTCCCTATCATCACCAGAGAGGGCATGCACAGACAACAGTTTTGTTTGGGGGAGATTTAACCCCCCCCAAAGGTATTTTTAAACATTTTCAGATTGTTCTGCATAAATGGGGAGTCCCCAAAGTTTGCAGAACAATCTGTTTCAGCCAGTATGGGCTTGATCCACAGGTATAAGTATCAGCAGACTGGCCCACATTTGACTATTAGAATTTAAGATACAGTGAGTCTCCAATGAGTACAGGCATACGTGCATGGCCTTCCCTTTCCTTTTTATCTTCACAACAATCCTGTGAGGAAGGTTAGAGAAAATGTGACTGGCCCATGGTCACCCCATGAGTTGAGTGGAGATTTGAACCTGAATCTCTCAAGTCCTAGTCTAACATGTTAACCACTACACACAGTTGCTATTTTCACTCTCCTGGTTTATTGAAATACTGCTAAAATAAGATTGGGATATGGCTTACTCAGTTCATCATAGCAAATCAGAATTATTAGATTAGTATTTTGGATTAGTTATGTAAATGGACAAATTGGGACTAGATGTTGATGACTTACATTCTGAAAGAACATTTCAGTTGTACAGACCTCATGGGACACAGTGGGGTCTACTCTTTCTTTATTTTCACATTTAAACAAAGGGTTACGTCATCATGAGCAAGGGTCTCTGAATTCTGGACTCCATTAACAAATAGAAGGGCTGTTTATCAAATTATGCTGCCTTGAGGGCAAAGATTTACCATGTTCACAGTGATCCATGTTGAAAATTGCATTTCAAAAATGGTGCCCACGGAACATAAAAGTGTGTGCAACACAGAAGTAGAAGTGTTCTGCTCATAAAATAAATCTGGGCTCTATATTGAATAGAATTTAGAGCTGTATGAAGTTGAAATTCCAAAAACGGAAGGAAAAAAACTTGGTCTAAACCCTCATGGCAGGGCAAGGCCTTCAGTTGTTCCCAGGGCTTTTTTTTGTAGAAAAAGCCCAACAGGAACTCATTAGCATAACAGGCCACACCTCACAGCAGAAACTCATTAGCATTTTGGCCAAACCCCTGACAGTGCAGCTAATTAGCATATTAGGCCACACTCCATGCCTTCCCTTGGCTTGCCTGGGCACCCCACGGCTGCGGGGAGCCCGGGCAAGCTGGCCCTTGAAGGGAAGGGAAGGCAGTTTATACTGCCCTCCCTTGGCTTGCCTGGGTGCCCCGCTGCTGTGGGGAGCCCAGACAAGCCAGCCCTTAGACAGGCCGTGGAAGGAAATGCCTCCCCGATCCTTCCAGCGGCCCCCTGGCCTGCCTGCCTTGGAGTTACCAGGGGGTCGCTCTCCAGGCCTTCCCGCTGTAGACACCCACACAGAGGTTTTGGCTGTAGTGGGCAGGGCCAACTCTGAAGCCAGCTGGAATGCCATTCCTGTGCATTCCTGCCCAAAAATAGCCCTGGTTGTTCCTATCTTTGATTTCTGAACTTGTTCAAATACTGTCAGTGGCTTTTCTTAGTGCCTCTTCACACAAGACTTTTCCCCCCTGTTCTAATAAAACCTCTCTATAGGGAACAAGATGCACTAGAGTCATATCCTATTGCCTGAAGATTTAAGAGTCTGCCTTTACTATCTACCTGTGCTCCAAGTTCTCTGAGGCCTAGGTGGCTCATGACAGCAACAGATGCATTCTCCTGTATAAGGGGAAGCTGAGTGTACTTTAAAGGCCAAAAGAGTGGCTGCTCACAACTTTTTCCCAGCAGCCCCTGGCCAGCCTTTTCTCATCTTACTTATGGCCCTAGATCACAACTGAAGAAAGGGTAGGCTGTACAGTGGAAACAAGAACTGCAGGTGCAGTGTTCCCTCTAAGCTGAGTTAGTGTGAGCTAGCTCACAGTTTCTTAGCCTCTGGCTCACACATTTTTGTCTTTGCTCAGGAAGGATGGCTCCAAAGCAAACTAATTTATGCAATAGCCCAATCTCTTGCTCACAACTTTAATGCCAGTAGCTCACAAAGTAGAAATTTTGCTCACAAGACTCCACAGCTTAGAGGGAACATTGGTGACAGGAGAACTTCACCTTGAAACATGAATGAGGAAAGTCAGTATTTAAAGATCTGGGTCTTCTACTATCTTGCATAGCTGGTCTCATCAGACTAGTGTTGATCTATCTTATCTCAGATGTGGAGAAACACACATCTGCCTTCCATTGCTATTGCTAAACCATTCAGCCGAGGATCTTCCTTCACAGCCCTGAGTTAGAAAATGACTGCAGCCTTGAAGCTGGACACATCTCAAAAATCCTCTTCTTGTTGCAGAAAAGAACAGACATCTGTTTTGAAACTCTGTGATCTCTAACAGGCCATCCTACTGAAAGGATTTTATTGGCATTATTTATCACCATTCTTATGCCTCCTAACTGCACATTTGTTTAAAACTCACTCGCTAGAGAAGAGATTTTTGTTTTGTTTTAAAAACTGCAGACAAATGGTAAAATCAGACATAGGTAACATCCTGAGACATATACCAAAAGCCTTTTTAAAGCTAAAAATAATTCTTCAGAGGCTCAGGGGGGACCAATTTTAGGTCAGGTTTGCATTTTTGAAAATTTTGGCTAACCTTATTGGGGCATGCAAAGTAGAATCCAGAGGTCTTTGGGGATTCAGCTGAATTGGCGGGGGGTGGGGGTGGGGAGGTGGTGCATCTAACTGAGATGAAAGTACATGCCTTTTATACCATAGATACATTACTAAATATGGCTTGCGTTACTAACAAATGAATCAGTTTGCTGGCAGAGCTGAGCAAAAATTCTCCAGCTTCTACTAAGGTAGCAGTATTAGTGGAATGTGGAACCGGTTATGTGAAATGAGCAGTTTTATAACAGGCAGAAGTACATATAGAGGCAGCTTAATGCAAAAGATATTTACCAAGCTCCAAGATATGTAAAACTGCATTTTAAATTAATTGAACTAAACAAGAGAGCCACCCCTTTAAAGTGAATATTTCTCTAGTTCATTTTTAGGATTTGGCAGATAAATAAATAGTCTTCAGGTACCCAGCACAGAACAGGAAATGAAACTGAGCAAGGACAAATCTGGTTTAGTGGGAAAACATCTCTTTGTGGTGTTTTCAATGCATTTGCAAAACTCAGTGTAAGTGTATGGAGGCATATGCACAAATTGCAGTCCAAAAATGTGTTTGAACTAGATCTTTAAGCAATACAAATCTGCATAGTGTTCCATATAAAGAAACCACAGGGTAGTGGTTAGAGTATCAGATCCAGGAGACCCAGGTTTGAATTCTCTACTCTGCCGTGGATGTTTGGTGGGTTACCTTGGACCAGTCATACACTCTCAGCCTAACCTACCTCACAGGGTTGTTGTGAGGAAAAAATGGAACAGAGAACCATATACGCTGCTTTGGGTCCCCTTTGGGAAGAAAGGTAGGGTACAAGTGACAAAATGGGATACAAATCAATCAGACTGAAAACCGAGATGTGGTATTATATCCCAGCATTTTATAACCACAGAATTTCAGTATTAGAAAGGAGCCTAGGACCAAGTAGTCAAGCACCTTGTTGTGATTCATGATCGTTGAAGCATGATGCAGATCACAGTTTGCCACAAGAAGGTGCACTAATGATTCTAGATACACTATCAGACTTTGGGTGGATATCAAGCCTTAAACTCTAAGTCTGAGATATAGCCAATATCGCTAAGCGAAAAGGTTAGACAAACCCTAAAATCAACACTCCCTTTCTGCTGGACTAAGCACTCCTGGAGACATCTTGGAGTTCAAGTACCACTGGATTTGAAGAATTTATTGTCATATAATTTTGACCATCTTCATTATGACACCCAACTCCAACTAAAGAACTGGACTAAATTACAACTATCGGACCGACTGCAGTTAATAAAAAGCTTCATTTTCCCACAATTCCTCTTTTATTTCAGGGCAGTCCCGATCTTGATACCAGAGACAGCCTTTCATAAATGACAACAAACCCTTACTGACTTTTTTTGGGCCTACAAGAAAGCTAGAGTTAATTGCCGAGTGTTGAGCAGACCCTCATCTTCGGGAGGATTGGATGTACCACTTTTGAGGGCATATTACCAAGCTGCTACAATTGCTAACGTATTGCGGATGATGGCTAATACTCCTCCAACTAGTTGGATGCAGATAGAACTATCTTTTATCTCTCCACTCAGACTGCAAGAACTTTTTTGGATGCCACCATCCCATCACCCGACTTCAGTTTGGAAGACTTGCTTCTTACTTGCCATCCGTAAAAGAGCATAGTTAATTCCGGAAATATCCCAATTAGCTCCCTTCACCAACCAATCTTGGTTCCCTCCGGGTATGGAATCAGGAGCTTTTCAGGACTGGACCACAGCGGGTCTAACATGTCTCTCAGATCTAGTAAAACAAGGGAAAATATGAGATAAACTTTATTTGGAAGAATTGATTGGTTCACAAATTCCCTGGTTCTGCTATCTGCAATTAAAGAACTTGACGGAACGTCTAGCCCACACAGATATTTTCACAAGACCAAAAACAGACTTGGAGACTCTTTTATCTACCTATGATTCCTCAACGAAAGGTCTGCTCTCCAAACTTTACAAGATGCTTTTATCCGTGGAGGGCAACCATTCCATACACTGCCAATGACCTTGGAGGGAAGATCTCAAAATGGAGATCCAGCATTCTCACTGGCTCAACATTTGGAACTCTCCGGCAAATTCCTCAAGTGTTTATAATGTTAGGATGAACTTGTTCAAAATTATAAATAGATGGCATCTCACGCCAAAATGGCTGAATTGCATGAACCCTAAATATGACCCTATGTGCTGGAAAAAATGTGGCTCCATCGGCACATACATCCACTGCTGGTGGGAATGCCTAATAATTCAACAATTCTGGCAAGACATAGTATCCCAAATTAATAAAATTACTCAGCAGTCACTTCCAGCCACTCCAGAGCTATTACTACTTAATTTTTGGGACTCCACTTCCTAGGATGATTTGCACAAAAACCTTACTTCTATTCTTCTTGCTGCAGTCCGACTCACAATTGAAGCAAATTGGAAATCATCTTCACCTTCGAGTCTGTCCTCCTGGTACAGCAAGATTTGAGACCAATTTGTGATGAAAAAAATTTCTATCACTCTGGATCAGACACATAACAGCTCTACTAAGACATCCGACAACTTTGTACTTACATGGATTCTAGTACTTAGTTTCATGGCAGATCAAAACTTGCTTCCCTCTAATCCGAATTACCACTCATGACTCCATTTTTGATCACACCCTATATTCTGATGTGCTGTTAGGGCTCTTTTTATTGTTCAGAGCAGTAGACCCCTGATAGTCTTATAGTTTGGTATCGAATTATAGAAACCTGGAGGTTAAAACAATGCCTCAGCTCTCGAGCAATGATTTAGTTGACTGCTTCATACTTGCTCAATACTTCCTGACTGGCTGAATGTTACTCTTTGAAATTTGCTGGTGACTTATCTGCTGGTATATTCTTTGTACCCTTAACAATTTTTATGCGGTTTATGCTGTTATTGTATGTTTTATCATATTCCAATAAATTCTTTTGGAAAATGAAAAAAATAAAAAAGGTGCACTAAGAAAACAGTTACTACCTCAAGCAAACTCACACAAGTGACCTTGTTTTTCAAACTCCTGTCACCTGAAGAGGCAGATTAGTTTCTGGAGGCACACATTCCTCTCATATCTGAAGTGAATAGATAAAAGGAGTATACTCAGAGCTAGGACTCAGAGACAGACTAGGTGATGGTCTCTGCTGAGGAGAGTTGATTCTGATGCCTCTTGCAGTGGGTGTGACTCAATCAGTAGTGAGGCAAAGCAGAATTGCCCTTTTAACAGGCTAACTGGTTGGTGGATTACTCAGAGTCTCCCAGGAATCTCTCTCTGTCTCTCTCAGTGGTTCTCTCAAGTTTCACTAGTGTGCTCCAGAACTGAGTTCGGGACTGGCTGCAGAGAAGGGAGGTTTCACTTACCCTGTCTACATTTCCTCCACTCCAAACTGCTGTGGCAGTGTCAGAAAATGCTACCTGTTAGGTTTTGTCTCATGAAGGCATATTCCAGCTGTTCCAACAATTTATTTCTTATGTGCAAATGTGTATTTGCAAAGGTAAAGTATCCCTACTCTCCATTCTACTGCTATCTTATATTCTCAGGTGCATTCCTGGCAGTAGATTATGCTGGATATTTTTTCTCCATGTTGGGCTGTTTCATTTTGAAAAGGGAGTATTTTAAAGTCAGAGTCTCATTATATAAGCCTCCAAACCTGATAACTATTGTAGGACTCATCAAGTACTCTTGTTTTCCCTTATCTGTGCCGTCAGCATTACGTCTTTTGGATGTTAATGCCGATACTTCTGGCAAATACTCCTCACTTCTGTCTGAAGAAACTTAGCCAGAGTTCCTCTGTTTAAACAGAGCCATGCCCACACATTGGGATGCTGTGAGACAATGCCTGGTTTCATATCTGGAATGTTTCAGCATACCATCCCCAGCCCACTCCCACTCAGAGCCTGTTTGGAGAAAGCACTTGTAGCCCAAAGGGCCCTTCCCTGTCTCTGATAAGCATGGAAGCTAATTGTTGCCAACTAAAATATTCATGGGGTGGAATGCATTTTCCTTTCAACATCTGAGCCACAACAAAAAGTTGTGCTGCCTGGGAGCATTGTCCTATGAAGGAATAGTGTTGCATAGCTGTGCACAGCCTAGAGGGCTGACTACGGAATGTTTTCAATGCGCCTTTATAACAACACTGAAGGATCTTTAAATATTTATTAATAGAATGCTGGATCTGTTGAGCAGAAATCTTACAACATAAATGCCTTATTCATCTCTATGCAATGTCCTACAGAGCTGAGCCTTGGCACATTTCAACTACTATTCCTATTTGAGAGACTCCAAGTGGAAGGAAGCTGTTGCCTTTCCACTCTGTTCACAGAAGGCATCAGTGGGCACTGTATGGTTGCCAACCTCCAGCTGGGGCCTGGAGATATCCCAGAATTACAACTGATCTCCAGACACCAGATATCAATTTCTCTGGAGAAAATAGCTGCTTTGGAGAGTTGATTCTATGGCATTACACTCTGTTCAGGTCCCTCCCATCCCCAAACCCTGCCCTCCCTTATGCAGTCTAGAGATGATAGTGACAGGCAACGTTCCCTCTAAGCTATGGAGTCTTATGAGCAGAAATTCTACTTTGTGAGCTATGGGCATTAAAGTTGGGAGTGAGTAATTTGGCTGCTGCATAAATTTAGTTTGCTCTGGAGCCCTCCTTCCTGAGCTAAGACAAAAATCTATGAGCCAGAGGCTAAAAACCTGTGAGCCAGCTCACACTGACTCAGCTTAGAAGGAACACTAGTGACAGGCAAGAATCTGATCCTCTGTGACAGCATTGATCCCAAGGCTACAAGATCTGCAAGGAATACCATGGGGGCAGGATCCATTCAATAAGAAACGTACAAGGCTGCCCCTGTATAAATATATGTTGTGGTCTCATTTGGAATATCATGTACAGTTCTGGTCACTGCACCCAGGGCTGGCCCCAGGTGTCTGGGCGCACTAGGCAGGACAGCCTGGGGCGCCCACCCCACTGGGAATGCCAACCTCCTGGTGGGGCCTGGAGATGGCCCAGCGCCGTTGTCCTGGGCACCTCACAGCTGCGAGGCGCCCAGAAGAGCCGGGGAAGGGGTGGGCTTAGAACGCCTGCCCCTTCCCTCCCAGCGGCAGCGGCGGCTTTTCTGGGTGCCTCGCAACCGTGAGGCACCCAGGAAAGCCGGGGCTGCTGGCGCTGGGTGGGAAGGGGGGCTTTTCATGGGGGGGTGGGGGGCATTTTGGCGTCTCTGCAGGGCCGGTGCCCTAGGCGAGCGCCTAGCTCGCCTAGTGAGCGAGCCGGCCCTGACTGCACCTCAAAAAAGATATTATAGCATTGGAAAAGGTGCAGAAAAGGGCAACAAAAATTATTAAGGGGATAGAACACTGTCCCTATGAAGAAAGGTTAAAGAGGTTAGGACTCTTTAGCTTGGAGAAATGACAACTGAGGGAAGACATAATAGAGGTTTACAAAATTATGCATGGGATAGAAAAGGTAGAGAAGTACTTTCCCCTCTTTCTCACAGTACAAAAACTCATGGGCACTCAATAAAATTAATGAGCAGTAGGCTAAGAACAGATAAAAGGAAGTACTTCTTTACCCAAAGAGTAATTAACACATATACAGGTTCTTAAAGAGATGGGAGTACCGGACCACCTCACATGTCTCCTGAGAAACCTGTATAAGGGTCAAGAAGCAACAGTTACAACAGGAACAACTGATTGGTTTAGCATAGGAAAAGGAGTACGACAAGGATGTATATTGTCACCTTGCTTATTTAATTTATATGCAATCATGTGAAATGCTGGCCTGGATGAATCACAAGCTGGAGTTAAGATTGCTGGGGAAAAGATCAATAACCTCAGATATGCAGACGATACCACTCTGATGGCAGAAAGTGAAGAGGACCTCAAGAGCCTCTTGCTCAGGGTGAAAGAGGAAAGCGCAAAAGTGGGCTTGAAGCTCAGCATCAAAAAAACTAAGATCATGGCATCTGACCCCATCACTCCTTGGCAAATGGAAGGGGAAGTCATAGAAGTAGTGACAGACTTCATGTTCCTAGGATCCCAGATCAATGCAGATGGTGACTGCAGCCATGAAATTAAAAGACGCCTGCTCCTTGGGAGGAAAGCAATGGAAAACCTAAACAGCATGATAAAAAGCAGAGACATCACCTTGCCAACAAAAGTCCGCAAGGTCAAAGCAATGGTATTCCCCATAGTAATGTATGGCTGCGAGAGCTGGACTATAAGGAAGGCCGAGCGCCGAAGAATAGATTCTTTTGAACTATGGTGCTGGAGAAGACTCTTGAGAGTCCCTTGGACTGCAAGGAGATCAAATCAGTCAATCCTAAAAGAAATCAACCCTGATTGTTCCCTGGAAGGCCAGATCCTGAAGCTGAAGCTCAAATACTTTGGCCACCAAATGAGAAGGGAGCATTCACTGGAGAAGACCCTGATGCTGGGAAAGATTGAAGATCAAAGAAAAAGGGGACGGCAAAGGATGAGATGGTTAGACAGTGTCATCAATGCAATGAACTTGAAATTGAGCAAACTTCAGCAGACAGCAGAAGACAGGAGGGCCTGGCGTAATCTGGTCCATGGGGTCGCGAAGAGTCGGACTCGACTGTGCGACTGAACAACAACAAAAAATTAACACATGGAATTCACTGCCACAGTAAATGATTGTGGCTACAAGCATAGACAGTTTCAAGAGGGGATTGGATAAACATGTGGAGAGGAGCTCCATCTGTGGCTGTTAGCTGCAAGATATAGAGGTCATGAAGAGTCAGACTCAGCTGTGTGACTGAACAACAATAATAGAGGGAACACTATGAGTGATTTTCCATAAGCTGCTGCTCTGCTATCGTTCTTCCCTTTGCCACGATCATACATGTCAATTTTGCCCCGCAGATTCGCCCAATTTCCCCCACATCTACTCAATTCTCAAAAAACAGGATTGAGTAGATGCGGGGAAAATCAGGCACAGCTATGGGGCAAAATGCGGGTGCACGGCACATAGTGTGAAATTGATACGTACGATCGGGGCAAAGGGAAGAGCAAGCACAAAGCAGCAGCTTGTGGGAAATTGGTGTATGTCTGGGGTAGTGATGCTCTGTATTCTTGGTGCTTGGGGGGCAACAGTATGAGGTCTTCTGGAGTTCTGGCCTCACCAGTGGACCTCCTGACAGCATCTGGTTTTTGGCCACTGTATGACACAGAGTGTTGGACTGGATGGGCCATTGGCCTGGTCCGACATGGCTTCTCTTATGTTTTTATATTCCTAAGGCTGGTTAAGAGAGTTCTGTTAGGACAACACACATTATCACCTGTGTACTAAATTCAAGGGATCACTAGCACTCACTTCTGCCTGTTCAGACCTAGTGTCATGTACGCCTGAAGGAATGAGCTGTGATTCAGAAAGAACACTGCTCAGTTCAGGGGACTTGAAGCAATCCATTCTCCCTCAGGCCCCCCTTTGCAATATGGGAATAATACTGGCATCCTTTCCAGGGCTGTTGTAAACTTTAGCAATGTGTGTGAAATACTGTTATTGCTAAAAGCACTGTGTAAATACCTGTTGTTAGTATTTCCTTGACCTTTTTTATGCATCACTGCAGATTTGATGTGCAACTGGAATTGCACCTCTACAAACAAGCTGTAAATCCGGGTCAAAGCAGATGGGGCTGTGTCTGCTCCGTTTATGGAGCTCCTAGCATTTTTTTTTCTATGTGGGACACAGATCTGGATCAAGATGGTTGCATGAGTAGATTGCCAATCTCCTGGTGGGGTTTGAAGTTCATCCAGAATTACAACTGATCTCCAGACTGCAGAGATCAGTTTCCATGGAGCAAATGGCTGCCTCAGAGTGTAGACTCTATGGTATTCCTCCTCCTGCACCTTTTCCTTTACATGAAATAACTACACAGGGCTCCATAGGGTTGTCAGCCCCCAGGTCCAAGTGGGGGATCCCCTGGTTTCAGGGGCTTTTCCCCATCATGGACCAGCTGGCCAGTGGAGGAACCCCATCCCTAAACAGCTATATATTGTAACATATAGCTGACAAGATGACAGCTCCTGATGCTTCAAATGATGTGACTAGATCAGTCTAATCTGTTTTGACAGGTACTGTGTCACATGATTTAGGTTGCATCAGCCAAGTCACTGTGAGTCAGCACATAGATGATTGGCTGGCCACAATATATATTGACAGAGTGTGGACTGCACTTCATCACTCTGATGTTGGAAGTTACTGGCGAAGCACTTTGTTGTACAAGAGAAGATTTTGATTCTCTCAAGTGCTTGTTTGGACTGTGTAAATACTGTAAAATAAAACCACTGTAAGTATTGGAGCACTACTTTACTGAGTCACTGGAGTTATTCTTCCTCTGCGTTATTCCGCTCTGGCAACAGTCGCTGTGCAACATCCCAGATGTGATGACATCACCTGGAAGTGACATCATCGCATTGGGGATGTCACATGGGGATGCTCTGATTTCAGACAAAACTCTATGGTTTGAAGGCGAATTTACCTTAGAGTTTCACCCAAAAAACAGAGCGTTGCCCCCGGTGTCACTGACGCAATGACGTCACATCCAGGTGATGTCATTGTATTGCACAACAATGTTCAATGACCCCACCCACCCTTGGAACGCCCCCCTAAATCCCCCTGACAGATTGATTAGGGGACTTGGCAACCCTAGGGCTCCATCTTACCCCATTTGACAAATAGGTCCCAACAGGCAAAGAGATCCATGAAGTTATTTCAGATTAGAGAAATGGTGTGGGGAGGCTGAAATACTCTTCTCTCCCTTGCATTGTCCCAATCCATAGTAGGGTCCCTTATATGTTTTCAAACAAAAGAAACAGTCACAGAACTCCCAGCTGTTCATCTAGTTTGGTCCTCAGTAATCCTCAGACTAGAAGAGGACCGTTAGTGTGTCTTGAAACACAAAGAAATTAAGTCCAGGCAGGAAGCATTCCAGATCAGTGACTCATGTAGAAACACAGTGGGTGGGAACACTTGACAGTGGGTGATTATTGTGCTTACTCCTTCTAAAAATATATCTTTGGGGCTGTAAGAATGAACTGGGCCTCCAATTTTTAATTCAGAAACAGGCCAGCTATCAGAAGTTTGGGAAATATTGCTTTAAATGAACCCAGGAAGAGGGCTCAACAATGGCACTGTCAAAGTGACCCCCCCCTCCACAAGAATGACATGCAGGAGCCGAATGACTGGAGTGCCCTACACTGATCCAGTAGATACGGAGTGCAGGAGATTTTGGGAGGTGCCCAGAGCTCAGCTCAAAAACTTCCAGAAGAAATATTGGAGGGGAGGGGTTTAAAACCTCAGGATCTGAGAAACAGAGCCCAAACATTAGCCTTTGCATCATAATCTTGTTTGACGTAAAACAAAAATGCTTGAATCAGAGTCAGTCTTTGGCCACCTTAATGCCTCATGTCTGTATTTTGCACCATAGGATAAGCTAAAACTGAATACTATTCTGCAAGGAAAGCTTGGACTACAGGGCCTTGGTATGAATGGATACATTTCTGAAGTCAGAAATATTTTATTATTTTTGATCCTTTCCAGGAAACACTGATTTAGTTGCAAAATGGTAAAAAATAATAATAAAAAAGAAAGGGCTGAGCCCTGAGTAAGCTTCTTAGTTATAGCCTGTTGCTGATTGGAACTTCAACAGCAAAAAAAAAAAAAAGGATTAGCATTAAAAAGAGTGCAGAATTTGAAATATAATGCAAATAAAACTGCCAGAAAGGTACTATATTTAATTGCTGGTATGTGTCACTGATTAATCAAGACATTCTAGGAATTTAAAAGTCAAATGTATTTTCCCCCCAATTAGGCTACAATTCAAGAAAATCATACCTTCCTTTCCCCCAACTACGCCCCATCATGCCCACACACTGCAAATTGCTTTTGAAATTTGACAGAAGAATTTCCAAGGCAGCTTGCAACGTTATGAGGGGGCTGCTTTCAGGAAAATGTCAAAAGCTGCAATGCGTGAACCCCAAGTCTTTCCATGTCATCCCATGGCTCTCTGCATACAAGCTGTAAAAAGTGATGCAGCTGTTGTGCTCATCAGCCAGACTGAAGAAACTTTAATAGGATGTGGGATTCTTTGCCTTAATTCAGAACCCATGTGGGCTACTATGTCCAAAGAACTGCTGCATATATGGGTGGCACAGTTCATGGAGCATCTCAACCTACACAGACTGCCACTCTCCACTGAAGTGAGTGACAGCATCCTTGCAGGAGAGAGAGCTCCATATTCCTGGGACACATCATTGGCTCGCAGTGCTTCTGTGGTTGCTTTCATATGAGGATTTTTTGCATTTGCACAGTGGGTGCCCCCACTTTTGGAAGCACCTGTACCATGTGCCCAACTCATTGGCTTCCCGGGCTCCTTTTGAGCCAGATCAAAGGATGCTTTCCTTTGAAGTGACTGAAAGGAGCCACTGCAGGGTGGCCCCAGGCAGAGTACTTTCAGCCAGGGCATTCTGATATGTTTCAGAGGGTAGCCCTGTTGGCCTGCAGTAGCAGAACTAGATTCCAGTCCAGTAGACCAGCAAGATTTTGGGGGTATAAGTTTTCCAAAGTCAAAGCTCCCTTGAAAGTGGTCTGCAAGATACGACTAGACTCAGATCTATTCTAATATGGATGCTCTGACTCAGGCTTGTAGCTACAGGGGCTAGGGGTGATGTCCTCTCTAAAATGTGTCCTGCCCCTCCCCCTCTTCTTGTCCCCCCTCCCCTGGGATGTGAAGGAAGGCTGGTCAGGAGGTGAGCAGCAAGAGCTGCTGGCCAGCTGACACCCATCCAGAAGAGCGAGCAAGCAAGAGTGGGCAGGGAATGAATGGCATGTTAAGTACACTGCTGGCCTTTCAAGTGCCTCGAGACACCTTTTGGGTTCAGCTTTCTTTAATTTGGCTGGTGTACATGAAGAGTTGGTTTTTATACCCTGCTTTTCTCTGCCTTAAGGAGTCTCAAAGCAGCTTTCCCTTCCCCTCCTCACAACAGGCATCTTGTGAGGCAGGTGGGGCTGAGAGAACTGTGACTAGCTCAAGGTCACCCAGCAGGCTTCATGTGGAGGAGTGGGGAATCAAATCCAGTTCTTCACATTAGAGTCTGCCACTCTTGCCATGGCTCTCAGTGCAAGCTGAAGTGCTTAGAGTAAAGTGCAAAGTGTCCTGTGGTCTTTACTGCATTTAGAGTCATTGACCCCAATGCTTGATCTGCCTGTGAACTTGGACTTCTGCCTCCCAGAGTTTGGTACAGCCGCTGTAGACTAGCCCTGTTCATAAACTACCATGAACACACATACAATCTTTGTGTATGTATACTTTATCTTTCTTTATAAGTGTGTTGAGTAATTCTCATGTGACATTCAGTGCCATGTACAACTGAACACTTAACTTCAATAGCTAAGTTGATGTGTGTTGGCTGTTTCTTACAAATAAATGTACTGTAATGTGAACATGGTTACTGAGTCACTAGTCCATTTAGGTCAGTATTGTCTGCTGTGACTGGCAGTGGCTCTCAAGGGTCTAGTGTCAAAATATTTCACTTCACTTCCTATCTGGTACTTTTGAGCTGGAGATGCCAGGGATTGGACCTGGGACCTTTGGCATGTTAAGTAGATGCTCTACCACTGGAGCCATGAGCCCCTTCCTTTGGTGGCTTTGATAAGTGGTCTCAGTGAGCTTTCTAGTGACAGGCCATTGCACTGGCATAGGTAGGCATGCGGATTTCTTTTCCTGTCTTCTACCTATTCAGTCTCTTGCTTCTGGGAACACCAATCATTATCTTGCATTTTATCGGAGGGTGTGTTAACCCTACCTTTTTCTCCAAGAAGATGAAGTGTGTGGAGTACTTGGCTCCTTCAGCCTCGCCTAGTGTGTAAAAAAACCTGGCACCGGCCCTAGTCCCAGCTCCTGCCAACCTAGCAGTTTGAAAGCAAGAAATTGCAAGTAGATAAATACATACCAATTTGGTGGGAAGGTAACAGTGCTCTGTGTGCCTTGGCATCTAGTCATGCTGGCCACATGACCATGGAGATGTCTTCAGACAGCGCTGGCTCTTCAGCTTGGAAACAGAGATAAGCACTGCACCCTAGAGTTGAATTCGACTGGCTTTTGAGCAAGTAAAACCTTTACCTAAACTTTATTTCCAAACCACCTCTTTTCTTCTCATCTTGCAGTACTTTAAATCTGTACCAATGAGCCAGGGAACCTCTCCCAACCACTCAGTTTCTGATATTGGGCTATGATCACCAATTTTAATGTTGTATTATTGTGTTTAAAATTTTAATCATATTTATTGTATTACCAATATGATGTTATCCGCCCTGAGTCCACTTGCAGGGAGGGCGGGCTACAAATATGAAAATAAATTAGAATAAGAATCAGAACTCCTGGAGTTATCATAAGACATACACTGTCATTCTTAAGATCATAATTTTGAAAATACTGGTCATTGGTTGCAGCAATGCAATGAAAATTCTATGAGGGGAGTGTATGCATGGAAGTTTCCTCCATGTTTTCCTTGGCCATCCCCTTGCAGCTGGTATTGCCATTCCCCATGCCACAGGAAGAAACTTTTTCCCCTTGTTTTTTTAAAAATAAATGGTACTTGCCATATCTCTATAGTTTTATACTGCTACAGAAACTACTTTTTTAAAAATCAAAAGCTTGTAAAAAGCCCTCTGTTGGTGCATCAAGAAAAGTGGCAGGTATGAAGGAAACAGTAAACAGAGAGAGAGAGAGAGAGAGAGAGAGAGAGAGAGAGAGAGAGAGAGAGAGAGAGAGAGAGAGAGACCTGCATTTAAGACCAAAACATTTTAGTCCAGGTTTAAGCTTTTGTGGGCAAGCATACTTCTTCGGGGGGAGGGAAGGGGAGGGAAAGAGCCAGAGAGAGCATGCCAGAGGGAGGGAGTCCCATGGCACTTGGAGAGATTTCCCTTTCCCTCCAGGAGTTTGCATTATCTCGAACTTTGTGATCAGTTGCAGTTCAACCTTCCCTGGACCTTGGAGGAGGGAGTACTGGTATCCTGCTAGGAAGACTGACCATCTAATCTCCTTTTGAAATTCCTTTGTAAGAGAACTGTTACTCTTAGGTCAGCAATGCCCTGGATTCCTGGAAGGTTAAAATGTTCCCCCACTGGTTTTTGAATGTTGTGGTTTCTAATAGTAGTAGAAAGAGTAAGAATCCAGTAGCGCCTTTAAAGGCTAACAAAATTGTGGTAGGGTATGTGCTTTTGTGAGTCACGCCTCACTTTTTCAGACTTATTTGCATTTATTCTTTGCATCCTCCTGGAATGAATCCTCCTGTTTCAAACTGAGACCTAGGTTTCCTGTGTCATTACCAGTGCTAATATCGCCACACCTCTGTATAGCACACCAATGATGATATCTGCACCTGTCTGCATATCACACCTAATCCAATCATGGCTGCTGTTGCCATTCACCTTCTGAAATTATCTTTATAAAGTTTATATCTCCAGTACCTTGTGTTACATTTTATGGCACACATGGCCCGGCCTAACAAAATGACATTTATTTCAGATTCGGCCCTCATGACAAATGAGTTTGACACCTCTGCTCTAGGAAGTCGATAACTGGGGAATGATGCTGAAAAACACCAAGGTAGAGCAAAATATTAATATGAATGCAAGCATTTATTTGACTGGGGAGTAAGCTATTAGAAATGGGAGTATTTATCATCTTTAAATTATGCCTTGAACTTGTAAATAAGGCATATATCTATTTTTCTAAATGCTTTATTTGTTTATATGTGCTAATACTGTGTCTCCAACAGCAATAACATAAGAACTTTCTGTGAAATAGGAAAACCCATATTGTACACACAAAGAAAGCAAAGGAATTTCCTCTGTAACTCCTTGCTGATCAGTTTATACCATGAAGCATGAAATGTGATTACCATCATGAAGGGCTGGAACTGGGAGGCTGGAGGGCAAGCTTTGGTTAAAATGTGAGGAAAGCCCTGGTGACGAGGGATTCAGAAGAAACAGACATGATCTCGATATGGGAGCTCAAAATTTCTTCAGCATCCTGTTTTCCAATGTGTCTTTAAAATGTTTTGTTGACCAATGTTTATTGTTCCAACAAAGAATTCAGTCACTTGTGACCTGTGTCATCTTCTTTTCCTCATATATGCCAAATCTACTGTTTTCAGCTCACTGTAACTGAGCTGAAACCCCTTCACATTGTCACACTGTCAGGCAATCCAGATAAACCCAGCCTACCAACATGCAACCATTTCCTTCCCACCTTCTGTTAAATACTGGGTTCTAGATGCATTGCAGTGATCAGCTCTAGTTTATTAACTGATTTCAGCAAACTACAAGGGCGACTAGCAGGACTTGAGCCCTGCTCATAAAGCATGCAAGCACCCTACCCAACACACACCCACTCCTAGTGATAGGCTATTTACATTATACTACTTATCTATTAGTTTGCTCCAGGATCCTGGCGAGCTATTGTTCTAAAGTAGCAAGCTCAACCCGCTCCTGGTACAGCTTGAGGAATGGCTTAGTCTCTATACATAACACCTTCCCATTCTGTCAGGCAAGCCACACCTAGCCAATCCACAGGCAAATTCATATATACACCAATGCCAATATATCAGCTCCTTCCAATGCTGATAGAAACACCAGCTAGAAGTTTTAAGCTGTGTCCAGTGCCCACAAAAGGGCAACTGCCAGTGTTCATGGCACCATTTAAGATTGTATTCATAGAACTGTATTCCCTTTTGCCCTAACATAGACTTAGACTTCTGTTTATTAACTCTCTCCTCAACCCTGAAATTCTGTTCTTTGACCCTTAAATTCCACATCATTGCTAGATCTGGGCTATGAAACCACACCCCATGCAAATTTATATTTGCTTCAGAAGAAAACAGAACCAGCTGCATTGCTGTCAATTTCTAGATTTTTAAGTAATGCAGTCCAACTGCTGTTAGTTATTAGACCCAGGCTTCAGTGAAGTTCACAGCCATCAAATCTGATCAGTGCCTGCCAAACAAAACAATTGAACTAGACAAAAATATCTTAGTAGGAAAATAAAGACTGGTAAAACATAAATTCTTTCTGCCCCATAATATCATCTAATTTACTGATCACTGGTAACTGAAAAAAATGCCAGTAAACCATACCCAAATAACATGGATGCAGAAGGTAAAGGCTTTATTTTTAGATCACATGTACTTTAAAAAAAATTATGCTTGATTTTTAACTGTCAGTGGTGCAATATAAATATCATGTTAGATATCTAGTTGGATGCCATGAACTTCACAGCAAAGATGTGCTGTGATGCAATGGGACTGTGAGCTGATATGTTTAAAGCTCACACAGAAGAGCTTGAGCAGCCACCAAACATGTTCTGGGGAGGATCCAGAACTTCCTCAGCTCACTACCAAAAATATGCGTGTTTACACCAGGGCTCTTTTTGTAACAGGAACTCCTTTGCATATTAAGCGACACACCCTTAATGTAGCCAATCCTCCAAGAGCTTACAGTAGCCCCTGTGAGAAGAGCTCTGTAAGCTCTTGGAGGATTGCAAAACAACAATAGTTTGGAAAAACAGGTTGCTTACCTGTAACTGATGATCTTCGAGTGGTCATCTGTGCATTCACACCCATGGGATCTTGTGCGCTTGCGCTGATCTGATTGGTGTTGTACAAAGCTCACAATGGGATTTTCATGCCTCTGCCTCCAGGTGTGTGCAGGAACCCCACTGCACATGCCCACAGGGATGGGGCACAAACATCTCACCAGTTCCTTCTGACCGCTGTACATAATGAAGACAACTGACTGAAGTGGGGAAGGAAGGGTGGGCAGTGTGATTGCACAGATGACCACTCAAAGATCATCAGTTACAGGTAAGCAACCTGTTTATCTTCATCGTGGTCTCTGTGCATCACACCCATGGAAGAGTAAAAAGCAATGGCTCACCTGGAGGAGGGTGTTGGCAGTCATCAGTGCGTAGCAGAAAATATAATGAGCTGGCCTAGATTTGATGCATATTGCATCCTAATGTTGAGCACATAGTTGCGAAGGCTATAGAAGTTGCCATCGCCCGGGTGGAGTGTGCTTTGAGATGCAGAGGGAGTGGACATCGCGAGGAGATAACACAAGTGTACTGTTCCCATTATCCACTTAGAAAGGCATTGAGCTGAGACGGGGAGCCCAATGAGGCGGAAGCATAGGAGACAAAAAGACTGGTTTGTTGTCATAGGGCACGAGTTCTGTCTAGAATAAAAAGCAGGGCTCTTTTGACATCCAGAGTATGTAAGAGGCAGTGTTCATCACGGTTGGGGTTTGGAACACTGATCAGATCAGCGCAGTCTGAGAGGAAGATTTCAGAATGCAGATGAAATTCTGACACCACTTTGAGTAGAAAAGTGATATCCAGGGTTAGGTGAACCCCATTTGGTAGAAAAGAAAGGTATGGAACATCATGGCGCAGAGCCTGAAGCTCGCCTACCCTCCTAGCCAAAATGATCGCCACCAGGAACACTGTTTTCCAGGAGGTGTACTTAAGCTCGCAGGTGGCCATTGGTTTGAAGGGCTTTCTGGTAAGTTGTTGGAGCACCAGAGGGAGATCCCAGAGGGGAGTTGGGTTTTTCACCGGAGGATAGAGTCTGATGAGACCTCTCTAAAACTGTTTTGAAATTGGGTGAGAGAAGATGGAGTAACCCTCTATCGGGTCATGGCCGCTAAATAGGCCCTAGTGGAGGAGTAAGAGAAATCAGAATTGGTCAATGAAACCAGGAAGTCCAGTATTTGATTTAGACCTGCCATCTGAAGCAGACCCACATTAAGTCCTAAGAAGGATACGAAACGTGCCCACTTTGCATTGCAGGATTGTTGTGTAGATGCCTTTCTGGAATTCCACAGAACTTCCAAAACTCTCACGGAGAAGCGTTGTGTATGATGCGCCAAGCTGTCAACTTCAATATGGCAATCTCATGGTGATGCAGTTGTCCATCTGCCACCAGGAGGATATCTGGGGTGTATGGGAACAGATGAAAGAGCCTGTTGGAGAGTTCCAAGAGACTGGTGAACCACAACTGCCTTGGCCACCATGGGGTGACCAAGATGCAGTCTACCTGTGTCAGTTTTATTTTGTGAACAACTCTCGGGATAAGCGGCAGAGGAGGGAACATGTAAACTTTCTTGCAGTCCCATGGGTACAGAAGACCATCCCCGAGAGTGAGGGGGTCCATCCCTCCGCTGCAGCAGAACAGGGTGCACTTCCTGTTTCAACAGTTTGCAAAAACGTCCATGGCTGGCTGGCCCCAACTGGTGAAGACCAGCTAAAGATGACTCCAATTCAACTCCCAGTCGTGTCTTTGAATCTGGCCCCTGCTGAGGCGGTCTTCCCAAATATTCTCTGATCCTGGAATGTGGGTAGCAACAAGGAATATGTTGCGGGATATGCACCATTTCCAAATGTCTAGAGCCAGGAAGCAAGGCTCCAGGAAATAATCCCACCTTGGCAGTTTATATAACTCAGTGCCGTCGTATTGTCTGTTAAGACAGCCACACACTTCCCTACAAGCAGTGGCTGGAAACTGTGTAAGGCCTTCTGAATTACCAGGAGTTCTAGGTAATTGATGTGACATGCTGCCAAAGAAGCATCCCATCTGTGGCCAATACACAAACCATTTAGATGCGCCCCCCATCCCCAAAGGGATGCATCTGTAGGATGCAATCTTGCGTCGGCTGAGGAGTTGGTCAATGGAAGGGGCATCTTTTGCCAGATTGTCGGACTGAGTCCACCAAATCAGTGAGTCTCTCACCACTTTTGGTGGTTATAGATGGACTAACAGGCTCATCATGCTTGTGTTGAAAGTCCGTAGAAACCACAGCTGCAGGGGTCTCATCCTTAGTCTGGCAAAATTTATGGGCACCGCCATAAGACCTAAAAGCCTCTGGATTTGGTGTGCCATGGTTCCCTGGGTGAGCTGGACCTGCTTTGCCAGCTGCCTTAATGTGTGAGCCCTGTCCAAAGGAAGATACGCCCTGCACCTCACAGAGTCCAGAATTGCTCCTATGAACTGTACTCTTTGTGCACGTTGGAAGTTGGACTTTTTGTAATTCACCTGGAGCCCCAAGTTCCCTAAGATGGCTACCGTTTGGTGGATGTGGCTGGATAGTTGGTCCTGAGACTTTGCTACTAGGAGCCAATCATCTATATAAGGGTAAACTGTGATCCCCTGGAGGCAGAGAAAAGCTGCTACCACCATCAATTTTGGGAAGACTCTTGGGGCTGTTGAGAGCCCGAATGGGAGAACCTTGTACTGGAAATGGTCACTTCCTACAGCAAATCAGAGATATTGCCGATGGGAGGGGTAAATAGTCAGGTGAAAATAAGCATCCTGAAGGTCGAGGGTGGCCATCCAAATGCCTTGGCTTAGTAATGGGAGAGTGACGTGGAGAGATGTCATCTTGAATTTTTTTGTATTCTATAAAGACATTGAGCCCCATCAGGTCTAGAATTGGTTGTGTTCCTCCATCCCGTTTGGGAACAGTGAAGTACCTGGAATAAAAGCCTGATTCCCAGGACTGCTCTGGTACTACCTCTATGGCGTCTTTGGAGAGAAGGGTGGTGACTTCCTGATGAAGCATGGACAAGGATGGGGTGACAACAAAAACTGGAAAAGGAGGGAACTCTAGAAATTCTATGGTGTATCCTTGGGATAGGATAGACAGTACCCACTGATCGGTGGTAATCTCCTGCCACGCCGGAAGATAGGGAGCGAGGTGGGTCGGTTCCAAAGGGTGGTCCGGCAACAAGTCAAAGACCCTGTTTGGGGTTTTTAGAAGCTTTTCCTCTGGGGGTCTGATGTCCTGAGGCATACTTGGGTTTGGCTGTCTGTGTCCTGCTGGGGACTGGCGAGGTCCTGCTGGGGACTGGCGAGGTCGCCAGGAGCATTCCAGTCATGACCATGGAAACTGCCTCTTGTATCTGTAGCATGACCATGAGCGAGGTCTGTATGTCTTTGTGGTTGAAGAGACTCCCAGGGACCTGGAGGCTTTTATGCACAAAATGTCAGCACGGTATCAGTGGATGCATGAAAGAGACCTTGGCCATCAAACGGTAGATCCTCCATGCAGGATCTCATGTCTGGCTGCAAAGAGGTGGTCCTGAGCCCTGAATGTCTGTGCAAGGCAATAGTGGGAGTCATAGTTTTGGCTGCTGTATCTAGAGCATGTTTAGAGGAGTTTATGAGCTGTTTAGCTAACACAACCCCTTCTTGTTGTACCTTTCTGATAGCTTGCTGTTTCTCTTTAGGCACCGATGGAAGGATTGCACTCAGCTGCTCCCACAGTGCATATTGGTAACGGCTCATACCAGCTAAATAGTTGGCCGTTTTGATTCCTAAAGCGCCCGCAGAGTAAAATCATCATCCAAACTAGTGCAGCTTCCTGCTCTCCTTGTCTGCTAGGGTAGTATGCATGCGCTTAGACTTACAAGAAGAAGTGACCACCATTGAGTTAGGTTTAGGGTGAATAAAGAGAAACTCTGCACCTGCCACCTGCACCTTATACATATGATCCAAACGCCTAGATGACACTGGCATGGAAGATGATTTTTCCCAAGGTGACTTAGCTGCTTGAAGGAGCACTGTCAACATCGGGAGAGCAATAAGAACATAAGAACATAAGAGAAGCCATTGTTGAATCAGGCCAATGGCCCATCTAGTCCAACACTCTGTCACACAGCAGCCAAAATATACCACATGCCATCAGGAGGTCCAGCAGTGGGGCCAGGACACTAGAAGCCCTCCCACTGCTGCCCCCTCCAGCACCAAGAATAGAGTGCATCACCTGCCCCAGACTGAGAGTTCCCATCTATACCCTGTGGCTAATAGCCACTGGTGACTTCTGCTCCATATGTTTATCTAATTCCCTCTTGAAACTGTCCATGCTCATAGCTGCCACCACCTCCTGTGGCAGTGAATTCCATATGTTAATCACTCTTTGGGTGAAGAAGTATTTCCTTTTATCTGTTCTAACCCGACTGCTCAGCAATTTCATGGAATGCCCACGAGTTCTTGTATTGTGAGAAAGGGAGTAAAGTACTTCTTTCTCAATCTGCTCTATCCCATTCATAATCTTATAAACCTCGATCATGTCACCCCTCAGCCGTCGTTTCTCCAAGCTAAAGAGCCCCAAGCATTTTAACCTTTCTTCATAGGGACAGTGTTCCAACCCTCCTATCATTCTAGTTGCCCTTCTCTGCACTTTTTCCAATGCTATAATGTCCTTTTTGAGATGTGGTGACCAGAACTGTGCACAGTATTCCAAATGAGGTCGCACCAAGGGGCATTATGATACTGGCTGATTTGTTTTCAATTCCCTTCCTAATAATCCCCAGCATAGCATTGGCCTTCTTTATTGCAGCTACACACTGTCTAGACATTTTCATTGAGTTATCTCTCTTTTGGTCCGTCTCTGCCAGTTCAGACCCCATCAATGTGTATTTATATTTAGGATTTTTGGCTCCAATGTGCATCACTTTGCACTTGGCCACATTGAACCCCATTTGCCACGTTGACGCCCACTCACCCATCCTCAACAGATCCAACACTCTGCCACACAGTGGCCAAAAATACCAGGTGCCATCAGGAGGTCCAGCAGTGGGGC